>JBBPBO010000005.1:10006110-10138687 GCA_037974295.1 Cicer cuneatum
GCCTATCAATTAGGCTATTTTAATATTATTTTATTTTATTAGATTTGATTATAATTTTATATATAACAATATACGTGCGCGCGCGCGCATATATATATATATATATATATATATATATATATATATAAAATACCACTTATTAATTATAATATCATCTATTAATAAATATATTAAAGACTATCACACACTCAACCTTGAAAATTCTTTCGATAACATACACTATTAAATCAATTATATCATATTAATCATATAATGTAAAATGAAAATCAAGGGAACATGCTTAAGATAGATGTTTCCCAAAACAACTCTAAATTTATTTAATAACAACACAAAATTGAGTTTAACTGAGTTTCAACAAATAGGAACTTATAAGTATAACAATTGAGTCAATGAGCACTCTTTGGAAAGCTTATGATTTCAAGTTTATAGATTAAATTTTATTTTTTTAAAATTAAACCTCCCATTCTTGCAATTTATCAAAACAATACATAAGTTCAGAAAAACAGGACAACAACTCTGGTATAAATTGTAACCCATTTTTAAGAATTAATACTCAATCAAACATCACATATTTATACTCAAATTGAAGGTAATTGAGTCTAGTTTCCAGAAAACTAACAATCATTCAAAACTAATGTCTAGAGTAAAAGTTGTGATCAATTTACTCAAACTAATTTGTCACAATAGTGAAATTCAAGGTCTTTAACTTCAAAAACATCAAAACAGCATATTTTCATGTCATCAAGGAAACTCAATTCTACAATAATTTATTCTCAATTTCAGTTATAGAACTTTATATGCATAATATACTTTAACCATCTATTTCAAAACCCCTAAATCTAAACAAAAAAATAAAAACCCTTAACCCCAAATCCATAACTTTTGGTAAACATTATCCCATACGTGGAGGAAGGAAAATAGAAAAAAGGGAAACCCGTCTCTTGAGTTTCAAAATGAATGAGAAGATGATGATACTCTCAACTCTTTCTACTTTGAATTTTAGCAAAAAAATGCACTTTTCATTTTTTTCTTCTTTTTCTCGTTTTGTCAATGTCTTTTTTTTCCTTCTCTTCTTCTCTCTCTTACCCTTTCTTTCTCTCCCTCTTTGTATTTCTTCTTTATGTCCTCCTCCCTTCTACTTCTTTTTGTTTTTCTTTTATTCTTTTACTCTCTTAGTTTAGTAATTTCCCCCATTTTCTTTTCGTTCTTTCATTCTTCTTTTTCTTCTTCTTCTTATTATTATTATTCCAAATTATAATTGTATACTAATAAGTAAAACATAAAAACAAATTACTACCAATTATTTATGTTAAAGAAGAATTACATTAGTATTTCCTTTTTCTTTTATACAATAATTGTTTCGGTCTTTAAGAATATTACTCATATTCTTAATTGATCGAATTAAATAAATCAACAATTTTAATATTAATTACACATTGCTTGAGGTAATAAATTACTTGCTACAAAAATTATCTAATTTTTTTTTAAGATCAAAGTTTAAAAATTAATTAGTTTATTGTTGAGATATGAAAATGGGAGTTAAAGTGAAATGTAAATATCAAAATTAAAATTTATGAAATGTAATTTTTATGTTACAAATTTCAAAAATTTGAAAACTTCAAATTTAAAATTTACTTGTTTCAAAAAAGTTAAAATTAAAATTTCTTGGATATGAAAAATTTCAATTAAATTTTTTAGTTTGCAAAAGTTTACGAAAAGTCAAAATTTTAAAATTTTTTAAAATTTTAATTTTTACTTCTTAAAAATATATAGGCATGGAGCAATGGACGACTTCGGGCAGCTCCACATAGAGTCGTGACAAAGGGAGACAAAGAGAGACTCGTATTTGTGGTTTTTGCAACGCCAAAACGAGGTATGATCATTAAGGGACCTTCTGAGTTCGTGGATGATAAAAATCATCCTCTTCGTTTTCGGCCATTCCCCTATGACGACTACGTCAATTTTCATTATTCAACAAGTACTGAAAAATCAGCTCTTGAAATATTTGCCGGAATGTGATCTTTATTGTGTGATATGCAATATTGCAAGGCATATCTTTATGTAATAAAGTAGAATACTTGGATTCATTTGCAATAAATTAGGATCTATCAAATAATATGTATTGCCTTATTATAATGAAAAATTATTAACATGTCTGTGCGCTTTTTTAATCTCTTATTTTTATTTTATCTTTTATTAAATAAACAAAAAATATATTCATCTTGAGTGTTCTTGTGAAAGGTAAAGTTATTGTGAAAAGATATATTTATCTTATGAGTTTCTCTTTCTTTTATAGTTATTTCCTAATTACCCCTTATATGTATAGTTTTGACTTTTTCTAAGTATTTAAGCCATTAGACGTGAGTAATCTAATGACTTAAATTCTATCTAACAAGTATGTCATAAAGACTACATTAGTTTTACTAATGCTCTCTTCTTGTTAGTACTTTATTTTGGTAAGATTAGACATAATTATGTCCGTCAGTGGTGCCTCATCTACCCTCGTTTCTCTCGTATATACACGGAGAATTCATCTAACTAGAATGAATTCTATACTTCTTATGTTAATCAAACATCTAGTAATTATATATAAAGATATACATACACAAATATATATATATAATACCACTTATTAATTATAACATTATCTATTAATAAATATATTAAAGACTATCACACAGTCAACCTTGAAAATTCTTTCGATAACATACACTATTAAGTCAATTATATCATACTAATCATATAATATAAAATGAAAATCAAGGGAACATGCTTAAGATAGATTTTTCTCAAAACAACTCCAAATTTATGTTATAACAACACAAAATTAAGTTTAACTGAGTTTCAACAAACTGGAACTTATAAGTATCAGAATTGAGTAAATGAGCACTCTTTGGAAAGCTTATGATTTCAAGTTTATAGATAAAATTTTATTTTTTTAAAAATAAACCTTCCATTCTTGCAATTTATCAAAACAATACACAAGGTCAGAAAAACAGGACAACAACTCTGGTCTAAATTGTAACTCATTTTTAAGAATTAATACTCAATCAAACATCACAAAATTTATACTCAAATTGAAGGTAATTGAGTCTAGTTTCTAGAAAACTAACAATCATTCAAAACTAATGTCTAGAGTAAAAGTTGTGATCAATTTAGTTAAATTAATTTGTCACAATAGTAAAATTCAAGGTCTTTAATTTTAAACACATCAAAAGAGCATATTTTCATGTTATCAAGGAAACTCAATTCTACAATAATTTATTATTCTCAATTTCAGTTATAGAACTTTATATGCATAATATACTTTAACCATCTATTTCAAAACCCCTAAATCTAAACAAAATAATAGAAACCCTTAACCCCAAATCCATACCTTTTGGTAAACACAATCCCATACATGGAGGAAGGAAAATAGAAAAAAGGGAAACTTGTCTCTTGAGTTTTAAAATGAATAAGAAGATGATAATACTCTCAACTCTTTGTACTTTAAATTTTAGCAAAAAATGCACTTCATTTTTTTTTCTTTTTCTCGTTTTGTCAATGTCTTTTTTTTCCTTCTCTTCTTCTCTCTCTCACTCTTTCTTCTTCTCTCTCTTACCCTTTCTTTCTCTCCCTCTATGTATTTCTTGTTTATGTCCTCCTCCCTTCTACTTCTTTTTGTTTTTCTTTTATTCGTTTACTCTCTTAGTTTAGTAATTTCGCCCATTTTCTTTTCTTTCTTTCATTCTTCTTTTTCTTTTTCTTCTTGTTCTTCTTATTATTATTCTAAATTATAATTGTCTACTAATAAGTAAAACACAAAAACAAATTACTACCAATTATTTAAATTAAAAGAAGAATGTTACATTAGTATTTCCCTTTTCTTTTATACAATGATTGTTTCGGTCTTTAAGAATATTACTCATATTCTTAATTGATCGAATTAAATAAATCAACAATTTCAATATTGATTACACATTGCTCGAGATAATAAATTACTTACTACAAAAATTAACTAAAATTTTTTATAAGATCAACCTTTGAAAAATTAATTAGTTGATTGTTGAGAAATGAAAATGGGAGTTAAAGTAAAATGTAAATATCAAAATTAAAATTTATGAAATGTAATTTTTATGTTACAAATTTCAAAAAATTGAAAACTTCAAATTTAAAACTTACTTGTTTCAAAAAAGTTAAAATTAAAATTTCTTGGATATGAAAAATTTCAATTAAATTTTTTAGTTTGCAAAAGTTTACGAAAAGTCAAAATTTTAAAATTTTTTAAAATTTTAATTTTTACTTCTTAAAAATATGTTTTAAATTGTAGAAATTACTTTGTTTATCAACAATTTTGTGGCTGTGAGGGAGTTAATCGTAATTATATTAAAAAATTGTTTCTTTAAAAGTGTTGCGGGAACAAATTTCAATTTTACACAATTTGTTTGGATAGGAGTGTAATTGTAGTATATAAAGATGCTAATTCTAAAATAAAA
Organism: Cicer cuneatum; assembly: GCA_037974295.1. Lineage (NCBI taxonomy): Eukaryota > Viridiplantae > Streptophyta > Magnoliopsida > Fabales > Fabaceae > Cicer > Cicer cuneatum. Next base: position 10,010,586 of record JBBPBO010000005.1, read on the forward strand.
TATAAACAAAAAATAAAAAATTGATATACTGATTAAAAATTAAGACAACATATATCAAATATATTATACATTCTTTTTCCTTATGTTATAATAGTATTTGAAAACGTTATATTTTGTTGGTAGTCCGAAAATATTTCGATATCGATGTTTTTAAAATTAAGGTTATTTTATAGACAAAATTTATGTTAAAGTTTATGTTTTAGAAAGGCTGTATAAAAAATGGTCAATATATACCATAAAAAATGTGGTTATATACCATTCAACCACTTTTTTTCTAAAAATTATTTTGTTTTTAAATTATTTTATTTTGGATCTTTATCTTCAAAAATAAATATTCAATCACTTTGATAGGTGAAGACCGTTATTAAATAATAAAATAAAGCTAGTCAAATAAAATAAAGTTTATTTACATATTAATTTATAGATTTTTAATAAAATGTATGGTGTTTTGGAATTTTATTTTAAAAAATATTAATATTTTTTTCTTCTTATCACAGCTATTCAATTAAATGAGCAACTAGTCTTGTCACTATATATATAGATGCAACTTGTGTGCAAAATATACAACAACAATCCACATATAAAAATAGTGCACAACAAAGGAAAATGGGTGGTGAGAGTGAAATTCCAATTTTAGATTTTCGAAGGAGCACTGGAGTGAGCTTAGAAGAAGGAAGTGAAGGGAGGAAAGAAATGAGCAAGAAAGTGAGAGAAGCATTTGAAACTCATGGTTGCTTTCTTTTAAGGTGTGATGAAATCCCAAAAGAATTACGTTCAGGATTGTTTGGAAACATAAAATCATTGTTTGATCTACCTGAGGAGACAAAGAAGAAGTACTTGAAACCAAAACCTTATAGGGGCTACACTAGCAAGAGCATTGTCATTCCCCATTCTGAAAGTTTTGGAATTGATAATGATCCTAAGGGAGATACGACTCTTGAAGACTTCACTAACCTCATGTGGTCAGAAGGAAATTCAACTTTTTGGTAACTATTAGTTTTTATTTTATTGAATTAAGTTTACTTTAGTAATTTTTTGTTTCAAATTATTTTGTTATTTGATAATGGAATTGTTCATAATTAATTATATATATGTAGCAAGGAACTCCGTTCCATGACCTCAAAAGCGCGAGAACTAAGCGTGCTTATCTTGAAGATGCTTATGGAGAGTCTTGGCCTTCCACAACAATACAACTTGGATTTTGAAGATCTAAATGACTACAATGATACACGGATGACTAGATACCAACTTCCTGAAGACAGCAAAGAAACTGAGATTGCATTGACACTTCACACTGACAAAACCACCTTAGCCCTCATATGTGAAAATGATGTCCAAGGTCTGCAAGTGTTATCCAAAACAGGCAATTATGTTGATGCAAAAATTCCATCCGATGGTTTTGTGGTAATTTGTGGTGACATATTAAAGGTATTCCATTTTTTGTTGTTGTAAGTTTTTATATTTATAATTATTTCATTATTCACTTAATCAAATAACCGATTTTTTATAAATATCTTCTAAAAATTTAATGATCTATGCCTATAAAGGATATCAAATTTTATAATTTTGTCTTTTATCAGATCAAATAAATGATTTTTTAATAATTACATAAAATATATATTTGAATTATTTTTGGGTCCATCTGTGTGTGTGTAATTAATATTTATTTTAAATTATTGTAAAGTATTTATTTACTAGACTTAATTAAATAAATTACGATAATTACAATGATTAATATATAGGCATGGAGCAATGGACGACTTCGGGCAGCTCCACATAGAGTTGTGACAAAGGGAGACAAAGAGAGACTCGCATTTGTGGTTTTTGCAACGCCAAAACGAGGTATGATCATTAAGGGACCTTCTGAGTTCGTGGATGATAAAAATCATCCTCTTCGTTTTCGGCCATTCCCCTATGACGACTACGTCAATTTTCATTATTCAACAAGTACTGAAAAATCAGCTCTTGAAATATTTGCCGGAATGTGATCTTTATTGTGTGATATGCAATATTGCAAGGCATATCTTTATGTAATAAAGTAGAATACTTGGATTCATTTGCAATAAATTAGGATCTATCCAATAATATGTATTGCCTTATTATAATGAAAAATTATTAACATGTCTGTGGGCTTTTTTAATCTCTTATTTTTATTTTATCTTTTATTAAATAAACAAAAAATATATTCATCTTGAGTGTTCTTGTGAAAGGTAAAGTTATTGTGAAAAGATATATTTATCTTATAAGTTTCTCTTTCTTTATAGTTATTTCCTAATTACCCCTTATATGTATAGTTTTGACTTTTTCTAAGTATTTAAGCCATTAGATGTGAGTAATCTAATGACTTAAATTCTATCTAACAAGTATGTCATAAAGACTACATTAGTTTTACTAATGCTCTCTTCTTGTTAGTACTTTATTTTGGTAAGATTAGACATAATTATGTCCGTCAGTGGTGCTCCACCTACCCTCGCTTCTCTCGTATATACACGGAGAATTCATCTAACTAGAATGAATTCTATACTTCTTACCTTAATCAAACATCTAGTAATTATATATAAAGATATACATACACAAAGATATATATATATATATATATATATATATATATATATATATATATATATATATATATATATATATATATAATACCACTTATTAATTATAACATTATCTATTAATAAATATATTAAAGACTATCACACAGTCAACCTTGAAAATTCTTTCAATAACATACACTATTAAGTCAATTATATCATACTAATCATATAATATAAAATGAAAATCAAGGGAACATGCTTAAGATAGATTTTTCCCAAAACAACTCCAAATTTATGTTATAACAACACAAAATTGAGTTTAACTGAGTTTCAACAAACTGGAACTTATAAGTATCAGAATTGAGTAAATGAGCACTCTTTGGAAAGCTTATGATTTCAAGTTTATAAATAAAATTTTATTTTATTTTTTAAAATTAAACCTCTCATTCTTGCAATTTATCAAAACAACACACAATGTCAGAAAAAGAGGACAACTCTGGTTTCTAGAATTTATACATCACAAAATTTATACTCAAATTGAAGGTAATTGAGTCTAGTTTCTAGAAAACTAACAATCATTCAAAACTAATGTCTAGAGTAAAAGTTGTGATCAATTTACTCAAACTAATTTGTCACAATAGTAAAATTCAAGGTCTTTAATTTCAAATACATCAAAAGAGCATATTTTCATGTCATCAAGGAAACTCAATTCTACAATAATCTATTATTCATTTCAGTTATATAATTTTATATGCATAATATACTTTAACTATCTATTTCAAAACCCCTAAATCTAAACAATAAAATAAAAACCCTTAACCCCAAATTCATACCTTTTGGTAAACATTATCCCATACATGGAGGAAGGAAAATAGAAAAAAGGGAAACCTGCCTCTTGATTTTCAAAATGAATGAGAAGATGATGATACTCTCAACTTTTTCTACCTTGAATTTTAGCACAAAATGCACTTTTCATTTTTTTTCTTTTTCTCGTTTTGTCAATATCTTTTTTTCTCTTTCTCTTCTTCTCTCTCTTACCCTTTCTTTCTCTCCCTCTCTATGTTTGTTGTTTATGTCCAACTCCCTTCTACGTTTTTTGTTTTTCTTTTATTCTTTTACTCTCTTAGTTTAATAATTTCCTCCATTCTCTTTTCTTTCTTTCATTCTTCTTTTTCTTCTTATTATTATTATTATTATTATTATTCAAAATTATAATTGTATACTAATAAGTAAAACATAAAAAAAAATTACTACCAATTATTTATGTTAAAAAAAGATGTTACATTAGTATTTCCCTTTTCTTTTATACAATGATTGTTTTGGTCTTTAAGTATATTACTCATATTCTTAATTGATCGAATTAAATAAATTAATAATTTCAATATTGATTACACATTGTTCGAGATAATAAATTACTTGCTGCAAAAATTATCTAAAATTTTTTATAAGATCAAAGTTTGAAAAAATAATTATTGATTGTTGAGAAATGAAAATGAGAGTTAAAGTGAAATGTAAATATCAAAATTAAAATTTATGAAATGTAATTTCTATGTTACAAATTTCAAAAATTTGAAAACTTCAAATTAAAAATTTACTTGTTTCAAAAAAGTTAAAATTAAAATTTTTGAATATGAAAAATATCAATTAAATTTTTCAGTATGCAAAAGTTTACGAAAAGTCATAATTTTAAAATAAAATAAAATATAAACACAAAATAAAAAAATGATGTACTGATTATAATAGTATTTGGTAGGTTGTCACAATTGGGCTAAATGTTATATTTTGTTGGTAGCCCGATAATATTTCGATATCTCATTGATGTTTTTAATATTAACGTAATTTTATAGAAAAAAATTTATGTTAAAGTTTATGTTTTAGAAAGGCTGTACAAAAATGTTCAATATATACCATAAAAAATCTGGTTATATACTATTCAACCACTTTTTTTCTAAAAATAATTTTGTTTTTAAATTATTGTTGCATCATATTGATAGGTGAAGACAATTATTAAATAATAAAATAAATCTAGTCAAATAAAATAAATTTTATTTACATATTAATTTATAGATTTTTAATAAAATGGATTGTGTTTTGCAATTTTATTTTAAAAAATATTAATATTTTTGTCTTCTTATCACAACTATTCAATTAAATGAGCAACTTGTCTTGTCACTATATATAGATGCAACTTGTGTGCGAAAAATACAACTACAATCCACATATCGAAATAGTGCACAAGAAAGGAAAATGGGTGATGAGAGTGAAATTCCAACTTTAGATTTTCGAATGAGTAGTGGAGTGAACTTAGAAGAAGGAAGTGAAGGGAGGAAAGAAATGAGCAAGAAAATGAGAGAAGCATTTGAAACTCATGGTTGCTTTCTTTTAAGGTGTGATGAAATCCCAAAAGAATTACGGACAGGAATGTTCGAAAACATAAAATCATTGTTTGATCTACCTGAGGAGACTAAGAAAAAGTTCTTTAACCCAAAGCCTTACAAGGGCTACACTAGCAAGAGCATTGTCATTCCCCATTCTGAAAGTTTTGGGATTGACAATTCTCTTAAGGCAGATACGACTCTTGAAGATTTCACTAACCTCATGTGGTCAGAAGGAAATCCAACTTTTTGGTAACTATTATTTTTTATTTTATTGAATTAAGTTGACTTTAGTAATTTTTGTTTCAAATTATTTTGTTATTTGATAATGGAATTGTTCATAATCAATTATATATAGCAAGGAACTTCGTTCCATGACCTCAAAAGCGCGAGAACTAAGCGTGCTTATTCTGAAGATGCTTGTGGAGAGTCTTGACCTTCCACAACAATACAACTTGGATGTTGAAGATCTAAATAACTACAATGATACACGAGTGACTAGATACCAACTTCCTGAAAACAGCAAAGAAACTGAGATTGCATTGACACTTCATACTGACAAAGGCACCTTGGCCCTCATATGTGAAAATGATGTCCATGGTCTGCAGGTGTTATCCAAAACAGGCAATTATGTTGATGCAAATATTCCATCTGATGGTTTTGTGGTAATTGCTGGTGACATATTAAAGGTATTCTATACATATACATGACAACCATACCATTTTTTGTTGTTGTAATTTTTCTATTAATTTTATCTTTCACTTAAATTATTTTATATTTATAATTATAATTATTTCATTATTCACTTAATCAGATAATCGATTTTTAAAAAAATATCTTCTAAAAATTTAATGATCTATGCCAAGGATATCAAATTTTATAATTTTGTCTTTTATCATATCAGCCGAATGATTTTTTAACTAACCACTTAAAATATTTATTTGAATTATTTTTTGGGTCCATCTTCGTAGCACTATATATATGTATAGTGGCTACTAATTAATATTTATTTTAAATTATTGTAAAGTATTTATTTAGTAGTCTTAATTAAATAAATTGCGATAATTACAATGATTAATATATAGGCATGGAGCAATGGACGATTTCGGGCAGCTCCACATAGAGTCGTGACAAAGGGAGACAAAGGGAGACAAAGAGAGATTCGTATTTGTGCTTTTTTCGGTGCCAAAACAAGGTATGACCATTAAGGGACCTTTTGAGTTCGTGGATGATAAAAATCACCCTCTTTGTTACCGGTCATTCCGGTACGACGACTTCATCGATTATCACTATTCAACAAGTACTGAAGAGTCAGTTCTTGAAAAATTTGCCGGAATTTGATCCTTATTGTGTGATATGCAACATTGCAAGGCATATCGTTATGTAATAAAGTAGAATAATTGGATTCATTTGCAATAAATTAGGAACTATCAAATAATATGTATTTCCTTATTATAATGCAGAATTATTAACATGTATGTGCGCATTTTTAATCTCATTTTTATTTTATCTTTCATTAAATAAACAAAAACAAATTGTACTAAATTAATTTAAATAAAAGGTAAAGTTCTTGTGAGGATTTTGTATATATATATTCTGTTCTTTTTAATTTTTTCCCAATAAAATTCCTAAGTTGCCTTACTTTTTGGGCCCAGTTGCTCGTCGCAATCTGGGCATGCGATGAACTAAACGGAAAATTTTGGAAGCCTATTGATCTTCGCACCCCCAGGGGGCGATGATTTGAAGGCATTTTTTTTTGCTCATCGCACCCCCAGGGTGTGATGATCTACACCCCCCTTTTTGTTTTTTTAATTTTAAAAATTTAAAATAATTATAATAAATTATAAATATTTAAAATAATTAATAAACCCCAAACCCTAAACCCTAATTTTTTTAAATTAATAATTAAAAATAATTATAATAAATTATAAATATTTAAAATAATTCATAAACCCTAACCCATAAACCCCAAACCCTAAACCCTAATTTTTTTTTATTAATTGAATAAGTAAAAATAATTATAATAAATTATAAATATTTAAAAAACCCTAAACCCTAAAATGAAATAAAAAAAATAAAAAACTTTCATACATTAATAATAATAATATTAATAATTTTAATAATAATAATAATTACATATTAAATAATAATAATAATAAATAAATAAATAAAGAAAATTATTATAATAATAAACATAATAAAAAAATTAAAATAAATTAATATTTATTTAGGATAAAAAAAATTTGTAATAATAATAAAATAACAACAAAATAAAATAATAAATATAATTAATTATTTCCATGTAAATTATAATAATAAATTATATTAATGAATTTAAAATGAAAAAAATACATCAAAATGAAAAAAATACATCAAATTGAAAAAAAAACTACATGAATTTGCAATTAATTATTTCCATCTAAATGTCCTCCGGTTCCACATCTACGCGGTCGTCGAACTCGTCTAGCCCTTTGTACGAGTTCATGTTGTTGTGGTTGATCCTCATTTTGATCATTATCTTCGTTATAAGTTGTATGCGGATTAGAACCACTACCACCTGCTTCCGTATAATTTTGAGATTCGAAGTTATACATCGAATCAAAAACAGCATAAGCCGACTCAGGTGTTGTGCAATTAGTACCAAACAAATTATAGAAAATTCCGCTATCTATCGGATTAACGGGTGTTGGCAATGTTGGCACTGAAGGAACGTATTCCTGAGTCGGTATATATGTAGATTCGTGTAGATGTGTTGGTGACGATAAAGATGGTATTTGATGCATGGTATGTTGTTGTGGCATTGATTGAGGGTTTGAGTGAACATCAGAATACATTGAAGGTTGCGAACGTGGATCACGCAGATATCTTTCCACAGATATATATAATTTGGTGTGATTTCTGAACCAATTCATATATTCGTTACTGTGACATAAAAAACCTTATATGAATTGACCGTGCAGTACGTAATTCTGACGTTCATTCCAATATTGAATCTCATCTTTCCAAACCACCCTCCAATTTTCATCAATGCCACGCCTCATGTCGAGCTCATGGTACATTTTCATGTCCTTTGGTGGTTGCAGAATTGGTTGATGGAAGCCGAACTGAAGTGCGACTCTATCTACATGATGTTTTTCAACAATATGATAACAATGTAGATAGGTACATGCCATCCAAGTGTTCATCTCTTGTTCGAGTACCTCGTGTTGGAACCCGAGATACGGCCTCCACCGAAACTGATATGTTAAAAAAATGCTAAGTAAATATTAAGATATATAAAAATATATAATTAAAAAAGTTTAACTAAATGTGAATGAATATTAATATTACTTCCTGAACCATCATGTGATCGATTGTATTCCGGTAGCCTTCTATGTCGTTATGAGGAACACTACTAAATTTTAGACCACCGGAATTAAATCTGTGGAATATATCAAACATAAAAAATATAATAATATTAGTAATATGGTAAGTGGTTAGTTTTAAAAAAAAGAAAAATATATAAAAATTAATTTCAATAGTTACCTTTGTGCAAGTGGAAATACCCATGCACTGTGTGTTTCTGGAGCGACACAAGACAAACGATACCATGCCCAATTTTGTAACAACAGAGCACATCCTCCAATAGACTTGACATCCAGTTTCGTAGCAACGCATAATTCTCTATACAGCGTAGCTAAAACTGCCGAACCCCAACTATATTGGGATGCTTTATTTAAATCCTCTATTAAGGAAAGATATTTTAAATGTACACGGTTTTTGGATTTGTCCGGCATCAACAGTCCACCAATCATACGTAGAATGTATGCCCGACACGATGATTGTTTTTGTACTTCGGATGCATCTTCACCAACACCGTCAAATGTATCTTTAAGCCATTTTAATTTAATAAAATTACCTGTGGTTGCCCCCTCAGGTGGGATAACTCCTAAATATTCTTCACATACAGTTCTAACATTTACAAAATTTGAACCAGAAACTGGAATACCAGACACATTTAATCCTAAAAGGTAATACACGTCTTCTAAAGTTATCGTGCACTCACCTATTGGGAGATGAAATGTATGAGTTTCTGGTCTCCATCTTTCAACCATCGCGGTAATTAGGCCGACATCTATTTTATAGTTTCCAAGTTTGATGACTTCACCAAATCCCGCCTGTTGCAAATATGGTAATATTGCCGCATTTGGTTTTTTGTTTACATGACCATGACATTTCAACTTGTCCGTTGATGGTATCTGTAAATAAAAAAAATGAAAATAATATTATGAATATAATAAAAATAATATTATGAATTTAATGAAAATAATATTAATAATATATTATTATCATTCTATAAAGAAATTAATAATAATAATAATAATAAATAAACTTACAAATGCATTAATGTATCGAAATTCAGCCCGATGATTAGTAGATAATTCCATGTGTGAAAATTTGGATTGATAATGTTAAAAAATTTGTTTGAGAAGGTTGAAAAAAATTTTAGATTGAGAATGAGAATGATATTGAGAAAATTCAGTTTGAGAAAGTTGAAGGTGGGTGCAACATTATATAATCGCATCCCCACCGTACGATGCCCTTGATCATCGCATCCCCAGGACGCGCTGTCCATCAGGAATCTCTTCCAGTAAGTCCCCAATGTGATCTTCTCCTTAGTGTCTTATATGATATCAACGAGGAAGAATTGAGTGATTATAGTGAAGATGATGAGACATACTTCGATGAATCATCTGGTGATTCTGACGATGACAATGTTGTTGACGAAGATATGGAAGCAGAATTCAATCCACCTTCATACATGAAGAATATCAATTTGGATAATGGAGAGCAATCAAGTGAATTTGATGCCATGTTCGTTAACGAAGACCAAGCAAAATATGGAACTCTTGCCGTTGGAATGAAGTTTCAAAACAAGGATGAATGCGTACATGCAATCAAACGGTACCATTTAAAACAATCGTTGAATTTTGTGGTACAGAAATCAGATTTAGAAAGGTACGTTATTTGTTGTTCATCTCCAAATTGTTTGTTTAGATGTAGAGCTTCAAAACGCAAAAAAAGTGATTTGTGGGTGATTGGTAAATTGAATTTGCCTCATACATGCACAAATTCGGCATTGTCACAAGATCATACGAAACTCGATTCTAATATGATATGTGCAAGCATAATGCAAGTTTTGAAAGTGGATCCTTCAATCAAAGTGAAGGTCATTATTGCTCAGATTCAAGCCTTACACAACTACACAATTAGTTATAAAAAGGCTTGGATGGGAAAAAATAAAGCCATCGAAAAAATTTATGGCAATTGAGAAGAGTCTTACAATCAACTCCCACAATGGTTATTGGTTATGCAAACTTTTGCTCCAGGAACCAAAATTGAAATGGAAACGATCCCAGCTTATCATGAGAATAGTTTGATAAGTGGGATAACAATATTTCATAGACTATTTTGGGCTTACCTTCCGTGCATATCTGCGTTCAAATTTTGCAAACCAATTGTACAAGTTGATGGGACTTGGTTGTACGACAAGTACAAGGGAACTCTATTAGTAGCAGTTGCCCAAGATGGGAACGACCATGTAATTCCTATTGCCTATGCTCTTGTGGAAGGTGAGACAAAAGAGGGTTGGAGTTTCTTTTTGAGAAATTTAAGAAAACATGTCACTCCACAACCCAATATTTGTTTGATTTCGGATAGACACGAATCCATTAAGAGTGCTTACAACAATCCAAATAATGGATGGCAAGATCCTCCGTCAAAGCATGTGTTCTGCGTCCGACATATTGCACAAAATTTCGCAAGGGAATTTAAGGATAATGCTTTGAAGAAAAAAGTTGTTTGCATGGGTAATAATTTCATTCTTATTTCTTATAATTAGTGTAATTTTTAATAATTTAATTGTTAATTTTTATAATTAGTTAACAATGAATTGTCTACTATTCAATACAGGTTACTCAATTAATGAACCTACATATCGACACTATCACAGAGAAATCGGCATATTAAACCCAGAGGCTTTGAAATGGTTAGATAACATACCGCGACAAGATTGGATTCAAGCATTTGATGAAGGTAGCCGTTGGGGTCAGATGACCACCAACCTTGTGGAGTCAATCAACGGAGTGTTAAAAGCACCGTGGAACCTTCCTATCACTGCTTTGGTCCAATCAACATATTATAAAACAGGGACACTATTTCCATCAATGGGAAAACTATACGCATCAATTTTAGCTTCTGGTCAGGTATTCACAGAAACATGCTTCAATTTTATGAAATCTGAAATAACTAAATCTAATAGTCATAGAGTTGATAGTTTTGATCGAAACAACCATACTTTCATGGTCCACGAGACGGTAAATCCAATAGAAGGACGACCAATTGGTCATTACAGTGTAAACCTTTCTAACAATTGGTGCGACTGTGGGAAATATCAAGCTAAACACATGCCTTGTTCACATGTGATAGCAGCATGTTCTAGTATCAAATATGATTATTGGAGGCTTATACCTGATATGTACAAGGTGGAAACGTTACTAAAAGTGTACGACGAAACGTTCAGACTTATACCAAACAAAGGATATTGGCCAGAATATCAAGGTGTTAAGGTATGTCACAATCCTCTCATGCGGAGAGTCAAGAAAGGTCGCCCAAAAACCAAACACATTAGAACAGAAATGGACAATAGAGAAAGGGTGTCAAGAAAGTGCGGATTATGTCGGGTCTCTGGTCATACTAGAAAACATTGTCCAAACGCTGCCGGCACATCTACTCAAATTTGATGTATTTTTTTCATTTCAATTTAATGTATTTTTTTTAAATTCATTAATATAATTTATTATTATAATTTACATGGAAATAATTAATTATATTTATAATTATATTTTGTTGTTATTTTATTATTATTACAAATTTTTTTATCCTAAATAAATATTAATTTATTTTAATTTTTTTATTATGTTTATTATTATAATAATTTTCTTTATTTATTTATTTATTTATTATTATTTAATATGTAATTATTATAATTATTATAATTATTAATATTATTATTATTATTTATGAAAGTTTTTAATTTTTTTTATTTCATTTTAGGGTTTAGGGTTTTTTAAATATTTATAATTTATTATAATTATTTTTACTTATTCAATTAATAAAAAAAAAATTAGAGTTTAGGGTTTGGGGTTTATGGGTTAGGGTTTAGGGTTTATGAATTATTTTAAATATTTTTAATTTATTATAATTATTTTTAATTATTAATTTAAAAAAAAAAATTAGGGTTTAGGGTTTGGGGTTTGGGGTTTATTAATTATTTTAAATATTTATAATTTATTATAATTATTTTAAATTTTTAAAATTAAAAAAAAAGGAGGGGTGTAGATCATCGCACCCTGGGGGTGCGATGAGCAAAAAAAAAAACGCCTTCAGATTATCGCCCCCTGGGGGTGCGAAGATCAATAGGCTTCCAAAATTTTCCCTTCAGTTCATTGCAGGCCTAGGTTGCGACGAGCAACTGGGCCCAAAAAGTAGGGCAACCTGAGAATTTTTTTTCAAAGTGGGGTGTATTGGGAAAAAATTGAAAAAAACAGGATATATATATACAAAATCCTTATTGTGAAAAGGTAAAAATTAGAAATATTGGAATAAATTGGTTTCGTCAAAAGTTAATATTTCCTTTATATATAATATAAAAAATCAATTATTTGATTTGGTAAATTATGAAAAAGTGATTTGGTAAATTAAAAAAAAAGGTATTTGATTGAATTTTTGAAAGGAAAAAAATATAAATACAACAATATTATTCAAGCAAAATATCAAAAGTATAAAAACATCAGTGTGATAGACTAAAGTCTCAACTACATCACCCAAAAAATATTATTTAAAATAAAGAAAAGGAAAAATATACAAGTCGAGAATTAATATTGGTATAAGCTGAGGAGTTAATCTATTTTATATAGAATATTACTTATATCATGACTTTAAATGATATATATGATTTTTTATATTTGTACAAGATATTATTTTTTATAAAAATTTAGAGTTAAAAAACATCACATAGCTATCTAGACATCCCAAATATGTTGTGATCTTTAAGACACCCACTTATCATTTGCAGCATATCCATCAATAGTATTAGTAAAGTTTTTAGTTGAAAAACTTAGTTCAAAAGAATATCAAGTATGACTTGGTCGAAGAAGTTTATTGAAAATTAAAACATTATTTTTAAATATCTGTAGACAGCATATTACTATTAATTAGGACGACAATAATATATAAAGATTATTATGTGATTATATTGAGAATTACATCTCACATATCGTAGATATGGGATATCAAATTTTTACTCTTTTCGTTCTTTTTATGTACCCATTGAATGTTTTACGTATATTAAAAAAATTGATTGATATAATTAATGTGCAGTTATTATTAAATTGACCATTGTTTATAGATGAATTTAATATTAGCATTTCACATTTTAAGATAACTTAGTACTCCATTTGGTCCAATTATAAGAAGAAAAACAAAAAAAGATTATACCAATTAACTTATTTATTACAATCTCTTTTGAATACTTTTACAAATATACTCCTCATAAAAAATTGTGAAATAATAAATACACAGCATTGTGTCCTCTCAGTTTGACCGTCGGTTATAGGGTCCTAAGCAGTACTAAGATTTAAACAAGTTCCAAAAGCTCTATGGAATGCTTTCCAAAATTGTGATGTAAACTTAGGATCCCTGTCTGACACAATGCTGGTTGGCACTCCATGCAACTTTAATATCTCCTTTATAAATATCTTGGCCAACTTGAGGGTATTGAAGGCAGTTTTCACTGGAATAAAGTGGGTCGACTTAGTTAATCGATCTACTATGATCCATATAGAATCGTTCCCTTCCTGGATACGAGGTAACCCTTTCTACAAAGTCCATGGATATCTTATCCCATTTCCACTCTGGAATCTCTTATGGCTGAAGTAAACTTGCGGGTCTTTGGTGTTCATTTTTAACCCTTTGACATACTAAGCATTGGGCAACATACATTGATATCTCACTTTTCATCCCAGGTCACCAATAGTTCTTCTTAAGGTCTTGATACATCTTAGTGGCACCTGGGTGGATTGATAACCCACTTATATGAGCTTCTTCTAGAATCATTCTCCCCAAGTTTTCACCATTAGGTACACCAATTCTTCCTCTAAAGAGGATGATCCCATCTGGAGTGATGGAAAAGTCTGGTTAAGTTATCTTGGACTGTAACTCTCTATCATACTCTTGAGCTTTTCTAATCCTATCATGAAGATCAGAAGAGATTTCTAGAGGACATAGTAGGATTCCTTCATCTAATGGTATCATGTTTAGGTTAAGGTTTCTAAAGTCTTCTAATAAGCTCATCTCATCAACCATCATGTGGGCTACATGGAGTGATTTTCGACTTAAGGCATCAACCACCACATTTGGTTTACCCAAGTGATACTTTAATTCAAAATTATAGTCTTTCAAAAACTTCATCCACCTCCTCTACCTCATGTTCAATTTCTTTTGTTCAAACTAGTATTTCAAGATCTTATTGTCACTAAAAACTTCAAATTTAGCTCCAAATAAATAATGTTCCCATATCTTTAAGGCAAAAACTATGGCTGCTAACTCAAGGTCATGGGTAGGGTAGTTTTCTTCATGGGGTCTTAGTTGTCTAGAGGCATAAGCCACAACTTTACGGTTTTGCATTAACACGCATCCTAAGCCTTTCAAGGATGCATCACAATAGACTTCAAACCTTAAGGTTGAATCAGGAATCACCAGGATAGGTGCAGTGGTTAAGCGAGTTTTCAACTCTTGAAAACTCTTCTCACAATCTTCATCCCATGCAAAGGGTTATCTTTCCGAGTGAGACGTGTTAAAGGTAAAGCTATTTGGAAAACCTTCCTAATGAACCTACGATAGTAACTGACCATTGTTTATAGATGAATTTAATATTAACATTTCACATTTCAAGATAAATTAGTACTCAATTTGGTCCAATTATAAGAAGAAAAACAAAAAATGATTATATCAATTAACTTATTTATTACAATATCTTTGGAATATTTTTACAAATGTACTCCTCATAAAAAATTGTGAAACAATAAATACACTCATTAATATTTAAAAGACAAACATTAAATAAGAATAAAATTATCATTTAAATAATAAATGCATCTTAAAAATCACAATTTTTCTTTTAAATGAGACAAAAAATCTATAATTTATTTTTTTTTCTTTTTATAATTGTGACCGGAGGTAGTAGTACTAAAAATGATAGATTTAGAAAAATAATAATAAATGTATCTAGTAATTTGCATATGAGTTTATATATAAGGACAACTAAAATTTGCATATGAGTTTATATATAAGGACAACTAAAATTTGCAATGGGTGTTTATAAATAGGTAGAGAGTACCAAGATATAAATATCAAAAGTAATATTTATAATGAATTGATGCACCATTAGATAATTACATAATTATTATATAAATGTCTTTATTAATTCTCATGTGACTATAAAGAGTACTCATTCAATATGAAGTCATTGTGATCTCTACACGGGAAGTTGTAGACTTTAAACTCAAAGGTTGTGTAAAACAAGACAAACATAAATAGATCTACAATAAAGTCACGTAGACAGGTCTGAATGATGCAAATATAATTCGTCTCTCCTGTATAACATGATTTTTATGTATTAGGTTTGTCGATAGAGTAAAATCATAAAAATGCATGACTATGGTGGAATGAACTTATGCATGATAAATTATGTTTGTATAAAGGTTAAAATTGGATCATCAAATTTCCATAAATTGAATAATAATAATACATCGTTAAATATCACTTATTATTTATAATATTTAATATTTTATATTATTGTCTGTCTATTAAATGAGAACATGTAGAGTCACACACACAAAGAGTAATGAATTGAAGAAATGTTATTTAATTAAATAAAATTTAATTACACGCAAAGATTTAATAAAATAAGATTTAATTATGTCGACGATTTTGTAATTCCAAAGAACAGAGTTCATATTTCACTTGCAATAACCCATAAAATGATCATTAATATTGTTGTTAATAATAATAATAGCATCCATGGTCCCTTAACTTAATTTCAAGTAACGTTTTATTCCTTTATCTTCTTTTTTTCCCGATTTGGTCCTTTATTTTAATTTTAAGTGACAATTTAATCCTTTATGTTTTAAAATGTTAACAATATTATCCTTCTTTTTGTACAAAAATTCAAAAAATTCATCAAAATTTTCAACCAAAACCCATAAAATTAATTACATTATTTAATATAATACAAATTTTATTAAATTCGTAACTCAAATATTCAAATAAACTCATACTTTCATTTTTTATTTGATTTTTAAAATTCCATCTAATAAAGAATAAAAATATGAATTTAATTGAATATTTGAGTTACGAATTTGATAAAATTTGTATTATATTAAAGAATGTAATTAATTTTATGGGTTTTGGTTGAAAATTTTGATGAATTTTTTGAATTTTTGTAAAAGAAAAGGATAATATTGTTAACATTTTAAAACATAAATGATTAAATTGTCACTTAAAATTAAAATAAAGGACCAAATCGGAAAAAAAAAAAGATAAAGGACTAAAATGTTACCTGAAATTAAGTTAAGGGACCATGGATGCAATTTAGCCTAATAATAATTTATCCTTTACAATTTGTTTTTAAAGATTTAATTAAAAGAATTAAGAAAAACATAGAAATTAAGGCATGTAGTCCACGGGGCCATTATGACAAACTTTGCGCCTCCTTCACTCTCAGGACTCAGTCACAAACTCTTTTTACTTCTCTTTCGTATTCGCTAGCAGTAATTTTTTGGAAATCGATTATTTTTAAAACAGAAATACAACTCTTCAGCGACATTAACTATAGTAATTTCCTTTTTTTATTTTTAGAGATTTTGATAAAATGGTTTTCCACTCTTCGAATGAGATTGCTTTTTAAAATAATTTTAAAAGTGTATATTTTGATTTTCTAAATGTGATATTTAGCATCTTCTTAACTTGAATCATATATATTTGTTTACCTATTATGATCATGTGATTGTTTTTTCTTTTGGAATTTGATTCGACTTTCTTGGTATAATGGTATGTTACTATTTTTTACGAGCGCATACATGTGCTATTCGTTCATATGGGACATGTATATATTAACATTTTTTTTCTATGACATGATTTTTTTCTAGAAACAGACGTATCTCTGTAAATCTATCTTTTTTTGTGTGTCTTTTCATTTGATATATTATTGTAGGAAGATCGTACCAAGTTGAGTCCTCCCTCCTTTTCTAGCTTTTAATTAATCCTCTTCTTACAAAAGGAAACGCGATTATTTTTAGGTAGAATTTATTTAAATTGTTTCAAAATTTTCTATTTACAAAACAAATATTACCTTTTGTATATATGCAATACATGATCGAAATTTACCTACGACCAGACCATGAGCACACGGTTCTTAATTAGGGATGTCCCAAATAGTTTGTATAATATATTTAAATTTTAAAAAATTACATTGATATCCTTACTATTTTATATTTGCCATTATATCCATAATACTCCAAATATGAAATTACTTTAATAATTTCACTAAATACTTCTCTCTATATTCTCTTCTAAATAGATTAAATTTATTTTTTTTCAACTCTCCTTACTTCTCTAAATTATATAGGTATATAGGATAATTATAATTTATGTGGTGATATATGCCAATGAGTTATGAAGAATTATTTTTATGTGTGGTTGTTGTATACTTGTCGTTACCGAAATGTATATTTGAGTTAATATGTGAATGTGATGTGTTACCTTTATATCTTTTCGTGTTACATGAATTAACTTAATTAAATAACATGCATATTTGGTATATGTAGAACATATGTGCATCATGTAGATTGATATTTTTATACATAGACTAAATTTTATTTTATCAATTTTTTTAATTATTAAAATTTCCTTTTTTATTAGGGTCTAATTTTTAAAATTATAACACGACCTCCAAAATCTTTCAAACGACCTGAATGCAATGTATGACCTTATAATATATTTTATGATTTTAGATTAGATAAATCACAAAGATTGATGAATATTCATGTGATATTGGAAACGTTTATTTTAGATAATTTAAAAACCATTTTTGTATAAATAAATTAAAGATTATTCTTTAAAAACTTTTAAAGAAAGTCTAAACCATGATTGATAAAGTATTCAAGTTAAAAACTATGCATGTTAAAATATCAATATGGTTGAAAAAGCAAAAGACATCATAGATTATGCTTTTTCTCAAAAGGTAATTCCAAATAACTATTTTCATTTTCAACATAAAAAACAATTTTGTAAGAAAATGAATTTTGAGAATAGTCTACACATAAATATAACTAGAACATAAAAAATAATTACAAAAAAAAACATAAAAAGTGATTTTTTAACAGTATAAACCTAATCGGTCAATTATTTCAAAAAGTGGTTTATTTTAAGGAAACAAACTTATATTTTATCTCATATTCCCATATTTTACTATTTTTTGTATGAATTTTTAAAAATATATTTATAAAAATTACAATTATTTTTACAAATTAATGTGTTTTTTGTACCTCATATTTATGTTTTTTTACATACTGAAAGTTTCATTTTTGAAATTATCAGTTTGCAAATTTTTTTACATATCAAAAATTTTGAATTTTTGAAATTTTCGGTATGAGTAATTTGTTTTACATATCTTAAATTTTGTTTTTTAAAATTTTTTGTGTAAAAATTTTTTGTGTAAAAATTTTTTGTGTAAAAATTTTTTTACATACTGAAATTTTTTCGTTTTTGAAATTTTCGGTATACAAATTTTTATCATATTCCGTTTTTTTACATGAATTTGCCTTTTTTTATATATATCTTAAATTTAAAATTTTTGGTATGTTAATTTCTAAACAAGATGTTTGGAAAATAAAATTTCATACTGGAAAATTTTGATTTTGTTTGAGTAAAAAATGAGTCCAAAGTTTTTTAATAAAAAAAATGAAAATGATGGAGGTAAAATTGATTTTTTTTCAAGAATTGTGTGAGTAGAGATCAAAGTATCCGGATATAAAATCCAATTTTCCTTATATAAAGAAATAAAAAGGCTTCAATCCAAATGGATTTTAGACAAACTATACGTAGGGTGCAAGAGATTTCTACTTGTCACTCCCTCAAAACACATAAAAATACAATTTTACCCTTTTAACCATTTATAATAAGTTTCAAAATGGATAGTTTGGAAAGTTTCAAATTTTCAAAATAAAGATTACATTTCGAAAATTTGGAAAGTTTCCAAATCTGGAGATTTTCGAAAGTTTTTAAATGTGAACAATTTCGAAGTTTTCAAATTTGGAAAGTTTCAAAATAGAAAAATTTCAGAATGTCAAAACTTTCAAACAATTTGAGCACCTTAATCTCCTACCCCATCCAACGTAAAAATACATTTTTGTCCTTTTTATTATCTATAAAACTCTAAAAAAAAAACTACCATTTGTTTTTTCACCCTTCTTTCAAAACTTTACAGAATTCTGCCTTCCATTTTAAAGTATGCAAATCTTCTAAATTCAAAAGTAAGTATCATTCGAAGTTTTGAAATTTTCAAAATGAAAATTTTCCAGTTTTCTAAACTTTCGAACATTTTGAAAGTTTCGAAATACAAATTTTTCAGATTTTCGAAAGTTTTAAACAATTTGAAACTTTCGAAAAAGAAAGATTTCAGATTTTCGAAAGTTTTGAAATGAAAGTTTTCTAGATTTTCTAAACTTTCGAAATTTTGGAAATAGAAATTAAAAAAATTCAAAACGTTTAAAATTTATATAATTTTTCAGATTTAGAAACTTTCCAAAATTTTTGAAATTTTCTATTTCGAAAGTTTCAAATTGTTTGAAAGTTTCGAAATTATGAAATTTTTTTATTTCGAAACTTTCCAAATTTGAAAACTTCGAAATTTTCCAAATTTGGAAACTTTCCAAATTCTCCATATTTAGAAACTTTTGAAACTTTTTAAATTTTCGAAATGTAATCCTTATTTCAAAAATTTGAAACTTCCAAAAATTTCAAAAATTTGAAATTTCTGAAACTATCTATTTTGAAATTTATTATAAATTGTTAAAATGGTAAAATTGTATTTTCATGTGTCTTGAGGGAGGTGGCAGATATAGCTGTGGGAGTGCTCGGTAGAAATCTCAGGGTACAAAACCAACTCGGACCGGGATAAAAAAAGAAAACCCAAAACGATATGAGTCTTTTTAGAAACTCCTACCCCACATTTAACTATTTTTTGTATGAACGTCTAAAAATATTCTCTCTCGTACAAACTACAAATTTTTTAAATAGAATCACCCTGTTTTTTTACCACATATTTATGTCTTTTTTGCATAGAAAAAATTTCTGGTATAAAAAATATTTCTCAACTTTATTATGTATTGAAAATTTTTGGTATGAAAAATATTTTCTCAAATGTTTTTTGCATACTAGAAATTTTGATTTTTCCGTAATTGATTTTTTGGAGTTCAATTTTGAAATGGTTGGATTTCTGTCATGCTTTAACTCATTATGCAATTTTGAAATGGTTGGGTTTCTATAATGCTTTAACTCGTCGTGTTCACCAATTCTACACCCCCTTCCCTTATGGTTCAAGAGCTAAGGTACATGTAATTTGGTTGGCATGCATCTGATCAATTTGGAAAGATTGTAATAATTGAATTTTTGGTCAACAAAGAGTTATTGTTGGATCATCTTGTTGATAGAATCAAAATCCAATCTTGATGGTGGTTAAAAGCTAGGTCCAAATATTTTGTTTTCGAGTTGAATCAATGCTGGACAAATCCTTTTGATGGTCTCGGCTGTTCTAATGTTCTTTAGCTATAATTTGGGCTTCTTGTATTGGATTTTGTTGTGGTCTTATGTGTGCGGGTCTAAACTCTCAAATGTGGAGAATCTAATCTTATTTTTGTGACTCTTCTTGTCATATCTTGTGCTAAATTATTATACATGTAGACATTGTCATATTTCTAGATATTTTGTCATTTTATATCATTAATATGGGTGTTGTGAGTTTGTTTGCATATTTATCCATTTCATTTTTAGCGACTTTAAAATATATTGTTCTCGATCAATATAATTTCTATTAACTTGAGTGAACGAATAAATATCATTTTTAGAAGAAAAAAAAATACATTTCCATTCTCTTCATAGTTTAAAATTTAAACACTTTAAAATATATAAACACTTTCATAATTGTAATGCTTAATCAAGGGTTGGTCCAAGAGCCAAACTGTGACACCCTAAATCCCAAAATAACATATATAGTAATTTATACTAGATTTTTTGATCAAAATTCGCAACGGATAAAGAAAATATATTTCCAATAAATTCAGAATTTTTAAAACTAATTTAGGATATCACGTTCCTCTAAATACATATGTAAAAAATTCAACTTTATTTCTTAATTAAAATAATGCAATCTCAATGAATTTGACTTAACTATAGTTTCTTGATTTAATTCCAAAAACTTACTAGTACTTATAAGGTTTTCATACAAAAAGTTTTTTCTAATTAAATAAGTGAAAGTAAAATACAAATTACAACTCTTAATTTCCGGTATCACCAATTAAAGCGGAGTTCTAGACTCATTAACCTATAATAACTGCAATTTCGCAAACGCATGACCAAACCAGTTAAATACAAACAACGAACGAGATGAGTTTCGAAATCATGTTAATAGTATAATATAAGTAAGAAGAAAACGCAATTAATCATAATAAACCGTATCATTATACAAACATTCTTCAAGAAAAAAAACATCACATTATAAATTCAAAATCACTCAAGAGAAATCAATACATTTAACTATAACATCAAATCATCTGAGAGAAATTATTATCGCACACGATACATATTAATCACAACAAAACAATCACAAGAAGATGCAATGTTATGCATGAGCTTAGACTCTAATTCACAATGTGGTACTATTCTAACTCTGAATTACTTGGTTAGGAGGCTTGATACTATGCTACAATCCGGTGGACGGACAGTTCAAATTAGCCATGTCCTCATAGATCCCCTCAACTCAACCTGAGATACAAATACGCGACAGTCGAGGTAAATGTGTGTTGCATGGTAGCTCCCGACATTTGGAGCACTACCTCCAAGTCACCTAGGAATTCCCCACCCGAATACCACGAAGGTGTAACAATCTTGCCCTAAGGCTCAACAGCAGACCTCCACGATCAGGCTCATTCAGTTGTACTTCTCCGGAATCACTAGGCTTGTCAGGCCCCACCTATATTGTGACAAAATAATCTCCACTTCAAAAATTCATATCAACATCAAATATTTAAAACATCTATTTTCACCCCTCGTTAGCATAGACTACTCTATTAAAAGTATCATCTTTAGCACAAGTTGAAATCATCACTATTTCATCAATTATGGGGTACATCAATAATTTCATCACAAATTCATAATGTCACTATCATTAATCATATCTCATCAAACTCATCACAATTTTATAGCATCATTATCATTAATCATACATCATCACACACACTTATCACAAATTTATAACATCAATATTATTAATTATACATTATCATAATCAGATAAACTTACCAAAATGCATCAATATTTTATTATCACATCACATAAATCTGTCTATTCAATCATATACATAAAATTCATTCGACACTTAATATAACAACAATATCAAATACCACACATTTAATGAAATTAAATCAATCAACAGCTTACAAATATTTCTATTCCACATTTTATTATCACAATTTCCATATTTACACATTAATTAATTCATCCCTCAAATGGCTATTGCCTTATGTAGCCCCGAATAAATTGTTGGGAAATACGGTTTCTCATTCATTTCACAATATATTATACTCATGAATTCAAACGTTCTCTCACCTCTTACCTTATTTTGACCCTTAGCTTATTTCGACGCTTTCATACACACGAATACGATTCCACAAGCAATCAGTCTTTGTTCTTTGACTCTTTGTCATTCAATTGATCATAAATCAGAAAACAAATCAATGAATAATATAGCCACTTTTCACACAATCGTTTTGGCGTTAGTTTCACTCGAATCGGACTTACGGTGAAGAAAAACGGTGCAAAATAACACGAATTCCACAATCGGAGAAGTCAGATATTTTAGAGAGAAATTGGGATAGTTAGAAATCTGGTAAAATGTGTTTAATTGACTAATTAAATGAGTTAAAACAATATACTAAAATTTGGACTAAAACTGATAAAGTTTTTTTGAAACAATTATCGATCCCCGGTGTTGATTTTCTTCCTTTTCTCTTATGTTGAATATTGCGAACGGCTACTCCTCTTCTGTTTTGTTTATTTTCAATTAATTTGTTTTTTTAATTATTTAATTAGGGTTTACTCTTACATATAGGTCTATCCCATAAAACATATTTTAATTACTCATTTTTTTATTATTATTTTTTTAACATAAAATCAACAATTATCAAAACTAATTTTTATTATATATTTTTTTAAACACAATTTAATTCATAAAATATTACTATTATTTTAAAACTAATATAGTATACAAAATAAAATAATTAAAGTAATTAATCTTTTTACATACATTAATAACCAAAACTCTCATATTCAAATAAATCACTATAATTATACTTACTTTTCCAAATACTCATATTAAATTACTATAATCTTAGAAAATATTTAAAATTATAAAATAAATAAATATAATATCAACATTTTATATTAATTAATAAATCAAAATCAATATATACAAAATCACAATGCTATAATAATTAACAAGTATATAAAAATCAAGAAAATCAAATAAAATATTACCACTATCTCAAGATAATTATTTATAAAATAAATAACTAAAAATAGTTATAAATAATTGGAATATAATTACTTGCGCACTTAACATCAGTCAAACGTATTGTAAAATATCACATTAATTGTGTACGCGGATATACACATAAAATCGCTTAAAATCTTATTCATTAAAATATTAAACTAAAATATATTTAAAAATATATATAAAATAATAAAATAGAATATTTGTTATTTATATTACTCAATTAGTACAACAAGTATAAAAGTAGCACATAATCTAAAGCATTTATATAGCGAAAACTAATCATGAAATTTATCAACATGTATTCTAAAATAATTTTAACACCTAATTAATTATTTAAAATCATATTTCATTGATAAAATAATTTATTATAAAATTTGGAGTGTTACACAAACCACTAAAACAATGACTATAAACCCCAAAAATAAGTTTATTTAACAAAGAAAAAAGACTTCAAAACTAATTAGTTTCTTATTATAAATGATGTTACAAATTTACTTTGTATGTGCTCAATTGATAAGTGATAAGTAGTAGTTTTTCTATGGTTTAAATCCAAACTAAGCCACTATTATGTTTTTTTTAATAATTAATAGGATATACATTTAAATAATTTTGATAGACTATTAAAAAAATTAATTTTACTGTAATAATTGTTTAGTTGGTAAGAAATTGATCCACCTTCCACAAAGTAACTCTCTTTATCTCATTTTTTTATTCAAAAAAATCTCATTTTTAAAAGTCATTTTAACCCTCCAAAATTATTTGGTTGACCCTGAGTGACAATGTGATACTTATTTATATTAGTCACTTAAAAACTATTGGAGTTTTCATTTTTGTTTCATTATTAAATTTTTATCTCTATTTTTATTTGCCGTTTTAGAAGATGTTTACACATACAAAAAAAACTAATAAATTTTATTATTTTTAATATAATTATTTATGTTTTTCCATAGTACCCATATTTACTTAATATATCCTTCTACATATTTCTCTTTTTGCAATAAATAACTGAAAGTATTATTGATAAAACCATAATTAAAATGGTATTGAATTTTAAAAGCAACAAATAAATAAGAATAAAAAATTGTGCAATTGCGACAATTACAAAGAAAATGAGAAATTAATAATAAAAAATAAATAAATTTTATTATTTATTTTGAAAGTTTGAAAATATTTTGTGTTTGAAAATAAATCTACCTTTTTTATTTAACAAAATGAAAGTACGATAAATAAATAATATAAAACGTACATTAACGTATAGTTTTTCAATGTTTGCTAATTATTTGGGGTCAAACCTAGTGATCTCGGAATAAATTGACTTTTACTATTATGAGATTTAACCTAGAGATAAATAAATTATTAATGAAAATCATTCTACTGTGGAGTCAAATAATAAAATTAAATAAGTTTTCAGTTTTACAAAAATTTATTATATTTTAGTTTAAATATAATAGAATTAAATAAATTTTTATTTTTATGAAATTTTAGAACAGTTTTTAAAACAATATTTTTTCTTTTTCTAAAATTTAAAACTTTATTTGACTACACTATTTTCTAATATTGTTTTTAAAAACAATTTTCATTTTACTGTTTTTAAAAGTAAAAAACCGGAACAGATAAAAACATGTTTCGCTTTTAACTTTTTTCCTTTTTTTCATACTTGAAATCAAAACAAAAAATATGCCGAAAAACCACTCTTTTCATTATTGGCAATATGGTAATATTTTGTACTGATTTTTTATTTATTAAAAACACATTATAGAAGCATGTAGTAGTAGACTAGTCCTATATAAAAAATAAAAATACACGTGCACGCATCACAATATTTATGAATTTAGCACAAATTTTTGAAGATATATTTTCTTTTAGTTTTTTGGCAATAGCTTTTTTTCTTTTATACTCAGGTTGTTTTAAATATTGTAACACACATTCTTTTCACCTTATTATTAATAGAATGTTAGCAACACAATTTTTAATATATATTTTTGTATATATTATTTTTAATTGGTTAAAATTTATATAAATAATTTTTTATAAGTCTATAATCCTATAATTTTTATAAAATAATTAAATCAACAACAATTTCATCGTTCATATTCATTAAATTAATATTTTATTTTTATTTTTGGTTTTGTTATCAAGAATCCTAAATGCAGTTATTAAAAAATTCAAAAGTAATATGTCAAAAAAAATTCAAAATTAAGAGTTTTGCATTAAACAGAACAAATTTTTTGGTTGACCAAATAGAATAGAAAAAAATTAAACTTTCAAAAAATTGAAAACACAACTTTCAATGTATTTTTAAAATAAATTTTTTATATTTAATTCCTTAATAATTTGGGGACTTAATTCCCTTATGAATTGTTTTGAAATGGAGGGAATACGATTTTTTACCTTAACTCTTCAATTTTCAGGAGAAGTCGATCCTAAAAATTTAGAATTTAGTTGAAAGATAAATTATAAAGTCTGATCAAATATTATTCAAGTGAAAATTCAAACTTGAATTTTCTCAAATAATTTTTTCTTAATTAGAGTTCATTAATCGCTCGAGATAATTTTTTTACAAACACTTGAGATAATAATTACAATTTAATATATCACAAGATAAATTAAAAAAAATTGATTTATATTTTATAAAAAAAAATTAGTGTCATGAAATTTTAATTTTGGTTTGTCATAGAGGAGTGTTTTTTTTTGTGCAAGAGGAGTTTCATCTTAGACAACAAAATGGTTAGATTTTAATGATTTAAAAAATATTCATTATAAAAAATAAAAGAAGTTAACAAACCATGTTCTTAAACATAAAATTATCAAACAAGTTTTATTTCTTTCAATCGCTAAAACAGTTTTGAAAAATAGAATTGCCAAATAAATTTTCTTTTGTTATCTTATTGAAAACAGTTTTTAACAACTGATTTATAAAACAGTTTTAAAAAATTGAAAATCAAAACTTTATCCAATTCAAGCCTAGCCTTTAATGTTTTGTTTTTAATATCAATAAAAAATTCTCCAACATTTTAACCTATGATAATATTCAAAGTAAGACATTTATTTTACGATCAAAGTTAGAATTTTTTTTTGTTGACTAAAAAAAGTATACTAACTTTAACAAGTAAAAAACAAAAATACTAACTTGTTAATTGAGGAAAACTCATTATTTACAAAAATTCAATATTTTGTACTTGAAGTTAATTGAGTTTTTTTTTTACTCACCAAAGTTAGACTTGTTAAACGAGTCTAACTTTTTTTTTTACTCATCAAAGTTTGAGCGGTTGAATACAGTCAAAGTTATAGTATTACTAGGGAATGCAATCTCAAAACAAATATTATTTAGGAAGTGAAGGGTTGAATATCGTCAAAGCTAATTATAACATTACTAGGAAAAACAATCTCTAAAAGAATAGTAATATTACTTAGGGAGTGAAGGTTTGAATATGGTCAAAGATAATAATAATATAACTTTTTTCATATTAATTAATCTATTTTTGTTTGGTCTTCACACTATATATTGTGAAACTTTTGGAAGAATAATACAATTATAATTTGCATATTGAAGTAGTCCAAAAGAAGAAAAAAGAAGATAAGAAAATGGCAAGTGAGAGTGAGATTTCAATTTTAGATTTTCGTAAGAGTAGTGGAGTGACATTGAAAGAAGGGAGTGAAGGGTGGAAAGAAATGAGTAAGAAAGTGATAGAAGCATTTGAGAATCAGGGTTGTTTTCTCATAAGATGTGATGAAATCACGAATGAATCACGTAAAGAATTGTTCAAGGGTATAAAATCATTGTTTGATCTACCTGAAGAAACCAAGAAGAAGTACTATAACCCAAAGGCTTACAGGGATTACACTAGCAAAAGTCATGTTATTCTTCATTCTGAAAGTTTTGGGATTGATAATGCTGAAAAGTCAAATACTATTTTTGAAGAGTTCACTAACCTCATGTGGCCCGAAGGAAATTCAATTTTTAGGTAATTATTATTATTATTATTATTTATTTTATTACTATATATTTATATATTAAATTTTATTTTATATTGAATAAAGTTTACTTTAGTAATTTTTGTTTTAAATTATTTAATTATTTGGTAATGGAGTTGAGCACAATAATTGATGATATACATGCATTGAGGCACTATCTTCCATGACTCCAAAAATGCGGGAACTAGGTTTGCTTTTCCTAAAGATGGTTGTGGAGGGTTTTAGCCTTCCACAACAATACAACTTAGAAGTTGAAGAGTTGGATGATTATAATGATACACGAGTGACTAGATACCAACTTCCTGAAGAAAACAAAGATTCTGAAATTGCTTTGACAACTCACACTGACAAATGTACCTTAGCCGTTATATGCGAAAATGATGTCCAAGGTCTGCAGATATTGTCCAAAACAGGCAATTATATTGACGTAAACATTCCTACAGATGGCTTTGTCGTAATTTGTGGTGACATGTTGCAGGTAATCTATACCCATATATATCATAGATAGTCATTTTTTTTTTTATAATTGTGTTTCATTTCAATTTTATATTTATAGTTAAATTTTTTTATTTGGAATTTTATCATTCTTTACTTAATCAAATTAACTTATTTTGTTCAAATAAACATAGTTTAAAAAATATATATACTTATAAAGAGGAATATCTAGTTTTAATGTAGTTCTTTTTCTTATAATTTCATTATTTGTTTAGTTCATTATGTTTATAATTTTGTTCTTTACCCAATCACATAATTGATTTTCTTTTAATAATTGCATAAAATTTATAATTTTTATTTTATATGTATATTTTATTTTTCCATCATCCTCGCACTATATATTCTTTACGACTACTAATTATCGAAAAATATTTATAATTAATTTAATTATAATGATTAAAATATAGGCATGGAGCAACGGAAGATTTCGAGCGGTCCCACATAGAGTGGTGACAAAAGGAGATAAAGAGAGATTTGTATTTGTGGTTTTTGCGGTGCCAAAGGAAGGTATGTTGATTAAGGTGCCATCTGAGTTAGTAGATGATAAAAATCCTCTCCGTTACAAATCATTCGTTTACGAGGATTTCATGGATTATCATACTTCAACTCGCACAGAAGCTTCGGTACTTGAAAAATTTGCTGGACTTTTATAAAATTGTAACAAAAAGTAATAATACTATAAAAAAACCATTTTTAAAAAAATTATAACAAATAGGGCCAATATGCCTTATTTATCAAATATTTCAAATAAAGGGTATTGAAAAAAAAATCTTATTCCACATAAACTTAAAATAAAAATAATACTATTATCAAAATAGCATTTTATCATCTTGTGGGGCAAGAGCCCCCATTACTTATTTAGTGGATCCTCCATTGAAAGGCACATAAATAGCTACTGAATGCTCAACAAAACTTTATTTTCCTTACAATAATAGGCCCGTCAATATTAGATTTTTAAAAAAGTGATTTTAATATATATTTTTAAAAATGATTTTTATTATAATTTACTTAAAAATAGTATTATAAGTTATTTTAGACTCATTTGTTATTAATTAATAAAAATAATTTTGACATTTAATAATTTAATTATTCATTATTAGAGATTTTAACATAATAAAAATTACGTTTATTAAAAAAATAAATCTCTAAAAAATAATTTTCACAAAACGCTTCTCGAATTATATTTTCATTTTAATCACTTTTCATAATTTTTTTATTAAAAGAAGTTATAACAAAAAATTCTCTTTAAAATATTGATTTTTGTTGGTAGGTTAAAAAAACTGAAAAAATTGAAATTAATTTAATTAAACTGAAATTATGCGCGCATGCGAAGTATAAGTACAATCCATTATTTTGAAAAACCAATCTTAAAAGAATTTTTCCATTATTTAATATATTTGACAGTATCTCCTAGTTGTCCTTCAACCTAAACAACTTTAACTTCTTAAAAATGACACCAGTCATGACTGTTAAGCAACTATTACAAACAAAAATGTTTTGCATCAAGTTAGTTCAGAAAATTCATTCGGAGTTGTTCTTCACAACGAAATATTTGATCTTTAACTCTTGAGAAATTTTACAATAAAGATCTTTTGATAAGAATTTTTACTCGCACTGTCCTTGTTGTGCTATTTTTGACATTGTCATTTCAAATTTTAAACTTTATTACTGTCTAGAATTGGTAGATTTTAAAAGTATTTGCACTCATAAAAGATGGTTCTTCAACCAAATAAAATTCAAGAGTAGAGAATTAGAATAAGGAATTTTGTGGACAAGATGCACTGACTTCAGTTTCGAGTTGATGATGCATTAATAATTTAAAAGAATGTTGCATTAAATACGTAAACAATGTTTCACAATACTTTGTTGATCTTCCATCTGTAACCAAAGAATGTTTCACAATACTTTGCTGCACTTTAGTAACCCGTTGATGGTTTTGGAAGTTAAGATGATGCAAACGATTGGATCTCCATGTGCATGCACAATAGACCAATGTTATATATCAAAACACCACATATATCATTGTTACACATTAATAATGTTGGGCCGCATATTCAGCTCGGGTGTCTACTTTAGGAAGTAATTGTCAGATTAATTAGAAGTTTAATAGTTGATTTAGTCTTTTAGTTGGATAATAAACGTGACAAATAATAGGTTAGAGTAATTAGTTTTAAATTATGTTGTTAGGAGACCAAGTAAGCAGGCGCAGAATTCTGCCTCTGGCCGCGTTTTTTTGCTTCTGGTAAGTTTGTTTGTTCCGTTTCGTCTATTGCACTGTATCGCTTCGTCTGATACTTCTGTCTTTGTATTTTTGGCTATTTAAAAGCTCCAGCTTTAATTAATAAATAAGTTATTCCATTCCAACATTAAGATCATCATTCTAAGCATTTTAACAATTGGTATCAGAGCTTCGAAAGAGGCCTGATAAACGTGAGAGTGTGTGTGGACAAGTGAAGTCCAAAACAAACACGAGAGTTTGAGTGTGTGAGTAAAACAAAAAGAAATTAACATGACAACCTCAGAAAGGTTTGTGCAGCCGTCCATTCCCAAATTTGATGGCCATTATGATTACTGGTCAATGACAATGGAGAATTTCCTTAGGAGCAAGGAGATATGGAACCTAGTGGACGAGGGAACTCCAGCACCAGCAGTTGGAAATACACCAGCAAGTGAGGCTTAGAGAAAGAGTGTGGAGGAAGCCAAACTCAAGGATTTAAAGGTGAAAAATTTTCTGTTTCAAGCTATTGACAGAGAAATATTGGAGACAATCCTTAACAAGGAAACATCGAAAGCAATTTGGGACTCAATGAAACAGAAGTATCAAGGGTCCACGAAGGTACGAAGAGCACAACTTCAAGCTTTGAGGAAGGAATTTGAGTTACTGGCCATGAAAGAAGGAGAGAAAGTAGATAACTTTTTGGGACGGACTCTAACCGTGGTCAATAAAATGAAGACAAATGGTGAGGTGATGGAACAAAGTACAATGGTTAGTAAGATACTTAGATCATTGACCTCCAAATTCAACTATGTTGTTTGCTCAATAGGGGAGTCAAATGATCTAAGTACCTTGAGCATTGATGAATTACATGGAAGTTTGCTAGTTCATGAACAGAGGATGTTGGGACAACAGGAAGAAGAACAAGTGTTAAAAGTGACATATGATGAAAGATCAGGCAGAGGCAGAGGCATGAATAGAGGATGACGAGGTAGAGGACGAGGCAGACAAACTTTCAACAAAGCTACAGTTGAATGTTTCAAATGTCACAGACTGGGACACTTTCAAAATGAGTGTCCAGAATGGGACAGAAGAGCCAATTATGCAGAATTGGATGAGGAGGAAGAACTTCTGCTGATGTCCTATGTTGAGATCAACAAGTCAAAGAAAGAGGCAGTATGGTTTCTTAATTGTGGCTGCTCTAACCATATGACATGAAACAAGCAATGGTTCGTGGAGCTGGATAAACAATTCAGTCATTCAGTGAAACTGGGAAACAATCTCAGAATGCCAATGAAAGGGAAGGGCAATATCAGACTTGAAGTAGAAGGTGCAACTCAGGTAATCTCTGAAGTTTATTATGTTCCTGAGTTGAAAAACAATCTGTTGAGTATGGACCAGCTACAAGAGAAAGGGTTAACTATCCTTATACAAAATGGAGAATGCAGACTCTATCATCCTAGAAGAGGACTAATCATGCACACACGTATGACCTCTAATAGAATGTTTGTTGTTCGAGCCAATGTTCTGGTGGATACATCTTCTGCATGTCTAAGTGTGAGAAGTGATGATATTGGTGACTTGTTGCATAAGAGATATGGTCACTTGAGTATTACTAGTCTGAATTTACTACACCAGAAGGAACTTGTCAGAGGACTTCCCAAGTTTCAGATGTCAACCTATGTATGTACAAGCTGTATGAAAGGGAAACAATATCGGAAGATCATTCCAAAGAAAAGCAAATGGAGAGCAACTCAGAAGCTACAACTTGTACACTCAGACATTTGCGGACCTATCACTCCAAAGTCATATGGTAACAAAAGGTACCTACTAACCTTCATTGATGACCTGAGTCGCAAGCTCTGGGTTTATTTTCTGAATGAAAAGAGTGAAGCTTTCACAATATTTAAAAGCCTTAAAAATATTGTGGAGAAGGAGTCTGGTCTATCTATTTGTGGACTAAAGACAGACAGAGGAGGGGAGTTCACCTCCAAAGAATTCACAGAATTCTGCAGACTCGAAGGTATTAAGAGACAGCTGACTACAGCCTACACTCCTCAACAAAACGGAGTTGCAGAACGCAAAAATCGTACGATACTTAACATGGTGCGATGCTTGCTAGAAGACAAGAAGATGCCAACTCCATTCTGGCCAGAAGCTGTGAGAACGACATGCCACATTCTCAACCGAAGTCCAACTTCTACTGTAAAGAATAAAACACCAGAAGAATGCTGGAGTGGAGTTAAACCTAATGTTGATCATTTCCGAGTGTTTGAATGTGTAGGAAATGTACATGTACCAGATGCAAAGAGGTCAAAGTTGGATGCTCGAAGTCAAGAGTGTGTGCTGATAGGGTACAGTGAAGAGTCTAAGGGATACAAAATGGTCAATCTGACTACAAAGAAGGTGATAATTAGCAGAGATGTTGTGTTTGAAGAAGGGAAAAGCTGGGATTGGAGAAAGACAGAAGAAGAAGCTAAGAATGACATTCTTGACTGGGGAGAAGTTGATGAAGATACATATGCCTCCAGTGATGAAGAAAGTGAAGAAGAAGGAGAATCTGGTCAAAGTAGTACTGCCAGTGATACTGCTTCTGGTCACAATAGTATCTCCAGTGATACTACCACATCTACACTTCCTGAAAGAAGAGTCACTCGAGCTCCAACCTATCTTCAAGATTATATAAGTGGAGAAGGACTATCAGAAGAAGACGAAGAGGTACAAAATCTAGCTCTGTTTATATCCTCCGATGATCCTGTTTATTATGAAGAAGCAGTAAAATTGAAAAGATGGAGGGATGCAATGGATATGGAGTTCAATGCTATTGTAAAGAATGAAACCTGGGAGCTTGTTGATGCACCAAATGAGGCCAAAGTAATTGGTGTAAAATGGATATATAAAACCAAATTAAATGAGAAGGGTGAAGTAGATAAGTGTAAAGCTCGTCTTGTGGCTAAGGGATATGCACAAGAGAAAGGAGTAGACTATAATGAAGTTTTTGCTCCAATTGCTAGGTGGGATACTATTAGAACAATGATAGCCCTGGCAGCAAGAAATGGTTGGACAATCTTTCAGCTTGATGTCAAAAGTGCCTTTCTTCATGGTGAGCTGAATGAAAATGTTTACATTGCTCAACCTCCAGGGTATGTGATCAGTGGGGCAGAGAAGAAAGTATACAAATTAAAGAAAGCACTTTATGGTCTAAAGCAGGCACCAAGAGCGTGGTTTAGCAAAATTGAAAGCTACTTCATTAAGGAAGGGTTTGAGAAAAGCAGCTATGAGCACACCTTGTTCATCAAAAAAGAAGAGAAGAACAAGATCCTAATTGTAAGTCTCTATGTTGATGATCTCATTTTTACTAGCAACGATACAGTTATGGTAAATGAGTTCAAAGAATCTATGAAAAAGGAGTTTGAAATGATTGATCTGGGCAAGATGAAGTATTTTCTGGGAGTTGAAATACGACATAACTTCAATGGCATTCACATTGGTCAGAAGAAGTATGCTGAAGAAGTTCTAAAAAGGTTTGGTCTGGAAAGTTGCAATGGAGTTAAGAATCCCATGGTTCCAGGAAGTAATAGACTAACAAAACAAGAAAATGGTAAGAAGGTAGATGCAACCTTATTCAAGCAAATGGTGGGAAGTCTGATGTACATGACAGTTACAAGACCTGATTTAGCTTATAGTGTTTGTCTAATAAGTCGTTTTATGGCCAACCCTATGGAGTCTCACATGATGGCAGCCAAGAGAATTCTAAGATACATCAGTGCTACTACTGAGCTTGGTGTATTCTACAAAAGGGGATGTAAAGATGAGTTGCTTGCCTACACGGACAGTGACTATGCAGGGGATCTGGATGATCGAAAAAGCACTTCTGGTTATGTTTTCATGCTAAGTGGAGGAGCAGTAGCTTGGTCATCAAAGAAGCAGCCAATTGTGACACTTTCAACCACAGAAGCAGAATATGTAGCAACTGCTTCTTGTGCATGTCAGTGCATTTGGTTGCAACAAATACTTAAACAGATTGGAGGCACACAGAGTAGACGTGTCAAGATACTATGTGATAACTCTTATACAATAAAACTTGAAAAGAATTCAGTCTTCCATGGTAGGAGTAAGCACATTGATGTCAGGTTTCATTTTCTAAGGAATCTCACGAAGGATGAAATAATTGACATGGAATACTGTGGTACAAGTGAGCAGTTGGCTGACATTATGACTAAACCCATGAAGCTGGAAGTGTTTGAGAAACTCAGAAAAGCACTTGGAATGAAGTCAGCTGAAGAAGTAAACTGAAATGCCTCTGACATGTTCAGTTTAGGGGACCGATTATTGGGCCGCATATTCAGCTCGGGTGTCTACTTTAGGAAGTAATTGTCAGATTAATTAGAAGTTTAATAGTTGATTTAGTCTTTTAGTTGGATAATAAACGTGGCAAATAATAGGTTAGAGTAATTAGTTTTAAATTATGTTGTTAGGAGACCAAGTAAGCAGGCGCGGAATCTTGCCTCTGGCCGCATTTTTTTGCTTCTGGTAAGTTTGTTTGTTCTGTTTCGTTTGTTGCACTGTACCGCTTCGTCTGGTACTTCTGTCTTTGTATTTTTGGCTATTTCAAGGCTCCAGCTTTAATTAATAAATAAGTTATTCCATTCCAACATTAAGATCATCATTCTAAGCATTTTAACAAATAAAATATATAATAGTAATTAATAGAGATTGTGTTTAGCGGAAGAAGTTAAATTCTTACATGTAGTGAGTCCGAGTTTAAATATTTGTTGAAAAAGGTATTCATATTTATTGTTTGACGTTTATAGGATTATTTACGTAGAGAAAATCTATGAAAAAAAAAACTTAGCAAATGTACATTAAGGCATAGCTGAGAAAACTCAATTGTGGACTAGATAACTCGTATTCACCCATATGCTTGCTTGTTTTAGCACTCGGATTTATCACATTTCAAGTGGTCTTTGGTTACTGTTGGAACGTAGTGTGTGAATTTAAAAATTGTTGAAGTCTCATGTTGGAAAAATCTTATATGTCGAGTAGTTTTCATCGCTATATAAAGATTTTTCAAACTTTTCTTGAAGTCCCACATTGGATAGAAAACAGATTTGATTTCATCACTGTATAAATACTGTCATTCTATTATGAAAAGTACACCAAAGTTGGATACATTTCTCAACTTTCTCTTTTCTCTCTCTCTCTCTCTTATATTATGCTCGAATTTACGAGCCACTTCTCCCTTCGATTTTTTAGTGGTCATAATACCACTTTCCTTTTAGAGCGGTTGTTATGTCGTAGTTCTTTTGATTTATGAATTGTGAGTGGCTTTAATCACCATATTGAGAGTGACTTTAACAATCATATTGAGAGTGTAATTCTTGAACGGTTTTCTACAGTGCAGTGGAACTCTGATACAGTGAATCTAAGTTGTTTTATCCTGGAGACGTTGTGGTTGATAATTTGTTTTGCACAATTTAAATAGTGTCGCAAAACGTCTCAAAGAGAGCGACGTAGTCTGCAATTTAATCTATTAATATCTTCGGTGACATAAATTTATTGTAAAACAGTATTTCGAAACTCAAAAAACTATCGATTACTTGTACATCCCTAAAATAAACTCAACATATTTGCTAATTGAGTTCATTGTATATATCTTATTGTAGAAAATTGAATTTGGTACTTTATGTTTAAACTCTTATCCTACAATTTTTTTAAAACCAAATTTTACGCTTGTAATGCTGACATTCTCTCTTGGATTTGGTAAGAATCGGATATTTTTAAAAATATGTCAAAAAAAAAAAAAAATTAACAAATCGAAAATTTAATTTAATTTTTTTTAAATCCGACAATATTGACTTAAGAGGCATTTGGTGAAGCATTAGAAAAATCCGAAAATTTGATACAAACAGAAATGTAAGAATTTATGAAAAATCCTAAAATTTTACACAGTCAAATATTTGAAAAAAATGAAAGAAAAAAGTTAAAATTGGAAATTTAATTTTTATGATATTTCTGAGTGTCACGTGTATTGGAAAATTTCAGAAAATAAAATTTGTGTTAGTTATTTAAATTCTAAATTTTATTTTTTAAAATTTCCAATAGTTATAATAAGTTCTAAAAAAATTTAAAATGAAATTTCAGCTTGAAAAATAATTACAAAAAATTTTAGTTACGAAATTTTCGGTACAACTAATAGAAATGTTTTTACTTTTTGGTAATTTTGAAATTGGGTATGTTGTGAAAGTTCCCAATTTTGAAAAAATCAAGGATAAAAATTCAAATTGAGGGTGCATAAAGCTATAAAATTCAATTTTCCTTATTATATCCTTTTAATATAATTGAGTTCGAAGTATAATATCAGACAGATAAATTTTATTAATTAAAAAGAAATTAGTTTATTCAAAAATAATGTTATATATATATATATAAGTATTTTAATTTGTTTTAAATTTTTAGTTAATTTTATCTTTATGCAGAAAATAATAAATCTACCATTTTGAAATGTGATGACAATTAATACAAAAAGAAATTTACAAAACTAAAATTAAGTAGTATTTAATATATGTTCAAACCATTTAACTTCCGGAGATAAAATTCAAATCTTCTCCCATATTGTTGTAAAATAATCCGTGTCACTTTTAATAATAAAAAATAACAAAACATATTTTCAAGTTTATCTTTAAGATAGGCTATATAACATGGCTTCTTATGAATTTTTAAATATTTTATTATTATATATTTCCATTCTCTTCACAATTTAAACACTTTTAAAAATTGTAATCATTTTCCTAATTGCAATGCTTTTAAGCTAGCAACAATATGATACTTATTTAAGTTATTTATATTAGTTACTTTAAAACTAAATAAAGTTTTTATTTCAATTTTTGATATCATTATTAATTATTTATGATGTGTAAAGGATGCTTAATGATATTCAAAAATATATAAAATTTATTAAATATTTTATAGTTTGAAAATAAATATATATCTACATTTTTTATTTAAAGAAGTACAATCTATACATTTATACATAATTATAAAATAAAGTTTGTTTTAAGATAAGTGTGACATTTGTCGCTTGATTAAAGTTTTTAATCTAAGTTACTTTTCTATTAATAGAAACTATGCCATAATTCTTTCTTTATTTTTTTTTTAATTTGTTAATTGTGTATATTTTTTATTAATTAAATTCAAAAAAATTCTTTTGAAAATTGCACTATTATGATACATGCACGTGTCCAATTCAATTAATCATTAAGTTCATTTTCAACAAAAGTTCTCTAAATTTCAAGATAAATTGATTCTTTTTAATTTGGAATTCAGCGAAGAGATAGATAAATTATAAATAAAAATTATTCTACCTATGTATCAATCGGAGATGCGAGTCAAAAAAATTCGCCTTACATAAAATTCATTAACAATTTTTTAAGCAAAAGTCACAAAATTTAACTCTACATGTAATACTATTGTTCCAAAATTACCCCTTATTAAATTTTCTTGACAACCCGTATCAATTCTTCTATTTCATAAGATAAGTATGTAGTCCTAATGTAAATATAATATTATAATTATTATACTAAAATATATTTTAGTAAATATATAACTAATTTTTTAACATGTGTGAAGCAATAACTTTTGCTTATAGTTAAAAATAATGCCTTTGGGGGTACTTGTTAATTGAGTTCAATGTGTTAGTCAAAAAAGGAATTTTGAGTTTAACGTATATCATTTATTAGAGTTAATTAGTTTATAAAAAAAAACAGTCGAAGCTAATTATACTTTCAACGTTCTAAAATAATTAAGTCATTTAATTATTTCACATATATTAAAAATGTATACATAAAATAGAGATAATACTACTTTATTAAATTGTTCTTCTTAAGTATTGTTACATTATCAATGTCATAAATATATAGTAAAATATATTGTATTGAAAATGGTTCAAGTAATATTAGTTAAATGATACAATTAGAAAGAAGAGCATTGAAAATTAAAATAGTTTATTATTTAGACAAAATTCTTTTATAAATGGATCAATTATTTTAAAATGGAGTGATAATATTTAAAAAGGAAAGTAATAGTCTTAAAAACTGGTTATCTAATTACTATTAAATAAAAAATTGGTCTAAATACTACTAGTAGTATATTTTATCATTATATTTAAAAACAAAGTTACTCTACCCATTCTACCCATGTGATGAAATTAATTGAGTCAAAAAATTAATAAATTAATATATAAAAAATAATCCTAGTCAACTTAAATTTAAGTTTATTTTCATATTAATAAATAGAGTAACGTTATTAGAACACAAAATTTAATACAAAATAAGATACAAATACAATACTTTGATGTTTTATTTAAAATACAATATGACTTCCACTGTATTTTATACAATATTATATTTGTATATTATTTTGTCACAAGTTTTGTATTCCAACAACATTACCCTAAATATTATTGCTATTTTATCACAACTATCTAATGAATTGAGCAATTGGTCTGGTCATTATTGTTGGATGTAATTCTAAAATGATTGTAATATGTTTGTAATTCAATTAGGATGGTTAAAAAGTTAGTTAGTTTGTTAAGTAAAACATTATTCAAAATTGTTATAAATAAGTCTGTAAACCAAGAACATTTTTTGGTTAAGTCAAGACTGGTAATCAATCTCCATTTTAAACATTCTCTATTTTACTTTCTTCTTCTCTATTTTTCAATTCCTCTTTGATTATACAATTTGTTCCAACAATTGGTATCAAGAGCAAGGTTCCAATCTTGGGAAACACGAGTGAAAGTGTGAGGGGATTACAAATAGGGAAACACAAGTGTGAGTGAAAGAAAAGAAGACATGAATGGAGAAGGTTTTCCATCGAATCTTCCAATCCTTGATGGGAAGAATTGAGTGAGGTGGTCTGCATCAATGAGATCGTTGTTGGGAGCTCAAGAAGTGTTTGAGATTGTTCAAGATGGCTATGAACAGCTTGGTGCAAGTCCTACAGAAAGACATCAGACAACTTTCAAATATTGCAAGAAAAGAGATTGCAAGACATTTTTTTTACATCCAGCAAAGTGTGGATTCAAACAACTTTGAGAGAATTTCGAAGGCATCTACATCAAAGGAGGCATGTGAGATCTTGGTTAAGTACTATACAGGTGGGGAAAAGGCCAAGAAAGTGAAGCTCCAAATGCTAAGAAGGCAATACGAACTATTGCAGATGGAAGAAGATGAAGCTGTGGCAGATTACTTCAATCGTGTGCAGGTTGTTGTTAATCAGATGAGGACAAATGGTGAATCATTAACTGAAGTGGTGGTTATTGAAAAGATCCTTAGAACATTAACACAAAGGTATGATCACATAGTGGTGGCCATTGAAGAATCAAAGGATCTTGATAAGATGAAGGTGGAGGATTTGCAAGGTTCTCTTGAAGCTCATGAACTGAGAGTGAGAGAAAGGTGTGCAGCAACCTCAGCATCTCAAGTGCAGGCCCTGCAGGGCCAAGTTAGCAAGAAGACCAACCAAGGTGATATGAAGCACAAGAAAGGAAAGAGTAAACTCAAGTGGTACAAGAAACATGACTCTGATGAATAGACTGACAATTCTGATGAAGGGGCTGGAAGTTCAAGAAATCAAAATAGAAGTGATAACCGCAGCAAGAGTACAAATGGCAAGA
This sequence comes from Cicer cuneatum, assembly GCA_037974295.1. Lineage (NCBI taxonomy): Eukaryota > Viridiplantae > Streptophyta > Magnoliopsida > Fabales > Fabaceae > Cicer > Cicer cuneatum. The sequence continues at coordinate 10,050,793 of JBBPBO010000005.1, forward strand.
AGAAACTCAACAAGAAAGGAATCCAATGTTACAATTGTAAAAAATGGGGGCATTTTGCAAATGAATGCAGATCCAAGAAAGTCCAAAGAGAGGATGATGAAGCACAAATGGCAGCTGAGGATTCAGATTCAGATGAGGTGTTATTAATGACTACAACAAAATTAGATGATGACTACCTAGAGTAGTGGTATCTTGACACAGGTTGTTCAAATCATATAACTGGCCATAAAGATTGGTTTGTAAGCATTGATGAGAAGGTAAAAAAAGAGATAAGATTTGCAGACAATAGCACAATGACAGCTGAAGGAGTTGGCAAGCTATTGATTCAATGAAGAGATGACAAACAATCTTTCATATGTGATGTGTTATATGTGCCAAATATGAAGAACAATCTGCTGAGCCTTGGACAATTGCTGGAGAAAAGATACTCTATGAATATGGAGAATGGACAAATGAGGCTATTTGATAGTGCAAAGAGGCTTGTCTTGAAGGCACCACTGTCCAAAAACAGAACCTTCAAGATTGGGATCTGTCGTGTCCAGTTTGTCCGCGAAAAATGAGTCGTTACCAATTTTATTTTATTTTTTTAAAAAGGGAAAATTAGATAAAACCTAAAATAAAGTTTTTGAACCAAAAAATGAATTCAGGAGTCCATTACGAGTAGAGAAAGTAATATTACCCTACATCGTCCGTTAAAACGGTTACTCTATAATTAATTGTATACAAATTATTTATTTATTTAATTATTTATTTTACCACCTAAAAAAATAATAAAAGGAAAATAAATTATTTACATTAATAAAAGAAAGAAAAATATTTTTTTATAGGTTGGTTTGACAAGGAAAAAACTTTGCTCCTACGTATCCCCAGGTGCAATAGGGAAATCAAAACACACGTAGTTTTTGGGTAAAAAATATTTGTGTTATCCGATTTTATTATCACTCTATTTGACTATTGTTTTATTATTTATATACGTATCCAGAAGTAAAAATGTAATAATGATAATAGTAATAATAATAATAATAACAATAATAATAATAATAATAACAAAAAATGTGATATGTCTATTCACAAATTGTATATTTTTATTTTTGTATTTTTGGTTTTTTTAAGTAAAGAACAATTGATTTGTTGTTAGAAAACAACGGTGCGCGGTGGTTTATGCACGAAACAGATAGACACGACAGTGAAGTAGCCTATTAAAGGATTTGCTTGTGCGTTGTCGGATCTGTCGCGACACAAAGACCACTAAGTGATGTCGCGCGACGAGCGAGGATGAATTTTATCGGCGACGACGACTATTACTTTTAAAAGAAAATAAAAACTATTTATTCGTTGTTATGATTTTTTTTTTGAGTTATTTGATAAACCATTATGTGAGTTTTGTGTTATGATACGATGAGTTGAAGTTTGTTTTACTTGATGATTGGTTTATAAGCATCAATTATTTATAGTGTTTTTAGTGTGTATTAAAAAAAAATTAAGAACAAACCACTTAATGAAAATAAAAGCTTAACGTATGAGTTTATTTTTGACAAAAATGACAACAACAAAAAAAACTAAATTACATTTTTAAAGAATGCAATACAAATAAACTAAAAAAATAAATAAAGAATGCAATATAAATAAACGAAAAAGAAAACATTAGATAAGGATGAGAAAATCGATACCTTACTGCTGAATATGGTTTGCTGGACTAGTTTTATCAAGTTCAAATTCTCTGCTCCTCTTTTTTCTATTATTCTCTCTTTCCTTTTTCTGTCTTTTCTCCTCTTCTATTCTACTCATGGTGTCGACTATTTGTAGACTTTATGGGTGTAGGTTACAAAAGACAAGGAAATAATTGTGGAATGATTACCAATTACTATTCATCAATTTGTTTTCAGTTTCTTTTCATTCAAATGGTCACAATTATGCTGATTTTTATAATTATTCATCAATTTCTTTTCAGTTTTTTTTTTCATTCAAATGATCACCATTATGCTGATTTTTATTACCATCAATCCATTTCTTTTCAGTTTCTTTTTTTTTTATTTAATTATGTATCCTTTTTTTGTTTTAGAAAAGAGTGAATGCCTGAACAAGAATCAGAGGCAAATAAGAACCAGAAATACTTATGATTGTCTAAAGTTTATAGCCTAATTATTTATTTTTATTTTTATTTGTTATATTTTTCTGATTTTTATATATATATATATATATATATATATATATATATATTTTATATAAAATGTCTAAAGAAAGTGGACAAAATTAGGTGTTAACATCTGCTCCTCTTTACTTAGAATTTACTTGAGAATCAAAGTAAAGATAAGAAAAGACGACAACTCTAATTTTGTCTGGAAATAATTTTTGTAGAAGGGTGCAAGTCTTTTTCCCGGCTTCAACACACTAGTCATTTTCTCATATTTGGGTGCGAGTCGTTTTCCCGGCTTCAACATGCGGGTCGGCTTTGGGTGCGAATCGTTTTCCCGACTTCAACATGCGGGTCGTTTTCTCGGCTTAAGGTGCGAGTCATTTTCCCGGCTTCAACATGCGGGTCGTTTTCTCGGCTTTGGGTGCGAGTTGTTTTCCCGACTTTAACATGCAGGTCGTTTTCTCGGCTTTGAGTGCGAGTCGTTTTCCCGGCTTTAACATGCAGGTCGTTTTCTCGGCTTTGGGTGCGAGCCGTTTTCCTGGATTTAACATGCAGGTCGTTTTCTCAGCTTTGGGTGTGAGTCGTTTTCTCGGATTTAACATGCAGATCGTTTTCTCGGCTTTGGGTGCGAGTCGTTTTCCCGACTTTAACATGGGATCGTTTTCTCGGCTTTGGGTGCGAGTCGTTTTCCCAGCTTTAACATGCAGATCGTTTTCTCGGCTTTAAATTTATGAAATGTCATGAATGAATAAATATTTTTTTTATTGGACACGATCATTCAAATCATGGATGAGAAGGACACTTATACATTTTTCTTGAACTTGATATCTTTGATCTCTTTTTTTTTTTGAAGAATTTTTGTTGTCATCTTAAGTTAGATCTCATGTTGTCGTCTGTCTTGTACCCTAAAAAAACTCTACTATGACTTTATCGCAATTCATTATATCGAGATATAGTATATGTTTTACTTTCCAGTACATGCTAACCATAAGATGCATTTGGGATATAGGGTTAAATTACAAAGATGATAAAAGTATATATCAATATATTGAGGTTCAATATTCGTCTTAAAAAAGAATATACATAAGATAAAACAAAAGAATGAGTGGAAGACCCGACTTGGTTACTAGTAATTGAAAGGTAGACTGTACTAACTTCTCGTGCCATAGTTCGATCCATATTGTTGATTCTGTTCTTTTGAGTATATATTCTTTGTTTTTGTTGTTGTTGTTTTTCTTCTTCTCCTAGATTGCCCTTTCAGGTTTTCAAACCATCAGGTATCTATTATATTTTTGTACCCTAATTTTTGTCTAGGTTGCCCATTTCAGTTTTCAACCTAGCAAATATTTATTACTATTTTTTTGTACCCTAATTTTTGCCTAGGTTGCCCTTTCAGGTTTTCAACCTAGCGGGTATTTTATTATTATTTTTTTTTGTAACCTAATTTTTGCCTAGGTTGCCCTTTCAAGTTTTCAACCTAGCGGATATTTTATTATATTTTTTTTGTACCCTAATTTTTGCCTAGGTTGCCCTTTTAGGTTTTCAACCTAGCGGATATTTTATTATTATTTTTTTGTACCCTAATTTTTTACTAGGTTGCCCTTTCAGGTTTTCAACCTAGCGGATATTTTATTGTTATTTGTACCCTAATTTTTGCCTAGGTTGCCCTTTCAGGTTTTCAACCTAGCGGGTATTTTATTCAAGTATAATACTTTTTTACAGCGTCTGAGTTTACAGGGAGGACTAAATCTTTTCCGTCCATATTCGTGAGGATCAAAGCTCCACCTGAGAAAGCTTTCTTTATGACATATGGGCCTTCATAGTTAGGGGTCCATTTCCCACGGTAATCCTTTTGAATGGGTAAGATCTTTTTTAGCACCAAGTCTCCTTCCCGGAATTCTCGAGGACGCACTTTTTTCTCGTACGCTCTTTTTAGTCTTTTCTGGTATAATTGACCATGGCATAAGGCCGCCAACCTTTTTTCTTCAATTAAATTCAATTGATCTAAACGGGTTTGCACCCATTCCGACTCCTCTAGTTTGGCTTCCATTAATACTCTTAGCGAAGGAATTTCTACTTCAATGGGTAGCACAGCCTCCATCCCATATACTAGGGAAAAAAGGGTTGCCCCAGTTGAAGTGCGTATCGAAGTATGATACCCGTGTAGTGCAAACGGCAACATCTCATGCCAATCTTTATATGTTACAACCATTTTCTGAATAATTTTTTTGATGTTTTTATTTGCTGCTTCAACTGCGCCATTCATTTTCGATCTGTACGGGGATGAGTTGTGGTGTTGAATTTTAAAGGTGGCACACAATTCATCCATCATTTTGTTATTCAGATTTGTGGCATTGTCAGTAATGATCTTGCTTGGTAGGCCATAACAGCATATTAACTCCCTTTTTATGAATTTGACCACCACATTTTTGGTTACGTTGGCGTATGAAGCGGCCTCTACCCATTTGGTAAAGTAATCGATTGCCACCAAGATGAAGCGATGTCCATTTGACGCTTTCGGTTCGATCATTCCAATGACGTCTATGCCCCACATTGAGAACGGCCAGAGTGCTGTAAGGGTGTTTAGGGGCATTGGTGGGGCGTGGATATTGTCAGCATATATTTGACACTTATGGCATTTCTTTACATAATTAAAGCAATCTTTTTCTAGTGTGAGCCAGTAATACCCGACTCGAAGAATCTTTCTAGACATGGCGTGTTCGTTCATATGGATCCCATAAGAGCCATCATGGACATCTTGTAGAATTTCTTTTGCCTCATCGACATCGACGCATCTGAGGAGTACCATATCATGATTCCTTTTATACAAAATATTTTCGTTCAAGAAAAAACTCGCAGTTATTCGTCTTAGAGTACTTTTCTCATTCTCCGATATTCCAGGAGGATATTCTCTATTTATAAGATAATGTTTGTGTTGGAACCAAGTTGGTTCTAAGTACTTAGGATTTTGATGTTTACAAAAGCACTCCATGTAATCTTATTTTGAACCTTGAATTATTACATTAAATGCCACCAGAAAATGAAGTTTCCAGAGGCAGAAGATGAAGACACCAGAAAATGCATCCAAAAAGTACCAGAGGATGCATCCTGGAATTACCAGAGGATATCTTTGCTGGCCCAGATCAGAAGGAAGCAAAGTCAGAAGGAGATCTGGACCAGACCAGAAGGAATCCTGCCAGAGGGAGACTTGATCCAGACCAGAAGTAATCATAATTCAGACTTAATCCAGAAGTTATTTTGACCAGAAGATGACCTGACAGTGACATAATAAACAGCCTAGACTTGATCCAGACTTAATTAGAGGATAAGTTAATGGGTCTAGCACAAGAGAATCAAGCCAGATTTGACCCAAACCAGAAGATAGCATGGTTCAGGGTATGGAACTAAGTCCAGACCAGAAAAAATGATCTCCAGATTTGATCCAAAACAGAAGGTAAAATGTCCAGACTGAAATATTATTTGTCCCGATTTAATTTCAGTTTAATCCAGACCAAGTCCATATCAGAGGGAAGATATTCAGATCAATGGTCCAGATTTAAGTATATGGCCCAGTATTGGCCGAGATCAGAAGATCAGACCATGGCCCAATGTTGGCCGAAATCAGAAGGTCAGAATGTGTGGTCCAGCAGTGGCCGAGATCAGAGGATCACAACAGATCAGTTTACTAGACCAGGATGGCCGAGATCAGAAAATGAGAAGATTAGAAAGTGTGGTCTAGTGTTGGCCGAAATCAGAGGATCACAGCAGATCACTTAGTATGGTCCAGATGTGGACTAGCGCAGAAGATCAAATGGTCCATATTTAATCATGAGCACTAACGGTGGAGATTTTAATTTATTTTGATCAAAGTATTAAAAGGATTTGTTACAAAAATAAAGTGAAGTCGTATGGGAGTTCAGAAGCTGTTGGCAGGAAGAAACTAAAGACATGATTGGCCAGTTATTTTTGAAAGCAAATCTGAAGCTTAAAAAGATATGTTTTTTATTTAAGTGAAGCCCGATTGGTCAAGATATTTTTGCAAGAGAATCCAGCAAGATACAACTCGAAATTAAGCTTGGAAGAGGCCCTAATCTGCATCTATAAAAGGAGGCTCAAGGCAGAATACTTAGCATCGAAAATCACAAAAGAGTCATACACTTCCAAAGCAAACACTCAAGTTTTCAGTGAGGTTAATTATGAGTTCCAGCTTTCCAGAAGCAAGTACTCGTGTTATTTTCTTTCCCTTGTGTTAGATCTAAGTTGTTGAAGTAGAGTCTACAATCTGAGGGAGTCAGAAGGGGTAGCAGATTACTTGACAATTAGATTCAAGGCGTTGTAGTTCCTTCTACAATCTGGGGTTGTCAGATTGGTAGGAGAAGACTTGACTTAGGAAGTCAAGGTCCTGTATTCCTCAAGAGTCTAGGATTGTTAGACTGTTTGAGATGACTGACTTGGAGGGTCAGTGGAACTGTTGTAATTCAAGGTTTTGAATTAGTGAAATCCTTCAAGGTGAAGGAACTGGACATAGCCTCGTTAACGGTGAACCATTATAAAATTCTGTGTTTTTATTTTTACTTTATATCCGCTGCTAACTCTGTTTTATTCATACATCAAGTTTTGTTTTAAAACTGCAAAAACAGAAAAAGTATTCAAGTTAGTCAAACATAATTCAACCCCTCATTCTCGTGTTTGCACCTTCAGTTTGATGTCGTGATACCAAGGTTTCCCGTCGGTTTCTTCTTCCATTACATGGCAGTAGGCAGGATGATCTCGACTCTCCATTTTAATGGATGGGATTTCCTCGTTTTTACTTATTTGGAACATCGAGGATAAAGTAGCCAAAGCATCAGCCAATTGATTGTTTTCTCGAGGGATACGGTGAAAGGTTATTTTGTCAAATTGTAAAGACAATTCCTTTATGTATGTAAAGTAAGGTATTAGCTTCTTATCTCGAATTTCCCATTCTTGGTTAAGCTGATTAACGACTAAGACTGAATCTCCATATACTTCCAGTACTCTTGCTTTTGATCCAAAGCAGCCAAAATTCCCATGGCACAAGCCTCATATTCTGCAATATTATTGGTACAATCAAAACACAAGCGTGGTGTGATAGGTATGAACCTTTTTTTGGGAGATATTAAAACAACCCCAATCCCATGCCCCATTATGTTTGAGGCCCCATCGAACAACAGGGTCCATTTTCCATTATCGCACTCTTCAAACAAAACCATGATACATTCATCAGGGAATTCGCATTGCATTGACTGATAGTCATCAATAGGTTGATTAGACAGATAATCTGCCAAGGCACTCCCTTTGATGGCTTTCTAAGTAACATAAGTAATATCATATTCTGATAACATCACCTGTCGGCGAGCAATTCGCCCTGTGAGGGCATGCTTAGATATCAAGCAAGTCATATGGCAAAGCATATATTGCCTTAAGCGATGGGCCGCCCAGGCTAAGGCACAACAAGTACATTCTAACATTGTATATCTAGTTTCAACATCGGTAAATTTTTTACTCAAATAGTAAATGGCATGCTCCTTTTTTCCTGTTTCATCGTGTTGCCCTAACACACATCCCATGGACCCGTCGAGGACTGTAAGATACATAATCAAGGGTCGGCCTGGAACTGGGGGGACTAGAATTGGAGGCTTATGCAAATACTGTTGGATTTTCTCAAATGCGTTTTGGCATTCTTCGTTCCACACAACTGTTTGATTTTTCCGTAAATGTTTAAAGATCGGTTCACAAGTGGCAGTTAGTTGTGATATAAATCTTGAAATGTAATTTAGTCTCCCAAGAAAACCACGAACTTCCATTTCTGTGCTCGGGGGAGGCATTTCTGAAATGGCCTGAATCTTATCGGGGTCGACCTCTATTCCTTTCTAACTAACCACAAATCCCAATAATTTGCTTGACCTCACGCCGAAAGTACACTTGGCAGGATTAAGCTTTAGCTTAAACTTTCTGAGACTTTTGAAGAGTTTCTTTAGATCAACAACATGTTTTTCTTCTGTTTGTGACTTAGCAATCATGTCATCTACATATACTTCTACCTCTTTATGTATCATTTCATGGAACAGGATTACCATAGCTCTTTGGTAGGTCGCCCCAACATTTTTCAGACCAAAAGGCATTACTTTGTAACAAAATGTTTCCCAAGGGGTGATGAAAGTCGTTTTTTCCATATCTTCGACTGCCATATTAATTTGATTATACCCAAAGAAACCATCCATAAAAGAGAAGAGTGAATGACGAGCTGTATTGTCAACCAGAATATCGATGTGAGGTAACGGGAAATCATCTTTAGGACTTGCTTTGTTAAGGTCCCTATAGTCGACACACATTCTCACTTTGCCATCCTTTTTCGGCACTGGTACGATATTGGCTATCCATTGGGGATAATTTGCCACAACGAGGAATCCTGCATCAAATTGTTTTTTTACTTCTTCCCTAATTTTTAATGACATATTAGGCTTCATTCGCCTTAATTTTTGTTTGACTGGAGGGAAATCAGGTTTTAAGGGCAATTTATGCTCTACTATGCTAGTATCCAATCCAGGCATATCCTGATATGACTTGGCAAAAACATCTTTGTCTTCATGTAGGAGTTGGATTAGTTCGTGATACACTTCTTTCTTTAAGGTGGTGCCAACTTTAATTTCTTTTTTCCTTTCTTTTGTCCCTAGATTAATCATTTCTATCGGTTCCTCATGGGGCATGATACCCTTGGCTTCCTGTTCTACCGCTCTTAACAATTCTAGAGGAAGTTCATAATCTTTTCCATTATCTTTTTCTGTCTGACTAACAAGATGGTCAAAATTATGTGGTGAGATCTTAGTACAGTCATATGTGAATGAACTATTCCCAAATCTGCATGGTTCAAGGCTAGGATAAGAAAAATGAACATCTTTGGGGAATTAATTTAAAAATTTGAGAACGGCAAGAAAGAACAATAAGAAATCAAAATGAAGATGCATTTATTGAAATTCAAAGTACTTAGAAAACAAAAGTGTGTCCATCCTAAATATAATGAAACATTTTAAAGATCATAGTAAGAGTAACAATGCTTTTAGAATTACATAGGAATTGCATTAAATATTATAGGCAACTCGACTATTTTCCAATTCTTGATTTCTTCTCCTGCACCACACGGACGAATCCAATTAGCGTTATCAACGGAAATGTCATCTCCAGCTGCTGCAATATGGATCTCACTTGTTGATCTTGCACTTTGGAAACTCTGTTGGATGTCATAGATGGGAGTCCTTTTGGTTCTGGGCTCTCGATTCTCAATTCGAGCTAATCTCCTTTCTTTTTTCTTTTTGACCAATCTTTGTTTGTCAGCTCTAGTAGGTTTGTAGCCTAAACCCCACTTATCCCTATTCTCAGGAAGTTCCACCAGTTCTTTGAGCCCTTCTTCATCTTTCCCCAAACCGTGCCATGGATGGTGTCCTATGCTCAACATGAATTTAGCCACCACAACAGCAGTGTTTGACATATGTGGTTCTACAGGTGTTGTCTCAACGTAAGCGATGTCCACAATTTCTAGTGTTTGAAATACAGTCTCTAAGGCTTCTTCTGTCGTCTCAACATAAGGTGTGGTGGACAACTTACTCACCAACAAGTCTTCTTCTCCTGATACGATTACCAATTGATCATTTACCATATACTTCAGCTTTTAATGTAAGGTTGATGGCACTACGTCGGCAGAATGGATCCATGGTCTTCCTAACAAGCAACTATAGGCGGGTACGATATCCATCACATGAAACGTGATTTCAAATGTGACTGGGCCTATTTGAACTGGGAGTTCGATCTCTCCCATCACTTCTCTGCGACTCCCATCGAAAGCCCTAACCACCATAGGGCTTGGTCTTATATATGTACCATCACAAGGTAGTTTTTCTAACGTTGATTTTGATATGACATTCAGCGAGGAACCATTGTCAATGAGGACCCTAGATATCATATGGTCGAAGCACATTACTGATATGTGTAGTGCTTTATTATGCCCTCTTCCTTCGGTCGGCAGCTCATCATCTGTGAAGGTTAGGTGGTTGTTGGCAGTGATGTTATTTATGATGCCTCCAAATTTGTCCAAGGTGATGTCATGAGTGACATGGGCCTCATTTAGTATTTTCATTAATAGCTTCCGGTGGGAGTCAGAATTCATTAGTAGGGACAACAATGAAATCCTTGCGGGAGTACGATTGAGTTGGTCGACTATTTTGTATTCACTCTGTTGGATGATTTTGAGAAATTCACGAGCTTTTTCATTAGAAACCTCTTTCTTATTTTCTACTTTCTCCTTTTCAACTTCGTCTGTTACAATTACTTTCTTTTTCCCTTTATCATTGTATGCCTTCTCGGACGTCACTATTATTTCTTTTTATGATGTTTCTGGGGAGTATATCTGACCGCTTCTTGTCATCCCTTCTATCCCTGAAATGTTTGTGACAGGGGTGGTTTTTGAGCTAGGAACATCTTCAATATTCCATTCAGCCAAGTGCACCTCTACATATTATAGTTCCAAGGTACCGCTTTAGTGTCTTTATATGGAAAAGGGTTTGGTACATGAACTATTAAGGTCCTCATATCACTAGGGGCATTCATAGTTTCCTCCTTAGTGAAGTGAATGACTAATGGCTTTGGGATGGTTGTGCCAAGTTTTTCTTCTGATTGGGTTGCGATCACATCGTCATCCTTTTCCCAACGACCTATCTGAACGGTGCCCCCGTTTATCAATTTTTGAAGTTCTTTTTTGAACTCATTGCATTCTTCTATGGAATGATCTTCCTTGAGGTGAAAATTGCATCTTGCTTTCCCATCGGCATTTCCTCGGATTAACCCAACTTTGCATAACTTAAAGCAAATCATTCCCATCGGGGTCTTAATTTCCTCGACCTTATTTATAAATTGGTGATTCTCTTCGATGCATTCACTATTGATCCACTATGGCCAAGGAGAGGATTGTTTTTCACACTAGGCTCGTTTTCTTTAAAATCCAACCACCCAGCTTTAAGCAAATTGTGCACCTTAAATTTTAAAGCTAGACAATTTTCAGTCGAGTGTCCTACAGCTCCAAAGTGGTAATCACATGCGGCGTCTAAGTCAAAATGCGTGGCTTCGATTGGCTATCGAACTTTACTAAGAAATCAATAAAACATAATTTGTTTTGAATTTTCATACAGATAAATAGGTTAGTTACTGAAATTATAATAGTGAAATTTGGCAGTCTATAAAATATACTAGATCTTGTGTTTCTTAATATTTATGTTAGATATTGTCAGCCTGCAAAATGAAGATGGATCTTTTTCAGGGGATATATGGGGTGAAGTTGATACACGGTATTTTTCTCGAGATCTCTTTTGATTGTTGAGTGCCTATGAGCTCACTGCACTTTTTGACTAAAATCCACTGGCTTGTTTGTCTTAGGTTCTCATACATTGCTATTTGCTGTCTATCAATATTACATCGCTTGGATAGAATTAATGTGGAGAAGGCTGTGAAGTACATTATAAGTTGCAAAAACATGGATGGTGGTTTTGGTTGCACACCTGGTGGGGAATCTCATGCCGGACAAAGTGCGTTATATATTATTTGTCATTTTTGCTCAAATATTACTTCCTATATGCTACTTGATGCATGTGCATCTATCTATTCCTTTAGAAGATTTGTTGTTTTCTTTTTGCCCACGTGAAGCGAGTGCTGTGTGCGTTTAGGGCATATTTTGAGTTTGTTATGCAAAGTTATGGACACAAGAATCTGTTTTTTCCTCCAAAACAGCCACTAACTAGGAGAGAACTAAAATTAATTTTTTCATTTTACGACAATTTCATCTGGATTAGGGCATACTGGAAGTAAATATCATATTTAAAGCCACCATTTTACTTTTATTGCATATGTACTTCCTGGATTAATAATTTTGTGAGCATCTAAGTAAACCTTTAATTGCTAAGGAGGCCTACTCCTAGAATTTGGAAGTCTATTTTAGAAATGTTTACTGTAACAGTTTCATTGTTCAGTTGTTGGTTGATTTATGTGGCATTTGAGGATTAAGTGGTGTAGGTTTATATAGGGAAGTGCTGCAAAGTTTATTACGGATGTGAAGTAGAAGGAAAAAATATTTTCTTTAAAACTAATTATTAGTCATTGTAGAAGTGCTTGCCAAACTCAAAAGGCCAAATAAACATGTGATAGGATTAGCTGAGAAGGAGAAATTGTTTGTGTAGACTGCAGAGAAAGAGAGAAAACCCATTTTGTGGAAACACGTGTATATTGTTCTTATGGAGTTATCATATTCTGCTAAGTAAGTTTATTTTCAAAGAGAATACAGCCGTAGTAATGATGCAGTAAAACATATATAACTCATCATCTACGCTAAGTTGGAACATATGTGATTTATCCATCAAACCTATTACATATTATTTGATCATCTTTCAGTGATTTAGCTAAGGTGTCTTCTACCTAGCCATTTTAGTATGCAGAGCCAGTAGCAATATGTCCAGAAAATATCTTTTTCAAATGAAATAACATTCAACCTCAATAACTTAGTATGCAGAGCCAGTAGCAATATGTCCAGAAAGTGTACATTTTCAAATGAAATAGCATTCAACCTCAATAACTTAATCTTCTTATGAAAATTGGATTGAGTCTTGTTTATTGCTGCTTAATTATCAAACATCAGCTGCATCTATCTTGCATTTCCAAAATTTTGATCTTGAAGTAATCATTTTATCCTTATAAGCTTGTAAGCTGCATCTGCCTCATCACTTGAACTTCATAAATGTTCCTTTTTGATAACTTGTCCCACAACCCACCTTTCAAGTTTCATCAGAGGCACACCATAATGAATGCCAATAAAACTTCTTCTAAGAGTAATAATGAGTGGAATTTCATGCAATGAGTTGTGTAGACTTGAAGCATCATTGTGATGTATTGCTTTTACTATTTTCAGTTTTCTGCTGTGTTGGGGCCCTTGCTATAATGGGATCACTAGATCTTGTTGACAAGGACCTACTTGGTTGGTGGTTATGTGAGCGGCAAGTCAAATCTGGAGGTTTGAATGGGCGTCCAGAGAAACTCCCTGATGTGAGTAAATCTTTTCAAGTTTAGGTTTATTGCTTTAGATGCTCTTATTGTTTTTCTCAGTTTCTCTTACCAGTTTTTAGATCATGTCAGGTATGCTACTCATGGTGGGTTCTTTCTAGCCTGATCATGATTGATAGGGTTCACTGGATCAGTAAGGAGAAGCTTATCAAGTTTATCTTGGACTGCCAGGTAATTTTGTGCAATCTGTGTTTACAAATCAGCATGTTCTTTTTTCTTCTTTCGTGGTGTTAATTGTTATGAGGTTAGTATTTCTGAAATATTATGTATTTTGAAACTGTAAGGACACCGAAAATGGTGGGATTTCAGACAGACCAGATGATGCTGTGGATGTCTTTCATACATACTTTGGGGTGGCTGGTAATATTCTTTGTATTTCATTTGTTCTTGACTTAATTGTGCTAAAATATTGTCATGTGGGTATTCCTTGGTTGATATAAAAACCAACTCTCTCTCTCTCTACAATGCTACTATGGATGAGTAAACTTTGTAGAAGCACCGATAAGAAGTGTTGATGGGTGGAAAACAATAGGCCAATTAAGAAAGATTTGATTGTAAATGATTTGTCATTAGACATGTTTCATGATAAAACATTAGAGTGTTGATTGTTGTTTGGAAGGTTTAAGCAAGCACATTACACATGTTAGTTATAAAACTTATTGTCGTTCCACACTTCATTATTGTATATAGCTTCCCTGCCTACCCTACTCTGCATTCTTTTTCTCACTTTTACCCCTTTATAGCTGCTCATATAACATATACCATGTCCCATATTCAATTTAACCTATGACAGGATGCAAGGCATCCCTGTTTATCCTTTCCTGACAACACAGTTACTTTTGTTAATGTGTTTCATATTCCTTTTAGACATTGAACTCCGAATGCTGAAGTTGTTTTTATTTGTTGGTGCAGGACTTTCGCTTCTTGAATATCCTGGATTGAAACCGATAGACCCAGCTTATGCCTTACCTGTTGAAGTTGTAAATCGGATTTTCTTTAGTAAATAGGGAGTTGGAGCTCAACAAATGTTATCCAGTAATGATAACGTCTTGAGTTTAGAATCATACCGTCTTTAATTCTTACTAATAGTTGTGTTTGATTTTCTATGTAAAACATCACCAGTTTGACCATCTATTAGTTAAAATTGCAGTGATAGAGTTATCCATTAAATTTATGTTACTACGTAAGGCTATAACTTTTTTTGTAAATGTAAGACTAGACTACTTTATAATAGATCCATATTGCAAAACTAGTTGAACTAAAAGTTTTTAGAAAAATACAAACAAAAAATTAATTGATACTTCATCGTATTTACTATTAGAAAATATACCTACAATTGTTCAAATGGTCTTAACTTTGATATCCATAATAATAGATATAATATTACGTGATTTAACGGTTTGATTGAATAATGTTGCATTTTTAATAAAGTTAGTAAATGTTGTGAGTGTAAATGTTTGATACTTCGTATGAATATCAATTAAAGAAACAATGGTTAATAAAATGTAGTGTACGAACATGTGGTTGATCCAAGGGGTAAGAGATTTATCATCTTAAACAAATACTCAGGGATTCAAACTTTGATTGGATCTATAACACAGTTTAAAAAAAATTAAATGGAGAATAGTTTGATAGTTAAATATAGAATATGGAAAACGATAAGGGTCAATTTTTGATTTTTTTTTTTTGAACATGTCAATTATTGAGATTGAATATTTTAATTTATGCAATTTAATTTATTTATTTTTTTAGTGATTTAAACAGTTCAAAACTTCACATGCAATATGCACTATTTTTTTAGTAAAAGTTGTGTGTTACAAAGAATTCCTATCATTCATTCTCAAATATAAGTCAATTTGACACAACTGCAAGAACAAAGATAAGAAAAAAAACATGTAGATGATCAATGCTGAAAAGAATGTGTAACAACTGCCTTGTATTAAAAAAAAATAATGTAAATAACTTGTACTCAAAGCAATTCTGTTTTTTGGTTACACTTTTTTCTATCTATCTCTATTTTTTTTCCACCACTTCACCCAATCAGATTTCATACTCTCTTCCCTGCCATTCTCACTCACATCCCATAAAAAGGGGATGGAAGAAGATCCTTACCCTCTTTTGGTGTGTGGAAAAAAAGAGAGTATAGCTTTGTTGGCTACTAAGATTTCCACCAGCTATTTGTCTTTGACTTGTTGTTGCACTACCAAAACACCAGCTCTGCTCTCAAAATCTGGTGAAGCAAGCAAATCACCAATGACACCTAACTCTGTAAATTCACTCCAATTTGTTAGTCCTTCTATCTGAGGTAAGTCTAAGTCATGTGTTCTCCCAACAATAAAAAAGGACCATCGTTTACAATCACTTTTTGATAACAAACATTATCTGAGCCATAATGTGGTAATCTTCTTATTTCATCCAATGCCTCATTATCTAGTAGATACTCCAAGTTTGGTATGTTTTTCTCAATTGAAAGGTGATATACAACCAAGTTGATCCTCGGGTTCTGTATCGCTCTTTTAGCTAAGCACAAAGCCTCTCTGTCGTCTCTTCCACTGAGATAAACCATGGCTAGCCGAATCAACGCATTGTTTTGTAATGAAGAACGAGTCACGAGGATTCCTATCGAGCATGGAGCTACTTCTAGTATCTTGCAATTCAAGGACCTTATGTTCTTGTCATCAGATTCAACGCCACCATCAATAGTCCATCTTCTATGGAATGGAAGAATTATGATGGATGCAACTTTGTCCAATGCAAGTTGACAAACATCTTCATGCATAAGTGTAGGTGGAGATATGGCTGTGTAAGTGTGTGCAGTTGCTCCACCAAGGTTGTCATGTTCATAAAGGTCAAAAGCAAGAATAACATCGTCTGAGTAAGACTTGTGGGAACTGGAAATCGATTTTTGAAGACGGTGGGAGATGAAAATAGGGGATGTCCTCCCAACTAGCTCAATCAGATGCAATGCATCCACAACCACAGGATTTTCTGTTGCTGGAGAACAAAGGTCAAGGACATCTGTTATAGCAGATATGTTGTATTGTTTGTGAATGCAGGAAAGTATTCTCAGTTCTGAGTCTGGTTTTAAACTCATGATGTTCCTTTTTTGGTAGCCAGCATTTTCTTGATGGATCATACAATAACTTCACTGACCATTTTACTATGATTGATGTGACCATTATGCTTATTATCATCACTCCATAAGTTGGACCAGAAAAAATCTGCATGTATACATCACAATTGAAAATTTTATGTATGATGATCATAGTCCATTTACAAGAAACAATAAAACTAAATCACACATATTAAGACAACACAATATACTAATTTTTCTTTTAAAAAATGTCCTTAGCAATTATTAAATGAAACTCAATAGCATAGAGAATATGGACTTCTACCAAAACTAAAACTCCTAACAAATTAGGGGCATAAAAGTAATATCAATAATTAATACACTTAAAAGTGTATTATTTTATTAGTCTTAACCCTCCGATTCTTAGGAAAAAGGACCCTAGTAATCTGAAGTTAGGCCGATGGGTAAGTAAAGTCTGGTCAAATACTGTTCCAGTCAGAGTTTGAACTCAAATTCTCCCAAACAATTTGTCTTTCACTTAAGTTTATTTACCACTTAGGTCTAATCACTCAATTACTTGAAAAAGTGTACTATGATTCTTATATTAAGGATGAAAAGAAAGTAACATTTGTCTCTTATAAATATGAGTGGAGGGAGTATAAGACTAGTTGAAGCATATAAGATTTATGGTTTGATCGAAAGGAAAATTAAGGTTTAAGCAAGTATTATAGAGTACCTGTTGATCATATAAGCCAGAAAATATGCCAACATCCACTACACCTTTGGCATTCAAAATGAGGGAAAGAGCCAAGGCATCATTGAAGGGGATCTTGCAAATGAGGGAAGGTATCATGTATGCTATTATTTTGACAATATGTGTAACACCAATGACGCCACCAACACCAATCAATGCTCTTAATGTATGTGGCAATGAAAAGTCTGCTTTCATCGCACCACAAGTCACAAATATAGGAAGAAAGAAGCTTTTACCAAAGAATTGAAGCTTCTTAACCAATGCAGATCCTAATGGAGGTCCTTCTGGAACAGCCAACCCCAAAACAAATGCACCTAAGATAAAATCTTGGTTTATGTAAACTGAAAGCCAACCTAAACTAAAAACCATAAGAATGATAACATAGATGTAACTATCATCCACAGGTCTTCCTTCTTTAGTATGTCTGATGATCCAAAACATTATAGGCCTAAAAATCAATGGAACAAAGATACTGAAAGCGAACAATGACATTCCAAGAATCACCATCTTGTTTAAGTTACCTTGATGCGTTATGACATTACTAACGGCTCCAACAGTAGTTCCTAGTATGTCACTCACCAATACCGACGATAATGCCAATCTTCCGAGTTCGGAGTTTAGGATTTTGAGTTCTTCGAGGAGGGAAGCAATGACTGCAAATGAAATGACAGTGTGTGCTATAACCACCTTAGGAATCTCTATACTTAGTTCTTTGAGATGAAAATCTATTGTTGAAAACATGCTGGCTTGAAATATGAAACCAATAAATAAAGGTACAACCAATCCCATGATGGCAATGGTCCAAGCTTTCTGTCCTGTTCTTGTTACCATGCTCAAATCCATTTGCACAGCATTTATGAATATGAAAAGTGCATAACCAATTGATGCTATTGTTGCAAGTGTGTCTTGACTTCCAAGTGGAAACAATACCTTCTTGAAATGGTCAAGTGCCTCTATCTCAATAGAAGGGCCTAGTATTAGGCCAACCTGCAAAATGTACACAATTTTCAATATATTATTACAAAAACGACAGTTAAAAAGGAACAGAAGCGAGTATAGTACTCACCATAATTTGTCCAATAAATTCAGGGAAATCCAAACGCTTTAAGAAAAAATTGCATATTTGTGTGATAGCAAAAATCACAACCACTTGCAACTCAAACACAGGTAGTGAAGACTTCATTGGAACCCTTCCATTAAGTTGACCACCCCATAATCCATCTGAAACAATATTCGGTGGAGCTGCAGAACAAACATTGAATGCGGTGTGATTGATTCCTTGAATTGCAAAGTATAAGGTCTCATTTGCAGTTATATTCAAATCCATTTTCCTTCACAACACTAAGTTTCAATACAGATATAAATATATATATATATATATATATATATATATATATATATATATAATTGAAACTCAATGGAAGGAAGATGATTCAATAGCCATATTATAAATATAATAACTTTTTGTTTTTTCTTTTGTAATAACAATTTTTTTTTTATTTGATATCAGCATGATGAAGAGTTTATTATAATACTTGGATGTTATTATGTGTCAAATATGTTAACAACTAAACAAATAAATTTGAAGTTTGGCCAGAGAGATAACAACAGTATTCAATCCTATAAAAAAACTATGTTTAGACTTGTTTCAATAACTACTTGAGACAGAACATTCTTATTTGATGTTGAGAGCATAACAATAGTTGAGAGCTTAATATAGTTGTATTCAATTTTCAATTGTATACTATAATTAGATATCTTATAGTTACAGGTAATGTTTTATGATATGTAAAAAAAAAGGTAATGTTTTATGACTGAGACAAAAAAAATTAGACATCTGAAGTGTTTTTCGTTTGTATATACTAAAATTAGACATTTTAAAAATAGCACCAAACACTACTATTTTTTGAAATTATGCTACATTTACCTTATTATATACAATTTTTCAATTTTCCGTCAAATTTGTTTATATTAGTGTCGTTTTTGGGACAAAACTCCACAAATTATCTTTCTTTTGATTTTTAAATTAAATTGAGTTCTATTTTTTTATATTGGAAAATGCTAAAAGTGTGCGCGAATGATTCTTCGCACAAATTGCACAAACAGTTACAAATTTGTAACGATGTGATTCATTTTTGCTCTTGTAACTTTAATTTGATGCAATATAACATTTATTTTAATAATGAATATTCAATTTAATTTTGAAAAAAAAACATAGAATGTATTTTGGTCCAATTCTAATGGTTTGATTTACCGGTAAACAAACAAGCATTAGATCCACAAACAAATTATAGGTTTCATCTTCGTCAGAATTTATTTATGATGTTCAACATTATGCTATTTTTATTTATGGAAATTGTTTGAATTTCTTTTTTGTGCAAAGATTTGTTTGGATATTATTACGTATATGATATGGTGGATGATTTTATTCCTATTATTAATCTAAGTCATTGATAAGAGAAAATTGATAAAAATAAATTAAATAATATTGATTATTGAGATAATAAATTAAATAAAAATTAATTAAATATAAAATAGAAAGAAATGACAGAAAAAACATTGGCTAAAATTTTACTTAAACCAAGAACGTTTTTTATCCTTCAAAAACAAATCCTTCAAATAACAAGATGTGATCAGATCACTATAAGTCAAGAAGACTCATAACAGATCATAAGAAAGTAACAGAAACGGAACACGCAAGAAAGTTGTGATCAGAATCAGCAAACGCGAATTCAACATCAAAGCAACAAGCTGCAAGCTTAATTTTCCAAGAAATGAAGAGTTACTGTACAGCAAGCACAAACTTGAACAAAGGAGAAATTACATCACCAAAAAATGTGCAAAAGGATTGGAGCACATAACAAAATTGAAAGAAGTGACAAAAATAAAAAAATTGCCAAATCAGGAAACGAAGAATGTTCAGAAGATCAGCAGGAATAGTCTTCGTTTATTTGTGTCACATGCCTATTAACTCATAGCCTTTACAACATGTTCCCAAACGGCTATATGAGCTGACACAACTCTTCAAGATGCCTATAAAAGGAACTCCAAGGCAAATGAAAAATCATCAGTTCAAAGTGCAATCAATCTCCATTAAAAACATCATTTTTGAGAATCATAAGCTCAAAACATCAAGCTAGGCTTCAGTCTTTCTTTCATAAGATTTAAAGATAAAATCTTAGAATCTGATTGCTTGGAAAAAAAAAACTCAAACAAGTGTTGAGTAACAGCTGATCAAACCAAACTCCTCCTCTCAAGTTACTTTTGAAACTCAAATACTATAGAGTTAGAGATAGTGTAAGGAGAGTTGTACATTCCTGTGTGTTTAAAAAGGGAGAAGTGTAAATATTCTTCTAAGAATTGAAGAGTAATCTGTGAAACATCTTTCAAGGTGAAAGACAAACCCCACTTTGGGTGAACCAACATCTGCTGAAAAGAAAGAAGCAGATTGGATAACTGAAGACAAAGACAAGGTACTTCTAAACTCTAAAGCTCAACTGTTTTTATCTTGTGCTTTAAGATTGGATCAGTTGTTACTCAACACTTGTTTGAGTTTTATGTTCCAAGCAATCAGATTCTAAGATTTGATCTTTGAATCTTACGAAAGAAAGACTAAAACCTAGCTTGAAAAATGCAAAACCAAATATTCTAATTGCAGCAAAATTGGACATTTGGAATATGCGTGTTATTTTAAGAAAAGGGATGAAAAAAATCAGGAAAAGGGCTCCTAGAAAAGAAGAACATTCTGAAATAAAAACAGAACTTTCTCCAGAAAAGGAAGAATGTTCTGGAGGTATATCAGAACAATCTTCAAAAGTGTTGAAAAACCATATTCTCAGATCTTATCCAAAATCAACAAAATGCTCCTACTGTTTTAAATTTGGCCATACTGAATCAATATACTATTTCAAAAAGAAATCAGGTTTTAAAAAGAACACTAACTCTCAAGGACCCAAGATCAAATGGGTACCTAAAAATAATGTAACATCTAATGCAGGGTGGCTCTCAAAATGTCAAGAAAAAGTCATGGTTCCTGGACAGTGGTTGTTCAAGACGTATGACAGGAGATAAACAATGTTTTTGAAGGTGCAAACACGAGAAGGGGGGTTGAATTGTGTTTGACTTAACTTGAATACTTTTCCTGTTTTAATACTTTCAAAACAAAACTTGATGTATAATTAAAACAGAGTTAGCAGCGGATAAAAATAAAAATAAAAACTCAGATTTTATACTGGTTCACCGTTAACGAGGCTACGTCTAGTCCCTTCGCCTTGAAGGATTTCACTAATTCAACCTTGAATTACAACCTTGCTACTGACCCTCCAAGTCAGTCTTCTCAAATAGTCTAACAATCCTAGACTTCTTTGAGGAAAAACAACTCCTGTTCTTCAGCCAATCTGACACCCCAGATTGTAGAA
Organism: Cicer cuneatum; assembly: GCA_037974295.1. Classification (NCBI taxonomy): domain Eukaryota; kingdom Viridiplantae; phylum Streptophyta; class Magnoliopsida; order Fabales; family Fabaceae; genus Cicer; species Cicer cuneatum. The sequence continues at coordinate 10,072,293 of JBBPBO010000005.1, forward strand.
GAATTCACAACACTATGAATCTAATTGCTAAGTACCTTGCTACCCTTTCTGAATCCGTCAGTTTGTAGACTCTACTTCAACAACTTAGATACAACCCTATCTAATTGCCAAGTAACCTGCTACCTCTACTGACTCCCTCAAATTGTAGACTCTACTTCAACAACTTAGATTTGCCACAGTGGAAAGAAAATAACCGAGTACTTGCTTCTTGAAAGCTGAAACTCACAATTGACTTATATGAAAATTTGAGAGTGGTTGCTTTGGAAGTGTATGACTCTTTTGTGATTTTCGATTCTTTATTCTTCAGCATTAAGTCTCTATTTATAGTTGAACTTTAGAACTTCACTGATGCTTTACTTCTGCAGTATATTTCGATTAATTTGTTTTGAAAATATTCTGGAGTATTTTGCTCAGATTCTATTTTGAGCCTTTTGCTCACTGATCTGTTTTGAACATTTTGCTCCGCTTCTGTTTTGAGCATTTTTCTCAGATTTTGTTTTGAGCCTTTTTCTCCAATTCTGTTTTGAGCATTTTTCTCATATTCTTTAATCCTCATGATCAAATCTGCACCATTGGATCTTCATGCGATAGTCCACATCTGGAGCAGCCTATTTGATATTCTGTGATCCTCTGATTTCGGCCATTCCTGGACCACACTTCCTAACTCTCTGAATTCGACCTTTGCTGGATTGCACAGTCTGTCCCTCTGATTTCGGCCACCACTGGGCCATGGTCTGATTTTCTGATCTGGACCATCACTGGACCAAATAATTATTTCTGAACCATTGATCTGGAAGTTTTTACTCTGATCTGGACAGATTCTGGACTTTGGTCTGGAACAAACTGAAATTAACTTGAACAAAAAATATTTCAGTCTGGACATTTTACCTTTAATTTTGGACCAGGTCTGGATTGATTCTAGAACTCATTTCTTTTGGTCTGGACTTAGTTCCATGCCCTGAATCATGCTATCTTATGATCTGGGCCAAATCTGAATTGATCATTTTGTTCTGGACTCATAAACATATCTTCTGGTCAAGTGTGGAACAAGTCTGGACTGTGTAATTTTTCACTACCAGGCCATCTTCTGGTCAGAATAACTTCTGGAATAAAATTGATATTTGACTCCTGTTTGTCTGGAACAACTCTCCTTCTGGCAGGCTTTCCAATGGTATGATCCATGTTTCATTATGATTTTTCTTCCTTCTGTTCTGGGCCACCAAACATATCCTCTGGTGATGTTTTGATATCCTGGAACATCTTCTGGAAATTTCAGAATTCATTTTCCATTTATCTCTGCTTCTGTTTTCTTCAGTTTCTGGGGCATTTAACTTAATAATTCAAAGTACAAAATAAGTTTACATTGAGTACATTTGTAAGCATCAAAATCCTAAGTACTTAGAACTAACTTGGTTCCAACAATCTCCCCCTTTTTGATGATGACAAAACCTTAACTTATTTTGCTAACTTATGACTCGAAAACTTTGAATTACTCCCCCTCAGACCAATCTCTCCCCCTAAGTCTGATACTCTCCTTTTCAACTCCTTCTTTGTTCTCTCTTTCTTTTCTTCTCTTCTCCTCTCCTTTTCACTCTTTCTTTTTCTTTCTCCCTGATTCCTCTCCTTTTCAACTCCTTCTGTTTTCACTCTTTCTTTTTCTTTCTTTGTTTTTCTCTCTCCCTGTTTCCTCTCCTTTTCAACTCCTTCTATTTTCTCTCTTTCTTTTTCTCTCCTTCTTTCTTTTTATCTCTCCTTTTCTACTTATTTCTCCTTTCTTTCTCTCTCTCTCTCTCTCTCTCTCTCTCTCTCTCTCTTTCTCCCCCTTTTTGTCATCAGCCAAAAAGTGGTCATACTATTTTTGTATTTTTTGTTTTTCTCTTTACAAATTACAGAAAGTAAAAACTAAATAAAATAAAATTGCAAGAAATTTTAAAAACTCCTAAGATGACTACTTGAGCTAGTCAGATATGGAGGTCATGCTGAGATGCTTCTTAATGAACTCGAACCTATCTTCTGGTAATGCCTTGGTGAAGATATCAGCCCATTGATGATCAATGTTCACAAACTGGATGCTCAAAGTCCCTTTTTGAACATGGTCCCTAATGAAATGGTGTTTTATTTCAATGTGTTTGGCTCTAGAGTGTAAGATAGGGTTCTTGGTTAGGTTTATGGCTGAAGTGTTATCACAGAACAAAGGGATATTGTTTTCAAAGATGTTGTAATCTTCAAGTTGGTGTTTTGTAAGACCCTTAATTTTAAATATTAATTTTGGAATTATTGTCAAGGGCATTTTGGGAATTTTTGTAAATATTTAATATATGTATGATTGAAGTCAATATATATATATATATAAATATTTATTTGGAAGATGAATTAAAATTATTGGGTGAAGAATTAAATTAATTTAATTTCAAGTAATTAAATTAATTGGACCATTAAGTAAGGATTTGTGGCTAATTGCAAGATAATTAAAAGCTGGAAAATCAGACAAGTGGCAAGTGAGGTGGCACCATGAGAGTCTACAAATAGGAGTGAGAAGGATGGTGAAATCAGAACACCATTCCTTCCTCCATACTGCCCATATTGCATGTACCAACTCCATCTACTTTCCCATTTCTGTCTTTGTTTCTGCCATTCCCGAACTGAAATTTGAAGAGAGGGAAACAGGACAGGAACAAGAGAAATAGCAGAGCACGCTACAAGGGTAAGAGCACCTTCCATCTTTTAGCTGCATTAGGGCCATAAATTTGTGCTGTTTCAGTTCTGTTTTTAAAAGAAAAGCTATTTTCGAAGAATGACATTTTGAGAGAAAATGCATTTTGTTGATAAGTGATTATTCTGATAAGTTGTTGTTGGCTGTTTTACTGGTAAAATCTGTTGTTTTACTTCTGGGTAAATGCTGGAAAATGTTTGCATGCCATTTTAGTTACGATCAAAAACACATGTTTTAAAACTGTTTTGAAAATGGCATTAAAATGCAAAATGCATCCTGTTGGTGCTTAGTGTTCTGTGATGTTTGCTTGTCATTCTGTTGTGTTTTGAGAAAACTAAATGCATACATGTTTGCTCTGGTGTTTTGGGAAAACTGAATGCATGCATGATAACTCTGGTGTTTTGTGAACACTGAAATGTTGCATGTTTGTTCTGATGAGTGTGAACACTGAAATGTTGCATGTTTGTTCTGATGAGTGTGAACACTGAAATGTTGCGTGGTGTTTTGATGATTGATCATCTGTCTCTGTTTTGGATAAACTGGTGTTAACGGTTTTGATTCTGGTTGTCTTGTGTGATTCTGATGATAGTGATGATTCTGATTCTGGTTGTTCTGGGGTGATCTTGATGATATTGATGATTCTGATTCTGGTTGTTTTGTTTGATTCTGGTGGTGTTGATGATTTTTTTAAAGGAAAAGGGATTTTGAATGAGGAAAGGTTTTTCTTGAAAAAGTGCAGAATCTGTTTGATGTTGGCTGTTTGTTTTAAAAGAATCAATTTTGAAAAGGGTTGAACTTTCACTGGTTTTTCGAAGGTGTATTCGACTACAGCATGTGTGTATTCGAATACAACCTTCCAGGTTTCTGTTTTATTTTAAAGTTTTCCAAACCTGTATTCGAATATGAGCCCCTGTATTCGAATACAGAGGAAAGATTTTGGCTTCTGTATTCGTATCTGTATTTGACTACGATCATGTCGTATTCGAATACAGAAGTGAAAATTTTAACACGGTCTTCGCATTTGTAGTCGACTACAGACATGCTGTATTCGACTACAGATTCGAGTTTTTCCAGAAACTCAGTTTTTAGCTTCTGTATTCGAATACAAGGAAGTTGTATTCGAATATAGATTCGTGTTTTCCAGAAAAACAAGTTTTAATCACTGTCATGTGAGTATTGAAGGGATGAGAAACTCTGAGAAGGTTTTAATGATTTGAAAAGAAGTCTGTGAAATGGTTTTTAAAGAGGAAAGAAAGATGTTTGAAAATCTTTAAGTGACTTAGGAGAAAAGGCTGAATTTTTCAAAGGTTGAACTCCTGTATTCGACTACAGCCATGCTGTATTCGAATACAGAATGTTAAATTTCAATTCCTGCTTCTGTATTCGAATACAGGGAGTCCGTATTTGAGTACAGATTCGTGTCTGGGGAATAATGGGAATGTTGTGGTGAGTTAAAGTGGAACTTTTGATGAGATTTTGAAGTAGTGGTGATGAAGTTTTAAAAACTTTACTGATGTAATGAAAGAGGCTGAATTATGCACTGAAATCTGCCTAAGTACTGATCTGTTGAGCGATTGTACTTTGGTATATAAGTGCTGGACTGTTGAGCGTCTGCACTGGTACTGGACTGTTGAGCATCTGTACCCTGAAATGCGCAACCCCGTGCTGAAATGTTGAGCGATTGCACGAGTACTGGACTGTTGAGCGTCTGCACTAGGTACTGATCTGTTGAGCGATTGTACCTTGGGTGATGTCAAACGTGCTGGTCTGTTGAGCGACTGCACGATGTGCTGGACTGTTGAGCGTCTGCACTGGTGCTGATCTGTTGAGCAATTGCACCCTGGTCATGAGGGCCGTTGAGATGTGCTGGTCTGTTGAGCGACTGCACCTTGGTGATTCCAAGAAAATTTTGCATGAGCATATATGCATTACATTGAAGGATTTGACCGGTGTGTCACAATTGTTTATATGATGAATGTTGGAAATTAATGTGTGTGAGTGCTGTCCAGAATCTGAAATTCTGAAGTAATGATTGTGTTTTATTGATGTGTGTTTGTATTTACCGCATACTTCATAATCATTAACTGCTGTTTTGAAAAGGCATGAAAGTCGTAAATTTCCAAATGAGCATTATTATTTTCCTCATCATCATAAATTATGCCATGATTATATGTTGTTGTGCAATACATGCTATGTGAATATTTGTTATTTTCGGTTGGTGACCCCTTGCTATATATTGTGGACTTTGGGCTTTGCCCTCAGATGTTACCCGAACTCGTCCTACCGACGGATACACTAACGACGGAAACGTTGTTAGTTTTCCCTGATCTTTACGTACGGAGTCTACGTGGACGACGCAGAGGGACGGACGGTTGGTTGAAGACAAGACTTATAGAGGATACGGTGGAGACCGTGCTACTGTAGCTTAGTGCATGATCAGTCTAGGGTTTTGGATTTTGGGGAAATGTAATTTTATTTTGGGAATTAATGTATTATTTTTCCGCTGTATTTTCCGCATTCTGACATTGTTAACATTTTAAAAATGCCTTAATGGTTATTATTAAATTTCCCGAAATTGAGTACTTATTAATTTACGGAAACTTTATTTTAATTCTTTTGAAATAAATTTGGGAAAACTTATTTTAATTATTAATTTAAAAAAAAAAAATACACCCGCGTTGTGTTTTAAACTCAGGGTGTTACAATTGTGGTATGAGAGCATTTGGTTAATTTCTGGGTTTAAGCTCTGATTAAAGTGTTGTTTTGAGTCATTAGCTGATCATGCATAAGAAGCAAGTAGTTAAAGTTTCAAGTCTTGTGTGAGTTGTGGTGTGACTGAAGTAATGATGGTTTTGTAGGAAACGATGCCTTCAAGAAGAGATGACACCGCAAGGACGAATGTCAACCGGGAAGATAGGATGGCTGAGGCAATGAACAATATGGCTGCGTCTGTTGCTGCCCAGACGACTGCCAAGACTGAACGCGACTTGGAGAGGAGAGAACGAGAAATTCGCGCTGCTGAGTCTAGAGGGCTTGAGGACTTTCGCCGTCATAACCCTCCCAAGTTCACGGGAGATGAGGGTCCAGAAAGGGCGGATCAGTGGATCCAAGAGATGGAAAAGATATTCGAGATGATTAACTGCCGGGCAGTAGTGAAATTCAACTATGCCACGTACCTGCTGGTAGGGGACGCAAAGTACTGGTGGAGGAGTACGAGATCACTGATGGCGTCGGCTCAAAAGGAAGTGACCTGGGAGTCATTCAAAAAGAAGTTTCTAGACAAGTACTTCCCAATGAGTACGAGGACCAAGTTGGGGGATGACTTTCTGAAATTGTACCAAGGGAGTATGACAGTGGGAGAATACGCGGCTAAATTTGAGTCGCTATCCAGACACTTCAGATTCTTCCGAGAAGAAGTTGATGAACAGTTCATGTGTCATCGCTTCCAGAATGGATTGAGGTATGACATCCAGGAGTCAGTCCTACCCTTGGGAATACAACGTTTCCAAGTGCTAGTGGAAAAGTGTAGAGAGGTGGAGGAAATGAAGAATAAAAGGGCCAACAGAGGTGGTCACTTTAACTCAGGAGGGCCTAGTCGGATGAATAACCAGAATAATAAAGGGAAACAAGTTGCTATGCCGTACAACCGGCCATAGAACAACAGGAGGGGCCAGAATCAGCCGGGAAACCAGACGTTTGGACGGCAGTTGGGACAAGGAGTCCGGTGTTATAGGTGTGGGAAGGAAGGACATATTGCAACTGCTTGTACCACGAGAGATTTGTTGTGCTTCAACTGCCACAAGCCAGGACACGTGGTGAGGGATTGCCGGGTTCCGAAGGTGGAGCCAACGGTGAACGCGACTAGGGCTACTCGCCCTACTGCTAGAGGCCGCGTCTACCACATTGGTGCTGAAGCTGAAGGACAAGCTCAAAATTTAATCCAGAAAGATTGTGAGATTGCAGGTAACCCCTAACTGCACTTTTTGATTCGGGGGCAACCCACTCTTTCATTGCTATGGATTGTGTGCATCATTTGAAGTTGTCTGTATCTGCGTTGCCTTTTGATTTGGTTATTACAACGCTTGCTAAGACTTTGACTGTAGACTCTGCATGTTTACACTGTATGGTAACAATTCAGAATAGGGACTTCTTGGTTAATCTAATCTGTCTACCCCTACAATCCCTCGAGATCATTCTCGACATGGATTGGATGTCCTATAACTACGTAGTTTTGGATTGCGCTCGAAAACTGGTTCTTTTCCCAGAACCTAGAGTCGCTCGATATTTGACTACTAATCAACTCGGAGTATCGCTGAGAGAAGGAACTCAGGAGTTCTTATCATTGGCTAACATAGAGACCAAGATAGATGTAAATATAGAAGATGTGATGTTAGTCAAGGAATACCCGGACGTATTTCCATATGAGATTCCAGGATTACCCCTGGTGTGAGAAGTGGAGTTCTTCATTGACTTACACCCAGGAACTGGACCTATTTCAATTGCGCCGTACCGGATGTCGCCATTGGAATTAAGCGAGCTTAAAAGTCAGATTGAAGGCTTGTTGGAGAAGGGATTTATCAGACCAAGTGTGTCGCCGTGGGGAGCACCGGTATTGTTGGTTAAGAAGAAGGATGGAAGTTCGCATCTATGTGTGGATTATCGACAACTGAACAAGGTGACTATCAAGAACCATTACCCTTTACCGCGCATTGACGATTTGATGGATCAATTGAGGGGTGCAGCAGTGTTTTCAAAGATTGACTTGAAATCGGGATACCATCAGATTCAAGTAAGAGAGGGAGATATTCAAAAGACTGCTTTCAGAACTCGTTACGGACATTATGAATATCTCGTTATGCCTTTTGGAGTTACGAATGCACCAGCAATTTTCATGGATGACATGAATAGGATATTCAGCCCGTTTCTGGATAAGTTTGTGGTGGTATTCATCGACGATATTTTGATTTATTCGAAGGATGAAGGAGAACATGAAGAGCACTTACGCCAAGTTCGTGAAGTTTTACGCGAAAAGCAGCTGTATGCCAATTTGTCGAAGTGCGAGTTTTGGCTAAAGGAAGTAAATTTCTTGGGACATGTGATAACGAAGGAAGGAATCGCCGTCGATCTGGCAAAGATTGAGACAATTCTTGCCTGGAAACAGCCTCAGACTGTCACAGACATAAGAAGTTTTGTCGGATTAGCAGGGTACTACAGAAGATTCATCGAAGGATTCGCTAAGATTGTAGCTCCTCTGACACAACTAACCAGGAAGAACCAGCCGTTTGCATGGACAAAGAAGTGTGAGGAAAGTTTTTAGCTGTTGAAGGAAAAGTTGACAACCTCACTAGTGTTAGTTCTACCACAGCCAGAGGAACCATACGAAGTTTACTGTGATGCATCTCACCATGGTCTGGGATGTGTTTTGATGCAGCACAAGAAAGCTGTATCTTATGCCTCAAGGCAGTTAAAGACTCACGAACGGAACTACCCTACCCATGATTTAGAGCTTGCTGCAGTAGTGTTTGCGCTAAAGGTATGGAGACACTACCTTTATGGATGCACATTCACAGTGTTTAGTGATCATAAAAGCTTGAAGTATCTGTTCGACCAGAAGGAATTGAACATGCGTCAGAGAAGATGGATGGAGACTCTAAAGGATTTTGACTTCTCCTTGCAGTATCTCCCTGGGAAGGCCAATGTAGTGGCTGATGCATTGAGCAGAAAAAGTGTGTCAGTATCTTCAATGATAATGGCCAGACAACAAGAGTTGTGGGAAGCATTTAGAGACCTACACTTGGACGTGAAGTTTGCACCAGGAGTGTTAAAGTGTGGGATGATAACAATTTCGAATGGACTGCTTGAGGAGATCGCAAACCTGCAAGATGACGCATTGATCTAAGAAAAGAGGAATCTGATAGCACAAGGACAGACCACTGAATTTAGCATCGGAACAGATGATATTCTGAGGTGTAATGGAAGGATTTGTGTACCGGAAGTTGCAGAGATGAGAAGAATAATTTTGGAAGAAGCTCACAAGAGTAAACTGAGTATTCGTCCTGGAGCGACCAAGATGTATCAGGACTTTAAGACAAAACTTCTGGTGGCCAGGGATGAAGAGGGATGTAGCAGAATACGTGTCGGCTTGTTTGACTTGTCAAAAAGCGAAGGTGGAACATCAGCGACCTACAGGAATGCTGCAACCTCTGGATATACCGAAATGGAAGTGGGACAGCATTTCCATGGATTTCATAACAGGACTGCCTAAGACAAGGAAAAAGAACGATTCTATTTGGGTAATAGTGGATCGATTAACGAAGTCCGCACATTTCCTACCGGTGAGGACAACTTATAAAGTAGACAAGCTGACAAAGATCTACATCACTGAGATTGTGAGATTACACGGCGTTCCGTCAAGTATAGTATCTGACCGTGACCCAAAGTTCACATCTCACTTTTGGGGAGCGTTGCACGAGGCTTTGGGGACGAAGTTAAAGCTGAGTTCAGCTTATCACCCTCAAACAGATGGACAAACCGAGAGAACAAATCAGTCCTTGGAAGATCTCTTGAGAGCATATGTATTGGATGACAGAGGGAGTTGGGATGACGTTCTGCCATTGATTGAGTTCACCTACAACAACAGTTTCCACGCTAGCATTGGGATGGCGCCCTATGAAGCATTATACGGACGCAAGTGTCAAACGCCCTTATGCTGGTACAAGGACGGAGAAAGTATGATTGTCGGACCAGAGATGGTGGAACAGACCACAGAGAAGATCAAGAGAATACAAGAGAAAATGAAGGCTTCACAAGATCATTAGAAGAGTTATGCGGACAAGCGCCACAGACCCTTGGAATTCGAGCAAGGCGATCATGTATTTTTGAGGGTTACGCCTACAACTGGTGTTGGCAGAGCTATTAAGTCAAGGAGTTGACTCCTAAATTTATTGGACCATACCAGATTATTGCACGTATTGGACCATTGGCCTATCGGATTGCGTTACCTCCAATACTGTCCAACATTCACGACGTATTTCATGTGTCGCAGCTAAGGAAGTACATTGCAGATCCGACACATGTAATCGAGCCTGATACAATTCAGCTAAGGGACAACCTGTCGTTTGAAGTATTTCCGGTGAGGATCGAAGACAGGAAGATTAAGCAGTTGAGAAACAAGGAAGTCCCACTAGTCAAGGTGATTTGGAATTCGACTACTGGAGACGCAACCTGGGAATTGAAAAGTAAAATGAAGGAACAATACCCTCAATTATTTACGGACATGTAGTTTTGAGGACGAAACTAATTTAAGGGGGGTAGTATTGTAAGACCCTTAATTTTAAATATTAATTTTGGAATTATTGTCAATGGCATTTTGGGAATTTTTGTAACTATTTAATATATGTATGATTGAAGTGAATATATATATATATAAATATTTATTTGGAAGATGAATTATTGGGTGAAGAATTAATTTAATTTAATTTCAAGTAATTAAATTAATTGGACCATTAAGTAAGGATTAGTGGCTAATTGCAAGATAATTAAAAAGCTGGAAAATCAGACAAGTGGCAAGTGAGGTGGCACCATGAGAGTCTATAAATAGGAGTGAGAAGGATGGTGAAATCAGAACACCATTCCTTCCTCCATACTGCCCATATTGCATGTACCAACTCCATTTCCTCTCCCATTTCTGTCTCTGTTTCTGCCATTCCCGAACTGAAATTTAAGAGAGGGAAAATCCTTCAAACACCATTAACTGAAAATCCAAGCTTCAAACCTGAAAACCCCCAGTAGTAAAGTTAATCCCCACCTCAATACAAAGAGAAAGAACCCAGTTTTGCAGCAGCAAACTCAGGGAACAGCTTCACCGTTTTTGGACGCAGAAAAGGAAACGCAGCAGGAAAAAGAGAAATAGGAGAACACGCTACAAGGGTAAGGGCACCTTCCATCTTTTAGCTGCATTAGGGCCATAAATTGTGCTGTTTCAGTTATGTTTTTAAATGAAAAGCTGTTTTCGAAAATGACATTTTGAGAGAAAATGCATTTTTGAGAAGTGATTATTCTGATAAGTTGTTGTTGGCTGTTTTTATTGGTAAAATATGTTGTTTTACATTCTGTGTGAATGCTGGAAAATGTTTGCATGCCATTTTAGTTATGATTAAAATGCATGTCTTAAAACTGTTTTGAAAAATAGCATTAAAATGCAAAATGCATTCTGTTGGGGTTTGTTGTTTTGTGATGTTTGCAAGTATTTCTGTGGTATCATGGAAGCTGAAATGTTTTACATGTCATTCTGTTATTGAGAAAACTGAGTGCTTGCATGTCATTCTGATGTTTGATGAAGCTGAGTATTTGCATGTCATTCTGGTGTTTTGAGAAAACTGAAATGTTGCATGTTTGTTCTGATGAGTGAGAAAACTGAAATGTTGCATGTTTGTTCTGATGAGTGAGAACACTGAAATGTTGCATGTTTGTTCTGATGAGTGAGAACACTGAAATGTTGCATGTTTGTTCTGATGAGTGAGAACACTGAAATGTTGCTTGATGTTCTGATGATTGATCATCTGTCTCTGTTTTGAATAAACTGATGTTAATGGTCCTGATTCTGTTTTATGTTGTGGGATTCTGGTGATGACTCTGATTCTGGTTGTTTTGTGTGATTCTGGTGGTGTTGATGATTTTTTTAAAGGAAAAGGGATTTTGAATGAGGAAAGGTTTTTCTTGAAAAAGTGCAGAATCTGTTTGATGTTGGCTATTTGTTTTAAAAGAATCAGTTTTGAAAAGGGTTGAACTTTCACTGGTTTTTCGAAGGTGTATTCGACTACAGCATGTGTGTATTCGAATACAACCTTCCAGGTTTCTGTTTTATTTTAAAGATTTCAAACCTGTATTCGAATACGAGCCCCTGTATTCGAATACAGAGGAATGATTTTTGCTTCTGTGTTCGCATCTGTATTCGACTACGATCATGTCGTATTCGAATACAGAAGTGAAATTTTTAACACTGTATTCGCAACTGTAGTCGACTACAGGCATGTTGTATTCGACTACAGATTCGAGTTTTTCCAAAAACTTAGTTTTTAGCTTCTGTATTCGAATACAAGGAAGCTGTATTCGAATATAGATTCGTGTTTTCCAGACAAAACAAGTTTTAATCATTGTCATGTGAGTATTGAAGGGATGAGAAACTCTGAGAAGGTTTTAATGATTTGAAAAGAAGCCTGTGAAATGGTTTTTAAAGAGGAGAGAAAGATGTTTGAAAATCTTTAAGTGACTTGGGAGAAAAAGCTGAATTTTTCAAAGGTTGAACTCCTGTATTCGACTACAGCCATGCTGTATTTGAATACAGAATGTTAAATTTCAATTCCTGCTTCTGTTTTCGAATACAGGGAGTCTGTATTCGAATACAGATTCGTGTTTTCAGAAAATTTCAAGTTTTAAGAATGTTTTGAAAAACCCTGAGTGTTTGGGGAATACTGGGAAGGTTGGGGTGAGTTAAAGTGGAACTTTTGATGAGATTTGAAGTAGTGGTGATGATGTTTTAAAAACTTTACTGATGTAATGAAAGAGGTTGATTTATGCACTGAAATCTGCCTCTGTATTCGAATACCAGAGGGCTTTATTCGAATACATATTGTGAATCTGCACTGTTTTTGGGCTTCTGTATTCGAATACAGAAGAGCTGTATTCGAATACAGATTCGTAAATCTCAGAAAAATTCCAGTTTTAATTTTGTGTCTGAATTTTTGAGAGGGTGAGAAAACATTTCAAAGCGTGAATGATTAATTCACTGTTAATTCATGATTGTGATGTTGTTATGTATGACTGTGCTGAAATGATTAAATATGATTGAGAGGCATGAATTTCTGTTTTGCATTCTGTTTCTAGAGAAATGAAACACTACATATTCATGCATTGCATAGTCAAGTGGTACCCGCGATGGGCCACAGAGTAATGCGCAACCACGTGCTGATCTGTTGAGCGATTGCACGAGTGCTGGACTGTTGAGCGTCTGCACTAAGTACTGATCTGTTGAGCGATTGTACGTTGGTATATAAGTGCTGGACAGTTGAGCGTCTGCACTGGTACTGGATTGTTGAGCGTCTGTACCCTGAAATGCGCAACCCCGTGCTGATCTGTTGAGCGATTGCACGAGTGCTGGACTGTTGAGCGTCTGCACTAGGTACTGATCTGTTGAGCGATTGTACCTTGGGTGATGTCAAACGTGCTGGTCTGTTGAGCGACTGCACGATGTGCTAAACTGTTGAGCGTCTGCACTGGTGCTGATCTGTTGAGCGATTGCACCCTGGTCATGAGGGCCGTTAAATTGTGCTGGTCTGTGAGCGACTGCACCTTGGTGATTCCAAGAAAATTATGCATGAGCATATATGCATTACATTGTGGGATTTGACTGGTGTGTCACGATTGTTTATATGATGAATGTTGGAAATTAATGTGTGTGAGTGCTGTCCAGAATCTGAAATTCTGAATTAATGATTATGTTTTGTTGACGTGTGTTTGTACTTATCGCATACTTCATAATCATTAACTGCTGTTTTGAAAAGGCATGAAAGTCATAAATTTTCAAATGAGCATGATTATTTCCTCATCATCATATGTTATACCATGATTATACATGTTGTTGTGCAATATATGATATGTGATTATCTGTTATTTTCGGTCGGTGATCCCTTGCTATATATTGTGGACTTTGGGCTTTGCCCTCAGATGTTACCCGAACCCGTCCTACCGACGGATACACTAACGACGGAAACGTCGTTAGTTTCCCCTGATCTTTACGTACGGAGTCTACGTGGACGACGCAGAGGGACGGACGGCTGGCTGAAGACAAGACTTATAGAGGATACGGTGGAGACCGTGCTACTGTAGCTTAGTGCATGATCAGTCTAGACTTCTGTATAGGGTTTTGAATTTTGGGAAATGTAATTTTATTTTGGGAATTAATGTATTACTTTTCCGTTGTATTTTCCGCACTCTGACACCGATTGGGTGATAATCTTTGAAATGAACTGATTTTATTTTAATTCCTTTGTTATTAATTTTGAAATACTCATTTTAATTATTTAAAAAAAAAACAATGCAACCGCGCTGTGTTTTAAACTCGGGGTGTTACATGTTTCATCCAGAGTAACTGTGAACTGCATCCTGCTGCTGATATATACTTAGCTTCTGCTGTTGACATGGCAATGGTGCTTTGTCTTTTGCTTGACCAAGAGGTCAAATTTTCACCTAAAATTGTGCTGTTGCCACTGGTACTTTTCCTTTCCAACTTGTCTCCAGCATAGTCAGAATCACAAAAACCTTTGAGTTTATAGGTGGGGGTTTTCTTGTATAACAGTGTAAGGTTGGTGGTTCCTTTAAGGTATCTTTGTATGTTCTCTGGTCTACCTTTTGGCTGGTTTCATCTTTCTCAAGTGAGCAGGTTGGGTGCATGGGGGTGTATTTAGATTGGTGAATGAGTATACCTGATTTACCTTGATGAATCTGAATTCCCAAGAAGAACTTAAGTTCTTCCATCATGCTCATTTGAAACTCCTTTTGGCCACTGGAACAAAAGTCTCAGTGTAATCTATACCTTTCTGTTGAATTTGTTTCTGAACACCTACTTGGTTCCAATAATGTTTTTGTTTGGTCTGGATACCAGATCCCAAACATCATTCCTTTGAAATTTTTTAAATGAAAATTGTTAAATTTTGATTTACGACCTATTATATCACAAAATAGATTAAATTACCCTTACTTAACAATAATTTTTTATATAATAGATTAAATAACTATTTTTTATTTTAAAATTATTTTAATGATTTAGTCTTATAGTAAAATTACAAGAGACAAATGTAAATTTATTCAAAAATATTTAATAAATTCAAAAGTTTTTCCACCTTTGAGTGTAAGTATTATCTTTTTACTCAAAATTTATTATATAAAAAGTTTTAAAAAATAAAATCTTTTTACTCAAAATTTATTATATAAAAAGTTTGATTTTTTTTAAAAGCGCATCAAAAAGTCTTTCCATATGTCTATGTCATTTTGTTAAACTCCCGTCAATCTAAATCTAATTAAGATGTATTAAAATAAACCTTAAAAAAAACAGCCAATATTAGAAAGGATCGATAACAAATAATAATAACAAATAATATTTGAATGAGAAATTTTATATTGAAAAGGCAAAAAGAAACAAAAAGCTGCAAGTAATGATAAGAAAGTAGGTATTCAAAGGAGTTTTTGTTTTCAGATTTGAGTCTTGCAATCTGAAAGAAAATAGGGTTTTTGTTTTCAGATTTGAGTCTTGCAACATCAGTTTTAAAATTTTTGTTTTCAGTTGCATACTCAGAATTTCGATTCTTTAAAACATGGACTTCTTTGGTTAAATTTTCCTTATCTTCCCTAAGAGTTTTCAGTTTTAAAGACCTTTTATTGTTTGCATTTAACAAGTCTTTTAAAGTCTCAATTAATTCAGATTTAGACAGATCAGAAAATACCTCATTGTCTTCATCTTCTGATTCTGTTCCATAGCCTGAGCTATATTCAGAACTTGAGTTGGTATGAGCCATCAGAGACAGAATTGTTTCCTCTGATGTGCTTCCAGATTTGCCAGAATGATTGCTTCGATCATTCTTCCTTCTGCCTGTTTTGCTTTTGGAATTCGTGCTTTTATGAAGACCAGAAGCAGACTTGATGTAAGCCATCTTTGCTGTTTCTGCCTCTTCTTCATAAGAAGATTCTTCCTCTGATTCTGATATATCCCAGGCAGCCATTAGACCTTTCTTTCTGTATCTGGAATTCTTTTTGTGCTGTTTGCCTTTTTCCAGATTTGGACATTCTGACTTGATATGTCCAGGTTCATTGCATCCATAACAAATGATGTTCTTCTGGTCAGATTCTTCCTTGCTGTTATGTTTCTTCTGGGAACCTCTTCTCTTTCTGTTTTCCCAGATCTTAACCATCTTTTTGGTTAAGTAAGCCATATCATCACAGTCACTGTCACTATCGTCTGATTCTGATACTGCCTTTGCAGCTTTCTTCTGTTTCGACTTTAGAGCCGGATTCTTCTTCTTCTTAGGTTCATCTTCTTCTAGTTCTATTTCATGAGACCTGAGTGAGCTGATCAGATCTTCCAGCCTCAAGGTACTCAGATCCTTAGCTTCCTGAATTGCAGTAACCTTTGGTCTCCACCTTTTTGGTAGACTTCTCAGAATTTTCCAGACATGATCTTCAGTGGTATAGCTTTTGTTTAATACTTTCAGTCCTGATACCAAAGTCTGGAATCTGCAGAACATTGTGTCAATGTCTTCATCCTCTTCCATCTTGAACAGCTCATACTTTCTGACCAATATGTTAGCCTTTGTTTGTTGAACCTGCTTGGTTCCTTCATAGGTCAGAACCAGACTATCGAATATATTCTTTGCTGTTTCTTTATTTGTGCATCTATCAAATTCCTTGAATGTGATTGCACTGACCATGATGGTTCTGGCCTTGTGATGAAGTTTGTGTAATCTGCTCTGATCTCGTGTCATATCATCCAAGTCTAATTCTTTAGTTGGATCTTCTAGATCAGTTGGTGCAGTGTATCCTTTAACTATCATCTTCTATAGTTCAGGATCTTGAGATATAACAAAAATTCTCAGTCTGTCCTTCCAATACTCAAACCTTTCTCCATCAAATATTGGTGGTCTATTGATGTTGCCACCCAATTCTTCTGACATTTTGAACCCCTTGGACCTTTCCTCAAACACTGTTAAGTGCTTAGCCTTGAGATCGAGCTCTGATACCTATTGAAGGTGCAAACACGAGAAGGGGGGTTGAATTGTGTTTGACTTAACTTGAATACTTTTCTTGTTTTAATGCTTTCAAAACAAAACTTGATGTATAATTAAAACAGAGTTAGCAGCGGATAAAAATAAAAATAAAAACTCAGATTTTATATTGGTTCACCGTTAACGAGGCTACGTCCAGTCCCTTCGCCTTGAAGGATTTCACTAATTCAACCTTGAATTACAACCTTGCTACTGACCCTCTAAGTCAACCTTCTCAAATAGTCTAACAATCCTAGACTTCTTTGAGGAAAAACAACTCCTGTTCTTCAGCCAATCTGACACCCCAGATTGTAGAAGAATTCACAACACTATGAATCTAATTGCTAAGTACCTTGCTACCCTTTCTGAATCCCTCAGTTTGTAGACTCTACTTCAACAACTTAGATACAACCCTATCTAATTGCCAAGTAACCTGCTACCTCTACTGACTCCCTCAGATTGTAGACTCTACTTCAACAACTTAGATTTGCCACAGTGGAAAGAAAATAACCGAGTACTTGCTTCTTGAAAGCTGAAACTCACAATTGACTTATATGAAAATTTGAGAGTGGTTGCTTTGGAAGTGTATGACACTTTTGTGATTTTCGATTCTTTATTCTTCAGCATTAAGTCTCTATTTATAGTTGAACTTTAGAACTTCACTGATGCTTTACTTCTGCAGTATATTTCAATTAATCTGTTTTGAAAATATTCTGGAGTATTTTGCTCAGATTCTGTTTTGAGCCTTTTGCTCACTGATCTGTTTTGAACATTTTGCTCCGCTTCTGTTTTGAGCATTTTTCTCAGATTTTGTTTTGAGCCTTTTTCTCCAATTCTGTTTTGAGCATTTTTCTCAGATTCTTTAATCCTCATGATCAAATCTACACCATTGGATCTTCATGCAATAGTCCACATCTGGACCAGCCTATTTGATATTCTGTGATCCTCTGATTTCGGCCATTCCTGGACCACACTTCCTAACTCTCTGAATTCGGCCTTTGTTGGACTGCACAGTCTGTCCCTCTGATTTCGGCCACCACTGGGCCATGGTCTGATTTTTTGATCTGGACCATCACTGGACCAAATAATTATTTCTGAACCATTGATCTGGAAGTTTTTACTCTGATCTGGACAGATTCTGGACTTTGGTCTGGAACAAACTGAAATTAACTTGAACAAAAAATATTTCAGTCTGGACATTTTACCTTTAATTTTGGACCAGGTCTAGATTGATTCTGGAACTCATTTCTTTTGGTCTGGACTTAGTTCCATGCCCTGAATCATGCTATCTTATGATCTGGGCCAAATCTGAATTGATCCTTTTCTTCTGGACTCATAAACATACCTTCTGGTCAAGTTTGGAACAAGTTTGGACTGTGTAATTTTTCACTGCCAGGCCATCTTCTGGTCAGAATCACTTCTGGAATAAAATTGATATTTGACTCCTGTTTGTCTGGAACAACTCTCCTTTTGGCAGGCTTTCCAATGGTATGATCCATGTTTCATTATGATTTTTCTTCCTTCTGTTCTGGGCCACCAAACATATCCTCTGGTGATGTTTTGACATCCTGGAACATCTTCTGGAAATTTCAGAATTCATTTTCCTTTGATCTCTGCTTCTGTTTTCTTCAGTTTCTGGGGCATTTAACTTAATAATTCAAAGTACAAAATAAGTTTACATTGAGTACATTTGTAAGCATCAAAATCCTAAGTACTTAGAACCAACTTGGTTCCAACAGTTTTATGTCATTCGATAAAGAGGATGGAGGCTCTGTAACATTCGAGAACAACAACCAAACTCGAATTAAAGGTAAAGGCACCATTGGTAAAGAAAATTCTGCTAAGATAACAGACATTTAGTATGTTGAAGGATTGAAGCCTAATCTTTTAAGCATTAGTCAACTATGTGACAATGGCTTCGAAGTTATATTCAAACCCAATATATGTGAAGTCAGAAAAACAGATTCTAGAGAAATTCTGTTCTCTGCAATAAAAAGAAAAAATCTCTATGTTTTATACCTTGATGAATTTCCAGAAGAATCATGCTTTATGTCTGTTGATAAAGACAAGTGGGTATGGCATAAGCAAACTGGACACATCAGTATGAAAATAATTTCAAAATTATCTAAGTTAGATCTTGTTAGAGATCTACCCAAAACAAATTTTGATAAAGATAAAATATGTGAAGCTTGTGCAAAAGGAAAACAAGTTAAAAGTAGCTTTCATTCAAAAGATTTTGTCTCTACAAACAGAATACTCAAGCTACTTCACATTGATCTGTTTGGACCTATTAAAATAACCAGCCTAGGAGGTATGAAATATGGTTTTTTTATTGTTGATGATTTTTCCAGATACACATGGGTTACACCCTTAATATGGCTGTTAAAGTCACTCTCAATATGGCGGTTAAAGTCACTCTCAATATGGCAGTTAAAGCCACTCGCAATATGGTACTATGATCACTCATAAATCAAAACGACTACGACATAAAATGAAATGACAATGTTGATAACAAGAATGAAGGGTTTAATTGTGATTACTTTAAAAATTTCTGCAATGAACTTTAAAACTCAAGATTAATCTTCGTTTAATTGTGATTACTTTACTCATCACTCACTATCAATATCTCCACTCCAAAATCCTCAGTACAATCCTTTTTACCAACACAAATTATCCATCATGTCTCCGGCTTTCTTGTTCCATCAGAAAACGGATTCATCTTTTTTGGAATAAGTAAGTTTCTAAATTTTATTGACAACGATACTCCTGGCTTGTCTATTGTTCCAAAACAATTTTCTGCAGGTACCCTTCAGACTATCAGTTCAAACTTTTCCACGCTATATACCTTTTGTACTTCTCTTAATCTATCACATGCTTCAACTGAGAATGATGAACAACGTCCCTCAAAGAAGTCCAAGAGTGCTAAGAATGCATCAAACTCAGGAAAAATCTTTGATGCTCTCCAGATAATTCTAAATCGACAAATCCATCAAGACAAAGAGAACGCACTCTTGCGAACCTGGATTACCACTCAATTGGTGTAACACCCCAATTTTTAATAGCGAGAGTGTAATAATTTTTTTTTAAAACAACTGAACACTTACAGATAAAATACTCATAATCGTACTTTGATTTAAATCAAAGTAAAATATTTAATTGTAAAATTCTTTTCCAAAAATGATGATTAAAATCATTGTTACGTTATATAAAATGGTTTCAACACAACTGACTTACTTACAACCGAAAAATTCACTTTAACTAAAACAAGTCACAACTGCTTCAGATACATAAATTTCATTGCAACAACAATCTTGCAATAAAGGAGGGAGAATAAATAAAACCCTTAAATAAAATCCTAAGCTGATCTTGAACTCTAACTGAAGAGGACTGGGTACTGAGGATCCACAATGGAATCAAGCCTCACTGCTTCCGATCGTCAATCCAAATCATCGCTCTATCACGTCTTCGACGTCGTTGCTGTTCTTGCACAACTCAAAACTCTAAGAGCATGGGGCATTAGCCTGATCCACAATAATAGTAGAGGGTCACGATCTAAAAACAACATATATACGTAAATACAAAGCACGAAAATATAACATGGCATGACATCAATTGATAAACAAGCATTCATATAAATATCATCATATAACAAATATGACTCGTGTGACAAAACACCCTAATGCAATGCATATATGCAAGTGCACATGATTCCGGAATTTCCACACCCTCATCGAGGGAAGTAAATCATAAATGTATCGCCTCTCGCAGACCAGTACTAATTACCGAGGTGCCGCCTATCACAGATCAACACGATTTACCATAATCCAGTCTATCACAGACCTACACAACTAAAAAAAATCCCCGTAAGGATAAGGTGGACATATCAACTCATGGAACCACCCCATGGCCCATCACGGTCACCACTAACATCGTGGCCCATCACGGTCACCACTAACAATGAAATGCATGAGCATACTCTGACTCTCTCACATCAATCATTATGTAAATGTAGCTATTAAAAGACTCTGTAAGACCCTTAATTTTAAATATTAATCTTGGAATTAATGTCAAGGGCATTTTGGAAATTTTTGTAAAATATTTAAATATGTATGTTTTGAGAAAATATATATATACGCAAATATTTATTTTGAAGTATGAATTAAAATTATTGGATGTAGAATTAAATTAATTTAATTTCAAGTAATTAAATTAATCAGACCATTAAGTAAGGATTAGTGGCTAATTACAAGACAATTAAAACCTGGAAATCAGACAAGTGGCAAGTGAGGTGGCACCATGAGAGCCTATAAATAGGAGTGAGAAGGATGGTGAAGTCAGAACACCATTCCTTCCTCCTCACTACCCATATTGCATGTACCAACCCCATTTCCCCTCTCATTCTGTCTCTGTGCTGCCCAGTTTCCCGAATTCAAATTGAAGAGAGGGAATTCCTCAAGACTCCAGTAGCTGAGAATCCAAGCCTCAAACCTGAAAACCCCCAGTAGTAAAGTTAATCCCCATCTCAATACGAAGATAAATAACCCAGTTTTGCAGCAGCAAACTCAGGGAACAGCTTCGCCGTTTTTAGACGCAGAAAAGGGAACGCAACAGGGACAAGAGAAATAGCATAGCACGCTACAAGAGTAAGGGCACCTTCCATCTTTTAGCTGCATTAGGGCCATAAATTTGTGCTGTTTCAGTTCTGTCTTTAAAAGAAAAGCTATTTTCGAAAATGACATTTTGAAAGAAAATGCATTTTGTTGATAAGTGATTATTCTGATTGTTGTTGTTGGCTGTTTTACTGGTAAAATATGTTGTTTTACTTCTGTGTGAAGGCTGGAAAATGTTTGCATGCCATTTTAGTTATGATTAAAAACCCATGTTATAAAACTGTCTTGAAAATGGCATTAAAATGCAAAATGCATCCTGTTGGTGCTTAGTTGTTCTGTGATGTTTGCATATCATTCTGTTGTGTTTTGAGAAAACTGAATGCATGCATGTTTGCTCTGGTGATTTGGGAAAACTGATTGCATGCATGTTTGTTCTGATGAGTGAGAACACTGAAATGTTGCATGAAGTTCTGATGGTTGGAAAAATCTGGATTGATTCTGATGATTGATCATCTGTCTTTGTTTTGGATAAACTGGTGTTAATGGTTCTGATTCTGTTTGATGTTGTGGGATTCTAGTGATGAAAATGACTCTGAATCTGGTCATTTAGTGTGATCCTGGTGGTGTTGATGTTTGAAAAGGAAAAAGGGATTTTAAATGAGGGAAGTGTTTCCTGGAAAATGCAGAATCTGTGTTGATATTTGGTTGTTGTTTTTCAAGAAATAGTTTGAAAAGTGTAGATGTTTCAGGAAGTATTTCACTGGTTTTTCGAAGGTGTATTCGAATACAACAAGTGTGTATTCGAATACAACCTGTCAAGTTCTGTTTTAACTAAAGTTCTCAAACTTGTATTCGACTATGAGCCCCTGTAGTCGAATACAGAGGTAGGATTTTGCTTCTGACTAAGCAACTGTATTCGACTACGACCATGTCGTATTCGAATACATAAGTGGAATTTTTAACACTGTATTCGCATCTATAGTCGACTACAGGCATGTTGTATTCGACTACAGACTCGAGTTTGTCCAGAAACTCAGTTTTTAGCTTTTGTATTTGAATACAAGGAAGCTGTATTCGAATACAGATTCGTGTTTTCAAAAAAAAACAAATTTTAATCACTGTCATGTGAGTTTTGAAGTGTTGAGAAACTCTGAGAAGGTTTAAATGATTTGAAAAGAAGTCTGTGAAATGGTTTTAAAGAGGAGAGAAAGATGTTTGAAAACCTTTAAGTGACATGGGAGAAAATGCTGAATTTTTTCAAAGGTTGAACTCCTGTATTCAACTACAGTCATGCTGTATTCGAATACAAAATGTTAAATTGCAGTTCCTGCTTCTGTATTCGAATACAGGGGGTCTGTATTCGAATATAGATTCGAGTTTTCAGAAAATTTCAAGTTTTAAGAGTGTTTTGAAAACCTTGAGTATTTGGGGGGATACTGGGAATGTTGTGGTGGATTTAAATGGAACTTTTGGATGACATTTTGAAGTGGTGGTGATGGAGTTTTTAGATTTTACTGATATAGTGAAAGATGTGGTTTTGCACACAGAGACTGCCTCTGTATTTGAATACCAGAGGGCTGTATTCGAATATAGAGTAAGAGTCTGCACCGTTTTTGGCTTTTGTATTCGAATATAAAAGAGCTGTATTCGAATACATATTTGAAAAATTCCAAAAAATCCCAGTTTTGAACACTGTGTCTGAACTTTTGAGAGGTTGGGAAAACATTTCAAAGTGTTGATGATTGCCTGGCTGTTTGGTCATATTTGTGATCATGATTTTTGACTGTGCGGAGTTATTTTAAATTGTTTAAGAGGCATGAATTTTCTGATTTTGCATATTGTTTCTAGAGAAATGAAACATTGCATATGCATGCATTGCATAGTCAAGTGGTACCCGCGATGGGCCACAGAGTAATGCGCAACCACGTGCTGATCTGTGAGCGATTGCACGAGTGCTGGTCTGTGAGCGACTGCACTAGGTACTGATCTGTGAGCGATTGTACTTTGGTATATAAGTGCTGGTCTATGAGCGACTGCACTGGTACTGGAGTGTGAGCGTCTGTACCCTAAAATGCGCAACAACGTGTTGATCTGTGAGCGATTGCACGAGTGCTGGTCTGTGAGCGACTGCACTAGGTACTGATCTGTGAGCGATTGTACCTTGGTTTATGTCAAACGTGCTGGTCTGTGAGCGACTGCACTGGTGCTGATCTGTGAGCGATTGCACCCTGGTCATGAGGGCCGTTAAATTGTGCTGGTCTGTGAGTGATTGCACCTTGGTGATTCCAAGAAAATTATGCATGAGCATATATGCATTACATTGAGGGATTTGACCGGTGTGTCACGATTGTTTATATGATGAATGTTAGAAATTAATGTGTGTGAGTGCTGTCTAGAATTTGAAATTCTGAATTAATGATTGTGTTTTGTTGACGTGTTGTTTGTACTTACCGCATATTTCATAATCATTGACTGCTGTTTTGAAAAGGCATGTAAGTCATAAATTTTCAAATGAGCATTATTATTTTCCTCATCATCATACGTTATACCATGATTAAAATCGTTGCTGGGTAATATATGCTATGTGAATATTTGTGATTTTCGGTTGCTGACCCCTTGCTTTTATATTGTGGACTTTGGGCTTTGCTCTCAGATGCCTCCCAAACCCACGCCGCCCGTGGGTACCCGAACGACGGAAACGTCGTTGAATTTCCTTGATCGCTACTCGCGCACTGCTTGGGCATTTGACCCCCTCTCAAGCAGAGCGACTTATACGGGGTGGCTGGAGCGGACAAGTAGGACTGACGGCGTGGAAGACTTCGTAGAGCGCACTCATGCGAGTATAGAGTTTCCCGTGCCTTCCCGCCTGGTGCTAGAGGCGCACAGAGTTTTCGACGATGCTGAGGAGTCTGCTGAAAGGGTTGAGACGGAGGCCACTGTAGGGGTGGTGACTCCCAACCCTGTGATTGGAAGAGAGATACATGAGTCTGATGCGGTAGAGAAGCGTGAAGAGCTGAGACCAGTAGCGACTGAGATTCCGAGTCCACCTAGGATCTCCGATGATTGCTATGAGATTCCGGCACCGCCAAAGCGGCCACGAGTGTGTATTGACTTGACTTCTGAGGAGACCGACCCCTCTCTGCACGAGGAGGAGGAGGTTACGTCGAAGCGAGCTGCAGAGTCAGAAGAGACTTGCGTGGGATGCGGAGGGAATCCGTGCTACTGCAGCTTCAGCGCGTGATCAGTTAGACTTAATGTATTAGGTTTTGGGTTGAAATTGTAATTTGTCTTATTTTGGAAATACTGTACTATTTTCCGCTGAACCATGTACTCTGATATTTGCTGTTGATGTATTATGACAATGATATTTTGGGATGGATTAATGTTTTAAAAAAAAAACTAATTTCCAAGATAAGTACTTAGTGATAATCCTGATGAAGTATTTGGTTTACATTCATCGATTAATCTATAACGTACTATTTTACGAAGAACTTTATTTTAATTCTTTTGAAATAATTTTGGGAGAAATCATTTTAATTATTAATTTTAAAAAAAAAAGCACATGCGCTGTGTTTTAAACTCGGAGTGTTACAATTGTGGTATTAGAGCATTTGGTTAACTTTTGGGTTTAAGCTCTGATTAAAGTGTTTATTTTGAGTCATTAGTTGATCATGCATAAGAAGCAAGTAGTTAAAGTTTCAAGTCTTGTGTGAGTTGTGGTGTGACTGAAGTAATGATGGTTTTGTAGGAAACAATGCCTCCAAGAAGAGACGACATCGCAAGGACGAATGTCAGCTGGGAAGATAGGATGGCTGAAGCAATGAACAATATGGTTGCGTCTGTTGCAGCCTAGACGGCTGCCAAGACTCAACGCGACTTAGAGAAGAGAGAACGAGAGATTCGCACTGCTGAGTCTAGAGGGCTTGAGGACTTTCGCCGTCATAACCCTCCCAAGTTTACAGGTGATGAGGGTCCAGAAAATGCGGACCAGTGGATCCAAGAGATGGAAAAGATATTCGAGATGATTAACTGCCGGGCAGTAGTGAAAGTCAACTATGCCACGTACCTGCTGATAGGGGACGCAGAGTACTGGTGGAGAAGTACGAGATCACTGATGGCGTCGGCCCAAGACGAAGTGACCTGGGACTCATTCAAAAAGAAGTTTCTAGATAAGTACTTCCCAATGAGTACGAGGACCAAGTTGGGGGATGACTTTCTAAATTGTACCAGGGGAGTATGACAGTGGGAGAATACGCCGCTAAGTTTGAGTCGTTATCCAGACACTTCAGATTCTTCCGAGAAGAAGTTGATGAACAGTTCATGTGTCATCACTTCCAGAATGGATTGAAGTATGAGATCCAAGATTCGGTCCTACCCTTGGGAATACAACGTTTCCAAGTGCTAGTGGAAAAGTGTAGAGAGGTGGAAGAGATGAAGAATAAGAGGGCCAACAGAGGTGGTCACTTTAACTCATGAGGGCCTAGTCGGATGAATAACCAGAACAATAAAGGGAAATAAGTTGCCAAGCTGTATAACCGGCCACAGAACAACAAGAGAGGCCAGAATCGGCCGGGGAATCAGACTTTTGGACGGCAATTGGGACAAGGAGTCCGGTGTTATCGATGTGGGAAAGAAGGGCACATGGCTACTGCTTGTACCACAAGGGATCTTCTGTGTTTCAATTGCTAGAAGCCAGGACACGTGGCGAGGGATTGCCGGGTTCCGAAGGTGGAGCCAACCGTGAACGCGACTAGGGCTACCCGTCTTACTGCTAGAGGCCGCGTCTATCACATGGGTGCTGAAGCTGGAGGTCAAGCCCAAAATTTAATCCAGCAAGATTGTGAGATTGCAGGTAACACCCTAACTGCACTTTTTGATTCAGGAACAACCCACTCTTTCATTGCTATGGATTGTGTGCATCGTTTGAAGTTGTCTGTATCTGCTTTGCCTTTTGATTTTGTTGTTACTACACCTGCTAAGACTTTGACTGTAGACTCTGCATGTTTACACTGTACGGTAACAATTCAAAATATGGAATTCTTGGTTAATCTAATCTGTCTACCCCTACAATCCCTCGAGATCATTCTCGGCATGGATTGGATGTCCTATAATTACGTAGTTTTTGATTGCGCTCGAAAACTGGTTCTTTTCCCCAAACTTGGAGTCGCTCGATATTTGACTGCTAACCAACTCGGAGTATCACTGAGAGAAGGAACTCAGGAGTTCTTATCATTGGCTAACATGGAAACCAAGATGGATATAAATATAGAGGATGTGATGTTAGTCAAGGAATACCCGGACGTATTTCCATCTGAGATTCCAGGATTACCCCCGGTGAGAGAGGTGGAGTTCTTCATTGACTTACACCTAGGAACTGGACCTATCTCAATTGCACCATACCGAATGTCGCCATTGGAATTAAGCGAACTTAAGGGTCAGATTGAAGACTTGTTGGAGAAAGGATTTATCAGACCAAGTGTGTCGCCGTGGGGAGCACCGGTATTGTTGGTTAAGAAGAAGGATGGAAGTTCACGTCTATGTGTGGATTATCGACAGCTTAACAAGGTGACTATCAAGAATCGTTATCCTCTACCACGCATCGATGATTTGATGGATCAATTGAAGGGCGCAGCGGTGTTTTCAAAGATTGATTTGAAATCGGGATACCATCAGATTCGAGTAAGAGAAGGAGATATTCAAAAGACTGCTTTCAGAACTCGTTACGGACATTATGAATATCTCGTTATGCCTTTTGGAGTTACGAATGCACCAGCAATTTTCATGGATTACATGAATAGGATCTTCAGCCCGTTTCTGGATAAGTTTGTGGTGGTATTCATCGACGATATTTTGATTTATTCAGAGGATGAAGAAGAACACGAAGAGCACCTACGCCAAGTTCTTGACGTCTTACGCGAGAAGCAGTTGTATGCCAATTTGTCGAAGTGCGAATTTTGGCTAGACAAAGTGAATTTCTTGGGACACGTAATAACCAAAGAAGGAATCGTTGTGGATCCGGCAAAGATCGAGACAATTCTTGCCTGTAAACAGCCTCAGACTGTCACAGACATAAGAAGTTTTGTCGGATTAGTAGGGTACTACAGAAGATTCATTGAAGGATTCGCTAAGATTGTAGCTCCTCTGACACAACTAACCAGAAAGAATCAGCCGTTTGCATGGACGGAGAAGTGTGAAGAGAGTTTTCAGTTGCTAAACGAGAAATTGACAACCTCACTAGTGTTAGTTCTGCCACAGCCAGAGGAACCATATGAAGTTTACTGTGATGCATCTCACCAAGGTTTGGGATGTGTTTTGATGCAGCACAAGAAAGCTGTAGCTTATGCCTCAAGGCAGTTGAAGACTCACGAACGGAACTACCCTACCCATGATTTAGAGCTTGCTGTTGTAGTGTTTGCGTTAAATGTCTGGAGTCACTACTTATATGGATGCACATTCACGGTGTTTAGTGATCATAAAAGCTTGAAGTATCTGTTCGACTAGAAGGAATTGAACATGCGTCAGAGAAGATGGATGGAGACTCTCAAGGATTTTGACTTCTCATTGCAGTACCACCCTGGAAAGGCCAATGTGGTGGCTGATGCATTAAGTCGGAAGACTGTGTCAGTATCTTCAATGATAATGGCCAGACAACAAGAGTTGTGGGAAGCATTTAGAGACCTACACTTGGACGTGAAGTTTGCACCAGGAGTGTTAAAGTGTGGGATGATAACAATTTCGAGTGGATTACTTGAGGAGATTGCAAACCTGCAAGATGACGCATTGATCCAAGAAAAGAGGAATCTGATAGCGCAAGGGCAGACAACTTAGTTCAGCGTCGGAACAGATAATATTATGAGGTGTAATGGAAGAATTTGTGTACCGGAAGTTGCAGAGATTAGAAGAATGATTTTGGAAGAAGCTCATAAGAGTAAGTTGAGTATTCATCCAGGAGCAACCAAGATGTACGAGGACTTAAGGCAGAATTTCTGGTGGCCAGGAATGAAAAGGGATGTGGCAGAATATGTATCTGCTTGTTTGACTTGTCAGAAAGCGAAAGTGGAACATCAACGACCTGCTGGAATGCTGCGACCTTTGGACATACCGGAATGGAAGTGGGACAGCATTTCCATGGATTTCATAACAAGACTGCCCAAGATAAGGAAAAAGAATGATTCAATTTGGGTAATAGTGGACCGTTTGACAAAGTCCGCACATTTCTTACCGGTAAGGACCACTTATAAGGTAGATAAGCTGATAGAAATCTACATTGCTGAGATTGTGAGGTTACACGGCGTTCCATCAAGTATAGTATCTGACCGTGACCCAAAATTCACGTCTCATTTCTGGGGAGCACTGCATGAAGCTTTGGGCACAAAACTGAAATTGAGTTCAGCCTACCATCCACAAACAAACGGACAAACAGAGAGGACGAATCAATCCTTGGAGGATCTCTTACGAGCATGCGTGTTGGATAACAGAGTGAGTTGGGATGACGTTCTGCCATTGATTGAGTTCACCTACAACAATAGTTTCCACGCTAGCATTGCGATGGCGCCCTATGAAGCATTATACGGACGCAAGTGTCAAACGCCCTTATGCTGGTATAAGGACGGAGAAATATGATTGTCGGACCAGAGATGGTGGAACAGACCACAGAGAAGATCAAGAAAATACAAGAGAAGATGAAGGTTTTGCAAGATCTTCAGAAGAGTTATGCGGACAAGCGTCGCAGACCTCTGGAATTCGAGCAGGGTGATCATGTATTTTTGAGGGTTACGCCTACAACTGGTGTTGGCAGAGCTATTAAGTCAAGCAAGTTGACTCCTAAATTTATTGGGCCATACCAGATTACTGCTCGTATTGGACCTTTGACGTATCAGATTGCTTTACCTCCAATATTGTCCAACATTCATGACGTATTTCATGTGTCGCAGCTAAGAAAGTACATTGCAGACCCGACACATGTAATCGAGCCTGATACAATTCAGCTAAGGGACAACCTGTCATTTGAAGTATTTCCGGTGAGGATCGAAGACAGGAAGATTAAGCAGTTGAGAAACAAGGAAGTCCCACTAGTCAAGGTGATTTCGAATTCGACTACTGGAGACGCAACCTGGGAATTGGGAAGTAAAATGAAGGAACAATACCCTCAATTATTTACGGACATGTAGTTTCGAGGACGAAACTAATTTAAGGAGGGTAGTATTGTAAGACCCTTAATTTTAAATATTAATCTTGGAATTAATGTCAAGGGCATTTTGGGAATTTTTGTAAAATATTTAAATATGTATCTTTTGAGAAAATATATATATACACAAATATTTATTTAGAAGTATGAATTAAAATTATTGGATGTAGAATTAAATTAATTTAATTTAAAGTAATTAAATTAATCAGACCATTAAGTAAGGATTAGTGGCTAATTGCAAGACAAATAAAAACTGGAAATCAGACAAGTGGCAAGTGAGGTGGCACCATGAGAGCCTATAAATAGGAGTGAGAAGGATGGTGAAGTCAGAACACCATTCCTTCCTCCTCACTGCGCATATTGCATGTACCAAACCCATTTCCCCTCTCATTCTGTCTCTGTTCTGCCCAGTTTCCCGAATTCAAATTGAAGAGAGGGAATTCCTCAAGACTCCAGTAATTGAGAATCCAAGCCTCAAACCTGAAAACCCCAGTAGTAAAGTTAATCCCCATCTCAATACGAAGATAAATAACCCAGTTTTGCAGCAGCAAACTCAGGGAACAGCTTCGCCGTTTTTAGACGCAGAAAAGGGAACTCAGCAGGGACAAGAGAAATAGCATAGCACGCTACAAGAGTAAGGGCACCTTCCATCTTTTAGCTGCATTAGGGCCATAAATTTGTGCTGTTTCAGTTCTGTCTTTAAAAGAAAAGCTATTTTCGAAAATGACATTTTGAAAGAAAATGCATTTTGTTGATAAGTGATTATTCTGATAGTTGTTGTTGGCTGTTTTACTGGTAAAATATGTTGTTTTACTTCTGTGTGAAGGCTGGAAAATGTTTGCATGCCATTTTAGTTATGATTAAAAACGCATGTTATAAAACTGTCTTGAAAATGGCATTAAAATGCAAAATGCATCTTGTTGGTGCTTAGTTGTTCTGTGATGTTTGCATATCATTCTGTTGTGTTTTGAGAAAACTGAATGCATGCATGTTTGCTATGGTGTTTTGGGAAAACTGAATGCATGCATGTTTGCTCTGGTGTTTTGGGAAAACTGAATGCATGCATGTTTGTTCTGATGAGTGAGAACACTAAAATGTTGCATGAAGTTCTGATGGTTGGAAAAATCTGGATTGATTCTGATGATTGATCATCTGTCTTTGTTTTGGATAAACTGGTGTTAATGGTTCAGATTCTGTTTTATGTTGTGGGATTCTGGTGATGAAAATGACTCTGAATCTGGTCATTTAGTGTGATCCTGGTGGTGTTGATGTTTTTAAAGGAAAAAGGGATTTTAAATGAGGGAAGTGTTTCCTGGAAAATGCAGAATCTGTTTTGATATTTGGTTGTTGTTTTTCAAGAAATAGTTTGAAAAGTGTAGATGTTTCAGGAAGTATTTCACTGGTTTTTTGAAGGTGTATTCGAATACAACAAGTGTGTATTCTAATAAAACCTGTCAAGTTCTCTTTTAACTAAAGTTCTCAAACTTGTATTCGACTGTGAGCCCCTGTAGTCGAATACAGAGGTAGGATTTTGCTTCTGACTAAGCAACTGTATTCGACTACGACCATGTCGTATTCAAATACAGAAGTGGAATTTTTAACACTGTATTCGCATCTGTAGTCGACTACAGGCATGTTGTATTCGACTACAGACTCGAGTTTGTCCAGAAACTCTGTTTTTAGCTTCTGTATTCGAATACAAGGAAGCTGTATTCGAATACAGATTCGTGTTTCCAGATAAAAACAAATTTTAATCACTGTCATGTGAGTTTTGAAGTGTTGAGAAACTCTGAGAAGGTTTAAATGATTTGAAAAGAAGTCTGTGAAATGGTTTTAAAGAGGAGAGAAAGATGTTTGAAAACCTTTAAGTGACATGGGAGAAAAGGTTGAATTTTTTCAAAGGTTGAACTCCTGTTTTCGACTACAGTCATGCTGTATTCGAATACAGATGTTAAATTGCAGTTCCTACTTCTGTATTCGAATACAGGGGGTCTTGTTCGAATACAGATTCGAGTTTTCAGAAAATTTCAAGTTTTAAGAGTGTTTTGAAAACCCTGAGTATTTGGGGGGATACTGGGAATGTTGTGGTGGACTTAAATGGAACTTTTGGATGACATTTTGAAGTGGTGGTGATGGAGTTTTTAATTTTACTGATATAGTGAAAGATACGGTTTTGCACACACAGACTGCCTCTGTATTTGAATACCAGAGGGCTGTATTCGAATACAGAGTGAGAGTCTGCACCGATTTTGGCTTCTGTATTCGAATATAGAAGAGCTGTATTCGAATATAGATTCAAAAAATTCCAGAAAATCCCAATTTTGAACACTGTGTCTGAAATTTTGAGAGGTTGGGAAAACATTTCAAAGTGTTGATGATGGCCTGGCTGTCTGGTCATATTTGTGATGATGATTTTTGACTGTGCGGAGTTATTTTAAATTGTTTAAGAGGCACGAATTTTCTGATTTTGCATATTGTTTCTAGAGAAATGAAACACTGCATATGCATGCATTGCATAGTCAAGTGGTACCCGCGATGGGCCACAGAGTAATGCGCAACCACGTGCTGATCTATGAGCGATTGTACGAGTGATGGTATGTGAGCGACTGCACTAGGTACTGATCTGTGAGCGATTGTACCTTGGTATTTAAGTGCTGGTCTGTGAGCGACTGCACTGGTACTGGACTGTGAGCGTCTGTACCCTGAAATGCGCAACCACGTGCTGATCTGTGAGCGATTGCACGAGTGCTGGTCTGTGAGCGACTGCACTAGGTACTGATCTGTGAGCGATTGTACCTTGGTTTATGTCAAACGTGCTGGTCTGTGAGCGACTGCACTGGTGCTGATCTGTGAGCGATTGCACTCTGGTCATGAGGGCCGTTAAATTGTGTTGGTTTGTGAGTGACTGCACCTTGGTGATTCCAAGAAAATTATGCATGAGCAAATATGCATTACATTGAGGGATTTGACCGGTGTGTCACGATTGTTTATATGATGAATGTTGGAAATTAATATGTGTGAGTGCTGTCCAGAATCTGAAATTCTGAATTAATGATTGTGTTGTTTGTACTTACCGCATATTTCATAATCATTGACTGCTGTTTTGAAAAGGCATGTAAGTCATAAATTTTCAAATGAGCATTATTATTTTCCTCATCATCATACGTTATACCATGATTAAAATCGTTGCTGGGTAATATATGCTATGTGAATATTTGTGATTTTCGGTTGGTGACCCCTTGCTTTTATATTATGGACTTTGGGCTTTGCCCTCAGATGCCTCTCAAACCCACGCCGCCCGTGGGTACCCGAACGACGGAAACGTCGTTGAATTTCCTTGATCGCTACTCGCGCACTGCTTGGGCATTTGACCCCCTCTCAAGCAGAGCGACTTATACGGGGTGGCTGGAGCGGACAAGTAGGACTGACGGCGTGGAAGACTTCGTAGAGCGCACTCATGTGAGTATAGAGTTTCCCGTGCCTTCCCGCCTGGTGCTAGAGGCGCACGGAGTTTTCGACGATGCTGAGGAGTCTGCTGAAAGGGTTGAGACGGAGGCCACTGTAGGGGTGGTGACTCCCAACCCTGTGATTGGAAGAGAGATACATGAGTCTGATGCGGTAGAGAAGCGTGAAGAGCTGAGACCAGTAGCGACTGAGATTCCAGGTCCAGCTAGGATCTCTGATGATTGCTACGAGATTCCGGCACCGCCAAAGCGGCCACGAGTGTGTATTGACTTGACTTCTGAGGAGACCGACCCCTCTCTGCACGAGGAGGAGGAGGTCACGTCGAAGCGAGCTGCAGAGTCAGAAGATACTTGCGTGGGATGCGGAGGGAATCCGTGCTACTGCAGCTTCAGCGCATGATCAGTTAGACTTAATGTATTAGGTTTTGGGTTGAAATTGTAATTTGTCTTATTTTGGAAATACTGTACTATTTTGCGCTGAACCATGTACTCTGATATTTGCTGTTGATGTATTATGACAATGATATTTTGGGATATATTAATGTTTTAAAAAAAAAACTAATTTCCAAGATAAGTACTTAGTGATAATCATGATGAAATATTTGGTTTACATTCATCGATTAATCTATAACGTACTATTTTACGAAGAACTTTATTTTAATTCTTTTGAAATAATTTTGGGAGAACTCATTTTAATTATTAATTTTAAAAAAAAAAATGCACCCGCGCTGTGTTTTATACTCGGGGTGTTACAGATTCCCCTTTTAATACTCATTAAACACTAATAATTTTTAATACTTTTTCATAGAGCATACTCAAGAATATATTATCATCAATAAAATTCATAACACATGTTATCTGTCGTAAATATGTAATTACATCAAAAACATAAACAATCGTGTGCACATTTATTCACCACGAGCACAATGAACATGTATACAAACACACAATGTATTCAAGCATATATCATATCGTTAGAAAGTGCCCTTACCTCGACCGTACTTCATTACACAAGAAACTTACGCTACGCCAGCATAACCTATCTGATGATTCCAACGACACCTCTCAATTCCCTTGTACCTTAAACCAATCAATTAACTTAATCAATACAAGTTTTTAAAACCAACCCCCAAATGAATCTCAGGTTCGGCCACTACCCAAATCAATTAGGGTTTGACTTTTCTCTTAGGTTCCCTAACTTCAAAAATACTTTGGTTTAAGTACTTTGACGAAAGCGAATTTCAAAACACTTATGCCACACTTTGAAAATCTCAAAATTGTTTTTCAAACTTATTGAAGTTCAACTCAAATATTTGCCTTTAACAACTTAGGTCAAAGTATTTTCTTAACAAAATCAATCAAAGACAAACATACTCACATAATTTGAAATTTCGATTAAATCGTCAATCAACTTCATAAATTTCAACACTTTAATATTTGAAAAACTAGTAGAAGGTTTGTATCAAAAAAATCTAAAAAAAAACTGAAATACTAAAAGTTTCAATATTCTAGCTATTCAAAATTATGATTTTTCCAATTTGAAATTTTTCAAACCTTAATCTTTATTAACTATGCTTTGTATATAAACTTTCACACAAAAATCACATTTTCTCATCAACACAAAATATGTCCCAAGTTCATAATTTTCTTTTCAGTTTTCAACTAAAATCTTCATTCCTAATAAAACCACATACCAAAATCCAAAATTATAATCAAATCGTTTTTTCCTTCAAAACACCTAAATACTTCTTCAACCTCGAATTTTAGTATAAAGTTGACATCTTTACTATAAAAATCAAAACTTTCAACTTCAAAACATAAGATCGAAACTTTGTTCATAATGTCAATATTTCTTATCGAAACCTTTTTGATATATAAGATTTGAACTCTTAAGTGAAGGTGCAAACACGAGAAGGGGGGTTGAATTGTGTTTGTAATACTTGAATTCTCTTTATGTTTTTGATGATTATTTAAAATCTGATATATAAGCAAGCAGAATTAGCAGTGGATAAAGTAAATTAATCAACACAAAGATTTATTCTGGTTCACCATTAACTAAACTACATCCAGTCCCTTCACCTTGAAGGACTTTTCCACTAATTCAAAACCTCTGAATTACAACAGCATTACTGACCCTCCAAGTCAGTCTTCCCAAACAGTCTAACAATCCTAGACTTTTGAGAAACACAGCACCTTGACTTCACAAGTCAAGCCTTCTCCTACCAATCTGACAACCCCAGATTGCAGAAGGGATTTCAACACCTTGAATCTAATTGCTAAGTCATCTGCTACTTCTTCTGACTCTTCAGATTGTAGACTCTTCTTCAACAATATAGATATGACACAAGGGAACGAAAAACAAGAGTACTTGCTTCTGGAAAGCTGATACTCACAATTAACCTCACTGAAAACTCGAGTGTTTGCCTCTGGAAGTTTATGACTCTTTTACTGATTCTCGATCAAGCTTAAAATCTGGACCGTTTGATCTTTTGATCTCGACCAGCTTTGGACTTATGAAATCTGATTTGTGCCAATTTTGTGATCCTCTGATCTGAACTATTTTATGTTCTTCTTATCTCGGCCAACACTAGGCCATGATATTTAAATTTGGACCATTGATCTGAACATTTTCCCTCTTCTCTGGACCAAGTCTGAATTGAGTCTGGATTGAATCTGAATTAAATATGGACTTTTAATCTGGACCATTGATCTTTTAATCTGGACATTTATCTTCTGATCTGGATCAAATCTGGACTGAGTCTGGATTGAATCTGAATTAAATCTGGACTTATGATATTTTAATATGGACATTAATCCTCTGATCTGGACTGAGTTTTATGTTCTTGACCATGCTATCTTCTGGTCTGGACCAAGTCATTTATTCTGGACCAGTTATCTTCTGCTTTGGACCAAGTCTGGATTAAGTTTAGACTGATTCTTATATTCATGACCAAGCTATCTTCTGGTCAGGATTAAGTCTGGACTAAGTCTGACTTATGTTTCCTTCTGGTCTGGACCAAGTCTCCCTCTGACAGACTTCCTTCTAGTCTGGACCAGGTCTCCTTCTGGACTCTGCTTCCTTCTGATCTGGGCCAAGAAAGATATCCTCTGATAATGTTATTTGTCCTTTGATGACATCCTCTGATATCTTTTGTAGGTGTATCCTCTGGTGTCATTTTCTGATTTTATCCTCTGGTGTCCTCATCTTCTGCTTCTGATTTTATCTTCTGATGACGTCATCTTCTGCCTCTAGTGACGTTATCTTCTGGTGGCATTTTTCATTATTATTCTAAGTCAAAAATAAGGTTACATAAAAGTACTTATGTAAACATCAAAATTCTAACTATAGAACCAACTTGGTTCCAACAAAGGTTGCACTTGAGGAAACTCACCAGTACTATGTTGTGAATTTGTAGCCACAACCAGCTGATTGTTGCTGGGGGATGAGTGTCTATTGGCGGGGTATAACCTGGCGGCAGACCATAAGGTGGAAATTGTTGTGCCTTCCCTTCTTGATAATTAGTGTGAAGTGTTGGAACCAAGTTGGTTCTTGCAATTAAAGTTTTGATGTTAACAAATGTATTTTATGAAAATAACATATTTGACTTAGAAGAAGAATGAAAAATGTCATCAAAAGAATAGATCAGAAGATGACGTCACCAGAAGCATAAACAGAGGATGACGTCACCAAATGATGTCATCAGAAGATGACGTCACCAGAAGCAGAAATCAGAGGATGACGTCACCAGAGGATATCGTCAAATGAATCTGTTAGAGAAAAATGTTCAAAACAGAATCTGAGAAAAATGCTCAAAACAGAATCTGAGAAAAATGCTCAAAACAAAATTGGAGAAAAAGGCTCAAAACAGAATATGAGAAAAATC
Source organism: Cicer cuneatum (assembly GCA_037974295.1). NCBI lineage: Eukaryota > Viridiplantae > Streptophyta > Magnoliopsida > Fabales > Fabaceae > Cicer > Cicer cuneatum. Next base: position 10,108,966 of record JBBPBO010000005.1, read on the forward strand.
CTCAAAACAGAAGCGGAGCAAAATGTTCAAAACAAATCAGTGAGCAAAAGGCTCAAAACAGAATCTGAGCAAACTACTCCAGAATATTCTCAAAACAGATTAATCGAAATATACTGCAGAAGTAAAGCATCAGTGAAGTTCTAAAGTTCAACTATAAATAGAGACTTAATGCTGAAGAATAAAGTATCGAAAAACACAAGAACTCAAACTTCAATTCAACGTTATCTGAGAGTTCAAAAGAGAGAAACACAAATGAGCAAGAGCAATATTTTCTAAGTGTTTTTGAGAGAGAAATATAGTGCAACAATCAGCTTTCAAAAGCAATAAAAGAGTGCAAGAATAAGTGCAGCAAACAGCTTTCCAGAAGCAACGTTGCAAAGTTCCAAACCTTTATTATAGTGGTGCAGATTCCTTCTTCAATCTGGGGTTGTCAGATTGGTAGGAGAAGACTTGGCTGGTTTAGTCAAGGTGTTGTTATTCCTCAAAAGTCTGGGGTTGTCAGGCTGTTTGAGAAGACTTAGCTGGTTTAGTTAAGATTTTGTTGTTCCTCAAAAGTCTAGGGTTGTCAGGCTGTTTGGGAAGACTGACTTGAAGGGTCAGTGGTGTTGTAATTCAAAGGAGTTTGAATTAGTAAAAAGGCCTTCTGGAGGAAGGGACTGGACGTAGCCTAGTTAACGGTGAACCAGTATAAATTGTTGTGTTATTATGTTATTATTATCCGCTGCTGAATCTGATTAGTTATTTATCGAATAATTCAAATCAATATTTAACAAAACAGCAAAAGTAATTAAGTTTGACAAACACAATTCAACCCCCCTTCTCGTGTTTGCACCTTCATGAAGGTGTGGAGTGACGCCCGTTGGGTGCCCAAAAGTGCTTTGGGGTACCCCTTCGTCTACCAAAGAATTCCCATCATTTCTATTTCCAAGTGCTTGTAGAATATCCAAGATCTTGGTCAATTTCCCTTTAAGCTGGTTCACGTCTTCTCTTATTTATGTTTGCTTTAGCTCATCCATGATTTTTTACTGGGATCGTGTCCGATAACGGTTTCGTGGCACAAGCTTTTTTGTCTGATAACGGTTTCGTAGCACTGCATCATCCCTTTTTTTACGTCTGAATCTCAACTCTTCATTCGCACCCCGCAAACAGATCTGAGTTCTCTCATTGCTTTCTTCTTCTTCTCTTGCTCTTTTCTGTACTTTCTCAAGGATAATGGATTGTTGGGCATTCTTATACTCCATGTCTCTAGAAGTCTGGTGAGCCCTCTCCAATTCTTGTCGTAATTTTTCAATTTCTTGTCCTTTTAGAGCTAAGTCGGCCTCTAAATCTTCAATACTGAAAAATGATTTCGTTGTTACTACTTCGGGGGCAATAGTGTCGCTGTGAAAAGCCAACTTGATCTCTAATGCCCTCTTTTTCACCCAATTATGATATTCCTCTCCTATACCACAAGGCCCTAACTCTTGACCTCTTCTAACGACATCTTCCCAAGACTTATGTATTCTTCTCAGCAAGCTAGCATCATTAACATCTCGTCCACGAATGACAAAAGATTTTTTTACATCCATCATTGGAGGTTTCATCAAGGGATAACCCAGTTGTCTCAATGCCACATAGGGATTATAATTTATACACCCCTTAGTTCCCATGAGGGGGACATCAACAAAGACACCGCATCTACAAATTACTTCATTTATATCCTGACTCCGGGAGTACCACTGGACTGTTCTGTCATTGAGATTTGCCAAAATGTTAGCCCATTCCTTTTTGCTTTTAGCTCTTAACTGATGTATGTCTTGGAAAATATGTTTGACAAACCAAAGATAGAGTATTGGCGAGCAGCAATGGATTAGGCCGCCCTCTTTCTCATGACGGAAGTCGAGCGTGTAGTAAATGTCAGCTAAACTGCCGGTACTGGGTTCTCCCCTCTATGCTTGTGGGCCAAAACAACGTCTACCACCGTAAAATCCACACAGTCCTTGATGCTTGGAAATAAAACAATTCCATATATAATTAAGGCGAGCACATCCATGAAAGTGTCCCACTTTCCATCTCTTGTTAAGTTTACTGCTTTCTCTTCAAGATATTTTCTTGGGAACCCTACCCAATCATCTTCGTTGGTTCTATTGTCTTCTATTTCCTTTATAGGCATATCAAGTGTTTCAGCAATTGTTTTTCAATGAGGGGTAGTGTTCCATCTATTGGTAAGGTTTGCTCCCCTTCATTGGATATCCCATTATTCGTTCGAACTCCTCCAACATGGGGCCAACTGAAAGTCCTTAAAGGTGAAACACCTGAAATGAGGGTCATAAAATTGGGTCAATGCTGTAAGGGCATCCACTTGCACATTAACTTCAAGTAAGTCCAGAATTTCTCCGAATTTCCCTATAAAGATTACACGCTGTACTTTTTTTAACTGTCGAGCAAGATTCTTAAGGGTGCTTACATCTGGTTTGAGAACCCTCAATGGCAAGGTCTTTCTCAATGGAGTAATGTTTGAGCCACCAATTGATCTCATGTTTCCTATGGTTAAAGTTATTCACAACAAGCCTTACTTATTATGGTTTTGAAAATGATATGATAACGATTTTCTTCAAAAGTGACCATGATAAATGATATGATGCGAAAGAAAAAAATGACAAAGAGGGGAGTGAGGATAAAAAAAACTTGGGTATGCTAGAAATTAAAAGTGAACAAGGCATATGGTAGGTTCTTTTCGTATATACATGTGATTTACACGATTCTTTCCTTTCTATATTTTTTTATGTGAGCCTTTACTATGGGTGGCTCTATAGTTCTAAAACGGTTCCTAGAGCACACCACTCAATGCTAAAATATTAAACCAATTAATAGGTAAACTATTAAAATGAAAATATTCTAGAAAAGGTCAACTCTAGGTGAGACTTTTTTGACAACCAAACAGGACGTACATCCAGAAGATTATCATTACACAATCTCTAACTTATCTTAGGTTGCACTCAGCCCGGGTATAGAGCTCACTCATAAGTGTGTGAATCGTGTTAAAGTAGTGTATAGAAAAAAATAAAAATAAAAGATCGTCATAATGAAAATAAACTAACATAAACACATATAATTATATTCACAATATAACAAAATAAATAAAACAAAAGGGGTAATATAAATAAAATAATAAAAAATAATATATACAATTAATTAGATTGGGCTTGACTCTCAAAAGTCCTCAGCAGAGTCGCCAGCTATCGTGTCTGGTTTGTCCGCGAAAAATAGGTCGCCACCAATTTTATTTTTTAAAAAAAAAAAGGGAAATTAGATAAAACCTAAAATAAAGTTTTTGAACCAAAAAATGAATTCGGGAGTCCATTACGAGTAGAGAAAGTAATATTACCCTACATCGTCCGTTAAAACGGTTACCCTATAATTAATTGTATACAAATTATTTATTTAGTTATTTATTTTACCCCCAAAATAAATGATAAAAGGAAAATAAATTATTACATTAATAAAAGAAAGAAAGATATTTTTTTTATAGTTTGGTTTGACAAGGAAAAAACCTTGCTCCTACGTATCCCCAAGTGCAATAGGGAAATCAAAACACACGTAATTCTTGGGTAGAAAATATTTATGTGTCATCCGATTTTATCATCATTCTATTTGACTATTGTTTTATCATAGTTATTATTATATTAAAGGATTTGCTTGTGTGTTGTCGGATCTGTCGCGGCACAAAGGCCACTAAGTGATGTGGCGCGGCGAGCGAGGATGAATTTCATCCGGCGGCGACGACTATTAATTCTAAAAAGAAAAAAAAAACTATTTATTCGTTGTTATGATTTTTTTTTTGAGTTATTTGATAAACCATTATGTGAGTTTTGTGTTATGATACAATGAGTTGAAGTTTGTTTTACTTGGTGATTGGTTTATAAACATCAATTATTTATAGTGTTTTTAGTGTGTATTAAAAAAAGAATTTTAAGAACAAACCACTTAAGGAAAATAAAAGCTTAACATATGAGTTTATTTTTGGCAAAAATGACAACAACAAAAAAAACTAAATTACATTTTTAAAGAATGCAATACAAATAAACTAAAAAGAAATTAAAGAATGCAACATAAATAAACGAAAAAGAAAACATTAGATAAGGATGAGAAAATCGATACATTACTGCTGAATATGGTTTGCTGGACTGATTTTATCAAGTTCAGATTCTCTGCTCCTGTTTTTTCTATTATTCTCTCTTTCCTTTTTCTTTCTTTTCTCCTATTCTATTCTACTCATGGTATCGACTATTTATAGACTTTTTGTGTGTAGGTTACAAAAGACAAGGAAATAATTGTGGACTGATTACCAATTACTATTCATCAATTTGTTTTCGGTTTCTTTTCATTCAAATGGTCACCTTTATGCGGATTTTTATTACTATTCATCAATTTCTTTTCAGTTTTTTTTCATTCAAATGATCACCATTATGCTGATTTTTATTACCATCAATTCATTTATTTTCAGTTTCTTTTTTTTATTTAATTATGTATCCTTTTTTTTGTTTTAGAAAAGAGTGAACAATTGAACAAAAATCAGAGGCAAATAAGAACCAGAAACACTTATGATTGTCTAAAGTTTATAGCCTAATTATTTAGTTTTATTTTTATTTATTATATTTTTCTCATTATATATATATATATATATATTTTTATATAAAATGTCTAAAGAAAGCGGACAAAATTAGGTGTCAACAGGATCCAGATTAATCAGAATCAATGTCTAGCTGCTGAAGTCAGAAGTAAAGATTGTTGTGGCACCAGAGGTTTGGACACTTGAATTTCAAAAGCCTTCAAAAGCTGCAGAGCAGAGAAATGGTGCTAGGAATTCCAAAAATTCAGATGTCAAAGGAGGTATGTGAGGAGTGCTGTCAGGCCAAACAGCACAGGAATAAATTTAAATTAGAATTGCCAACAAGATCTTCAAGAATGATGGAGGTAATCTTTCCTGATGTATGTGGTCCTTTTGAAGAACTGTCAATATGAGGTAATTACTACTTTGTATCATTCATTGATGATTTTACAAGGAAAATTTGGATATACCTAATCAAAAGAAAAAGTGAAGTGCTTGAAGTTCTTAAAAGATTCAAAGTGATGGCAGAAAAACAAAGTGGCGTTAGTTTGAAGATCATTAGGATAGATGGAGGAGGTGAATATAATTCTCATGAAGTCAATGTTTTTTGTGAAAAAGAATGGATATTGCATGAAGTGACTGCACCATATACTCCACAACATAATGGCACTGCTGAAATGAGAAATAGAATTATATTAAATATGTCTAGGAGCATGTTGAAATGCAAGAAGATGCCTCACAAATTCTGGGGGGAAGCAGTATCAACTGCAGTGTACATTTTGAACAGATGTCCAACCAAGAGACTTGGCACTAGGACACCAGAAGAAGATTGGACTTGAATAAAGCCAGTTGTGAGTCATTTGAGATTGTTTGGCTCATTGTGTTTCAGACATGTGCCAGTGAAAAACATAAGGAAACTTGATGATAGAGCTGAACAAATGGTGCTGCTGGGTTATGATTCAACTAGGGCTTACAAGCTGTATGATCCAAACAACAACAAGGTAGTAATAAGCAGGGACATACTTGTGGATGAATCAAGAGAATGGGACTGGAAGTTGAGTGAAGGCTGTAACACCCCAATTTTTATAATAACTATTTTATTAATAAAATAAGATTTTAAATAATTAATTTGATATTAATATTATTTTGGAATATATGTTGATAGATTTTGTGATTAATTTCCGTTATATGGATGTTTTCTATGACGTGTTAGTTTGATATATATTATATTATATTAAATGAGTGACATAAATAATAAATATTTTATTTTATTATTTTATATGCTTTTCTAAAAGTAATTGTATTTTAGTGTAATATTTTAAAGAATAAGATTTCATGTGATTTTATATTTCAATTATTTTGAACTATTTTCTATTTTTAGTTATTTATTTTATAAATAATTATCTTGGGATAGTAGTGATATTGTGTTTGATTTACTTTATTTTTATATACTTATTATGACGTTGTGATTTTATATATATTTCTAATGATTTAGTAATTAATATAAAATGTAGATGTTACGTTTATTTATTTTATAATTTCGACTATTCACTAATGATGGTAATCTTTTAATTTGAGTATTTGGAAAAATAAGTATTATTATAGTGCTTATTTGGAATATGATAATTTTGGTTATTAATGTATTTTAAAAGATTAATTATTTTATAAAATATTAGTTTTAGAATAAAAGAAGAAGAAGAAAAGAAAGGAACAAATAAGAAAAGAAGAAGAAGAAACGAAAGGAACCAGCGACGTTGACAAAAAAAAAACGCACACCCTCTTCCTCTCACATTCATCCCATCAATTCCTTGTTATTTGAATCGATCACAACTTCTATCCCACACAAAATCGGCCACTGAATCCATTTTTGGCATCAATTTTATCAATCGTGGCTCCGTTTCATCAGAAACAGCTGCGCTATTTTTCTTGGGCGAGCTGTTTTTGGCCGATTCCGATCAACACGTTTGTCGTATCAAAAAACTGACATCGTTTTTGGATTCCTCTCGTCGAAACCTTCAAGAAGCACTACTCATTTTCATTTTTCGGTGAAGTTGATGTCGGACCCTTCCGGCACTCCGACGAGTCGGTGAGACTTTTTCTGCAGTTTTTTCTCGTCGTTTTGACTCTATTTTTGCTCCAAAAATTATTATTAATTATTTAACATTGATTTTTATGATCCGCATAATTTATCAGTCACGTCTCAGACATTTTGTGAACTCGCCGTTTATTTGGATTCACTCGCTGTACGTTGTCAATCTACGGTTGCTGTTGAAAACTTCCATTGATTTATGTGATTAGAGAAAGCGTCTAAGTAAGGTAAGGGGTGAGAGGGCATTTAAATTCATGAGTATAATATATTGTGAGATGAACGGGAAAACCGTATTTCCCAACGATTCATCCGGGGCTTGCTACGTACGGCAGTAGCCCTTTGAGTGATAAATTGATTAATGTGAAAATATGGAAATTGTGAAATTAAAATTTGGAATAAAAATATTTATAAAGTGTTGATTGAATTAATTTTGTTAAATGTGTGGTATTTGATATTATCGTGATGTTTGATTTATTTTTGTTAAATGTGTGATATTTGATATTATTGTGATATTGGATGTCGAATGAATTTTATCTATGTTTGATTAGAAGAGTTTTGTGATGTGATAATAAAATATGGATACATTGTGATGAGTTTATGTGATGATGATGATGTATGATTAATGATAGTGATGTTATAAACTTGTGATAAGATAATGAAGTAACCTCATAATTGATGAAATAGTGATGATTCCAATTTGTGTTTGAGATGATGGTCTTAATGGAGTATCATAGGCCAACGAGGGGAGAAAATAAATATTGAAAATTTTTGAAGTGAAGATTATTTTGTCATCATATAGGTAGGGCCTGACAAGCCTAGTAATTCCAGGGAAGTACAACTGAATTAAGCCTGATCGTGGCGGTCTATGTAACACCCCGAGTTTAAAACACAGCGCGGGTGCATTTTTTTTTTTGAAATTAATAATTAAAATGAGTTTTTCCCGAAAATATTAAAATAAAGTTTTTTGTAAAATAGTACGTTATAGATAAATCGATGATCGTAAATAAGTACTTCATCAGGATTAACACTACGTACTTATCTTGGAAACTAGTTTTTAATCATTAAATACATCCCAAAATATCATTGTCATCAACAGAAAATATCAGAGTACATGGTTCAGCGGAAAATAGTACAGTGTTTCCAAAATAATACAAATTACAATTACAACCAAAAACCTAATACATCAAGTCTAACTGATCATGCGCTGAAGCTGCAGTAGCACGGATTCCCTCCGCATCCCACACAAGTCTCCTCTGACTCTGCAGCTCTCTTCGATGTAACCTCCTCCTCATCCTCGTACATAGAGGGGTCGGTCTCCTCCGAAGTCAAGTCAATACACACTCGTGGCCGCTTTGGCAGTGCCGGAATCTCGTAGCAGTCATCGGAAATCCTAGATGCACCCGAAATCTCGGTCGCTACTGGTCTCAGCTCATCACGCTGTTCTGCCGTATCAAACTCATGTATCTCTCTTCCAACCACAGGGTTGGGAGTCACCACTCTTACAGTGGCCTCCGTCTCAACCCTCTCAACAGGCTCCTCAGCATCGTCAAACACCCCGTGCGCCTCTAACACCAGGCGAGAAGGCACGGGGAAATCTATGCTCGCGTGAGTACGCTCCACGAAGTCTTCCACACCATCAGTCCTACTTATCCGCTCCAGCCACCCCGTATATGTCGCTCTGCTTGAGAGGGGGTCAAAAGCCCAAGCAGTGCACGAGCAGCGATCAAGGAAATTCAACGACGTTTCCGTCGTTCAGGTGCCCGCGGGCGGCGCGGGTTTGGGAGGCATCTGAGGGCAAAGCCCAAAGTCCACAATATAATAGCAACGGGGTCACCAACCGAAAATAACAAATATTCACATAGCATGTATTGCACAACAACATTTATAATCATGGCATAATTCATGAGAAAAATCATAATACTCATTTTGGAAATTTATGACTTTCATGCCTTTTCAAACAGCAGTTAATGATTATGAATATGCGGTAAGTACAGCCAACACATCAAAAGACACAATCATAAATTCAGAAATTTCAGATTTTGGACAGCACTCATACGCATTAATTTCCAACATTTATCATATAAACAATCATGACACAACGGTCAAATCCCACAATGTAATGCATATATGCTCATGCATAATTTTCTTGGAATTACCAAGGTGCAGTCGCTCGACAGACCAGCACATCTCAACTGTCCTCATGACCAGGGTGCAATCGCTCAACAGATCAGCACCAGCGCAGACGCTCAACAGTCCAGCACATCGTGCAGTCGCTCAACAGACCAGCATGTTTGACATCACCCAAGGTACAATCGCTCAACAGATCAGTACCTAGTGCAGACGCTCAACAGTCCAGCACTCGTGCAATCGCTCTACAGATCAGCACGGGGTTGTGCATTTCAGGGTACAGACGCTCAACAGTCCAGTACCAGTGCAGACGTTCAACAGTCCAGCACTTATATACCAAAGTACAATCGCTCAACAGATCAGTACTTAGTGCAGACGCTCAACAGTCCAGCACTCGTGCAATCGCTCAATAAATCAGCACGTGGTTGCGCATTACTCTGTGGCCCATCGCGGGTACCACTTGACTATGCAATGCATGAATATGCGGTGTTTCACTTCTCTAGAAACAGAATGCAAAATCAGAAAATTCATGCTTCTCATCATGTTTAAAATATTTCAGCATAGTCAGAATTAGCATCATCACAATCATGATTAAACAGTCCATTAATCATTAACACCTTGAAATGTTTTTCCCATATTCTTAAAATTCAAATACAGAGTTTAAAACTGAGGATCTTCTGGAATTTTACGAATTTGTATTCGAATACGGCTTCTCTGTATTCGAATACAGAAGCTGAAACTAGTGAAAATATGCAATTTTAACATTCTGTATTCGAATACAGATTGCCTGTAGTCGAATATAGAAGACAAAACCAGAATGATCTATATCAAATCATTAGAAAACAGAACCAGATTCAGAACATTAGAAACAGAATTAGAATCAGAATCATCAACACCAAAACATCAGAAGCAGAACCAGAATGAATGATTAATCATTAGAACAGAACCAGAATGAATGATTAACATCAGAACCAGAATGATGCACTCCAGAACCATTGGAAGCAAAACAACAGAATGATTCACCCATAATCATCAGAAGCATCACAGAATGATTCACACCAGAATCATCAGAAGTAGAAACAACAGAATGATTCACCCAGAACCATCAGAAGCAACACAAAATGATTCACACCAGAATCATCAGAAGCAACACTGAATGATTCACACCAGAATCATCAAAAGCAACACAGAATGATTCACACCAGAATCATCAGAAGCAACACAGAATGATTCACACCAGAATCATCAGAAGCAACACATAATGATTACACCAGAATCATCAAAAGCAACACAGAATGATTCACACCAAAATCATCAGAAACAGAAACAACAGAATGATTCACCCAGAACCATCAGAAGCAATACAGAATGATTCACACCAGAATCATCAGAAGCAATACAAAATGATTCACACCAGAATCATCAGAAACAGAAACAACATAATGATTCACCCAGAACCATCAGAAGATGAATGTATCAGAGGATACATTCTGAATTTACAGAAGATGCATTTCTGGAATTATCAGAAGATAAACCAGAATGTCCAAAACCGACCAGAAGATAACTTTGGAGGCTTATATCAAACAGAAACAAAATCAGAAGAACATCTGGAAAATACCAGAGGGAAGCCTGCCATAATATGAATGTCTCTAAACAAGAATGATTCGAATATAAGAAGCAATCAAGAAGTTATACTGATTAGAACATAGTCTGGCAGTGTAATTTCAACACAGTCCATACTTGTCCAGAAGTGACCAGAAGATATCTTTGATGGATTATATCAGAGGGAATAAATATCAGAAGATTCTTTGGGCCATACTATTGTGAAGCCTGCCATGTGGAGAGTTGTTCCATGCCATAAGTTGTCAAAAGAAAGAAGTAATCCAGAAGATAATTTGACCAGAACATGGTATGACAATCGAATTTTGAATAACCCAGATTTCGCCTAGACTTCATCCAGAATTGATCAGAAGAAGCACAGAATGGTTCATGCCAGAATCACCAGAAGCAGAAACAACAGAATGATTCACATCAGAACCATCAAAAGCAGAAACAGACTGATTCACATCAGAATCATCAGAAGATGGTTAACATCAGAACCATCAGAAGCAGAAATAGAATGTTTCATATCAGAACCATCAGAAGCAGAAATAGACACAGAATGATCCACACAAGGATCATCAGAACCAGAAATAGAAACAGAATGATCCACACAAGGATCATCAGAACCAGAAACAGAAACAGAATGATCCACACAAGGATCATCAGAACCAGAAACAGAAACGAAATGATCCACACAAGGATCATCAGAACCAGAAACAGAAACAGAATGATCCACACAAGGATCATCAGAACCAAAAACAGAAACAGAATGATCCACACAAGTATCATCAGAACAAACATGCAAGCATCACAGCTTTCTCAAAACATCAGAATAACGTGTATAGCATTTCAGCTTTTCAAACAATCAGAACAACATGCAAAGCATTTCAGCTTCCTCAAACATCATAATAACATGCATAGCATTTCAGCTTTTACAATCATCAGAACATGACCAATGTTTTCAACCAAAACAGAAATCATCACACAGCAGCAAAACACCAACATAATGCATTTTTGCATTTTTAAAACTATTTTCCAAAACAGTTTTATGAACATGTATTTTAACCATCTTTAAAATAACATGAAAAACATCTTCAGTTTTCTCACACAAGTAAAACAGCATTAATGCATTCAACCAACAACAGCCATCACAGAATCGTCACATATCAACAAAAATGCATTTTCTTCTTTTTTTCAAGATGTCATTTCGAAAACAGTTTTCCTTTCAAAACAGAACTGAAATATCATGCATTTACAACCCTAATGCAACTAGAAAGTTGGAAGGTGCCCTTACCCTTGTAGCATGCTTTGCTATTTCCTCTGTTTTCTGCTGCGTTCCCTTCTCTGCGTCCAGAGACGGTGAAACTGTTCCCTGAGTTTGCTGCTGCAAAACTGGGTTCTTTGGCTTCGTAATGGAGTGGGGATTAACTTTACTATTGTGGTTTTTCTGGTTTGAGGTTTTGATTTCCAGTTTATGGTGTTGGAGGAATTCCCTCTTCTGAATTTAAAGAACCCGTGAAGCTGTTTTTCAGAAACCCGGGGCAGAAATGGGAGGAAAATTACTGTTGCATGCAATCACTCATTACATGCAAAATAGGAGAGTGTGTGTTGTGGTCTTTGCTCAGTTCTTCTGCCGTGTACTCATGGAATTACTTGAGTGCCTTCCTTCTTGAAAATACTAATAAAATAATGATGTATCATTTCAGCACTTAATCCTTTAATTAATCACTAATCCTTAATTAGTGGTCCAATTAATTTAATTACTCGAAATTAAATTAATTTAATTCTTCATCCAATAATTTAATTCCTCTTCCAAAATAAATATTTATATATATATATATATATATATTCACTCAAAACATACATATATTAAATATTTACAAAAATTCCCAAAATGCCCTTGACAATAATTCCAAAATTAATATTTAAAATTAAGGGTCTTACAGTCTACTATTGAGCCTTAAGGAAAGATTGTTAGACCTTGGAGGTATTCGGGTGGGGAATTCCTAGGTGATTTGGAGGTAGCACTCCAAATGTCGGGAGCTACCACGCAACACACGTTTACCTCGACTGTCGCGTATATGTGTCTCGGGTTGAGTTGAGCGGATCTATGAGGACAGGGCCAATTTGAATTGTCCGTCCACCGGGATGGTGGCATAGTATCAAGTCTCCTAACCAAGTACTTCAGAGTTAGAATGGTACCACATTGTGAAGTAGAGTCTAAGCTCATGCATAGCATTGCATCTTCTTGTGATTGTTTTGTTGTGATTAATATGTACCGTGTGCGATAATAATTTCTTTTAGATGATTTGATGTTATAGTGAAATATATTGGTTTCTCGTTAGTGATTTTGACTTTATAATGTGATGTTTCTTTTCTTGAAGAATGTTTGTATAATGATACGGTTTATTATGATTGATTGCGTGTTCTTCTTACTTATATTATACTATAAACATGATTTCAAAACTCACCTCCTTCGTTGTTTGTGTTCGTCTGGCTTGGCCCTGCGTTTGCGAAATCGCAGTTATTACAGGTTAATCAATCTTGAAGTTCAAATTTGGGAGAAATTCTGCTCTGATAGGTGATACCATGAATTAAGGGTTGTAACTTATATTTCATTTTCACTTGTTTAATTAGAAAAGACCTTTTGTATGAAAACCTTATAAGTACTAGTAAGTTTTTGGAATTAAATCAAGAAATTATAGTTAAGTCAAGTTCATTGAGATTGCATTGTTTTAATTAAGGAATAAAGTTCAATTTTTACGTGTGTATTTAGAGGAACGTGATATTATAAATTAGTTATAAAAATTCTTATTTTCTTGAAAACATATTTTCTTTATCCGCTGCGAATTAAATAAAATAAAATCTAGTATAAATTATTTTATATGTTGTTTTGGGGTTTAGGGTGTCACAAAGCCAGCTCGAGCAGTGAAGTCAGTCCAGACAGACCAGACAGCTTAGTCAATCCAATCAGCAGGGCAGAAGTGGTGGAACCAGATGAGGGTCATCTAGCAGGGACAACAAGCCAGTCAGCTTCTAATCCTGTGAAAAGATCTGAAAGAGCAAGGCAGCCTTCAGTAAGATTGAGTCCAAATGAAGTAACATCTGACTCAGCCATCAATGCAGATGGAGAATTAATTCATTTTGCCTTGATTGTTGAATCAGAACCAGTAAGTGATGAAAAAGCTTTAAGTAATCATATATGGAGATCAGCAATGGATGAGGAGCTCAAAGCCATAGAGAAGAACAAGACATGGGAGCTGCTGACCCTGTCAGTGAACAAGAGACCAATTAATGCCAAGTGGGTCTATAAACTAAAATTGAAGCCTGATGGACAGATTTCCAGGTACAAGGCCAGATTTTTAGCAAAGGGATTCTTGCAGAGACATGGACTGGACTATGATGAAGTATTTGCCCCAGTGGCTAGAATTGAAACAGTGAGGCTGGTAGTATCAATGGCAAGTTACAAAGGTTGGACCATGCATCATCTAGATGTAAAATCAGCATTTCTCAATGGATCACTAGAAGAAGAAGTGTATGTGAAGCAGCCACCAGGATATGTGAAAACAAGCTAAGAAGATCATGTATACAAACTGAAGAAAGCTTTATATGGCCTGAAGCAAGCTCCTAGGGCTTGGAACAAGAGGATTGACAGATTTCTCATATAACAAAAATTTGAAAAGTGCGCAAATGAGCATGGAGTTTATGTCAAGAAAGCAGCAGCAGTACCTGCAATATTGATATGTCTATATGTTGATGATTTACTACTTACTGGCAGTGATGAAGTAGGAATCAAGGAGTTCAAAATCAGAATGGAGAATAAGTTTGAGATGACTGATCTAGGCATACTGTCATATTTCCTTGGCATTGAGTTTGAAATCATGGAAAATGGAATTTTTATGCATCAAAAGAAGTATGCAAATGATGTATTAAAAAGGTTTAAAATGCAAGATTGCAATGGAACAAGTACTCCATCAGATGCAGGGCTGATTTTTTCCAAGGAAGGCAATGAGGAGCTGGTTGATCCTACAACATTCAAGCTAATGGTAGGATCCTTGAGGTATTTGTGTAATACAAGGCCAGACATTGCATATAGTGTTGGACTGATTAGTAGATATATGGAGAAGTCTAAAACACCTCACTTTTTGGCAGCCAAAAGGATTTTGAGGTATATTAAAGAGACTAGTGAGCTTGGACTACTTTATGCTAGGAATCAGAATGGAAACGAAGCTAAGTTGATTGGCTTCAGTGATGTTGACTGGTGTGGAGATAAAGATGAAAGGAAGAGCACCACATGCTATGTGTTTATGATCAATGATTCACCAATTTCATGGTGTTCAAATAAGCAAAGTATAGTGGCATTGTCTAGTTGTGAAGCTGAATATGTGGCTGCATCAATGGGAGCATGCCAAGCTATGTGGCTGGCAAAACTGGGACTGAGAAGCAATGATGCAATAAGGATGAAGATAGACAATAAGTCAGCAATAGATCTAGCAAGACATCCAAGTGTTTGTGGAAGGAGTAATCACATAGAAACAAGGTTTCACTTCCTAAGAGATCAAGTAATGAAAGGCAAAATAAAGCTAGAGCATTGCAGTACCAATTATCAAAAGGTTGACATCCTAACAAAAGGCTTGAAGAGAATGAAGTTCCAAGATATGAAGAACAAGCTTGGATTAACATCACTATAATCATTTTGAATTAAGGAGGAGTGTTGGATGTAATTCTAAAATGATTGTAATATGTTTGTAATTCAGTTAGGGTGGTTAAAAAGTTAGTTAGTTTGTTAAGCAAAGCATTATTCAAAA
Source organism: Cicer cuneatum (assembly GCA_037974295.1). Taxonomy (NCBI): domain Eukaryota; kingdom Viridiplantae; phylum Streptophyta; class Magnoliopsida; order Fabales; family Fabaceae; genus Cicer; species Cicer cuneatum. The sequence continues at coordinate 10,124,183 of JBBPBO010000005.1, forward strand.
CTGTTATCAATAAGTCTGTAAACCAAGAACATTTTTTGGTTAAGTCAAGACTGATAATCAATCTCCGTTTTAAACATTCTCTATTTTACTTTCTTCTTCTCTATTTTCCAATTCCTCTTTGATTATACAATTTGTTCCAACAATTATATATAGCGGAAACTTGTGTGAGAACAATACAATTATAATTCACATTTCTAAATAGTGCAAGAGAGAGAGAGAGAAAAAGATGAGTAGTGAGGTTGAGATCCCAATTTTGGATTTTTCGTATGAGCAGTGGAGTGACATTAGAAGAAGGGAGTGAAGGGTGGAAAGAAATGAGTATGAAAGTGATAGAAGCATTTGAAAATCAAGGTTGCTTCCTCGTAAGGTGTGATGAAATCTCGAATGATTTACGTGAAAAATTGTTTAATGGCATAAAATCATTATTTGATCTACCTGAGAAAACCAAAAAGAAGTTCTTTAGTATAAAGCCTTATAGGGGCTACATTAGCAAATGTCGTATCATTTCACATTCTGAATTCTTTGGAATTGATAATTCTCCTAAATTAGACACGATTTTTCAAGACTTCACTAATCTCATGTGACCCAAAAAAAATCCAATTTTTTGGTAATTAATTATTTTTTATTTATTTATTTATTTATTTATTTATTATTATTATTATTATTATTATTATTATTATTATTATTATTATTATTATTATAAACTTACTAGACATGTATGACTTGTGATTGATAGTATAATTTTTGTTATGTATCAAAATTATACTCTTCATTTCCATTTTATGCAATGACACACCACGTTCCATGACCAAAAAAAAGGGAGAACTAAGCTTGGTTATCTTGAAAATAGTTATGGAGGGTCTTGGTCATTCAGAGCACTACAGTTTGAATGTTGAAGATATGAATAACTACAATAATACACGAATGACAAGATATTAATTTCCTTAAGATAGCAAAGATACTGAGATTGCATTGACCCTTCACACCGACAAATGCACCATAGCCCTCATATGCGAAAATGATGTTCAAGGTCTGCAAGTGTTATCCAAAACTGACAATTATGTTGACGTAAAAATTCCTTCTGATGGCATTGTGGTAACTTGTGGTGACATATTGAAGGTAATCTATACATACTTACATACATATACAGAGGATACACCAATTTTTGTTGTAATTGTATTTCCTATGAATTTTATCTTTTATTTAAATCATTTTATTTACATTTTTTATATTTACTCAATTACATAACCGATTTTTTAAAATAAATGCATACTTTTTTTTAATCAATACCTATTAAGGGGATTTTTTTTTTAATGATAATGCCTTTATTTGTATTATATAAATTAATAATTTATTTATCACTTATTGATAAATAACTATTTATGGCTTTTTTTTATCTTACCGTGAATATTTCTTATACCATATAATATTTCTTATAAAGGTGAGATATCAAGTTTTATTGTAGTTCTTTTTCTTCTGATTTCATTATTCATTTAATTTCTTATATCCTATAATTCTGTTCTTTATCCAATCAATAAAATTTATAATTTTCATTGCAAATGTAGATTTTAATAGTTTTTTTTGTTCATCTTCCTCACACTATACGATTAGTGGCTACTAATTAGTACTCAATTCAAATTCTTATAAAATATTTATTAAATATTTGTAATTAATTTAGTTATGATAATTACAATGATTAAAATATAGGCATGGTGCAATGGAAGATTTTATGCAGTTCCACACAGAGTGGTGACAAGAGGAAATAAAGAGAGATTTATATTTGTGGTTTTTGGGTGCCAAAGGAAGGTATGGCCATTAAAGGGCCCTCTGAGTTGGTGACTGATGAAAATCCTCTCCGTATGATGAGTACTTGCATTTTCATTATTCAACTCACACAGAAAAGTCAGCGATTGAAAAATTTGCTGAACTTTATCCTTGATTATATGCAAGGAAATATATCTTTATGTAATAAAGCAGAGTAATTCAAATCATCTTTATGTTCTTGCGAAGTTGCGAGTTGCTCTACTATTTATACCTCAATACTCTTGCGACATAAACATTTATACGCTATTGGTATTGATAGGTATAAATGTTTATGTCGCCTTTTTTTCAATCTCTTATTTTTATTTTATCTTTAATCAGGTAAAGAAAAACAAAATTGTCAATCAAATAGTTTAAAATAAAAGATAAAACTTTATTTTTTTTAAATGGTAAAATTATTGTTTAAAAAAATAAAAGGTAGAATTTGAAGCAAATATAGTTACACCGAAAGTTAGTATTATAATATAATTCAATTATTTGATTGAGTGATAATTATTTAAAGGGTAAAATGAAAAGAAAGTCACTTGACAACTAATATCAATAATACTAGATTCAACATTTTATTTCAAATTCGAACTTAAAATCTCGTAGTTATGTGTGTAAATTTTAAGTGGTGTTTACAATTTTAAAAAATATATATAAATTTTTAAAATATTAGTTAATTGATTGAATATAAAAATAAAGAATTGTGAATAAAATAAAGAGTAAAATTCAAAGACAAACTATAACAAAATTTGACATCTTCTATATGTATATACTAGTTGAATAATTTTTTAATAATTTTTTGTCAAAAGAAGTATTTTCATTATTTAAAATATTTTTGTCAAATGCGATGATTGTTTTCTTGTGAAAATAAATATGATTATATTATACATCAAATTAAATATATGATATGGAAAATTATGGTTATGTGAAATTTAACTTTTTATTTTAATTTAAATTAAATAATACCACTTTAATAAGTTTTTAAAATAATAAAAAACAATCTTTAAAAATTTCTAGAAAAAAAAAACAAAAAGTCACAAAAAATTCTTTATTTTTCTTTACTCTACTTTGCTTTAATAAAATTATGTGCTAATGCCATAATTTTTTTTTTCAGAAATTTTAAAACAAAACAACAATAATTTTAAAATCAATTGAATTTTTTTTCTTTAATTTTCAGAAATTTTTAAAACAAAATAAAGTAATATTTTAAAAAGTTGATTTTCATAATTTTTTAAAGAAAAACCATTTTATTTTTTTCAACAATTATTTAAATAGTATTATTTAATTTAAAATTAAATTTAAATTCTACATTACCGTACTAAATTGAAACCCAATTTAACAAGGAAGACTAGATGTCTACAATTTAAAAAAATGAGGGGACTACAGTCTCGTTTACATTTACATTGTGGAAATATTTTGTGTTTTTATTTTATGGGTTTTAATTTTATCTTCATCAAAAACTCTATAAGTGAAACATTGCCATTGAAAGAAAATGAAATACTAAATAATGAAGTTATATTTTCGGAAATACTAAAAGCATGTGTTGGCATTTTTATTATTTTTATAAACGTAGACAATTATTCACTTTATAAAGTCTTTTACTTTTTTATTAAAAAATAAAATTTATAAAATTAAAACAAAAAATATTTTCACAAAAAGTAAATCAAAATAAAAGTAACAAAGTAAAAAAAAAAAAAAGAGAGAGAAAACAATAAAGTCATATCTGCAATGTAGTTTTGATTGCACAACAGGATACCGTTAAAAAGAGTGTTGTTAAGATTCATTTAATCTATTGATATTATTCACTGTAAGTGACTTGTTCCCTCTAAAGACATGTGGCAAATTTTATTTAATCATTCATCCAAAACAAATTATTAAAATGAAAACAAAACAAAAGAAAACGGTCGCCATCTCTTCTCCTCACCTCTGCCATCGCCCTTGTCTCCTTCGCCTTCTCTGTTTTTTTCCGACCCCACCCCACTGCTTCCTCATCATCTCCGTCTCATCGTGGATTTGACCACCAGGCTTCGTCATGTGTGCATGGCAAAGTACCAGTACGATCCATTGAGTTACACATTGAACTTCATTGAGGTTCTGGGACAAAACGAAGACTGTCACGACGACGAATTTTGCATTTTCTCTACGCGTTACACTGCCATTAATGTAAAGTCAGTTGCGCCGGAATGTGACTTTGATTTTTGTTGTGAGCGCGGTGTGTAAGAAGAAGTGAAGAATGTTAGATAACTTGTAATTCAAGTAAAACATTGTTGTATGTGATAACTAACTAATTAATCATTTGATTAGTTAGTTAGTTTGTTAGAAGGTAGTTAAAATGAATGAGATCAAAGTCATGTATAAATAACGTAGCGGTATCAATAAAGATAATTTCATTCATTCAAATAAAAACATTTTTCTGTCTTACTTGCAATCCAAGCAACAACTTGAAACCCAACAAAGAACTCACTCTTAATTGAGAATGCGAAGAAGAAGAGACGTTTGAAAACACTATCTAAATTGTTTGTCTTGTATTTTTTATTTTTTTTGAAGACTTGAATTACCTCTGTTTTTCAAGCTACTTATTCACCTTGTTTTTACACTTCAAATTTCTAAATAGATGAGATTGTCTCTGAAATAAATTCTTTTCAAAAAAGAAAAATTGAAATGATTTGAATTGAAAAGATTACCTCTGAAATGATTTGAAATAAATTAAAATAAATTGCGAAAAATAATTCCATTACTTTTTTTTGTTGATATTGAAGTAAAACAGAAGTTTAATATTTAATGGGAAAACTACTTTTAATATTATGAAGTTGAGAGACAAAACAACATGTAAAAAAATTAAGTGCGGTGAAGATATAATAGGAAAAATCTTTAATAAAGTTTGCAGAGGCAACGGCATGTTTGGATGCTCATTGTAATGTCAACGGTGGCAAACTTTGTCCCTTTGGAGCTTAGTTTACAAGTCTCAAGTCAGCAAGTTTTGTGGAATTAAAGTTGAGGAACAAATCTAAAATGATGAAGGTGTGTAGCACTTTATCTCACATTAGTTCAGTCCATTTTTAGGGAAAACATACAGCAACCCATTTTATGAAAAATATGAGCGTGGCCCATGTATTTTTTTAGTTAAAAAAAACAATTTAGTGGTCCAACCACTTATAATCGGGCAACCATGGATTTCCCATTCTTTTTGTTGTATTTTTATTAGTTTTCAGGCTTTTCTTTCAATTCCATATCATGGAGCTTTTTTTTTTTTTTTTTACAAAAGAGGGCCTAAAGGCCTAGAGAAAAAGGAACAACAAAGATATTAAAAGCAACTCTAATAAGTCTAAGAAAAAAGACTCTAGAATTATCATCAATTAAAATAATCTTCAATTCATTCGACGAGAGACTTGGGAGAAGGAATAGCTCAATGTTATTTAAAGTAAGACTATAATTGACTAGTCAATCTGCACAACGATTTCTTTTATGCCATGTATAATTAAATTTAACATGTCAATCTCATCGTGTCATCTTTCTGATTCTACGAACTAAAGTTGGAAAATTGTGGTCGTCCACATACTCTTAACAAAGCATATCTATCAAGACTTTTGAGTAACTCTCCACCACTAGGTTTATAATGCTTTCTTGTCAAGCTAACTCTAACACATGCAACATTACCTATATCTCAACGGTGAGAGCATTACACATACTAATTTTCCGCGCAAACCCTCTAGTGTGAAGTTAAGTGAATTGGACATAAGTCTGATTTTTGGTTTATCCGGTTGAATCGATCTATTCGATTCAATTTTTATCACTTTGCATTTAAAGGATTATAATTAAATGTGAGTCATGTATTATAATCTAGTGGCTGAAAATAAATCTTTTCACTCTCAAATAAATAAAAGATCATTTCTACGTAGAAATAGCCCCCTTTTATATATATATATATATATAATCTCTTCGTCCCGTAAGAAGTATTTATTGTTTTTTTTTTCTCACAAAATAGTTATTATTTTAAAATATCAACGCAACATTTATTATTTTTTTATTAATATATTTTTATTTATTAAACTGACAATTATTAACAAGTAAGAACATTTGTTGAAAAAAATAATTATAGAAATTTCAACTTGAAAATGCCTTGGAAGTTATTATTTTAATTTTTAAAAATTTAAAATTTTTTTGTTGGCACATAAAAGCTAACCGCCACTCTTCCTAATCTCTTTTGTTCTATTTTACTTTTCTCCACCTAAAAGAGGTGATTTAGGGTCGATTTTTTTATTCAGAATCACCCTTCTAAATTGTTTTTCTCATTCTTTTTTTATCGAAATAAGTTATTTTTACACATATTTTTTTTCTTCGTGGTTTTCTGCCTTATTGCATTGTCTGTTTGGTTTTAGATTGAGAGATCAGCTTTGATCCACCACAAATTCAATTAATGACTTTAGCGTTTTAAACGTTGCAGCTTGAGAGATATGAGTATTCCAAACATTTCAATTTTATAAAATTTGTAGGTTTTGTCATATTTGTAGATATTTTTTTGTTTAATGCTATTAATCTGAATGTTGTGAGTTTGTTCGTAGATTCGTCCTTTTCATTTTTAGCAATTCTGAATTGTATTATTGATCGATATAATTTCTATCGGTTTGAATGAATGAATATTGTTTTTAGCACACACAAAAAAAAAGAATTAAAAATTATTCTTTCAATACAAAATTTCTAATTTTATATTGAAAAGGAAAAAATTGAACCTTTATACTATTAAATACACAACTTTTAATAAAAAAAAATGCTTTAATTAAATCATTAACAAATGTTCAAAGACACTTGTTAATATTTTCTTTTTATATTCTTTTAACAAATTGTAGATAATATTATAAAAAAAATTAGTTGTCGCGCTAGAAAGTCTTTAAACTTGTAGGAAATCTCACACTTAAGAAGAATATAAGTTAAGAAACGCCATTCTCAAATTTCAAACTTTGTGACTCAAAATAACCAAAAATCAATGTATCCTATTCGAATGTTAAAGGATATGTCCATAAGATTTTGCCACAACTTCATTCTTATCTTTCATGGATGAGTCAAAATCAAAACCTCCATTTGCTTCATTCTTAAGTGGACAAAAAGCTAGACCATATATTACATGCCTATTTGCTCTATGGGCCATACTAAAGAATCCTATAAAACTACCCTGACTTGTCTACCTTGCAAGTTATTTTTTTGACAAAACTCTTCTTTTCAAGTGGACACATGCTACGCTAACTTAAAATAAGTTTCTATTTGAAGATATACATTACTGATAAAATTTTTTTTTTAAAGTATAAATTTATGGTTTGGTTCTTATCAGATTAACGAATGAAGTGTGTGTGTGGCTATTAATTGAAAGAGACTTCTATGACATATTTGAAAATTAACAAACAAAAAAAAAAGTTAAATTATAAATAGTTGAATGACATGTCATCTATAAATAAATTTGATTATATTTTAGATTTAACACCATCAAAATTTTAAGTTTTATCTTTTGAGTCTATTTTAAAATGATATTTTTTGAAATTGATTTTAATTAAAATTTTAATTTTAATTATGAAAACAATTTATCTAATTACTGAGGTCAAAATTGAATAAATAAATGTAAAAAAACTCTTAATTTAGTCAACTTAATAAATACTATAGTAATGTTCACATAGACAAGTTAGAGAAAAATATTAGTCTAAATATTCATAATATTCAATACATATTTTTTTTATTGTATCATAGAACTTTTTTCTTAATTAAATACTCTTTGTTCTCTATTGAGTCATTTTTTTTTTGTATAACAAATTTTTTTCATTTTACACATATTAACAAATTACTATATTGCGTCAAAAAATTGTAAAGAAATTAGAGAAATAGTAATTTTACTAATTTTTTTATTAATAATTAATGTGTTTTTTACTATCATAAATATAAAGTGTAATATAATATTAATTAAAGGTGCAATTGAAAAATTAATAGTTAATTTTACATTAAAAATTATATTTATTTTGATTTGTTTTAAATTGATATTTATTATAAAAAGGAAGAGTAAATAAAATCCCAACAGTTTGATAATAAATCAAGCATTAAGTCCAATTATATTTGATGTGTCATCCTCGAATTAGTGCTTGAAAGATGTAAAGCACCGACCAGGGGATCTAGTTTGGTGAGTGGAAACTAGTTAGTGATCTTTTAAGGAAGCAAATGGTGGTTAGAATGATAGATATGCTATTGCAATCAGTTAATGTTTGAGGTCTAATTATACTATAACAATGCTTTATAAATAATAGACAGGAATTAGCTATATAGAATGTAGCATTCTTTATAAAGGGACATGATTTTCATTTGCCTTCTGATATATGTATGCTTTTTTCATGCAACCATGTGCTAGCAATTAGTGCTTCTATTATGGTTAAAAAGAAATTATGTGTATGGCCTTGAAACAATCTCCTAATTATGTCTCTTTTAGAAATATAATTCTGAGCAGTCTCACGCAATTATATTGTATGTCTGATAATATGATATAAACATACTTTTCATAATTGAGAATTTAAGACATCCATTTTATTTTTGAGAAGTGGGATCTTCAAATTTTTTTCCTTCTTTTAAAAGGGTGTATATTTTTCATTATAAATTTCATTTTTAATATAATATTTAGAACACACCCCTTGCATCAACATAAAGCGCTGATTTTATATTAAAATTACATATATTAATTCAAATAATTTTGCGTTTGATTTAATTAATTGTTGTTGCTTAAATGTCAATTAAATTTCATAACTTGAATGAATTTTATAGTAGCGGTAATACTAAGTAATTGTCGTAAATGTATTTTAATGGTAAATGTCGATAAATAATTTTTTTATGTTGAAATGAGTTCAAAAATCTATTTCTTAGTCTATATTTTTATTGCTTTTATTTTGATACTTTAACTTTAAAAAAATTAATATTTAATTAATTTAAAATTAAAAAATTCTAAATTTTTGTGATAATTTTTTAAAAATGTTCTAAACATAATGAAAAAAATCATTTAAAAATTTTAAAGTTAATCTTATATTTATTTAGTTTATTATGCATTGAATTAACAAAAAAATGTTACATTTTTTTCTTCAAAATTTCAAATAAAATTTGAGTTTATATAGTGCTCATATTTATTTCCATTCAATTCACGAATTGCAATTTGTATGGTCTTTTGGGATTCCATTGTTGTTGCGGAGTCGACAAGCAAAGCGAATTCCTGAGTAATGGGCATCAATGACTTGTTTGGGAGAAGGAACAATAATCCTCAATAACTATTGTGTCCTTGTTTTAATGTTTTGAATTATACAACATTTAATTTGGGTGATATTATGTCCAAAGACAAAGCAAATTAAAATCTCTATAAAGCTGACATTATTTTGTCGACTTCTTGGTAAGTTGGCCCCAAAAAATTATTACTCTGTTTTTTTTAGTTGAATTCACAAGGTTCATTACATGGTCACATGCTAAAAGGGACAGTTTTGCTTCTAAAGATATTATAAGTATAAGATTTTGTAGCATTTATTAAGATTTGATCGCGAAATTTAGAGTTTGTGAGTGTAAAGCAAGAATGTACCTAAGATTTTACAAATTTTCCATAAATTTGTGGTCACAAAATCATGCTTGCTATGATGATGGCCCCAACTAGGCAACTATACCTAAAAGTGTCAGAAGTTCTATCGTGGCTTGTCTTTGGATGCGGGTGCAATTCAATTCTTGGAGACTCGCTAGCGAGCAATAGTTTGCAGTACTATTCAACTTTTTTTTTTTTAATATCTTGTTCTAAATTAATTAAATATTTTATAATTTAGAATTTGATAAAATAAATAAATAAAATTTAATTAAGAATTCTTTCGGTCATAATTCATTTTTTCGTAAAATTCGTCTTTAATTAACTAAAATTTATTAACTATTTGAATTCAATTACTTGATTATTATGTTATTCAACAATGTTAATGTTAATGTTAATTTAATTCATGATAGGAAATAATTCTATAGAATCACAATTTAATTTAATATCTGATAAAAAAATTATATAAGATATCCTTCTTAACTTGAAATACAATTAACAAAAAAAAAATCTTAGTAATCAAATTGAAATTAAACAGATCAAACCCCAACTTTTAATAATGTTATTTATTTGTATATTGTGAGTGTAAATTTTTTTAACACATGTATCTAATCAAATTACATAATCATGTAAGGCTGACCCAACACTTAACAAGGTTTAAGACAAGCTTTGAAGCAAATTTTTTTATATTTTATTAATATCTCTATTAATTAAATTTTATTTATGATTTTTGTTAGATGTAAAATTATTTAATAAATTATTATAATCAATATTATTTAAGATTCATTTTTGAATTTTATAATAAAGTTAATTCATTTAATATTTATTAAGATATTATTGATATTAAATAAGAACAATAAAAATCAACTTTTAAGACTAAGTAAATCAAGAAAATATAACCTATAGATTTAAATAAAATAGACCCTAAAATCAAGACCAAAGACACTACAAAATTAAAATAATAGCAATTAAAATAAAATAAAATAAAAACTATGAAGGGGATTAAAGAGAAAATAAAATTTGAATGACAAAAAAGTTTGAATGATAAATTATATTCATACAAAAGTAAAGTGGGTTAAACCGAACCAAATTCTAAACAAGAATAAATTTTAGTCCTAGTCTATGAAACAAAACAAATAAAAATGATAAAAGAGTATCGAAAAGAATGAAAATATGAACTTGGAGTTCACATCGACACTAAAATAAGGCAATAAGCCGACAATCAACGATAATTTTTCATTTTAAAAAATTTTTTTTAGGTTTAAGGCCAACTTGGATTGCTTGACCTTTGGATAGGTCTTGCCATCGCGACATTTTTAGATTAATTCTCAAAATATATATACTTTGTAAGATTCGATTAAATACACGGGTAAAACAATTTTACGCTTTTATTTCACGGAGATTAATCTCCCTTTTTTTTATCATTGCCATTCACCACGTTTCAATATTCACGTTTGATAGTTTAGTAGTAGAACCCTCATCAATCTTAGCATCAAGGATGGTAAATAATTTTTTTTATAAGTAAAAGATAATGTAAAGAAGAGATTACTCCGTACAAGAGGTACTTTAAACTAATCTTTTCTACAAAACAAAAAATGTATCCACTGTATCAACACACCAAAGAGTTAGAATATCAATTTGAAAAAACAAAATCATCATTTCTACAAAATTTTCCAATGAACCATGTCCAAGAAACATTAATAAATTGTTTTCCAAAGTATTGTTAGGATTAACTAACCCATGTTTGAACATAATTTAATTTCTTAAATTCCATAAAACTCAAACAGGAGCTCAACTTGATTTACAGTTTGGGGTTTCATCTATATGTTTCAGAATGTCGTTAGTCTTATTCAAATCACCACATTCAATGAACGAGACATGTACATAATATCATAATTTGTCAGCTAATGTTTTTAATAACATATCAATGCTAGAGTTTTGACTATATTCATATATTTTATTCGGGTACAAAAACAAAATTATGTATGGACAGTAAAAATTTCAAACAGGACAATATAAAAGTTGTACCGCGTATGTTATATGTCATTTCGATTAAGCAATAGAGATTAATTTTGTATATATCGATTCAAGCACGAATGTGTACAATTAAAGGAAGATGGATTTGATAAGCAACCCTAAATTGTTGATCAATGATAATATTTATAGAGAATGAGTACACTTGAAAGGATTTTCACGGGAAATTCACACATGATCATCCTATTAAATATATGCATGTAATGGAGATTTTTTTTTTTTTTAATTAAAGTAACACTTATAATCATTTTAGAGTTGTCTTTGAGGAAATTTCAATTCGGTATCTTGACGGTATAAACAGTGGCAGAACTTTATCAAAATCTCTTATGCTGCTGAATTTTAAATTTTTCATTAATAAATTAAATATATACAAATTTTAAGTTGCAAATTGCAAACACAACAACAAAAAGAGGGAAAATCCGACTCAAAGTTGCACAAGTTTGAAAGTGACACTGTTTTAAAGAGGAAACAAAATTAACCAAAAATATAGTCTGTTTGGTTGAGCTTTTAAAAAATTTCTCACAAAATTCAATTGATTTCGTTCAGTTCTATTGAGTTGATATTTTTAAAACACCAAGTTTTTATATTATTAAAAAAATTACATCAAATGTAAATAATTAAAAAATACTTAAATACAACACACTTTTTAAGATAACACACCGTTGAATATTAATATTATGTGAAATAAAATATAATGGGTTCAATTAGAAATCAATATATAGTCAATTATAAATTAAGTGAAACTATATCTAGATCAATAGATGTTGAGTTTATTTGGTTTGGTTCAGTTGGACTCAAACACCAAAAAAAAATATTAAAATAATTTTAAATTAATTTCAATTAAACTTTTGTGTTTGTCATATCACTAGTTTAATTTTTATATGTTTATATAAATTCACAATATACACAATTGAAATTTAAGTTAAAAAATATATGTATTTTTTTAATTAACTTTTTTTTATATAATTTTTCTTATATGTTATTTTATAGATAACCATCCCATCCCATATCTCAACAAAAATTCGTCAGTGGTTAAAAAACTAGACTCTTAACATTAAATTAACACATTTATAATTAACACAATTAAGTATAAGTATAATGGAGATTAAGATTAGGACAATCAGCTTTCTCAAAAAGATTAGAACAATTAGGATTTGAAGACCTTATTATGATTAGATATATTAAGATAATTAAATAAAATCGCGGACAAGTTAGTTGTACTTGTCGAGCTTATATTATATTACTCATGACAAATCATTTGTTATGCACAATTAATTATATAGAAAGTACTAGTTAGTCTCAATGATGACGTATAACATGTTAGTATTTTGTCAAGATGCATGCATATATACGGCACAACAATTGAAGCCTCAATCCCTCAACCCAACAAATACATAAGACATATACTACTATTGTCTTTTAAAATGATGATAATGATGTGATGAAAATGAAAAGGCATCGAATCGATATCTTTCTTAGCTTTGTGGTGGCTTTATTTGTTTTATCCTTTTGTTGGTATACGGTTGGAAATTGAGCATGCTACATCTTTTTTAATTTATCATATACGTGGGTTTCCATGCTGCCTTGATAAATAACATACGGAAAGAAATGTGTATAGTAATGTGACTGAGTCATTTCTAGAAGGACTAGAAGCTTTTACACAAATTTAAGGATTCTTTATTAATCCTCCAATTTTTAAAAAAATACGAGTTTTCCTTTGTTTTGAAATTTATTAACTAATTAAATTAATTTTTTTAATTAATTTATATGAGATATATTATATGCTATGAAAATTATTTAATTCTAAACTTTTATTTAACTATTATATATATATATATAAAGCTAAATTATAATTTATTAACTATTATAATTATCATATCCTTATAAAAATAACTAAATTAATCCTATCAAATTTTAAATATATTATAACAAGAATTTCAAATATAAATCTCATATCATAAGAATATCTTATTTTAAATTTTAACTATATTTAAATTTAAATCTATAATCTACAAAAGGTATTAAACATTATTATTTGTAACACTCATTTTGACTGGATATCATTTGTGTGTCTAATTTGAATTTTAAATTGGAAGTTCAATTTTTTTTCTTTTTGATTTGTTTTTCTCCTTTTATTTTTGTTTTAATTTTTATCAATATTTTCTTGAATAATTAAGGTCGCATCTACATTTGTTTTGATTTAACTATCCTTTTTGGTTAACTTCTTTTTACATTGTTCCAGGATAGATATTGTTCCGAATCAGACTCAAGTTTGAATTAATCCGAAATAAACCCAAGGCTAATATCACTTCTTTGTTGGTCCACTCTTATGTTGACAAAAAAAAAATTCTTACTAACACCAATCAAGATATACCACGAACCCTAATCTTAGTATTCACTTCAAATACATATTAATGTTGAGCATGAGTGTTTGTAGGTACATCTCCTCTGTTAAATCTCTGACTTCATTTTCAACCACACTTTGAATTCCGATCAAGCACCACCAACTAAATATGAATTTCAAATTGGACATATATTATTTTCAAAAGTGCTACAACATCTTTATTATTTTCTAAACATATTTAATTATATTATTTTCAAACGAACATTAGAGAATTCAAGTGTATGAATACTCTAAATCATCTAATCAATATATAAAATATATATGGAAATAAAGTAAAAAACAAAGTGAAACGCCCAATAAGTTGTGGTTACCGGCCTAATAAGTTTTCTCTTACCTTAATTGTGAATGTTAACCACAAATTAAAAGTCTATTAACCCTTTATTCTTAAAGAAAACAGCTGTTAACACTTGCATGATAAGATAATTGAGCTTAGGTTAACTTCACTTACCATTCACGTAAAGGTTGTCTGAAAAATTGCCGGCAATAAGGAATTTATTTTACAACACATCACATTGGTTTCTCACTTTGAACTGCCAAGTTTTGCTTATACTTGTGGAAATAATTAGTTGACGCCTCCGAAACTATAGTAAGTTACATAGCAAGCGAAATCCAAATTGAAATGCTTTTACCCTTCATCATTATTCACCTTTTTTTTTTTTTTTGCTTATAATCATTATAT
>JBBPBO010000005.1:10138822-10486170 GCA_037974295.1 Cicer cuneatum
TCATTATATATATATATATATATATATATATATATATATATTATATTCACCTTTCTGTTTTTCGTTGTTACAAAATTTTCTCGACTATCAAATTATTCTTTATTGACCATTAATTATGACAGTTAAAAAGTGACGCATTAGTAGCTAGCCTCAACCCAAATTTGCCTATCTCGCTTTTTGACCATCTCTCACTCATGCAAACTTTTTTTTTATAAATTTTTTATTTTAGTTTTCTTAATTTTATTTTAAATAGATATATTTCAATTCCAATAAAATTATCACCTTTTATTTTTTTAAATTTCTATAAAATATATCGTCGACGTGTTGTTTCTAACATATTTGTTGTTAATAAATCTGTCTCTAAACATCATTCTCAGGAGTATATATACCAATTTTAAAGTTTTGGATGTATTTGGTATTTTTTAGGAAATCATATTCATACTATTGATTTATGAAACTTGAATAGTTTTTATCTTAGAAATTCTAAATTCTAAATATTTAATATTATTTCAATTATTAATAATAATTAAATTAATAAAAACTTATGAAAATATTTCAACAAAAAACAAACATATGTTAAAAAATTTGATCTAACAATAATGATCAAAAGTATTAAATATATTAAAAAAATATTTTAAGAATTAAATTAAAGTCCAAGAAAATATTTAATAAAGACTAAAATAAAAAATCAGTAATTTTTAATGACCTGTTTATTTTATCACTTTACCATGCAATCATAGGTGTAGCAATAAAAACAAAAATGTGTTGGAGTGAATAAATAAAAAACAATAATTAATCCTTAGAAGTGAAAAAAAAAACAGAGAATGTTAGGTTGCTTGAAACTTACTCAAAAAGATGGGCCAGGAGTCCAGCACGTGAGTGGGATATTTATTCAGTATACGAGGAAGGAAAGGGGCCCAAATGTGAAGCTAAATGCGTTTAAGCAACATCTCAAATATTGGTTCCCTCTCCTCAATCCCATTTATGGTTCGTTACGCTAAAATCTCGCAAATCCCAATTAGTTACTACTATCATATACTAATGCACTGTTTATTATTCGGAGTAAAGAGGATATTCAGGAATGAGAATGACACAAATTTACGCTACTTCAAGCCGACAACATTTTTTAATCTAACCATTAAGCTTAAATATTCTAAAACTCAATATTCTAATACCATTTTCTCATTTCATAACCTATTCCCACCTTATCTTGTATCATGAATGAAAAATCTAATTAAAATAAAAAATAATTAAATAATATGACTCAATTATTTTTCTTTTAATTGTTAAAATAATGATTTTTCTTTTTAATTTTTTCTATTTATATGTGTTAAAACATTATTGATTTGTGGTTGTTCCCAAACAATGACATATTTTAAAAACCACAAGTATGAGTACAACCTATTACTTGTTATAGGTGTATTTTTACGTTGTTGTCTAACTTTTTTAAAAGTCTTAGAAAATCTAAAAGTTTCTTTTATAATTTTTTTTTTTGTTTCGTGTAAGACCCTTAATTTTTAATATTAATTTTGGAATTATTGTCAAGGGTGTTTTGGAAATTTTTGTAAATATTTAATATATGTATGTTTTGAGTGAATATATATATATATATATAAATATTTATTTTAGAAGATGAATTAAAATTATTGGATGAAGAATTAAATTAATTTAATTTCAAGTAATTAAATTAATTGGACCATTAATTAAGGATTAGTGGTTAATTAAAGGATTAAGTACTGAAATGATACAACATTATTTTATTAGTATTTTAAGAAGGAATGCACTCAAGTAGTTCTATAAGTACACGGCAGGGGGACTAAGCAAAGACCAGAACACACACCCTCCAATTTTGCATGTAATGAGTGATTGCATGTAACAGTAACCCCCATTTCTGCCTCCTGTTTTCTGAAAAACAGCTTCACGGTTTTGTTTAAATTCAAAAGAGGGAATTCCTCCAAACACCATAAACTGAAAATCCAAACCCCAAACCAGAAAACTCACAGTAGTAAAGTTAATCCCCACTTCATTACGAAGCCAAAGAACCCAGTTTGGCAGCAGCACACTCAGGCAGCAGCTCCCACCGGTTTTTGAACGCAAAAAGGGGAACGACGGCTGAAACAAGAGAAGTAGCAGAACACGCAGCAAGGGTAAGGGCACCTTCCATATTTTAGCTGCATTAAGGCCACGAATGTGTGTTATTTCAGTTCTGTTTTTAAAAGAAAAACTGTTTTCGAAAAATGACATTTTGAAAGAAAATGCATTTTGTTGATATGTGATTATCCTGATGGTTGTTGCTGGCTGTTTTTCTAATAAAACATGTTGTTTTACTTATGGGTGAAAGTTGGAAAATGTTTGCATGTTATTTTAATGATGATTCAAATGCATGTCATAAAACCGTTTTGAAAATAGTCTTAAAATGCAAAAATGCATTCTGTTGAGGTTTGTTGTTCTGTGATGCTTGCATGTATTTCTGTGGTATCATGAAAGCTGAATACTTGCATGTTATTCTATTGTGTGGTGAAAGCTGAAATGCTTTACATGTCATTCTGTTGTTGAGAAAACTGAGTGCTTGCATGTCATCCTGATGTTTGATGAAACTGAGTATGTGCATGTCATTCTGGTGTTTTGAGAAAACTGAATACTTGCATGTTTGTTCTGATGAGTGAGGAAACTGCAATGTTTAAATGATGTTCTGATGGTTTGAAAATCTGAATGATTTGGTGATGGTGACTCTGATTCTGTTCTGTGTTGAGTGATTCTGGTGATGTTGATGATTCTGATTCTGGTTGTTTTGTGTGATTCTGGTGGTGTTGATGAGTTTAAAGGAAAAAGGGATTTTAAACGAGGAAAGGGTTTTTTGAAAACGTGCAGAATCTGTTTGATATTTAGTTGTCATCTTTTTAAAGAAAACAGTTTGAAAAGGGTTGAACTTTCACTGGTTTTCGAAGGTGTATTCGACTACAACATGTGTGTATTCGAATACAACCTTCTAGGTTTCTGTTTCATTTAAAGTTTTCAAACCTGTATTCGAATACGAGCCCCTGTATTCGAATACAGAGGAAAGATTTTTGCTTCTGTATTCGCATCTGTATTCGACTACGATCATGTCGTATTCGAATACAGAAGTGAAATTTTAACACTATATTCGCATCTGTATTTGACTACAGGCATGGTGTATTCGAATACAGATTGCTGTTTTTCACTGGTTTCGGTTTCTGTATTCGAATACAAGGAATCTGTATTCGAATACAGATTCGTATTTTCCAGAAGCACTGTTTTTAGCTTTTGTATTCGAATACAAGGAAGCTGTATTCGAATACAGATTCGTGTTTTCCAGAAAATCAAATTTTAAACTCTGTCAAGTGGATTTTAAAATGTTGAGAAAACTCTGGGAAGGTTTAAATGATTAAAAATGGAATCTGTGAAATGGTTTTTAAAGGGGAAGGGATGATGTTTTGAAAACCTTTAAGAACATGGGAGAAATGCTCAAATTTTTCAAGGTTTGGTCTTCTGTATTCGACTACAGACATGCTGTATTCGAATACAGAATGTTAAAACTGCAGTTCATGCTTCTGTATTCGAATACAGGGGATCTGTATTCGAATACAGATTCGAGTTTCCAGAATTTTCAAGTTTTAAGAGTGTTTTGTAAACCCTGAGTGTTTGGGGAATGTTGGGATTGTTGTGGGGAATTCAAATGGAACTTTTGGTGATATTTTGAAGTTGTGGTGATGAAGTTTTTTGGAACTTTACTGATGTAATGAAAGATGTTGTTTTGTGCACTGAGACTGCCCCTGTATTCGAATACCATAGGGCTGTATTCGAATACAGGGTGTGAATCTGCATTATTTTTGGCTTTTGTATTCGAATACGGAGGAGCTGTATTCGAATCCAGATTCGTAAAATTCCAGAAATCCTCAGTTTTAAACTCTGTAATTGAATTTTAAGAGTTTGGGAAAACTTTTTCAAAGTGCTAATGATTAATGGACTGTTTAATCATGATTGTGATGTTGTTATTTATGACTGTGCTGAAATATTTAAACATGATGAAGAGCATGAATTTTCTGAGTTTGCATTATGTTTCTAGAGAAGTGAAACACTGCATATGCATGCATTGCATAGTCAAGTGGTACCCGCGATGGGCCACAGAGTAATGCGCAACCACGTGCTGATCTGTGAGCGATTGCACGAGTGCTGGTCTGTGAGCGACTGCACTAGGTACTGATCTGTGAGCGATTGTACCTTGGTATATAAGTGCTGGTCTGTGAGCGACTGCACTGGTACTGGACTGTGAGCGTCTGTACCCTGAAATGCGCAACCACGTGCTGATCTGTGAGCAATTGCACGAGTGCTGGTCTGTGAGCGACTGCACTAGGTACTGATCTGTGAGCGATTGTACCTTGGTTTATGTCAAACGTGCTGGTCTGTGAGCGACTGCACGAGTGCTGGTCTGTGAGCGACTGCACTGGTGCTGATCTGTGAGCGATTGCACCCTGGTCATGAGGGCCGTTAAATTGTGCTGGTCTGTGAGCGACTGCACCTTGGTGATTCCAAGAAAATTATGCATGAGCATATATGCATTACATTGAGGGATTTGACCGGTGTGTCACGATTGTTTATATGATGAATGTTGGAAATTAATGTGTGTGAGTGTTGTCCAAAATCTGAAATTCTGAATTAATGATCGTGTTTTGTGGACGTGTTGTTTGTACTTACCGCATACTTCATAATCATTGACTGCTGTTTGAAAAGGCATGTAAGTCATAAATTTTCAAATGAGCATTATTACTTCCTCGTCATCATACGTTATACCATGATTATGATCGTTGCTGTGTAATATATGCTATGTGAATACTTGTGATTTTCGATTGGTGACCCCCTTGCTATTATATTGTGGACTATGGGCTTTGCCCTCAGATGCCTCCCAAACCCACGCCGCCCGTGGGTACCCGAACGACGGAAACGTCGTTGAATTTCCTTGATCGCTACTCGCGCACTGCTTGGGCATTTGACCCCCTCTCAAGCAGAGCGACTTATACAGGGTGGCTAGAGCGGACAAGTAGGACTGATGGCGTGGAAGACTTCGTAGAGCGCACTCATGCGAGCATAGAGTTTCCCGTGCCTTCCTGCCTGGTGCTAGAGGCGCTCGGAGTTTTCGACGACGCTGAGGAGTCTGCTGAAAGGGTTGAGACGGAGGGCACTGTAGGGGTGGTGACTCCCAACACTGTGATTGGAAGAGAGATACATGAGTCTGATGCGGTGGAGAAGCGTGAATAGCTGAGACTAGTAGCGACTGAGATTCCGGGTCCATCTAGGATCTCCGATGATTGTTACGAGATTCCGGCACCGCCAAAGCGACCACGAGTGTGTATTGACTTGACTTCTGAGGAGACCGACCCCTCTCTGCACGAGGAGGAGGAGGAGGTTACGTCGAAGCGAGCTGCAGAGTCAAAAGAGACTTGCGTGGGATGCGGAGGGAATCCGTGCTACTGCAGCTTCAGCACATGATCAGTTAGACTTATTGTATTAGGTTTTGGGTTGAAATTGTAATTTGTCTTATTTTGGAAATACTGTACTATTTTCCGCTGAACCATGTACTCTGATATTTGCTGTTGATGTATTATGACAATGATATTTTTGGGATGTATTAATGTTTAAAAACTAATTTCCAAGATAAGTACTTAGTGATAATCCTGATGAAGTATTTGGCTTACATTCATCGATTGATCTATAACGTACTATTTTACGAAGAACTTTATTTTAATTCTTTTGAAATAATTTTGGGAAAAACTCATTTGAATTATTAATTTGAAAAAAAATGCACTCGCGCTGTGTTTTAAACTTGGGGTGTTACATTTTGCAAAAAGCGGGAATCACTTAAGTTATGAGTGATATAAATTTTTATAAATAAACTAATAAGCTAATAGTTTAATAAGATTGAGTTCTACTATTTTGAGATGTAAATATAATTTTTTAGAGAGTTTCATCATATATGTAACACTATTTTGTCTTTGTGAAAAGAAGCATCGGTAAGTTGAGGAGTGTGAATGTTTATAAACTATTTTTAGTCTCGATTTTTAAACAATGTAGATCTTTTTGGTGTAGCAGAATAGTAGCTCTTGATTGAGACTAAAAAGTTTGTAGAAGGATGGTTGGTTCTATAGCTAGGACAACATTTTGTCTTTGAGGTGCATTACAACATTTTTCATTTTAGGCCACACTTCACTTAGAAACGGGTAAAAAAGTGTGGTTGGAAACGGAAATAGGCAACAGTTTTTCGAGTGTTGCCTATAATTTACTTATAGAGTACAATTTCTTAACTTTGAATGAAAAACCGTTGCATATTTTGTTATTGTCACCGATTAAGCCACAATTTTAAAAGTGTTGCTGTTTTACCACGAAGAAAAATCGTTGCCTAATTAAATTTAATAACTACACATTTTAAGTGTGGTCTAAAGCTATAAAAAATGTGACTTCAAGATAGTTTAAATAATAATTAATTAATTATTGTATTTTTTTTTTAATTTTTTGTTGAAAAATTTCCTCTAGTTAATTAACTTAAACTTTCCTCTAGTTGAAAAATTATAGAAACAGAAGCAACAAAGTTAAGAAACAGAACCAAGAAGAAACAGAACCATCGTACCCTAACTATTTCCTCTTCATTCACTCACGATCGATCCCCTTTGCGCTGCGCTCGAAACCTTCAATCGGAACCTTCAACCTTCTCTATTTCCCATTTGCGCATTGCTCCGGTATCAACTCCCTCTTCAAAATTGAAAATGCATGTGGCATCTTACGTTTGCATCAAGATTTTCCTTTTCAGTTTTACTTATTTTTAACATCAATGTTCTATTATAGACGAGGGTGCCTGAGTTATCCTGATTTTTACCACAAAGCACACAACGGAGCATCATTTAGGAAGGTAACATCCAACACATCTTCTCCGTAAATCAAAAATTTACTCATGCCTTGTCCTTTTCTTTATTTTTTCTCATCTATTCATTAAAAAATAAATTACTTGTTTCCGTCTGATTTTTAGCCTTCTGTTGTTGAATCAAAAAATTGATTTGATTTATTTTTTGAGAGAAAAAAAATTCGTTCATTTTCGTGATTCGTTGTGTCTCTGTCTTCTCCGTATTCGCTTGAGGTATTCATCTTCTCCCTCTTTGCTTATTATTTTTGCTTGCTCCATGCATTTTGGAACGATTTGGTAGATATTTGCTTGTTCGACTATTCGATTACCTTGTTCCTATAGTAATAATTGTTTGTTCCAGATTTATGTTCAGATTTTTGTTCAGATTTATGTTCAGCATTATTGGCTTCATCTATTAAAATGGTTTGATTTTGCATTGGTTGTGGTTCTATAATCTTTTTGCTTGAAATTTTATGGTGAAGGATTTTGAACTTAGTTGAAAATATGTTGAAGAAACACCCATGTGATGTTTTTCTCATGTTGGTCTTCTGCAAAGGTATTTCACAGTCATATTCAAATCAAAGGGACAAGATTCTACCTAAGTTGACTAAACTTGCTATAAATAACAGAAGATTTGACGGGAGAGCTCTAGAATCACCTGCTCCGATTGCCAACCAAGTAAGATATATTGACTATAAGAAGTCATTTTGGCCAATTCATTCATTGGTGTATTATTACCTGCTGTTCTTATTTTATGGAGCCTAGAAAAGTTACTTGCTGAGTTTGTTGTAGATAGAAATGTTGAAAGAATAAGAAGATGCAATTGCACTGCATATTGGCAATAAACTTAGAGAATGGTAGCAAGTTTATATTAAACTTTCATGGAAATTATATTTATGCATTATTTCGGCTTAAAGATGGTGCTAAAGTCAATAGATGTTTGCCTTTCTAACTAAAAGGTTTTATTTTTTGTTTATTTTTCTACTCATCTGAATGATTCATCTGTTGATATTTGCATCTGATACTTATTATCATTATAGTTTGTTCCTAAACTGCTTCTTTTTTAGCTTTTAAGAATACATTTTCAACCTCAAACGGTTTTCCATGTGTTTTTTGGCTTTTTTAAAGTTAAAGAGCTTGAGATTTTGAACTGTCTGAAACTGACTAGTATGGACAAAGGACCCTATGAACTATATATGCTTTTCATGGATAAACATTGTTGTTTGCTTCATTAGCAACATCATTATTACGTTAACCATGATGAATTTTAAGGACTGCTTCCAACAAGTTGATTCTTTAATGAATGGTAAAGACATGAGGTATTCCTATTTATAACCACAACATGTGCTCCTAAATTTAAGAAAATGTGCTCCTAAACACAATTTACAATAATACCTGTTGAATTAAAAAAGGCATACAGTAGAGAAGTCATAAATCTCAATTATCTCGAGAATTAATTTTAACATTTGCATATAGGGATACTTACTTTAAAAAAAATGTCATTGCTAGGATTGTAGGGGTTTGGTGGTTGATGGAGAGTAACTGGCAGGTAGTGGAAGTGTTGGCAGGCACAAAATCCATCATAATTTAATTAGAATAAATTAATTGGATTTTTTTTTTTTTGCATATCTGGCCTCCTTTGAGTATTTGTGAATACATACAGCGAAATTAGCCTTTGATGTAGTATTGATTGATTAAAAATTAGATTAGTCCAAAAAAAGAAGTTGATTTAAAATTAGCCTTTCATGTTGCAGTTTATGCGGTTTTACTTTTTATCATTGATATGATATATTATGGATTTAAAATTATGCCTTTCATGTTTAGGGTCATTCTTCGAACATGTACTTCTCCAACTAGGGCTTGTTGATAACAGTAGGTTTTGATGTTCGTTGATAGGACTGTGAGGAAGGGTTGAGCCAAGTGATAACTAGTAAGAAAAGTAGGCTCAAAATATGGAAGGTTATTATACGAAACATGTTAAAGGAAATGAGGAATGGTGTGTAATTGGGGGCTAGTTATATAAGGAATAATGAGTGGGGGAGTAAATCACTCTGGAATTCTTATTTTTAAAGCCATTTATTTCCATTCTTATTTTTAATACTTAAAACATTGTGCTCCATGTTTAAAAAATAGTTAGTAGAAATAAAGTATTGTAGTTACTCTTATGATATGACTATTTCTTGTTACTAAATTCAATTGGCTTGGGGGAGTGAACACTACTAGTATGTGGTCTATACCATTGTGTTATTTTACATTGGGTATTTTTCTTGTTGGAAATTGGATGCATGATTTTGATCCTTTTTTCTCTTATAGATATGGTATTTTGATGTTTTCGGATTTTTATGGCAAAACCAACTGGGGGCCATGGCAGGAGAGAGCAACCTGCTGGCATGGACGAAGACTAATAATATTGTGTGAACTCACTCACTCTTCATTTGGTCATATTTGTATCTCAACGTGATGTCCTACACTTGTTAACTTGGGTTGGTTATCTAGTTTTCATTAAGTAATGAGGTCTTAAACAGATTTCAAATTTTGATTTTCCATGGAATATAAGGGATGTAGTATGTAAATTAAATGTTAGTATTCTTTTTAGAATGTTGTGTTCTTTTTCTGTGAGCTTTGTTGCTGTTCCTTTCGGGGGAGTTTTTGTTTTAAATCTATTTGGGTTTATTACTATTAATGTTATGACTAATTTTTCTTGTATGCCATACACTGTAGTGTCATAATAAATGTATGCCATGACTAATTTTTCTTGTATGTCATGCCCTGTAGTGTCATAATAAATTAAAAAAATAGGGCTGATATAAAATTATTACAAACTTTCCTCTAAATAGTTGTTACTAATACTTACTATTTTCATGTTGGACTTGAAGATCATCACCAAGATACATGAAGCTAGTGGAATGTATCGAAGACTTGGTTGTTTGATAAGACAGTTGATTTTTTTGGGATGCCTAGTAATAGAGCTCATACAATATTTTGATAAGTAAATTGTTTGATTATCATGTATTGGTTTTTCTTGGATGTTTATTAATATTTATGTTACAATATTTTGATAAGACCGTGGCCTAAACATTTTACAATATTTTGATAAGACCGTTGGCAAAAACCAACTCATAAAATATTTATGAAATATTTATAGCTGAACATCTAAAATATTTATGAAATGTTGGCAAAACCAACTCATAAAACCGTGACCTAAACAATTAGGCAACATCTAAAACAAAATGTTTTCGAGGTAGATATCGGGCTTGGAATGAGTATTTCTAATAAACTTGATCTTCAATCCAAATCCAAAATAATATGTAAAGAGTAACGTTAAATATCCCGATAAAAACTATCACAAAGGATAAACCAACCAATTAAGGGTTTGGTTTACCATACATCTAGTGGTTATTAAATTAATAGATTTGATATTAAATCAAAACAACTCATTTGTGATGTCCCAATGTATTGATGATATGTTTTTTTGTGATATATAACATTTCCATATATAAAATAGAACATATTTAACTATCTGAAAGTGAACAACTCACTTTAGAGAATAAAAATAATAATATCAATTATAATAAAATAAATAATTAATATTATATACACATATATAACTAATTATAGATGACTATAATATCAACTTTATGACATTAAAATAGTCAAATTCAAATAAAAAGCACAATTGTGCTGAAATACTAGTCCTCTTACACATTCATCGAAGAGTTCCATTCGAATCGACAACCGCTTTTGAATTCATCTAACAAAACATAAAAAAATAATTTGACAAGATGAATGATATTTTTTTATAGAAATGTTTATTTAGTTTTGAATAAATGATAGTGGTATATACTTTTGGACAATTGTCAGGAGAACGTTGCCTTTTTCTCTCGATCTTATTTAGTCAAATATCCAAAAGCTTATTACTTTAACAACAAGTCGCTTTGGCCGAGTGGTTAAGGCGTGTGCCTGCTAAGTACATGGGGTTTCCCCGCGAGAGTTCGAATCTCTCAGGCGACGTTAATTTTTTTCCTTTTTTTTCTTTTTTTGTTTTGTTGGAAGAATACAGTACTAGTAATTAAATGTGACAGGAAACCGTCTCTCATAACTTATTTTGTTGATTGAAATCGACATTAAAGCCTTTATAATTAATAGAAATCAGTTAGAATTTGTGGCAGTAATGATGGAGAGTTAGAGATGACAACATACATTATGAGGTGTAGGACCTTTTTTTTTAAAAAGAAATAAAAATCAACCAAGAAGTGAATTTGTAGTGCCACGCCAATCCCGGGATATTTGGTAAGGTAAGTCACCGACTATGCGTTGCAAACTATTTTCTACAAATATTGACGTATTTATTTATTTAATAAAACATGTTAATCCTGTATAATCAGTACTATAAATTAAGTGTGAAACTTTAGTTTTTGTTTTTTTCTCTAAGACCAGCTTTGCCTAATCGAATCCCACTTTGTTGTCATATCTACTGTGTGAGCTCAGTTTTTTTATATTTCATAAAATTAAAATTAAACTTTTGTTCCCCTTCCTTGGGCTCTTGTTTGTAACTATTGTCATAATAGAAACTGGCGCAGGCGCAACTTGACATAATTTTTCATAACCTTATTTATCATGTTACATGTCTAAATATATGTCTTATATTTTTCTTGACAAATAATATGTGGTAAATTGAATTTTCACAACTAGTGATAGTCATGCATGTCTTTTTTTCTTTTCTTTTTGACTTAGTTGAAGAAATGTGTAGCAGCCTTAGGTTGCTAGATGTACATATAAATATCATCAACCACACAATTAATGGACTGGTATGTGTGGGGGATGAGGTTTGAATATTGCAATGATTGTGTTCCACCCACTGACCATCTTAACCTTATCTATTTTATTCCGTTAAATTTTTTTGATAAATCTCAAAGATATGAGAAATAGTACCTCGCTTCAAATACAAAAATGTAATTTTCAACTCATGAAAGGCTACTATGTTTCGACGTGGCTCAAAAGAACTGGCTCAAGCAGTCAAAGTGTAAAACAGTATTTTTTTTGTCGCTTTACAAAGGATCGAAAAATTTGCGCATCTCTTTTTTTTTTTTTTTAAATCTTAATGGTGGAGTTAAATATTTTCCCTAAGAATTAAGGTTACAAGGGCAGTTTATTCATGTGCTTCTGTTTTAATTTCCCTCGTAAAATAAACATTTAAAGAAGATATTATAAAAAAAATTTAATATTTTTTTAAAATTCTTTTTGTTTAAAAATTTTTTGAAAATTTTAAAAGAATGTCAAAATATTATTTTCAGTATTTTTAGAAGTATATTTTCTCTAATTAGCTTATATTTTCTCTCCACCACAATCAAAAGAAAAATTTGTAACTAAATATCATTTCAACAACTAATATACAGAGTAAAAAATAAAAATAGAAATAAAATATTTTAAAAAAAGAAAATGGACCTTAGTTATACCATTCGATAAAAGTGGTTCATAATTAATGGGATTGTACTTCTCTAGTCAATAGTACTAGTATCTCTTTTCATTTATATTTCTGGAATTTCTTTAGTACTGTATTAATAAAATACAATTACATGTAGAATGTGATCCATTTAATTTTATTCTATTTATATTTCTAGGTCATTAATATTTGGGGTGATTCCTGTGTGTTTTGCCTGCGTGCGTTCTTAGTTAAAATCGGAAGTTCACTTACCATGCACGTAAAGTTGAAAGAAGCATAGTTTGTCCCATGACTGGGAGGCATAAAGTAACTTACTTGTTGCTTACACGGCCATGCCGTGAGCATTGATCAATTCATCACCTGAATTGGCAAGAAAACAGAAAACCCATTTTCTATATTTAACCAAAGTTCAGATTCTCATTCACCCTATCATGAGATATAAGTTTCGTACAAAACTTAGTAACCCAAACATTTCGGTTTCTACAATGACCAATTTAGTGATCAATTTTTTTATAAGAGTAGCTGATTCGGTCTCTAAATCAATTGTTAGAAGAGTTCATGATCAGTAATTAGAAACCAATTTAATCAATTGTTAGAATAGTTCATGATCACTACATCACATTATAATACCAAATTTTTAGTAAAAAAATTGCCACTTTTTTAAAGTATTATTAGCAGGAAATATCCATCTCCTTTTAACTTATTAATGTATGTAAAAAATTTATAGGACTGTAGAAATTAATTAGATTATTTGCACAATTATTTATTTATTTTTTTGGATTTTGATCCTCTCAATCTCTCTCGATTTTCTTTAATTCTCTTAATTTTATTTATTTTTCTTTTAATTTTTTTTATTTGTACTAAAAGTTTATATGATATAAATTATACGTATAAAGTTTTACATAAATTTAAAATTATTTTATATATTATTGAAATATATCAAAATTAATAAACACTATTAATTTTCTTGAGTTTCAATAACATATCAAATGATTTTAAATTTATGGAAAATTTTACATGCATAATTTATATTATATAAATTTTCAATCCAACGATTTTTTTTAAAAAGAGTAAAATTAAAAAATAAAATAAAGATAATTAACAAAAATTGAGAGAGATTTAAGTCAAAAGAATTCAAATTCATTTGTTTTCAACTCACTACCGTTTAACTAATGAAAATATAAGAAGGATGAAAATTTGCTTACCACTTCCAATATAATACTAACGACGATGCGAATATTAAACAGTCAAAAAATCTATTTTTACCAACCAAAAAAAAATGTATTTTTACTACGTTAGCACCAAATGA
Organism: Cicer cuneatum; assembly: GCA_037974295.1. NCBI lineage: Eukaryota > Viridiplantae > Streptophyta > Magnoliopsida > Fabales > Fabaceae > Cicer > Cicer cuneatum. The sequence continues at coordinate 10,152,488 of JBBPBO010000005.1, forward strand.
GTTACGTTACAGTAGAGAGTAAAGACAAAATTAATATTGCTATTTGGTTGCTTAAATGCCAATACGTAGAATCCGAAATATTAGGTGGCGTACACATCCAATAGAACTTTTCAAACCAAAAAGAAGGTAAGTTTTTTCACATGCTGTACCGGCCAGTATTAATAAATGTGTACTTTTGATCTCAACTCACTCTAAAGCAAATTTAAACTCACGAATACGTACGTTCGAGTAGGTCAAATTATGTCTATTTAACGAGGCATGATATATACGTACGTTATACACTTGATGGGTATGTATTAATACACTCTTTTATTTATTGGATTTTCATTTGTCATATTAAAGTGGGTAAAGTGGTTCCCGATTACAAAAGTAAGGATACAATGACAAAGTTTTGGCTTGCATGCAGCATGTGGACCGACAATCTTGCCAAACCACACGCGTTGACCTCATGCTGACCATTTTAACTGAAGACTCAATGCCGTTCAAACTTCTTTAGAATAGTACTAGTACTAGTAACCATAATCAAATTAGTACCCGGGTGAGTTGGATTATTTTTGTTCAATCTTCAAAATTCAAATAGATCAACTTTATAGTTACTACGGAACATTAAAAAAAAATTAATATGTTTTAGATACTATTAAAATTTAATCACAAATAGTTAAAAGCCATGTTATAACAAAACTCTTATTTAGTTAATTTTAATAGATATTATAGTAATACATATATATACGTGGATAAATTAAAGAAAATTATTATTCAAAAATTTCACAATATCAATGCACACTCGATTTTTGATTGTATCATAGAACTTGTTTAATTTTATTTAGGTTGTGTTTTCAAACATATGATTTTTAAATTAAACTCGAATCATGTCCATCTAATAGCGAGTGAGTTGGATTGAGTTGAATTTGCAGGTTATAAAGAAAAAATATTTTTTATTCTAAAAAAATTAATTAAATTTAAAAATTTGAACATCTAAAAAATCATAAAGTTATTCATAATATATCATTCAATACTTAAAATACATCTAGAAACATAAAAAAATACTTAAATCAATTAAATTTTAAAAAATAAATACTCAAATAAAATTCAACAACTAAATTATAACTATATATCATTAATAAGAAAACAAATAATATATATATGCCACGTTAATATGCTTGGTTCGTGAGTTTAAAATGACAAATCTGCAACTCAAACTAAACATCATTAGGTTTAAATGGGTTGATTCGGATTAGATTTGTATTTGTATTTGAATTAATTGAATTAAAATGAAGGTTGATTTGGTTTGGGTGGGCGAACTCGGGGGTTTACATATAATATTTTTATTTAACTTATCTTATCTAAAAAAATAAAATAGAATTATTTATTTACTCGTGATTTTCAAAAGGGGGGAGAGATTGTATTACGGAATAAAGACTTAGAGAAAAACGAGACTGTACTTTTGGATTTGGGGATTTTCGAATATATGGATTTCATATTTTGAAAAAGATAATAAAATGAATTTTGAAAATTATAGCCTGATCCGAATTGGACCAAATAGGATGGTCGGATTGAAGATTGGAGTGAAGCGCGTTGTCTTCGAAGATGGTCATGGTAGTATCTGCAAGTACTTTGACACTCAGACCACTATAATATAAGTAAGAGTCATGGATAGATTGGGTGTCCTTGTCGATGGGCATATGTTCTCTTTATAGCATGTCTTAGAGGTTGTATCACTTGTATTATCAGTAAGTATATCTCATTGTGATCATTGTCCTATATTCCCTCCTATCTGTGTAGGTTAGGGTTGAGAAAAAGAGTATCCCTTCGTGCGTCATGGGAGCTTGGTTTGTTTCTCGTGAGTTGAGAATCTTAGACCAACTCAGAATTGAACTCACTTTATTATTCCCGACGGAGTGGGCCTTAGCCCAGTCTAAAACATAGTCATTGGACGTAAAAATATTGCTCCATGTGACATATCTTTGACATGAACAAGCCAAAATATCACTTCATATGAAATTCAAAATGCTTAAAAATCGTGATTCAATTTGAGATATTTTTATTAATTCATAAATTCGGGGTCCTAATTAAATAACCAAAAACTCATCATATCGAATCCTTGTGAATTTATTCAATTTATTGGCGTGCCCAATATATTATCATATGTTCTTCTTTGATGTGCGTATTAAATATTGCCTCGCGTACTCTTTCTTTAATTTTGGTTGTCCTTTGGTTCATCACAATAAGTATGAACCAAGAAATTCTAAAAGATAGAGTTACAAGTTTGAAGTGATGTGGTAGCTAGGATTTTATAAAGAAATGTGATGACACTAATGAATAACACAAATAATGTAATAATACTAGTAAAACAAGCAATATGTAGCTTGGGCCATACTCAACTCAACCGTCGTTTAACTTTGATTTAGAGGCATCACGTGCACATGGTCACACCAGTCACGAGGGTCCCTAACGAGCTAGTGGCATTTGGCAAATGCGTTAAGCAACATCATCTGCATCTGTCTAGTTCAAATTTCAAACTCTTAATTCACTTCAGTGAATGTGATGAGATATGAATCAATTAGGCATGCTCATTGAAGTGTGTGGTTAATTTATAAATGAAATGATCTTTGTTGCTTGAGTTGGTTAGTTTTATCTTTTTAAATTTCTTAATGAATCGATCAGCGTACGGATTGAGGAAAGAGATTGACATATTTGTACGTCAACCATGATCACGGTCACATACTCAAAAAGTATCCTAAATTTCTCTCAAATTACAATTCTCATCCGCATTCAATCGTGGAGGCAATCATATCACAAATTAAATTAATTTTGCTACGTGCAAATCCTTTATAATACATTGGAAACTTTAGCTGTAGGTGGAAGAAAATCTCAAATGGTCTTTACGATTAAGAAAATAACTTAATTAATATTAATTTGATAAAAAAATGAATAATTTTTTTAAAATTTAAATTATCATACAAATATTAATTAGATTATTATTTCAATAATAATTAAAGATGTGAAAAATTATTAATTTATATTTTTTAAAAATATAATTAATTATTATAAATATTTTAAATAATTTTTAAATATTAGTCAAGGGTAATATACTTATATTTGAATTTACTTAAAGAAAGTTTGTGGAGTTATTTTCTAAAATACATTTAGGAGTTGTAAGGACTTTATGTGTAGACTTTTTTACTAAATAGATCAAGTTTGAGGATTTGTATATTTTTATATATCAGAAATATATTTTTATATATCAGAAATATATTTTTTATTCCTACAACTACAATATATTTTGAATGTGGGACACAGCAATTCAGAACACCAATAGACTTTGAAAGAGGTGCATGCATGGCAAAAATTGTGCGCCATATATCGTGAATGGCAATTATAGAGGCACGTAGTCAACCCTACTAGTCTATCCAAAAGTTAATTAGAACGAATGGGTCATGTGACATATATCAAAATACTAGTGCTATCCACATATCTTTTAAATTTTTCCTTTTGCACCCAAAAATTGTGACCCGCTTTTACGTACCAAAGAAGGGAAAAAAATCCACGACACTGCCCGTGATTTCCCTTTCATCACCGATAGATCAAAGTTAGCTACTAACTTGTTTAAAAAAAATAAAAATAAGGTAGCTACATATAATGGAGAACCCAAAATAACCCCACTTAATGGCTACTTTTTTATTTTCTTAAATGGCTATTTTGACGGCTATCATAATTCACCCCTCGTATAAATTAATGTATATTAAATAGGATAGGTCAATTATCATTTTACTAGGCCTAAAATAAGGTTTACTTTAGGGCTCCTTTACTTGTGATATTTTCTGTTTTGGTTTTCACTTTAATTGATAAACATAAAAAATATTAAATATTTCTCTTTTAAAATGAATATAGAGCATTTTAAAAAAAAATTAAAATGTCGAATTTTTTTTTTATGTTCGTAAAAATGCATTATTTATAATTTCTCTTTTATCTTTGCTCTATCACATTTGTTTATTATGTAAAATTTATATATTCTTGTTAGAAATTTACAATAAATGTAAATTTAAAAAAAATGAAAGATTGAAAGTATTTTTACAAAATAATAATAGTAATAACAATGATGTATGTTTTCATTGTTACTCTAAACATTATCTTCTCCGTGAAAATATTCCTTATACATCCTATCTCAGTAAATTTTGCTTTCTATCCAAAAAAAGTGCAATGCGTCTCAAACAAGAATGCAAACTGTAATTCCTTCCCTACCTAAGATGGAAAAATGTACTATAGTTACACAAAAAAGCAATAGCAGCTGTAATATACTAACATTATAGCATACGTTTTCATCTTTAATTAGATATGAATTTTAAGAAAAAAAATATATATGAAGGTATGGAATAGAGCAAGCATTGCGACACTTAGCATGTACTCGTCTTAAAAATGTTGTCTTGCGTGGCATGTGAGATTTGTGACAGCATATAGTAAAATGTTCCCACGTGGCATATTTAGACAAGTGCCGTGCATCACTTAGAGGGAACAACTTATCTGTCCAGAAACCTCCCAACAAAAAGTGGGTCCTATGTAACATCTCTATATTCTCTCCTTTAGTAATTCAGATTCTGTCCAAAATTTTGAAGGAAGAGTGAAAAAGGTTTGTAATTGCAAAATTGCATACTCTTTGTTTGGACTTTACTTGGATTTGCGGCCTTAGCCTACCTTTTCATTGCTATCTCTCCCAACAAACAAGTTATCTCGCTTAGGCATTTGTGGTAATCAACAGTACCAAAATACCAATCACTTCATTTCAATTTTGTTATCATTCTTTCATAACATATATTTTCATTGCAACAAGACGATAATCAAATATCACAAATATTGATGGATTTTGGTATAATAATAGATGCCTAATTGTAGCATGCATATAGTCTTATAAAGTTGAAGATTGTATGTCGGAAATATATTTGAATTGATTAAAGGAGGTTGTGTGTGAAAATTAATAATTAGTAAATAATAAGAGTGACTTTTCTCTTCTAAATCTTTAGCATAAGTTTAGTGTAGGTTATTCATCATATGAAACAACTATTAAATAGTAATACAGGTCGCGATGATGAAAATCTTGTAAATATTAAACATAATAAAATGACAATTCATCGCGATTATTTAAATATTATTATTATTATTATTATTATTATTATTATTATTATTATTAATTTTTTATAATTGATATTAAATAATCAATCTAATAAATATTGTGTGTATATATGTATATATATTGAAGTTAATTATAATAATCTTATTTTTTTCCTTTTGAACCTCTCTTTCAAAGTATATATAAAATGTAAAAAAAATCATATATAGTATTAACTAAGTAATTGATAAATCTTTATTAAAAATAAATTATTTAGAAGAGTTTGTATTCAAATCTTAATTAAAATTATTTATAATTAAATTTTAAAGAAAAGAAAGAAGAGAGATAACCTTTTCTTCGTGGAATTAAAGAGAAAAACAAGTGGGGAGGAGAAAAAAAAAAGGACAGATTCGACAAAATGCGGATAAGATGCATATCTTGTTTATCACAAAAAAGAAAACACACTAACAATAGCAGCCACTTAAAGGTGGATGTGGGGAGGATCCACCCACCACTTGTAGCATGTAAAAGGGCAACTCGATCTAGCATGTTTAATTTAAATTCTCAGGAAATTGCAAAAGTTCCATTTGGTAATTGGAAAATCAATATATGGCCATCAAAATTCACCTGAATCGTCTATGGCTCGTAATTGGTGTTGATTGAAAAAAATAAAAAGAGAAAATTATGATAAATTGAGCTTTAAAGATTTATAATACTAGTAATTTTTTTACTTACCAACGTTAATTAAGTCACTATAGATTTAATTGATATAAGTTAGATATTGAACTCCTTTTTTATATGGAAAAAAACTTAAATATTAATTTATATATGTGACAATCCTTCTTACAAATAATTTTACAAAGAATAACCTCTATCTTTTTAAATAATATTTTTTAAAAATATGGTTAGAATAAAAACAATTTTTTTCGTATTATATTGAGATTTTCTATTAAAAACTTAATCGTAATTCTGTATTAAAAGCTAAAAAAGTTCAAAATTGAATTAAAAGCAATAAAAAATTAATTGTAATTTTATTATGAAAAATTGATTTTATAAATATTCACCAAATTAGGTACTGCTAGCTTCATGCTTCTGCATTCAAATTCAATCTAGAATATTCGCCTATTCAAGATTTTTTGATGATATATTTAATTCTAGATATTTTTAATATTGCATTTATTTAAGGTAAAATATATTGTATCTGCACCCTATTACGGGTGGCCTGTCATTTATTCGAAAAATGTAACAAATATATTTCATTTTCAAGTTACTTAAATCAATAATTAAACCATAAATATATATTGTTATTATCAGTAATGAAAATTGAATATGAACAATAAAAATGGTGTAACCATTATCCTTTGTCATGTGAAGGTTAGATGTTTGTTTATGATGTTATCAGAACACACATATTGAGATGCATAATGTGAGAGCAATAATATCTTTATACCTATCAAGATGTGATCATTTAAACATCTGTGTTATAATATTATGTGTGAGATGGGATACATGCATGTAGGATAGAGTTGCAGGTCAATCGCCATGTGTCGCGTAGTTAGAAAGTCTTTAATCCAAATTGGAAAAATCCAAGAGTATAATAGGGTGCTCAAGATTCACTCATCAAGATCATGAGATTAGGGGGATCCATTTTTTAATTCATGGGCTTATCCTTATAGAATTATTTATTTTGAAATAAATTTACAAATTTTAACAATAATTTAAATAATATTAATGTAATTTGATTAATGATTAACAAATAAATATGATAAAAATTCTACAATTCAATTTCAAAATTGGAATAGAGAATTAACATGAAAATAACAATATGAAGCTATAAAAATCGAAAGATTAAATATTCGAACGTGAAAATTGAAGATCAAAATACCACAACTTCGAACAAGATATGAGACCAATAACTCAAAAAAAAAAAGTGGATACAAGTTTTTGAAGGTGGACACTTAGAAGTTTTTTGTATTACAAACTTGATAAGGAAACCATGAAGCAATTACGTAAGTTGAATGAAAAAACATGTGGCATTTTCAATAACGATTAGTCGTTGCAACGCTCAAACTATAAATAAGAACTTTTATTTTAGTTTAAGGGATAGTGGCAAAGCTTGAACAAATATTTTGAGATGCTAAATTTTTAAAATTTTAATTGATAAATTAAATATAGTATTTTATTGTATACTAGAATTTTAGACCGTAAATTTACAATGTAAACACACAATTTTTTTTGCAAATACATCTGCAAAAAATGGACAAATTAGACTGAAAAAGTGCATATGTTTAAGGGAGATAAACTTATGGGTATAATATATTGATTTGGTTTGTATTTTTGAAGAGAAAAAGAAGATTAGTTTGGTTGAGTTTTTACAAATTTTTTCACAAAATTTGTTGACACCTTATTTTATCATCTCTTTTTTAATTATTTACAAAAAAAAATAACAAAGAGGACTTTTCATTCCTTTTAAAATAAAATAAAAACAAATATCAATAAATAATCAATTATTGGATTTCTGATTTGATTTCTTGTATTTAAAAATTAGATCTGAAGTAATTAAGGTAGATTTTTAAAATCGTTAAAATTTATTTTAATGAGAATTATTGTTTTGTAAAAGTATTTGACGTAATTTCTAACTATAAGAGAGAAGAACTAGAGGAAAAGAAAGGAGAAAAAAAAGTCTTAAAAAAACACTTAAGCAAAAAGCAGTGCAAAAATCGTTAATCGGTACATTTTTTTTCTATTTATTTATTTTATTTTACTTTTTATTTCTTGGTAGAATTTTCAATCACTTTTATGGATGTTTTTTTTATAATAATCGTGAAAAAGACATCGGTCAAAAAATGGACACTGTTTGAACGAACATATTTGTTTATTTTTTTCTTTAAACATCAATCTCTTGCATTATCATTATTACCATTGTTATTTATTTATTTAATTATTTATTTTATTAAACAAAAAATAATAATAACAAAAGGATAAAAAAATTGGGTATAGAGAAGAGGGAAAGAAGCGCATCCACCTCTAGATTGGTTATGGATCAAGTCTCTCGTTGTTGTTACTGTACTGATAACAAACTGACTTGGCCACAATTCGTATCGCCCCAAATTTAAACTGTCACCTACGAGTCTACGACCATTCTCTTCTCTTTCGTGCCGTTGATGCCATAGAAGGTTTGACTTGCTTGTGTTTTCGTTATTTTGTAATCTATATATATGTATGAATCTGCACATGAAGAAATGAATAAGCTCTCTTGAAGTTTCATATGTTCCTATCCTTTTTGTGATTTTTAATTTCTATTAAAAAAAAGAAAAAAATTATTTACCATTATTATTATTATTATTACATCAAAATATAATAAATGAATGAAATTGATAAATAATAAAATCAATCAATCCACATGTATTTTCTACCAACAACTACGTGTATTTTGATTTTTCAATTACACTTGAATTTTTAGGAACAAGGTATTTCTCTTATCAAACCAAATTAATAAAAAAATATTTTTTTTTTATACTATTGATGTAAATAATTTATTTTCTTTTTTATTATTCTTTTTAGGCTAAAATAAATAAAATTTAATTATAGTTTTGGTCACTCTATTATAACCAATTCATGAAATTGGTCCTCATATTTTAAAAGTAGATAATTTTGATCCTCCTTTAGATTTTTAAACTAAAAGAATAACAATAGAACATATTTTAAATGACGTAACATACAATTTATAATATAGAATCATGTAAATACATTAATTATTCATATATCATTAATTATAGTGTAACTGTTTTAACGAACGATATATGATAATAATTTTTCTCTACTCGTAATCAAATACCGATTCCAAATTTTTAGTTCAAAGTCTTCATTTTTGGATTTATCCTTTTTTTTCTCTAATAAAATAAAATTGGTGGAGACTCATTTATTGTCGGGACACGACAAAATTAAACTCAAACTCATGAATAGCATGTTAATTTGGTTATGCTCAATTAAGTTGACATTAATAAAAATTAAAATACTTATTTTAAAAATATAAGTTATTGAGAATTATTATTAAATATAAATTAAGATATATTGTTATTAAAAACTTGTTAATTGACCAATATGTGCTGGGACATTGTTTCCGAGTAGATCTTGATGAGTTAGAGCATTTTGTAAAGTTTAATATGATGTATTTGTGCTCGATCATTTAATTATTTAATTGTCATCCCATTAAACAATTGACTTAATCTTAAAATCAAATCCTATACAACAATGAAAGGTAGTTCATCGCTCATCATCCTTTTCTTAGCAACAACATATGAAATCATATACAACAACGAAAATAATTCACTGTTTATATTTTGCTCTTAGCCGATTCTAAAAATACATTGTTCTCCGTTCATTCTTATACGTAAGTGTTCTTATATGTAAGTATGTTTTAATATTATATCTATCATAATTTCAAATCCTTCATACTAATACATCATTTTTACAAAGATTAATCACTAAAAAAACATAGTCGAAATTTATGAGGCCTAAAAACAAAACTAGGAGGAGTCTTTTTAAAGTTAATAAATAAATTAATAATATTTTATTAACTATAGAAATTTGTTTGGCTGAAATCATAACATTTTTAAATTTATTTTTTCTATATTTTTTAAAAAATAAAACTTTTTAACAATTCGACAACAACATAAGAATTTATGTAAATTTTTTCATCTTTTAGTTGAAGAAGAAAATAACGTGTGTACCTTGTACCAATACAAGAACTCATGTTAGCAATGTGTTCATTAGTTGTCTCATATTTCTCAAGTTAGCAATGTATTCACTACTTATGTTATTATTTATCATTTTATAACTAATATTTCCCAATTCCTATTACCTTCGGTAGCCAATTTATTTGTACTGAAAAATATTAAATAATTTGCAACAAAAACAAGATGCTTTATACAAATAATGTGCAACTTGTGAACATAAGTGTTTTGAAGATTTATTTTTAGTAAAATATATATCAAATAGTTCATTTTTCTACCCATAAATCTCTCAAACTTATATCAACGAGCAATCATCAATATTTCTAATTTTACCTATAGACCTTGTTTGATTCCATAAAAATTTCAACTCATTCATTCATTCATACTTTTGAGTTGACATTTATATATTAGATTATTTATTAAATTAACATAATTAATATTGTATAATATTTTTTGAGTTGACATCTATATCTTAGATTATTTATTAAACTAATATTATTAATATTGTATAATATTTTTTTTACAATTGATAGTAAAATTAATTGATTTAATATTTATTGAGACAGTATTAAATTGATATAAAATTTTATCAATTTTATTTTTTTAGAATAGTAAAATGTGAGTACTTTTAGATAAATAAAAAACAAATTTTGATATTGTTTATTAACTAACAAATCCCGTTGTCAAATTAGTTGCATTTTAAAAATGGGTATAAAAATAATTTTATTATATATATTTAATTTATTAATGTATTCATGTTATGTCATTTGTTCATTGTTTTTATATTTTAGATATGTTAGCAAAAATGTTTAATGACAATGTGTAGATACAAAAATATTCATTTCACAACAAAAATAATATAATATTAATTTCACAATTATTCTCAGTATCACGATTCTTATATTTGATTGGAGTTAATAAAGAATAGAGTAAAAATAAAAGTTAATATAAAAAATTCTGTTAGAAACAAAAAAATTAGAAATAAACGATAAATACAATAATTCAATTGAATGTAATTAAACTAGTTGTTGAATCGTAGTTTTGACTCTGAAACAAGTTTGGTGGTTAACGAGTGCTCAGGATTCGGTACAAGAATTTGCCCATTTCAATTCATTGTCTACTAAAACACTAACCAATTAGGCACGCACGAAAACCTGCATGTGAACCGAGAATCGCTTATGTTGTTTGAAAGTTGTAGTGAAATTAAAATTAAGAAAATAATAACTGAGTTTGTTACATTCACAACAAATTTAACCACTTATGAGAGTATATTTAGAAAAGTCAGAAAAATTTACTTTACTCACTTATTTTTTAATTTATTATTGTTACATCTGCAACAAATTTAACCGCTTGTAAAAGTATATTTAGAAAAGTGAGAACAAAAATTCATTTTACTCATCTATCCTCTTAATTTATTATTGTTACATCTACAACAAATTTAGCCGCTTGTAAAAGTATATTTAGAATAGTGAGAGAAAAATTCACTTTACTCACTTATATTTAGAATAGTGAGAGAAAAATTCACTTAATTTATTATTATTACATCTATAACAAATTTAACCGCTTGTGAAAATATATTTAGAATGGTGAGAGAAAAATTCACCTTACTCTCTTCCCCTCTTATTTTATTATTGTTTCTCATTTATATTTTCTTTTCCAAACAGTTAAATTGTTTCAAAATCAAATGCGTGTAGACAAAGAATAAGCATTTCTGAAGTCCAAAATTACATTCATAAAACAAAACGCATCTTGGTCAACAACGTTTGACCCAATTAGGGTATTTATGTAATTAACGACTCCTGACATACCTAAATATTTTATTGTGTCTGCTTTAAATTAAAATTAAATTTTTCTTTTTAATATCTTGAAAATGTTTTAAAAAGCTTGTGAGTTCGGCTGTGTCGTTGCTGTTGTTGTGGTCTGGGGTCAACAATACCTTTTGTTTTGTTGGGAGATTCATTAGTGATTACTCATTATACCATTACCCTCTTATATATATAACCCTTTGCCTTAGTTTTTTTATCCATTTTATCTCTTAAACAAGAGAAAAAAAATATAGAAAGGGATTAATTAACTGGAGGGATATGAGAACAAGGAGAGGGGGTTGTTATTCAGAACCTGGAGTAGTAACAACGGTATGTTCCGTTGCAAAGAGAAAGAAGGATGTGCTAATACTAGAGCATATGACTAAAGAGTATAATTTTTGTCCAAAGAAACAGAAGAAATGTTCCGAGAAAACGGTTACAGAATACGATTATTTCGAGACTTTACCCGATGACCTCGTTATTTCTATCTTCTGCAAGCTTAGCTTCACAGCCACCTCCCCTTCCGATTTTGTCAGCGTTTTAATAACGTATATATTCTTAATACATTTTTTTTAATTTGTTCTGTAAGGGCTTGTTTGGTTATTGTTGATATTAATTAATTTGATGGTTTTTGTGGAACAGGTGTAAAAGATTAAAAAGTTTAGCACTCCATTCTCTTGTGTTATCAAAAGCTTCCCCAAGAACTTTCTCCATTAGAGCCAAAAACTGGTCCGAATCTGCCCAACGATTTCTCAAACAGTGTGCAGAGGCAGGGAATGTTGAAGCCTGTTATACTTTAGGCATGGTTAGTATAAAATATAAAATCACTATAAAATTTGAAAAGGAAAAAACTAGATCTCCGAATTTATTTTTTGTTTTTAATCAAAGGATTGAACAGAAACGGTTTTATTTTTTGCAGATTCGATTTTACTGTTTACAAAACAAAGGGAGCGGTGCTTCGCTAATGGCAAAAGCTGCGATGAACTCTCACGCGCGTGCTCTCTACTCGCTTGCGGTTATACAGTTCAACGGCAGCGGGGGTACAAAAAGTGACAAAGACCTCCGTGCCGGAGTAGCTCTTTGCGCCAGAGCCGCTTTTCTCGGCCACATCGACGCGCTGCGTGAGCTTGGACACTGTTTACAGGACGGTTACGGTGTTAAGCAGAACATCGCCGAGGGGAGGCGTTTTCTCATCCAGGCGAACGCACGTGAACTCGCCGCCGTGTTATCAAACGGCGCCGCCGCACATCATTTTGTAACAAAAAACGTTCAGTCGCAACTCCGACACGTCGTGGCGTCCGGATGTCCGCTTCTGAGCGATTTTGGATGTAACGTGCCGGCGCCGGAGCCACATCCGGCTAGCCGGTTCATGGCGCAGTGGTTTGCGATTCGAGGCGGTTCACCTGGTTCTGGTTTAAGGCTCTGTTCGCATGTAGGTTGTGGACGACCGGAGACGAGGAAGCATGAATTTCGACGGTGTTCGGTGTGTGGCGCGGTGAATTATTGCTCACGCGCGTGTCAAGCGCTTGATTGGAAGTTCCGTCATAAGGCGGATTGCGCACCTGTGGAGCGATGGCATGACGAAGATGATGAAGATGCCGGAGAAGATGACGGCGACCGTGAGGTAATGGTTATGGAGGATAGTTAGATAAATTTTCGGAATAGTATTATGGCTATGGTTAACTGTAACGGTAACGGAAGTCAATTTACACGGCTCTAACGGCGAAATGAATCAATTTTTAGTGAGGTGTCTGAGAAATTATACGTGATTTATTTGACCGTGTTAAATTTGGCCGTGTTAAAAGATAGAGAGACTTTTTGTATACGTATACTATATGTAGTACATGATCTTCTTTTTCTTTCTCTGTATAGTTAGAAAATTATCCCGAAAAATGAAGGTTGATGATTTTCCTATCTTCTATTTCCTTATAACTTTTGGTTTCAATCTAAAAGCTTATGTCAAAAGAAAATTATAAGCTATGATTTTGCTACTAGTTTTATCTATCTGTATATAAATGACAAATGCTAACCAGTATTTTAACAATATTTGTTTAGGTTTAATTTTTTTTTATTAGAAATGAATTGGAAGCTATAAAATTAATAGAGCATAAATTCCAGCAACTAATAAATAGTAGTATAATATGATATATAAATAGTATGATGTTCTATAAAATAGTTATATTTACACACACAAAATTAATTTGGGTTTAATGAGTATGTACTTATGGTATAAATAATTTTATACGCTCGTCTAATATAGAACATTAATTGTGTTTAATAATCGATGGAACTTACGATCAAATAATATAATCATACAATTAATGATTTGTATTAATTGATTTTAGTGTAAAATTAATTTATACTTTTAGTAAATAATCTTTTTTTTTTCTCTTTTAGTTTTCTATAATTTTTAAAGAACTTAATTCCAATGCTATATATGCAATAATTGCCTTTGCAAATTTAGGTTCATTTGGTTTAAAAAATTATATATTATGAAAATATATATTTTTGGCTTGTAAAAAGAAATTAAAGCTGACTATTTAAAAAAAATATATAAAGTTGAGTAGCTTTTAATATAATATACTGTAAAAGAAGTTTACTAGTTAGTTTATTAAATATTATTACAGATTAAATATAAAAGTGTAAAGATAAAAAAATATTATTTACTGGTTCGAAAATTGCTTAAGATAAGCATTTCTAAACTAAATTTAAAATATTTTCATTGAATAAGTTTGCAAATCAAAAAAATCTTAACAAAATAGAATTAAATAAATTACTTACAACACTTACCCAAACACACTCTTAATTAATTAATTAAAAATTCTAAAATTGAAAAAAGAATTCAATAAAGATGTATTGAAAATATAAAATTATTTTATATTGTTATCTAATAATCATTCATCACAGTGCCATCTAAACACATTATAAAACTTTTAAATAAAAAAAACTGTAAAAAAATTGGTTTTAATTGTTGTCCGTGTAAAATTAATTTACACCCAGTGTATATTATATTTTTCTCTTTAAACCTATATAAATGTGTATAGAAACCGGAGTATCATTTGTACTTTGGTTATTTCTCTTTTTCAATTATCTACACATATGCAACCTTCATATATTTCGAAGTTAATGACGGATAAAAAGAATTTTGCTTATAATTTTACTTATGATGGTCCGAGAGGTTTATTTGGACGACCTACAAGTTTTGGACTAGTTATACAGTTCCGAAAAAGTTTATTATTGGATAATATTACTCTTCATTAATAATGTAAAGAATGCCACTTATATTCTAATTTTAAAACTCCCTAAACTAACCAGAAGTATATTGCCAGTGCATTTTTATTCTGTCATCAATTATATGTTGTGATCTGATTAATTAAATAATTGTATTGGTAACAGTCAACTCTCATTTTAAAGAATGAAATCAGATATAATCATTAATGAGAAGATTACTACTTAAATTTTTTTTAATATGATAATTCATACATCAATTTGTTCAATAAAAGATATGTAATTGACCCAATTGTCAATTAGTGACTGGCCAAATAATAACTGATAAATGGAGAGTGTGTTGGTGTGGGATTATGATAAGTAATTGAGGAGAAATCACATACTTACTTTCACAAAGTAGACCATCTCTGAGTCAAACGATTGAACAAGGATGGCTGAAGTTATTGGCCATATAATAAGTTTGAAAACAGATTCAATTTTACATGGATTATGGATAGATTATTAATGTCAAATGTAGGAAACAAAATAACAAATTAATCTAATAGGTTTAGGAAGAAGGTAATGGAATGGTGGTGGGAGCGCACTTATTTTTCGTGGAATGTTGATTATTCAATTCAGTTGTAGGAAAACACTAAAGGTATGAAAAAAGGCCCATTAAGCGTGAATTCGGAGAAATCTACCCCTCATTTCTTTATTTTTACCTTCCATCTTTAAATCACTTGGAGATATTTTTTTATTCTCTATTATTTGATATCAAAATTTTTAAAATTATTAAATTTCGACAATTTCAACTTTTTCGATTTTTTTAAGAATTCTTGAAAAGTTATATTTTGAAAATATTGTTTCGTTCAAACTTTTTAAATTTATTTAAAATTCTAGAAAAATTATATTTTAGAAGTTTGACATTCGTCCAAATTTTTAAAATTTTATTAAATTTTTGAATAAATTGCATTTCAAAAAATTCACATTCATCTAAAGTTTCAATTTTTTTAATACTTTGAGAAAAATCACGTTTCGAAAATTTCACATCCATCTGTATTTTCAAAAAAAAAAAGGAATTAAACTTTCGAAAGAATTGAATTTCATAAGTTTGCCATTCATCTAAAGTTTCGAAACTTTTTTGAACTTTGGGAAAAATTGCATTTGAAAATTTTCATATTTATCCAAAGTTTCGATATTTTTTTGAACTTTTAGAAAAATTATATTTTAGAAATTTCACATTCATCCATATTTTCAGAAAGAAAACAAAAATTAAACTTTTGAAAAATTGCATTTCTGAAGTTACACATTCATTCAAAGTTTCAAAATTCTTTTAAATTTTTTGAAAATTTTGACTATCAAATAGTAAGGTAAAATAGTTTTTTCTTGTGTTTTGAGAAGTGAGAGATAAAAGTGGAGGTTTGACCTACATTTCTCGTGAACTAGTGACGTTCACCCATTCAAATAATTAGGCCCATTGACATCTTCTTATCAAATCACATAAGAGAATTTTGACAATTGACTAAAAATTAAGAACTTTCTAGACAATTTATATGAAATTAGAAGTTGTAAATAAAAATAAAGTTTAATTGCACTTTTGGTTCCCCTGTTTAGTTGAATCACGAAAATAATCCCCCATTTTATTTGTCCTCAGTTTTGGTCCTTCAAACAGAATCTTAGTCCAAAATTTAATTAAATGTCATTTTTTTTAATGATGTGTAAAAAAAAATAATGTAGAAGATTCCATGTAGATTAATTATATTTTATTATTATTTCAAATTTGTAAAACACATTTTCTATTTTTAAAAACACATTTCTTATTTTATTACATCATTTAATTACAAAAACATAAAATAAAAAAACACTTTCCTATTCTAATCCCAAATTTCCTTTCATTCTAAAGCTATATGAGGACAAACAGAAACAAACTACCATACAAAATATTATAAGAAAATAATAATAAAATTGAAAAAAAATACAAACAGGTTGTATAATGTTAAATTAATAGAGAGGGTGATGCTCATAAACTAATAAACTAAATAATTGATAAATCGTTTACGAAGAACATAGAATGAAATGAAATTAGGGATTAAGGATTATAGTGGAATTTTTTTTTTAATTTTTTTTTTTATGTTTTTGTGATTAAATGATGTAATAAAATAGGAAATATGTTTTTAAAAATAAAAAATGTGTTTTATAAATTTGGAATAATAATAAAACGTAATTAATTCATATGGAATATTCTACGTCATCTTTTTTTGACACATTAAAAAAAATGAAATTTCATCAAATTTTGTACTAAGGTTTTGTTTGAGGGACCAAAACTGGGGACAAATAAAATGGAGGGACTATTTTCGTGATTCAACTATAATAGGGTACTGTAACACCCCGAGTTTAAAACACAGCGCGAGTGCATTTTTTTTTTCAAATGAATATTTAAAATGAGTTTTCCAAATTAATTTTGAAAGAATTAAAATGATTACTTAATTCTGGAATTTTAATGATAAACAATAAAACATTTTTGAAAGATAATAATATCATAATATTCCCAAAAGTCAATATCAGAGTGCGGAATAAATAGTACAACAATTGTTTTTCAAAATAAAAACAAAATACATATCCAGCTCAAATCCTAATACATCAAGTCTAATTGATCATGCGCTAAAGCTACAGTAGCATGGATTTCCTCTGCATCCCAAGCAAGTCCTCTCCGAATCTGCCGCTCGCCTCAACGTGACCTCCTCTCCTCCTCATCATCCAAAGAGGGGTCGGTCTCCTTAGAAGTCAGATCAATAACAAGTCTCGGTCGCTTCGGCGGCGCCGGAATCTCATAACAATCCTCGGAGATCCTGGACGGACCCGGAGTCTCAACGGCTACTGGCCTCGGCTCATCATTCTTCCCTTCTGCCTCAGACTCATGCACATCTCCTCCAACCACCGGGTTGGGAGTCGCCACACCTACGGTGGCCTCCGTCTCAACCCTTCCAACGGACTCCTCAGCATCATCGAAAATTCCGTGTGCCTCCAACACCAGACGGGAAGGCACGGGAAAGTCTATGCTCGCATGAGTGCGCTCTACAAAATCCTCCACGCCGTCAGTCCTGCTCGTCCGCTCCAACCACCCCGTGTAAGTCGCTCTGCTTGAGATGGGGTCGAATTCCCAAGCATTGCGCGAATAACGATCAAGGAAGTTCAACGACGTTTCCGTCATTCGGGTACCCACGGGTGGCATGGGTTTGAGGGGCATCTGAGGGCAAAGCCCAAAGTCCACAATATAATAGCAAGGGTCACCGACCGAAATTAACAATTAAACACATAGCATATATTTCACAGCAACAAATATATCCGTGATATAACATATAATGATGAGGAAAATAATAATGCTCATTTGAAAATTAATGACATACATGCCTTTTCAAAACAGCAGTCAATTATTATGAAGTATTTGGTAAGTACAAACAACACTTCAGCAAACACAATCATTAGATCAGAATTTCAGATTCTGGACAGTACTCACTCACATTCAATTTTCCACTCATTCATCATAAAATCAAACGTGACCGACCGTGCAGTATATGCTCATGTATACAATTTTTTGGGAATCACCAAGGTGCAGTCGCTCAACAGACCAACACATTATGCTTGACTTTAATGGCCCTCAAGACCAAGGTGCAATCGCTCAACAGATCAGCACCCAGTGCAGACGCTCAACAGTCCAGCACTCGTGCAGTCGCTCAACAGACCAGCACGTTTGACATATACCAAGGTACAATCGCTCAACAGATCAGTACCTAGTGCAGAAGCTCAACAGTCCAGCACTCGTGCAATCGCTCAACAGATCAGCACGTGGCTGCGCATTTCAGGGTACAGACGCTCAACAGTCCAGTACCAGTGCAGACGCTCAACAGTCCAGCACTCGTGCAATCGCTCAACAGATCAGCACGTGGTTGCGCATTACTCTGTGGCCCATCGCGGGTACCACTTGACTATGCAATGCATGAATATGCAGTGTTTCACTTCTCTAGAAACAGAATGCAAAAACAGAAAATTCATGCTTCTCATCATGTTTAAAATATTTCAGCAGTCAGAATTAACATCATCACAATCATGATTAAACATTCCATTAATCATTAACACTTTGAAAGGTTTTTCCAGACTCTTAAAAATTCAGTCACAGAGTTTAAAACTGAGAATTTCTGGAATTTTACGAATCTTCATTCGAATACAGCTCCTATGTATTCGAATACAGAAGCTAAAAGTAGTGCAGAATGACACTTTGTATTCGAATACAGCCCTCTGGTATTCGAATACAGAGGCAGTCTGAAGGTGCAAACACGAGAAGGGGGGTTGAATTGTGTTTGACTTAACTTGAATACTTTTCCTGTTTTAATACTTTCAAAACAAAACTTGATGTATAATTAAAACAGAGTTAGAACCGGATAAAAGTAAAAATAAAAACTCACAGATTTTATACTAGTTCACCGTTAACGAGGCTACGTCCAGTCCCTTCGCCTTGAAGGATTTCACTAATTCAAACTTGAATTACAACCTTGCTACTGACCTTCCAAGTCAGTCTTCTCAATAGTCTAACAATCCTAGACTTCTTGAGGAAAACACCTGTCTTCAGCCAATCTTCTGGACTCGGCCATTTCTAGACTTGCACATTCTGTCCTTCTGATTTCGGCCAACACTGGGCCATGGTCTGATTTTCTGATCTGGACCATCGCTGGACTCAAAAAATTATTTCTGAACCATTGATCTGGATATTTTTACTCTGATCTGGACAGATTCTGGAATTTGGTCTGGAACAAATTGAAATAAACTTGATCAAAAAATATTTCAGTCTGGACATTTTACCTTTGATTTTCGACCAGGTCTGGGTTGATTTTGGAACTCATTTATTTTGTTTTGGACTTAGTTCCATGCCATGAATCATGCCATCTTATGGTCTGGGCCAAATCTGGATTAATCCTCTTGTTCTGGACTCATAAACATACCTTCTGGTCAAGTTTGGAACAAGTCTGGGCTGTGTAATGTTTCACTGCCAGGCCATCTTCTGGTCAAAATAACTTCTGGAATAAAATTGATATTTGATTCTTGTTTGTCTGGAACAACTCTCCTTCTAGCAGGCTTTCCAATGGTATGATCCATGTTTCATTCTGATTTTTATTCCTTCTGATCTGGGCCATCAAAGATATCTTCTGGTCATGTTTTGACATTCCTGGATATCTTCTGGTCAATCCAGAATTCATTTTTCTGGAATCCTTTGATCTCTGCTTCTGTTTCCTTCAGTTTCTGGGGCATTTAACTTAATAATTCAAAGTACAAAATAAGTTTACATAGAGTACATTTGTAAGCATCAAAATCCTAAGTACTTAGAACCAACTTGGTTCCAACAATCTCCCCCTTTTTTATGATGACAAAACCTTAACTTATTTTGCTAACTTATGACTCGAAGACTTTGAATTACTCCCCCTCAGACCAATCTCTCCCCCTAAGTCTGATACTCTCCTTTTCAACTCCTTCTTTGTTCTCTCTTTCTTTTTCTCTCTTCACATTTCCTCTCCTTTTCAACTCCTTCTGTTTTCACTCTTTGTTTTTCTCTCTCCATGTTTCCTCTCCTTTTCAACTCCTTCTAATTTCACTCTTTCTTTTTCTCTCTCCCTGATTCCTCTCCTTTTCAACTCCTTCTCTCTATCTCTCTCCCCCTTTTTGTCATCAGCCAAAAAGTGGTCCTACTATTTTTGTATTTTTTTTTGTTTTTCTCTGTACAAATTGCAGCAAGTAAAGACATAAATTAAAAGACAGAAAATAAAATAACAAGAAATTTAAAAACTCCTAAGATGACTACTTGAGCTAGTTAGATATGGAGGTCATGCTGAGATGCTTCTTAATGAACTCGAACGTATCTTCTGGTAAAGCCTTGGTGAAGATGTCAGCCCATTGATGATCAGTGTCCACAAACTGGATGCTCAAAGTCCCTTTTTGAACATGGTCCCTAATGAAATGGTGTTTTATTTCAATGTGTTTGGCTCTAGAGTGTAAGATAGGGTTCTTGGTTAGGTTTATGGCTGAAGTGTTATCACAGAACAAAGTGCAGTTGCCACTTATACTTTTCCTTTCCAGCTCTGTATGTTTTTTGGTCTGCCTTTTGGCTGGTTTCATCTTTCTCAAGTGAGCAGGTTGGGTGCATGGGGGTGGCCATTGGCTTACAATCACTCATCTTGAACTTTTTGAGAAGTTGTTTAGTATATTTTGATTGGTGAATGAGTATACCTGATTTGCCTTGATGAATCTGAATTCCCAGGAAGAACTTAAGTTCTCCCATCATGCTCATTTGGAACTCCTTCTTTCTGTTGACTGTATCCTTGAGCTACAACTTCACCCTTTTCATTGAATTTGTTTCTGAATACCTACTTGGTTCCAATAATGCTTCTGTTTGGTCTGGATACCACATCCCAAACATCATTCCTTTGAATTTCATTCATCTATTCTTGCATTGCAAGTATCCAACCTTCCTCTGCCAAAACTTCATCAACAATGCTTGGTTCGCATCAGCTTCTGGTTCTGTAACAGCTTCTGATTCTGATGAATCAGCTTCTGGTTCTGGTGAATCTGTAACAGCTTTAGATTCTGGTAAATATCCAGATTTCTCTTATGACTTATCTTGGCTGTTTCTGACTTGATCAGATTTATCTTTTGAAGATTTGTCATGTGTTGCTGACTTGCTTGTATCCTTTATCTTTCCAGGTACTTCTGTTTCTTGTGCTTCTGCTCCCTGCACTATTTTTATCTTGCTTTGATTTGTTAAGATCAAGCAGTTTGTCATTTTACATAATGAAAATCAAATAAGTTAAAATTTAACTCAATACAGCCAAACCATTCGTTCTGCTTCTGCTTCTGCTCCCTTTGGTTCTGATGAACCTGTACTATCTTTATCTTGCTTTGATTTGTCAAGCAGTTTGTCATATACCATAATATAAATCAATTAATTTAAAAATGAACTTAGTACAGCCAAACCAGTAATTCTGCTTCTGGTGGTATCTGTTTGTTTTTGAAACCACTGGAATGCTGTTTCTTTTGAGTGTTCAATTCGTGTGAATCACCTGGTTCCTCTGATGTTTTGAAAACTTGCAGAATACTTATCTAGCTTTGACTTGTTAAGATCAAGCTTCTTGTTATCACAGTAAATATTAAATAATAATAGTATTTACAGCAAGATGTACCCTCAGGTTTACTCTGAAAATCCTCTTGCTTCTGATTTTCAGATTCCTAATCTATATGTTATGAGATTACATGGTTTGGATGAGGGAATTTGAATTCCCTTCCAGGTTTGTAGTCTTGATGAATATCACTGGAGAGTTTGAAGAACTCTCTTGATTTTGATTCTTTAATTTCTGTTTTGGCTCATACACCATATTCCTCTGGTGATTCTGGAACTTATGGTGATTCTGATAATCATACTTATTTTGATAATTAAAGTAGTTCTGATGATCATACCTCAACCTTTGATATTGATACCTGTTCAGGTTCTGGTTCTGGTATTGATTCTGATTCTGATTCTGGTTCCAGTTTCTGTGCCTCCAGTTCTGGTTCTGGTTCCAGTGTTGGTTCTGGTTCCAGTTCCTGTACCTCTGATACTGGTTCCAGTTTTGGTTCTGGTTCCAGTTTCTGTGCTTTTGGTACTGGTTCCAGTTCTGGTTCTGGTTCCAGTTCCTGTTCCTCTAATACTGGTTCCAGTTCTGATACTGGTTCCAGTTCTTGTTCTGATATGAGTGATATCCATGATATTTCCTGTTCCTCCTATAATTCTAGTTCTGGTTCTGATAGGTATTGTGTTGACCAGTTCTTCTTCTACCAGAGTCACTTTGCTTCTGTTTGGTAGATGTTGGAACATAAACCTTCTTATGCTTGTGCATTGCCAACATCCATTGTCCAGACACCATTGTTGGTGTCTCCTTCTGGTTGCTCAGAATATCTGCAACATAGACAATTTGATCTTTTGGTACCCAGAACTGATTGGGTCCAGGTTTGTTAGTTGTAATAGCTCTCTGATCTTGTTCAGATTTTACCAGTGGACAAGATAATTCAGAGTGACCTTTCTTGGCACAAACACTACATAAAACATCAGAATGAACAGCTATATTTTCAGTAATTGTTTCTGTAAAACCAAGACCTCTTTTTCCAGAATTACTGTTTCCATAAATCATAGATGCATTTTTACTTCTTTCAATTCCATTGGAAATAAAGTTTTGAAAAACTTGCTCATGCATATCAGATTTACAAACAGTTTTTACCTCAACAATTTGGTCACATACACGTAAAAGATAAAAATTTGAAAAACAAATAATTAAATATAGTTTTAAAATAATTAAAAAAATATAGTTTTTTTGTGTGAACCCAAATTCTCGTGTCTATGCAAAAATTGTTCCAAAAATATTGTATTTTGATATATTTTAAAAATATAATTTTTTATTTTAAAATTTAAATTAATTTTTATAAATGTATCAACACTAGACCTAAAGAAAAGAGGTATGCCTCTCTTTCCACTTTGAGCCAAAAAACAAAAAATAATTGTTAAAATCTTTGTGCTTAAAAGCAAAAGCTAGCCTCACATTTAAAATACACTTTAGAACTGGAAAATGACATGAAAAAAAAAAAAAACCGGAATGAATAACATGAATGTTGGGCACAATAGATTTCAAGCACAACAAAACAAATTTGCAGGTTAGGACAGGTCAGGTATGGACTATGGAGAGACAAGCTTACATGTTTTGTTATGTGCTAACTACCGCTATTTTATCGATAACGTCGACAGTTTATTTAGAAGCTTTAACCATAGGTGGCAGACATAGTACTTAATATATGCCTCTAAATTGAAAATTAGATCCTTTATTTGAGCAACTTTATTGTTGTTTTTTCTTCCCTCCTTTTCCACTTTTCTGTTTGTTACTTTTGTTATTCTTTGCAATTTGCATGTCATGTAGTTATTGCCACGTCAGTTGTCACCATCTTTTATCTTCTTTTATCAAATTAGTTTTTATTTGATGCAGTAATAGGAGGTAAACAAAAAAAAAAATAGAGAAAATTTGGTAGATTAGACTAGTGATCTGCTTTGATTAATTCTTTCTTATTCATAATTAAAGTCTGATTAGACTAGTGGTAGTTGATAGATAGATTAGAATTCGAGTTATTACATAAAGTTCATTATTTATGAAATCTTTTTTAAAAAACAATCAGTGTTATGTTAAATTGTTAAAAATTATAAATTGTCAGAATTATGCTAAAGGTAAGAATAAAACTATTAACTTCTTTATTATTTCAATTTATAATTCATGCACCTCAGACACAAAATCTCATTAATCACTTAAATGGAATCACATGATTATTTTTTTTATTAATTAAGAAGATGTTTAACATGCATGGTGATATAATTTTTTTAAAATGTTTTCCTATCTAGGAAAATATCTTTTTACAATAATCGCAGTCGGCATTCCATAAAAATGTATGGTCAAACTATTTTTTTTTTATCGTATTGGCCCAAAATATGATGCGAATGATTGGACCTTACAAGGTGGTCTCGAAAAGCAAGCCCATTATGGAGCAAACAATTTGAGGCCTCACTTTAAAAGTTAAAAACTGCATAGCATGACCAAAAAAAATAATGTCCTCTTCCCTTGCTTAATTACGGAATTTTACCAAATTTCATATTTTGATAATGTATTCAATTCAGTAGTAAAAAATGAGATTAATAATATTATTAAAAGTTTGAATTTAATAATATTTTTTTACATTGTAAATAAACATTGGATATGAATGAACGGTCATCAAAATATTAAATAAATACAAAATTTGACAAATAAAATTATAATATAAAGAGATAAAATAAGAAGATTGGCAAAAAAATTTAAATATATCTTGGTTTTCTCAAATTTAATATTATTTTGAGTAAAAAAAAATTATCATTATTTGTTTTGAATTTCTATAAATTTTGTTTTTTGTTTTTAGTTCTAATAAACATATCACATTTTTATCAATAGAAATCAACTATAGCAGAATGAATTAGACTTTCATAATATAATGAATTCAAGTTTGAATTCTTGTTGAAAGATATTTCCTCATTTAATATATGAAGGGTCTGTAATAGAATTACCTCCGATGAAAAAACCTATAAAAAAATATTTACCACTTTTTATTTTCAATTTTTGTTGTTTTATTTTAATTTTGAAATATTTACTTACACATTAACTAATTCGTAAAATATACAAAATAATTTATTTCAATCATTCAATATAAGCTATATCAAGACTAAAACGAAAATCTCACACATACGGCATAAATAAATTCTAACATAGTTTGTTTACTTAATTTAAAACAACACAAGTATATGTAAACAAAGTTTCAACAAATTTTTAGTCCTTATAAAATTTAAAATTTTGATTTAGTTTTTGTAAAAATTACATCTTTTACAAAAATTTAAATTTTTTGTAAATAATTAATTAATTTATATTTTTAACCTTAAATTTAAATTTTATATAAATTTCATAATTAATTTATTTTAAAAAAATTTAAATTTTTATGAAGGAAAAGACAAGAAGAGGAAAAAATAAAAAATGGGGAAAATTTTTTTAATAATTTTAATGTAGCTTTGGTTAATACTTTTGCTACCCACACACCCCCTTATTGCTACCCACACCCACCAAATTTTTTTTAAAATCAATATTCCGAAAATACCCTTCTGTTTTTAAACATCTGTTTTTCCCTTCTTCACCTTCTTCCCGTTGTTGTCCACACAAAAATCATCAATCTTCTTCAATCATCTTCATCTTCTTCAAATTGAGTGATGATAATATAATAATAAAGTATAAAAACATGATTTGTATTTGAGAGAGAAAAAAAAGAGAACCCTCCTCCCCCCTTTCAGAAAGAGAGCAGAATGAAAATCCGATCGGTATTCGACGGTGGCAAATTGAGAAGTGAACTCGAAAAAATAGGTATCGATTCAAAGTTCGTTCCAATTATATGGAAGCATCTCTTTCTCACTCTCAGAAACACTAAAACTGAATCCAATTCTGACTCCGATTGGGAATGGGAGAAACACGTTCCTTCTTTGCCTTCTTCAGCCTATTCCTTCCTCCGTTCCAATTTCAATACCCCTCTCTCTTCTTCACTCCACTCCGTTTTCCACTCTTCCGATAACCTCACATCGAAGCTCCTCATCAAACTCAATAATGGAGCTTTTGTGGAGGCTGTGATTATGAGATACGATACTCGTTTGGGTAAATATGGTGGTAAACCTCGTCCTGGTGGTCTCAGAGCTACTTTGTGTATATCTTCTCAGGTTACGTTTCTTTTTCACATTCATTCATTTTACTTTTTATCAACACTTTTCATTTTGGCTTTGTCACTAATAATATGCAATATGATGCTTCCTTTTTGTTTAGGTAGGATGCAAAATGGGTTGCAAGTTCTGTGCAACTGGAACTATGGGATTCAAAAGTAACTTATCATCTGGAGAAATTGTGGAGCAGTTGGTTCATGCTTCTAGTTTTGCACAAATCCGTAATGTTGTCTTCATGGTAATTCTTTTTTCTACAGTAGAAATTGATGTCAATTTTGCAGTGTAATCAACTATCTTTTTTTTTTTTTACAGGGAATGGGAGAGCCTCTGAACAACTATTAATTATTTATTTTACAGTAATTTTGGAGTCTTCATTAATTACAGTTTGCAGAAAATATTAATTGAGTACATAATGCTTGATGAGGTGAATGATGAAGAGCAGCATGCCCACCCATTAGGAAAACTGCTGGAGACATTTGAAGTGGTAAACACTAACTTTACTTGGTAGCATATCAGAATTGCATTTTAAGAGATAAAATTTATTCATACGTCTATCTCTTGTGTTAAAACATGATCGCCGTTTCTAGTTACACAATGCTATAATTAACCTTTTGCATATCGTCTGAATTGTTAAGCAGGTGGTGAACTTAATACCTTTCAACTCTATTGGTACATTGAGTCAATTCAAATCTACTAGTGAGCAGAAAGTGTTGAAGTTTCAGAAAATTTTAAGGGGTACCTATAATATTCGAACTACAGTCCGGAAGCAGATGGGTGAAGACATCAGTGGTGCGTGTGGACAATTGGTGGTTAACTTACCTGACAAGTCTCTTGGAAATGCAAATCCCCTAACGGACATAGAAGATCTTGTTATTTGATAGAATGTATTCGTATAGTTCTTGGGCTGAATTTAAAAAAAGTTGTTTTTATCGGTGTTATTTTGAAGTTGAAATCTGTAGGAATTAGAAGTAGAAGTCAAGATGGATTTGGTGAGGCACAAGTGTCCAATGAAAATTCTTGATATGAATGATCTTTGGACCTCCTAATTTTTCTATACTGCTAGCCACTTACACAATCCAAATATTAACAATTTTGCTGTCCTAGTCTTGCATAACTGCTAACGTGAATACTGATTTCAGTTTTACTCTGTATGGATATTGTTACACAAACTGAAGTTGAAGAAACAAAATTCTTTACTTAATTACGTTTATGTAGTTTTTACAATTTCACTTGATATCCAGACACAACATTTACCAGACACAACATTTCCTCTGGTTTTTTCTGCTTCTGGTTTCCTCCTTCTGATTCTTCTGCCGCTGATTTCCTCCTTCTGATTCTTCTGCCTCTGATTTCCTCTTTCTGATTCTTCTGCCTCTGATTTCCTCCTGATTCTTCTGCCTCTGATTTCCATCTTCTGATTCTTCTGCATCTGATTTACTTCTGATTCTGATTTTCCTCCTTCTGATTCTTCTGGTTCTGATTGTCTTGCCTCTGGTTTTTCTGCTTCTGATTCCTCTGATTTTTCCTCCTTCCGATTATTCTGCTTCTGATGTTCCTGCTTCTAATTGTTCTGCCTCTGATTTCTTATTCTGATGTTCCTTCTGAATCTTCTGCTTCTGATTATTCTGCCTCTGATTATTCTGATTCTGATTAATCTTTGATTTTTCTGCATCTGATGTTACTGCTTCTGATTTTTATGCTTCTGATGTTACTGATTCTGATTTTGCTGCTTCTGAATCCTCTGCTTCTGATTTTCCTGCCTCTGATTTTCCTTCTACTGATTCTTCTGATTCTTATTTTTCTGCAACCGATTTTCCTCCCTCTGATTCTTCTGCCTCTGATTTCCTCCTTCTGATTATTTTCCCTCTCATTTTTCTGCATCCGATTTTCCTCCCTCTGACTCTTCTGCCTCTGATTTCCTCCTTCTGATTATCCTCCCTGTCATTTTTCTGCATCTGATTTTCCCCCCTCTGATTTTCCTCCCTCTGAGAACAGATTAAATTTGTAAAAAAAATGAAAAATCGTACGGATAGTCTGATGGTATTTCTGATGATTTTTCTGCCTCTGATGTTATTTATACATTGAAAAATAGACCACCCATCTGATCATTTTACTGTGTACAACCTTTTACAGTCACAACTGGGCAAACAAAATCAACGGTCACATTCATTAATTTTTATTCCAACATTATTAAGGTTAGTATAAGCTACGATAACAGAGAACCTACAAAACAAACATGATACCCTGTTCACTGTGCTATCAATCCCAAGTCAAACTCACTTGCATCAATATTAAATTCCATACGTCATCAATATTAATTAGTTTACAATAACATTATTTACACTTTCTGGAAATATCTGCAACCAATGTTGCATGCGATCATTGTAAACAAACTCCCATTGTCGTGCTTCTTGAGTGCAATTCTTTTTCCACAAATTACTTGTTGGTGGCATAGGAGAATCACGCTTCAAGTAAACCTGTTGAATTTAATAATTTATTAAACTATTAAAAAAAGTTGACAATTGTTAAACTATTGAACTATTTAATAATTTATTAAACTATTAATACCTGCACAAAATGGCAATTGTTAACAAATGCTATGACTATTATGCGATGATCAGTCGTAGATTTTTGGGAATTAGGTTTACGGGAGAAGGCGAATAACGGGAACAACGGGAAGAAGGTGAAGAAGGGAAAAAAAGATGTTTAAAAACAGAAGGGTATTTTCGGAATATTGATTTTTAAAAAAATTTGGTGGGTGTGGGTAGCAATAAGGGGGGTGTGGGTAGCAAAAATTAATGGTTAGGTTGAAAACGCATCAACGGGAATCGAAGTCTGATTTGAGATAGTCAAAGGTACAACAATATCACAACATTCTCTTTTTCTCATTTTCACCTTGTTTTCATTTCATAATTTAGGGTTTATAACCGATCGAATTTGTGATTTTCATCACAGAAGAGAAGAGAAGAGAAGATGGGTTTCATAATGGAATTCGCTGAGAATCTGGTTTTGAAATTGATGGAAGATCCAAAGGAAAGGGATCGTAGATTCAGGGAACACGTTTATAAGGTTAAGGACAGATGCGAAAAGACGAAGGAGATGTGGAGTTTACCTATGCGTCCCTATGGATTTTGGACATTCGAGCGCCACAATTCTCAGCTTGCTTGGGATGCACAGATTAGCGAAGTTGCTGGTCGAAGGGATCCTTACGATGATATCCTTCGACACTATCCTGCCACACCTAAATGAGGTTGTTGTTCTTCAAATTACTACATTTTTAAATTATCTACTTGTGAATTCTAACGTGCTATTTTACATTTTGTTTATTTGATGCTTAAATACTATGTAACTATGAAGAAGCACCCACACATAGACACCAACATGTAGACACCAATAATAATTTAAAATAAACGGAGCTGAATGGAACTTAACAAAATGGAACAGAGATTTCATTTTGTTGTTTCGGTATTTTACTATGGAATTGAACAAATTTCCCATTCCATTGCATATACCCCAAATTGGGGAATTGAAAAATAAGAGAATGAGATGGATTCCATTATATTCCATGTCACTCCATTCATTTTTTAGAAATTCAAACAATGGAATATAAGTTCATTCCATTCCATCAATCCAAAAAAAGCCTAAAGATAATTTAAGTGATTGAATGTAACATATATACTAATACTCTGCAGCTATGAAACATTGACACATATATATACATCAAACACGCCACTCATACTATCACGTAGACACCGGTAATAATTTTAAAAATGTAAGTGATTGAACGGAACCACATGTATTAGTGTTGGACAATAGACACACGTCAATCTGAAACGTTGGTGCAATGTAGCTTTGTAGGAGGGGTTTAGGATTGTGGACTTGGTTAGAATTATAATTGATGGTGAAACTTTGCATTAAGTCATCCCGCTTCTATCAGTTATTTACTTTATGAGAAGCTTTATCTTTAGTGTGGCATGAACTGAATTACCTGATTGCAGCATTGGTTTCTTAATTTCTCTTTATTTTTTCTTCTGTTAACTAATGTTAGTTAAACATGTATCATTACTTTCTACCTTTTTAATTGTTCCTTTATTGTGTTGCTTGAAAGCTGAAGCTTCCTCTCATGCAATGCCATTTTTGGCACCAGGATAGTTTTCCTATCGTTCCCCTTAAGTTATAAATCTCTTTCAATCATAGTATGTTAAAAGTTTGATGAGAAGGGTTTAGTTTTTGTCAGAATTGCAATGCCTTTGTTATGTTTATGTATTGCCATTTGCACTTATGTTTTGTTTTTTGTTTTTTTTAATGCAGTGGTGCTGAACTTGACTCAACTCACAAGTGTTCTTAGTGAAAAAGTGGGAATTTATCATATTTCCTTTATTAATCTCCTGTCCTGTTGCATGTTGCATAGACTACAGCTGGTTTGTAATGCACTATATTGCCGTTTCAAATAAAATTTCCATAAAACTATGGTGTTATATTAGATTTTTGTTCCAACTATGCTCTTCCTGGTTATTTATTTATTTTATGGGTGTTTGTTTCATCTCCTTATTTACATAGTTGAGTAAATTATTCGTTTCAATCCTGTTTAAGATATCATATTTTCCGCTTTTTAATGTGTTGGATGTTGTAGATTTAATTCATATATTGTGCTAGTTCTGTTTACTGAGTGAAACAATGTGCTATATAATGGCAGTCCTAGGAGTTGAGACAAAGCAAGTACTGAGCTCCGTTGAGCTTCTCATAATGAGACGATGACCACAATTTATGAACATACATGTAGTTATGTGTTGTTTAGAAATTTTGTTTGTGCATAATTCTCACAGATTATGAACTCTTCTGATGACTGCTAGGTTTTTGTATGAATGACCTCATTCCCTCTCTTTTCTTTGTTAGAATGGGACTAGACCCAGACTAATGAACTCTTAGGTTTAGGAACACTACTTTTCAAAGGAAAATTATTGATACTAGTTAGCACATGAGAGGCCAATCATGCATTTCCAAAAGAAACTATGGATCAACAATATGAACCTAATAGCCAGCTTAACATTTACGGGATGTTTGGAAGAACTTATTTGTGCTTATATCATGAAGTAAATACTTATATCAGTGCTTAGTTAAACTCATGGCATGTTCAACAACTTATGTCAATAAGCCCTTTAGAATAGTTTATGAATGAACACCCAATTAAGTTGTTACCTAAACACGTCCTTAGTTGAGGGAGCGATCTTCTAAGATTAATAGGATATAACGCAGTGTCTGGGTTAGGTTCTTTCTTCATATGAGATGCTAGTTAGGCAGATACATTGAACAGCCATTGATATTTTAGAGAATTACTGAATATTTTTCAATAGTCAGTTTTCTACACTTACGTAACAATTTGACTATACATTGTCCAAAATAGTTAATTTATTTTTAAAGATCATATGCTGCTGAATTTTATGCTAAGACTTGACTGTAACTCATGTCAATCCTGGCGCGATCCCGCTATCCCAGTGCGGTGGCGGGGCTGGCCGCAATGCCACTGACCGGGAAAACGCGTTTGATGGTAGTGGCGCTCCCGGCTGCTAATCCCGCTATCATCGCAACCTGCTATCCCATCGCAACCTGCTATACCATCCCGACCCGCTCTAGGGCTTTTTCAAAAACACAAGTTTTATTTTTATTTTTTTATTCTTCATTAAGGGTATCTAGGTCATTCCGCACCCACTTAAGCCCTAATTTTTTATTATTATAAAATATACAAAGGGTTTAGTTCAACATCATGAAAAAGAAATTGTTCTCGTTCTTCCTCTATTTTGTTCTTGCTTTGTTGGTTCTTGCTCTGTCGTTTTTGTTCTTTTCTTGCTCCCTTTAGCATTGTTTTGTTCCGTTCTTGCTATGTTCAGCATCGTTATGTTCTTGCTCTGTTGTTTTAGTTCTTTTTGTGACTCTGTTTTGTTTGCTCTATTTCTTCTGCTCTGATCTCTATTTTGTTGATTACAATTACCTATTAGAACTGATTTTGATGTTGAACTTTGGTTATTAAGTATGATTACCACTTTAATTGTATATTTTACTATTTTTTTTAGTATTTTTGTTAACTATTTGTATTTTATATAAACTGATTAGTTTATATAGTTTTTTGGCCTTTGCAATAGTGGTCATCCCTTATCCGCGATCCCGCTATTCTATTTTTAAGGTTCGGTGCTCCACTCTGCTATTTGAGACTAACAACATAAAGCTCATTAGGAATTAGCACCAGCTATCCCTTCTTTATTACAACTTGGTGTGGCTTACATGTGCTACTGCTGCAATTGGGGATTTTCAAATGTTTAAATGAACCTAATTTGATTCAATTGAATTGTACTATGAAACATATAATTAAGAGGTTTAATCGTATTCTAAAGTGAAGAGCAATGGCAACAAATTTTTTTGCTCTTTCATAAAATGGTCTCATTTCCAGGCAAAATTTATGTGGGTTCCATAATGGCTCATGAAATAACTAGCAGGACTGATGATTTAGTAGATCTTCTATTTCATGAGGTAAATCCATCAAACAATACAAAAAGTTGTTACAAAGAGTGTGTTGACATTTCTCACAAGGTGTATAGTGTGTTCAATCATCTATACGAAAAGAGTTAAGAACAAACACCATATCAATTCTTAATATTAATAGTCAAGATGAAATTATTGTCGCTAGTGATCAAGAGAGTTAAGAAACGGGTATTGGACGAAGTAAATAGGGGTAGGTGTGGGGGTGGAAAGTGACAAAGGAGGGTGACATATGATGTTGAAAGTCTATAAGAGGCTAGGCAACAAGGCAACCCCAAAAAAGTGTAATGATATGCCATTGAAGTTAGGAGATAGAGTCATGGGGAGTTAAAGTTGGAGAAGAGGCAGACAGGCAGAGGATGGGTGTAAAGGGAGAATGAATTTTTTAATGTGAAAACTGAATTTTTCACGTGATAGAGTTATGTTAAAATTGTCTGTTTCTGTCCTTCAAATTAAATATGTTGTTGTATAGGTGAATATTAATTTTGTCACCACATATCAATAGAAATTTCATTTATTATATACAAGGAAGCATTAACTGGGCATGATCTTTCTAATAATTTACAGTGTGCAATAACTGATTGTAAGAAACAAAAAAATGGAAAAAAAAATAGATGTACTTGTACTGTGTGAGAAATCAAAAAGGTGCCACTGAATCTCTGATTAATTGTTTGTGATGTTAATTATCCTTCTGCAATGGTTCGAGCTCGAGCAATCTGAGACTATGCAAATTCTTCCAGTTATGTTCAAAACTATAACAGCATTCAAAGGTTAAGAATGTAATTAAAAATAAAATTTTCTCTCAAATGTATACAAACATATATTAAAATATTCAAATTGGTTTTTACTTTTTCCTGTTATGAAATCTTAAATCTTGTACCAATGCTCAATTGATCCAAAACTCAAAATTGTTCCAAAGTATAGTCAAAACAAAATTTTATGCAAGAAAAAGACAGCAAACTTAATAACCATTTAACTCACCACTGACATAATCACATTATGTTCCACAGACTTTGGTTAATATTAAGCTACATAGTCTGTTCCCATAATTTCTTACATTTCCATTCATAGCTACACACCCTCTACACCTTTCTCAAAGCATATTTTATAAAGAAAATACTAGCAAGTACAAGTATTCAATCAGAAACATCTTCCACTGAAATTTTTTCATCTGCACTCACTTTAGCTTCACCTTGTTTAAATGCCTTAGCTATATCATCAACAGGAATCAAAGGCAAATAACCAAACACAGCATAACCCTTTCCAGTAATATCCTTAACAACATGGTTATACTTTTCTGACCAATGTGCAGCTGTTGGAACAGCCATCTCTGCCACTGCATGAAATGGTGGATAATGGTTGAGACCAGACCATAATTTTACTGACCCTGTTAGCACAATTTGTTTAGACTCTGTAGCAACATAATTTGCAGCTGCTCTTGGTCCACCTGATTGAGCCTCACTCACAACTTTCTCAGCTTTGTGTGTCACTTCTTCAATCAAACCTTTAGCTTGGTTTGCTACTTGCTTCACAATCATGTTCATCGAATTTGTTGGTAACTTCATCCACCTGCCATAATCACACAACAATTATTTTAACCAAACATTGTTTAACGTTGTCCCAATTCCCCATTCAATCATAAAAATGAAAAACTTTTTCAGTGTAAGTACGATGGTATTAAATTGGGGTGTGCTGTCACGATATGACGGTTTTAGAGCTCCAAGGTTTTAAGTGTAACTGCAACTATGCCCACAATTTGAAATAGTATTTGTAAAATGTTATCATTAGCTCAGTGATAACCAAGCTTTTTCACTTTAGACCAAAAAATTTGTTGAATCGTTTAATCAGACAGGATAAAAAGGACACAAAATACAAACCTCTATTAAGTTAACAAGACGATTGAATGTAGCATAAGAATCAAACTGTTTCTTCGTTTGAAAGTGAACTTAACTAAATGGATTTGGATTCCATTATTATTAATTATAGTATAATGTATAAAAATCAGAATAAAAAATAAACTTTGCTACTATAGATAGATGCATGCACAGATAATAGGTTTCTATATACAAAAAAAATCTATGGTAAAGTAACAAATAGATCTGATCTGAATCAAATACAAGGATCCTTATAAATATTAACAAAAATAAAAAAATAAAAAAATCATAATTACAAAGAAGCACAAATTATTAAGGATTCTCATACAAACAATTATAAAAAAAATGCATACAAACAAAAACAAAAGGGGGTAAACAGAGAGAGAGAGAGACCTTGTTGTCGAGAAAAAGAAGGAGATGTTGAGGGAGATCCTTGAATTTGTTGTAAACAGGACCAAGAACGGTAGTGACAGTACCTTCAACGGTTCCAACAGCAGATCTCAAAGGTCCTGAGTTATACTTTGCGTAACCATAGAAACTCGACATGCAAACAAAAGCTTGAATTGCAGCAATTCTCACAAACCCAAGATGCTTCAGTTCTTCATCATCACTCTTTTTCTCAACCCCCTTCTAAATTAAATTAAAATATTCAATATTAGTAGTATGTGAGATCTATATATATATATATATATATAGGTGCAAATAGCAATCATGCAAAGCAATTCAAACCTGGTTGATGTTGGTGGTGGTGTTGGCCATTGAAACTTAAGCTCTCGTTCCGTCAGTAGTTGTAACTGATTGATTATAAGGAAAGTTGAAATTGGAATCAAAACAAAAACAATTAAATTAAACAGGATACAATATAATATGCATTAACCTCCAAATACTAAAACACAATTGTATTGTATTCACGTCGATTCCTATGCCACCAATAAATGTATAAATAAATATACTCCCTCGATCTCGCGATGTAGAGCCCAATTTTAGGAACAAAATTAATATTTAAAAAAAAATATGATTTTCGTAAGATGTTATATATTTTGATAAATTTAATATTTGTCAAATATAAATTTAATTTTTATAGTAGGCGTATGCTACGATCTAAGTAATGCAACATAATTTTTTATTTTATGTTGGTGGCTCACATTTTTTATTTGAGTTCCACTTTTTTCGATTCATATTAGGGAGATTAATTGAATATTAATCAAATATTTCATGGACTAATAAAACAGAAAAAGGTATATTTCAGATTTTCAAAACAAAATGATAACGATTAATATTAAACATTTTTATGTGGAGCAAAAAATTGCAGGAACCAATACAAACAAGTTGATATATTTAAGTGACAAAAACATTTAAAATGTTTAATTTTTATTTAGAATTTAATTATCATGAAAAAAAATTGTAAATAAATTACACATAAACGTATGGTACTACGATTAATTTGGCTGTTTTGTAAAAAAAAAAAAGAAGGTTGTGAGTGATTTGAATAGTAAACAAAAAGCATAAACGAGGAGTTATTGTGGTTATACATATTTTAAATTAAGAAAAACAAGAAAACATCTTTTTTTTTTCTTTTATTAATTTGGAGTCTATTTATAACATAAAAAAGAAAAAAGGGGTTTAGTTCTACTCTGTTAATTCTTCATACAGTACAAGTTTACGGTATATATTTTAAGTTTAAAAAATATTTTTAAAGGTGCATGTTAGCGAAACTATTTTATTAAAAGTGAAATGATATAGGTGTACACTTTAATTATTTGACCACATTTAACAATTCACAATAAACTCGTATATGCCTTTGTAATTTTTTTGGTGTTTTTTAATGAAACTATAAAATATGGTAATGTGAAAGTAAATTAAATTGGTTATATTTTTGTCTTCGGAGGAATCATTTAGTGGTTTGACTAGAGACAATGAAAAAATTACATGCAAGAAGTTTATAGTTTAATTCATAGTATTAACATTTTTCCCTCCTCCTATTATTTATATTAACTACTAGCATTTATCTATAAAAAATTATGTTTTTTTATAATTATGTAACAAATGTGTGAAATTTTTGAAATCCAAATAATTATCAATTCAAAAAATACATATAGCGGCTTTACGATATCTTTATTTATTAACAAAAAATGAAGATTGTGTTCTATTTTACAAAAGAACAAAGATTGTTTTGCATAAATTGATTTAATCAAACGTAAGGTTTACTTTGAGGTGCATTATGATGATAATTCTTCAGTTTTTTATTAGTATACTTTTATCAATATAATTTTGTTTATTCTAGTTTTTTTTATTAACATTAATATTTTTTTGTTAGTATACTTGTCATTCCACGAAATTAGCAATTATTTTTAGGGGAAAAAAAAGCAATGGTTTACAACCTACAAAAGGAAAGTACAAATAGAAGTTGAGTCCATTCATCGTGAGAAATGTACCATACACTCCCCACCTAAACCTCCCACCTATCATTCTTTGTAAAATATCATAATTGCCCTTTTTACTAATTATAAATCCATCTCCAAAAAATTATTATTCACCTTTTAATCTGTTCCATTCGAAACTTTCGGAATTCACCCCACAATTCGAAACATTCAAATCTTCAAAATAAAATAAGTACATAATTTAAATAAATTTCGAATATTTCAAATATTCGAAGTTAAGTTTTTGTAAACTTTTGAAAGTTTTGAAGAAGTTGAAACATTCGAAGTGAAACCTTCCAGAATTCATCAACACTTTCGAAAGTTTCGTTTGAAGCTGGAAGTTTTGAATACTTTCCGAAGTTTCGTATGAATCTGAAAGTTTCGAAGAACTTTAGAAGTTTCGTATAAATATGAAAGTTTCGAAGAACTTCGGAAGTTTCATTCGTAGTTGAAAGTTTCGAAACTTTTCAAAAGTATCATTTCAACCTAAAAGTTTCGAAGGCAGTATTGAAAAATAATTAATTTTATCTTTTAAATATTGTATTTATATTATTATTATTAATTAAATAGAGTAAACTTTTTAGAATCAGGCATGAGTAGAGTTGAGGTTCCTGCTACAACGATGACTATAGATTATACAGATAAATTTATCACTGATCAGGTATTTTTACCGATAATTAATTTTAGAAGTTTTAGTTTTAATGTATTAACATGTATTAATGTTTTATTTGAAATATATGTTGTAGATATTTCTCTCTCGAGAAGCTATATTTGAATGGGCAAAAAAAAATTGGAATGCAAAATGGAATTTTAATTGTTACCATTCGATCAGATAAAACAACGGGAAAGAGAGGCAGAAAAGACAAATTAATTTTGGGATGCGAAAGAGGCGGAAGATATAAATCAAAATCAACAGTAACATGTTCTCACAAGGAAAACTGTCCGTTTAAACTTAGATGTATACGATCGAGTTTGGGTGAAGGATGGAAAATTAGTGTTCATTGTGGAACACACAATCATGATTTAGCCAATACTTTATACGGCCATTCATATTTGGGCGTCTAAATGAAGAGGAGAAATTTTTTGTCAATGACATGACAAAGTATAATCTTGCACCAAGGTTCATTTTGAATGCTTTGAAAGAGAAAAATAAAGATAATGTCACAATTTCCACTCAAATATATAAAGCAAAGAGTACTTATCGATCATATTTGAGAGGTTCGTACACAGAAGTGCAACATCTGTTGATGTTAATACAAAATAAAAATTATGTGCACTGGACAAGAAGACGGGATAATTCAAATGTTCTAAGAGACATATTTTGGCTGCATCCTGATTGTATAAAGCTGTTGAACACGTTTCATTTTGTTTTGATATGTGATAGCTGAAGGTGCAAACACGAGAAGGGGGGGTTGAATTGTGTTTGACTAACTTGACTACTTTTCATGTTTTTATACTTTTAAAACAAAACTTGATGAAATAAAAACAGAGTTAGCAGCGGATATAAAGTAAAAAATAAAACACATAATTTTTATACTGGTTCACCGTTAACGAGGCTACGTCCAGTCCCTTCACCTTGAAGGATTTCACTAATTCAAACCTTGAATTACAACCGTTCTACTGACCCTCCAAGTCAATCTTCTCAAACAGTCTAACAATCCTAGACTCTTAAGGAATATAACACCTGTCTTCAGCCAATCTGACAATCCCAGATTGTAGAAGAAATTTCAACACTATGAATCTAATTGCCAAGTAATCTGCTACCCCTTCTGACTCCCTCAGATTGTAGACTCTACTTCAACAACTTAGATTTGACACAATGGAAGGAAAATAACACGAGTACTTGCTTCTTGAAAGCTGGAACTCACAATTGACCTCTCTGAAAATTTGAGTGTTTGCTTTGGAAGTGTATGACTCCTTTGTGATTTTCGATTCAAAGTATTCTGCCTTGAGCCTCCTTTTATAGATGCAGATTAGGGCCTCTTCCAATGCTTAAATTCGAGCTGAATCTTGCTGGATTCTCTTGCAAAAATAACTTGACCAATTGGGCTTCATTTAAATAAAAGACATATCTTCAGATTTCTTTCAAAAATAACTGGCCAATCAAATCTTTTATTTGTTCCCGCCACAGCTCCTGAATTCCACACTACTCTACATTTATTTTTTTAACAAATCTTTTTAATACTTTGATTAAAATAACTTAAGATCTTCACCATTAATCCTCATGATTAAATCTGGACCATTAGATTCTTCTGCGCCAGTCCACATCTGGACCAAACTAAATTGATATGCTGTGATCCTCTGAATTCGGCCATCCCTAGACCACACTTCCTAACCCTCTGATCTTCTGATTTCGGCCATCCTGGACTCGCACATGATATGCTATAATCCTCTGAACTCGGCCTTTGCTGGACTACACATCCTGTCCCTCTGATTTCGGCCAACACTGGGCCATGGTCTAATCTTCTGATCTGGGCCATCACTGGGCCAAATAATTTATTCTGAACCATTAAACTGAATATTTTTCCTCTGATCTGGACAAATTTTGGACTTGGTATGGAATGAACTTAAATTAACTTTAGAAAAAATATTTCAGTCTGGACATTTTACCTTTGATTTTGGACCAGGTCTGGATTGGTTATGGAATTCATTTCTTCTGGTATGGACTTAGTTTCATGCCCTGAATCATGCTATCTTATGGTTTGGGTCAGATCTGGATTGATTCTCTTGTTCTGGACTCATTAACTTATCTTCTGGTTGAGTTTGGAACAAGTCTGGGCTGTTTTAATTTCTCACTGCCAGGCCATCTTCTGGTCAGAATAACTTCTGGAATAAATTTGATATTTGATTCCTCTTGGTCTGGACAAACTCTCCCTCTGGCAGGCTTTCCTCTGGTATGGTCCAGGTCTTCTTCTGATTTTTCTTCCTTCTGTTCTGGGCCAGCAAAGATATCTTCTGGTGATGTTTTGACATTCTTGGAGTATCTTCTGGTAATTCCAGAATTCACTTTCTGGAATCCTTTGATCTTCTGCTTCTAATTATTTCAGTTTCTGGTGGTATTTAATTTAATAATTCAAGGTACAAAATAAGATTATATTGAGTGCTTTGGTAAACATCAAAATCCTAAAACTTAGAACCAACCAGAAGATCAAAGGATTCCAGAAAATGAATTCTGGAATTACCAGAAGATACTCCAGGATCACCAGAAGATATATTTGCTGGCCCAGATCAGAAGGAAGAAATGTCAGAAGAAGATCTGGACCATACCAGAGGAAAGCCTGCCAGAAAGAGAGTTGTTCCAGACCAAGAGGAATCAAATATCATATTTATTCCAGAAGTTATTCTGACAAGAAGATGGCCTGGCAGTAAGAAATTAAAACAGCCCAGACTTGTTCCAGACTCACCAGAAGATAAGTTTAAGGGTCCAGAACAAGAGAATCAATTCAGATTTGACCCAGACCATAAGATAACATGATTAAGGGCATGAAACTAAGTCCAAACCAGAAGAAATGAAATTCGAGAATCAATCCAGACCTGATCCAAAATCAAAGGGAAAATGTCCAGACTGAAATATTTTTTTCTCAAGTTAATTTTAGTTCATTCCAGATCAAGTCCAGAATTTGTCCAGATCAGAGGAAAAATATTCAGCTTAATGGTTCAGAATTAATTATTGGGTCCAGTGATGGCCCAGATCAGAAGATCAGACCATGGCTCAGTGTTGGCTGAAATCAGAGGGACAGAATGTATAGTCCAGCAAAGGCCGAATTCAGAGGATTATAACATATTAGGTGTGCATCCAAGATGGCCGAAATCAGAAGATCAGAGGGTCAGGAAGTGTGGTCCAAGGAAGGCCGAAATCAGAGGATCGCAGCATAACAATCAATATGGTCCAGATGTGGACTAGCGCATGAAGATCCAATGGTCCAGATTTAATCAGGAAATTTATACGGTGGAGAATTTAATTTATTTTGATCAAAGGATTAAAAAGATTTATTACAAAAATAAAGTGAGGTGTTGTGGAATTCAGGAGCTGTGGCGGGAAGGAACCAACAGATTTAATTGGCCAGTTATTTTGAAAGGAAATATGAAGATATGTTTTTTATTTATATGAAGCCCAATTGGTCAAGTTATTTTTACAGAGAATCCAGCAAGATTCAGCTCGAATTTAAGCATTGGAAGAGGCCCAAATCTGCATCTATAAAAGGAGGCTCAAGGCAGAATACTCAAGCATCGAAAATCACAAAAGAGTCATACACTTCCAAAAGCAAACACCCAAATTTTCATAGAAGTCAATTGTGAGTTTCAGCTTTCAAGAAGCAAGTACTCTTGTTATTTTCGTTCCACTGTGTCAAATCTAAGTTGTTGAAGTAGAGTCTACAAGCTGAGGGAGTCAGTAGGGGTAGCAGGTTACTTGGCAATTAGATTCATAGTGTTGTGTGTTAAATCTAAGTTGTTGAAGTAGAGTCTACAATCTGAGGGAGTCAGAAGGGGTAGCAGGTTACTTGGCAATTAGATTTGTAGTGTTGTGATTTCTTCTACAATTTGGGATTGTCAGATTGGCTGAAGACAGGAGCTGCATTCCTCAAAGAAGTCTAGGATTGTTAGATTGTTTGAGAAGACTGACTTGGAGGGTCAGTAGCAAGGTTGTAATTCAAGGTTTGAATTAGTGAAATCCTTCAAGGTGAAGGGACTGGACGTAGCCTCGTTAACGGTGAACCAGTATAAAAACTGTGAGTTTTATTTTTACTTTTATCCGCTGCTAACTCTGTTTTTAATTATACATCAAGTTTTGTTTCAAAAGTATAAAAACAGGAAAAGTATTCAAGTTAAGTCAAACACAATTCAACCCCCCCTTCTCGTGTTTGCACCTTCAATTGGCATCAGAGCTCGGTCTCAAGGCTGAGCACTTAACAGTGTTTGAGGAAAGGTCCAAGGGGTTCAATATGTCAGAAGAATTGGGAAACAACATCAACAGACCACCACTGTTTGATGGAGAAAGGTTTGAGTATTGGAAGGACAGAATGAGAAGCTTTGTCATATCTCAAGATCCTGAACTATGGAAGATGATAGTTAATGGATACACTGCACCTACTGATCCAGAAGATCCAACTAAGAAACTAGACATGGATGATATGAAACCAGATCAGAGCAGATTACACAAACTTCATCACAAGTCCAGAAACATCATGATCAGTGCAATCACATTCAAGGAGTTTGATAGATGCACAGATAAAGAAACAGCAAAGAGCATATTTGACAGTCTGGTTCTGACCTATGAAGGAACCAAGCAGGTTCAAGAAGCAAGGGCTAACATATTGGTCAGGAAGTTTGAGTTGTTTAAGATGGAAGAGGATGAAGACATTGAAGCAATGTTCAGCAGATTCCAGACTTTGGTATCAGGTTTAAAAGTACTAAACAAAAGCTATACCACTGCAGATCATGTCATGAAAATTCTAAGAAGTTTACTAAAAAGGTGGAGACCAAAGGTTACTGCAATACAGGAAGCCAAAGATCTAAATAACTTAAGACTTGAAGACTTGATCAGCTCACTCAGGTCCCATGAAATAGAACTGGAAGAAGATGAACCAAAGAAGAAGAAGAATCTGGCTCTGAAGTCGAAACAGAAGAAAGCTGCAAATGCAGTATCAGAATCAGAGGATAGTGACAGTAACAGTGATGATATGGCTTACTTAACCAAAAAGATGGTTAAGATCTGGGAAAACAGGAAGAAAAGAAACTTCAAGAAGAAACATAACAGCAAAGATAAGGAAGAATCTGACAAGAAGAATATCATCTGTTATGGATGCAATGAACCTGGACATATCAAGTCAGAATGTCCAAATCTGGAAAAAGGCAAATAGCACAAGAAGAGTTCCAGATACAGAAAGAAAGGTCTGATGGCTGCCTGGGATGTATCAGAATCTGAGGAAGAATAGTCTGATGAAGAAGAGGTAGAAACAACAAAGATGGCTCACATCAAGTCTGCTTCTGGACATCATAAAGGCACGAATTCAAGAAGGAAAAGAGGCAGAAGGAAGAATGATCGAAGCAATCATTCAAGCAAGTCTGGAAGCACATCAGAGGAAGCAATTCTGTCTCTGATGACTCATACCAACTCAAGTTCTAAATACAACTCAAGCTTTGGAACAGAATCAGAAGATGAAGACAATGAGGTATTTTCTGATCTTTCTAAATCTGAATTGATTGAGACTTTAAAAGACTTATTAAATGCAAACAATAAAAGGTCTTTAAAACTGAAAACTCTTAGGGAAGATAAGAAAAAATCTAACCAAAGAAGTCCAAATTTTAAAGAATCGAAATTCTAAGTATGCAACTTGTAACACCTTGAGTTTAAAACACAGCGCGGGTGCATTTTTTTTTTCAAATAAATATTAAAAAATGAGTTTTCCAAAATTAATATCAAGGGAATTAAAACAAAATCAGTTCATTTCAAAAGTTATCACCCAATCAGTGTTAGAGTGCAGAATAATATAGCGGAAAAAGTAATACATTAATTCCCAAAATAAAATTACATTTCCCAAAACTCAAGACCCTATACAAAAGTCTAGACTGATCATGCACTAAGCTACAGTAGCACGGTCTCCACCGTATCCTCTATAAGTCTCGTCTTCAGCCAACCGTCCGTCCCTCTGCGTTGTCCATGTAGACTCCGTACGTAAAGATCAGGGGAAACTAACGACGTTTCCGTCGTTAGTGTATCCGTCGGTAGGACGGGTTCGGGTAACATTTGAGGGCAAAGCCCAAAGTCCACAATATAATAGCAAGGGGTCACCGACCGAAATTAACAATTAAG
This sequence comes from Cicer cuneatum, assembly GCA_037974295.1. NCBI lineage: Eukaryota > Viridiplantae > Streptophyta > Magnoliopsida > Fabales > Fabaceae > Cicer > Cicer cuneatum. Next base: position 10,196,323 of record JBBPBO010000005.1, read on the forward strand.
CACATAGCATATATTTCACAACAACACATGTATTCATGGCATAATATATGATGACAATAAAAATGCTCATTGGAAATTGCATAACATATATGTCCTTTCAAAAACAGCAGCCAATTATTATGATATATGTGGTAAGTACAAACAACACCTCAGCAAATCACAATCATTAAATTAGAAACTCAGATTCTGAACAGTACTCACACACATTCAATTTCCACTCATTCATCATGAAATCAAACGTGACCCACCGGTCAATACCTCAATGCAATATGTATATGCTCATGCATAATTTTCTTGGAATCACCAAGGTGCAGTCACTCACAGACCAGCACAATTTAACGGCCCTCATGACCAGGGTGCAATCGCTCACAGATCAGCACCAGTGCAGACGCTCAACAGTCCAGCACATCGTGCAGTCGCTCAACAGACCAGCACGTTTGACATATACCAAGGTACAATCGCTCAACAGATCAGTACCTAGTGCGGTCGCTCAACAGACTAGCACTCGTGCAATCGCTCAACATATCAGCACGTGGCTGCGCATTTCAGGGTACAGACGCTCAATAGTCCAGCACTAGTGCCAACGCTCAACAGTCCAACACTTATATACCAAAGTACAATCGCTCAACAGATCTATACTTAGTGCAGGCGCTCAACAGTCTAGCACTCGTGCAATCGCTCAACAGATCAGCACGTGGTTGGGCATTCCAGGGTACAGACGCTCAATAGTCCAGTACCAGTGTAGTTGCTCAAAACAGACCAGCACTCGTGCAATCGCTCAACAGATCAGCACGTGGCTGCGCATTTCAGGGTACAGACGCTCAACAGTCCAGCACTTATATACCAAAGTACAATCGCTCAACAGATCAGTACTTAGTGCAGATGCTCAACAGTCCAGCACTCGTGCAATCGCTCAACAGATCAGCACGTGGTTGCGCATTACTCTGTGGCCCATCGCGGGTACCACTTGACTATGAAATGCATGAATATGCAGTGTTTCACTTATCTAGAAACAGAATGCAAAATCAGACAATTCATGCTCTTCATCATGTTTAAATATTTCAGCACAATCATAAATAACAACATCACAATCATGATTAAATAGTCCATTAATCATTAACACTTTGAAAAGTTTTCCCAGACTCTTAGAATTCAATTACAGAGTTTAAAACTGAGGATTTCTGGAATTTTACGAATATGTAGTTTGCTCCACCATTTCAGGTCCAACAATCATACTCTCTCCGTCCTTATACGAGCATAAGGGCGTCTGATACTTGCGTCCATACAAAGCCTCATAGGGTGCCATTCCAATACTTGCGTGAAAACTGTTGTTGTAAGTGAATTCAATCAATGGCAGCACTTCATCCCAATTTTCTCTGTCATCCAACACGCATGCTCTCAATAGATCTTCCAAGGACTGATTTGTTCTCTCAGTTTGTCCGTCTGTTTGTGGATGGTAGGCTGAACTCAATTTCAGTTTTGTCCCCAAAACTTCATGCAACGCTCCCCAAAAATGAGATGTGAACTTTGGGTCACGGTCCGATACTATACTTGATGGAACGCCGTGTAACCTCACAATCTCAGCGATGTAGATCTCTGTCAGCTTATCTACTTTATAAGTGGTCCTTACCGGTAGGAAATGTGCGGACTTCATCAATCGATCTACTATTACCCAAATAGAATCATTATTTTTCCTTGTCTTGGGCAGTCCTGTTATGAAGTCCATGGAAATGTTGTGCCACTTCCATTCCGGTATGTCCAAAGGTTGCAGCATTCCAGTAGGTCATTGATGTTCCACTTTCGCTTTCTGACAAGTCAAACAAGCTGATACATATTCTGCCACATCCCTTTTCATTCCTGGCCACCAGAAATTCTGCCTTAAGTCCTGGTACATCTTGGTCGCTCTAGGATGAATACTTAACTTACTCTTATGAGCCTCTTCCAAAATCATTCTTCTCATCTCTGCAACTTCCGGTACACAAATTCTTCCATTACACCTCAGAATATTATCTGTTCCGACGTTGAACTCAGTTGTCTGCCCTTGCGCTATCAAACTCCTCTTTTCTTGGATCAATGCGTCATCTTGCAAGTTTGCAATCTCCTCCAGTAATCCACTCGAAATTGTTATCATCCCACACTTTAACACTCCTGGTGCAAACTTCACGTCCAAGTGTAGGTCTCTAAATGCTTCCCACAACTCTTGTTGTCTGGCCATTACCATTGAAGATACTGACACACTCTTCTGACTTAATGCATCAGCCACCACATTGGCCTTTCCAGGGTGGTACTGCAATGAGAAGTCAAAATCCTTGAGAGTCTCCATCCATCTTCTCTGACGCATGTTCAATTCGTTCTGGTCGAACAGATACTTCAAGCTTTTATGATCACTAAACACCGTGAATGTGCATCCATATAAGTAGTGTCTCCAAACTTTTAACGCAAACACTACAGCAGCAAGCTCTAAATCATGGGTAGTGTAAGACCTTTAATTTTAAATATTAATATTGGAATTAATGTCAAGGGCATTTTGGGAATTTTTGTAAATATTTAATATATGTATGTTTTGAGTAAATATATATATATATATATATAAATATTTATTTTGAAGTATGAATTAAAATTATTGGGTGGAGAATTAAATTAATTTAATTTCAAGTAATTAAATTAATCAAACCACTAAGTAAGGATTAGTGGCTAATTGCAAGACAATTAAAAAGCTGGAAAATCAGACATGTGGCAAGTGAGGTGGCACCATGAGAGTCTATATATAGGAGTGAGAAGGATGGTAAAGTCAGAACACCATTCCTTCCTCCTTACTGCCCATATTGCACGTACCAACTCCATCTCCTCCCATTCTGTCTCTGTTTCTGCCATTCTCGAACTCAAATTTAAGAGAGGGAAATTCCTCTAAACACCATTAACTGAAATTCCAACCATCAAACCAGAAAACCCCCAGTAGTAAAGTTAATCCCCACCTCAATACGAAGAGAAAGAACCCAGTTTGGCAGCAGCAAACTCAGGGAACAATTTCACCGTTTTTGGACGCAGAAAAGGGAACGCAGCAGGAACAAGAGAAATAGCAGAGCACGCTACAAGGTAAGGGAACCTTCCATCTTTTAGCTGCATTAGGGCCACGAATGTGGGTTATTTCAGTTCTATTTTTAAAAGAAAAACTGTTTTCGAAAAATGACATTTTGAAAGAAATGCATTTTGTTGATATGTGATTATCCTGATGGTTGTTGTTGGCTGTTTTTCTAATAAAACATGCTGTTTTACTTATGGGTGAAAGCTGGAAAATGTTTGCATGTTATTTTAATGATGATTAAAATGCATGTCATAAAACTGTTTTGAAAATAGTCTTAAAATGCAAAAATGCATTCGGTTGAGGTTTGTTGTTCTGTGATGCTTGCATGTATTTCTGTGGTATCATGAAAGCTGAATACTTGCATGTTATTCTATTGTGTGGTGAAAGCTGAAATGCTTTACATGTCATTCTGTTGTTGAGAAAACTGAGTGCTTGCATGTCATCCTGATGTTTGATGAGTGTGAACACTGAAATGTTGCATGTTTGTTCTGATGAGTGTGAACACTGAAATGTTGCATGTTTGTTCTAATGAGTGAGAACACTGAAATGTTGCATGGTGTCTTGATGATTTGATCATCTGTCTCTGTTTTGGATAAACTGGTTCTGATTCTATTTTATGTTGTGGGATTTTGGTGATGAAAATGATTCTGAATCTGGTCTTGTTTGTGATGATTCTGGTGGTGTGATGTTTTAAAAGGAAAAAGGCATTTTAAATGGGGGAAATGTTTTCTGGAAAAGGCAGAATCTGTGTTGTTATTTGGTTGTTGTTTTTCATGAAATAGTTGAAAGAGTGTTGATGTTTCAGGAAGTATTTCACTGGTTTTTCGAAGGTGTATTCGAATACAACATGAGTGTATTCGAATACAACCTGTCAAGTTCTGTTTTGCCTAAGTTTTCAAAACCTGTATTCGACTACGAGCCCCTGTAGTCGAATACAGAAGAAGGATTTTTGCTTCTGACTAAACCTCTGTATTCGACTACGACCTTGTCGTATTCGAATACAGAAGTGAAATTGTTAACACTGTCTTCGCATCTGTAGTCGACTACACGCATGCTGTATTCGACTACAGATTCGAGTTTTTCCAGAAACTCAGCTTTTAGCTTCTGTATTCGAATACAAGGAAGCTGTATTCGAATACAGATTCGTGTTTTCCAGAAAAATCAATTTCAATCACTGTCATGTGAGTTTTAAAGTATTGAGAAACTTTGAGAAGGATTTAAATGATTTAAATGAGGTCTGTGAAATGGTTTTAAAGTGGAGGGGATGATGTTTTGAAAAACCTTTAAGGACATGGGAGAAATGCTGAAATTTTCAAGGTTTGGTCTTCTGTATTCGACTACAGGCATGCTGTATTCGAATACAGAATGTTAAAACTGCAGTTAATGCTTCTGTATTCGAAATAGGGGGTCTGTATTCGAATACAGATTCGAATTTTCAGAAAATTTCAAGTTTTAAGAGTGTTTTGAAAACCCTGAGTGTCTGGGGAATACTGGGGATGTTGTGGTGAGTTAAAGTGGAACTTTGATGAGATTTTGAAGTGGTGGTGAAGTTTTAAAAACATTACTGATGTAATGAAAGAGGTTGATTTATGCACTGAAATCTGCCTCTGTATTCGAATACAGCTGTATTCGAATACCAGAGAGCTGTATTCGAATACATAGAGTGATTCTATACTGTTTTTGGCTTCTGTATTCGAATACAGAAGAGCTGTATTCGAATACAGATTCGTAAATCCCAGAAAAATCCCAGTTTTAAACACTGCAACTGAATTTTGAGGGGTTGGGAAAACATTTCAAAGTGTGAATGATTAATGGATTGTTCAATTCATGATTGTGATGTTGTTATTTATGACTGTGCTGAGATATTTAAACATGATGAAAATCATGAATTTCTGAGTTTGCATTATGTTTCTAGAGAAGTGAAACACTGCATATTCATGCATTGCATAGTCAAGTGGTACCCGCGATGGGCCACAAGAGTAACACGCAACCACGTGCTGATCTGTGAGCGATTGCACGAGTGCTGGTTTGTGAGTGACTGCACTAGGTAGTGATCTATGAGCGATTGTACCTTGGTATATAAGTGCTGGTCTGTGAGCGACTGCACTAGTACTGGACTGTGAGCGTCTAGACCCTGAAATGCGCAACCACGTGCTGATCTATGAGCGATTGCACGAGTGCTGGTCTATGAGCGACTGCACTAGGTACTGATCTGTGAGCGATTGTACCTTGGGTTTTGTCAAACGTGCTGGTCTGTGAGCGACTGCACGAGTGCTGGTCTGTGAGCGATTGCACTGGTGCTGATCTGTGAGCGATTGCACGCTGGTCATGAGGGCCGTTAAATTGTGCTGGTCTGTGAGCGACTGCACCTTGGTGATTCCAAGAAAATTGTGCATGAGCATATATGCATTACATTGAAGGATTTGACCGTTGTGTCACGATTGTTTATATGATGAATGTTAGAGATTAATGTGTGTGAATGCTGTCCAGAATCTGAAATTCTGAATTAATGATTGTGTTTTGTTGACGTGTGTTTGTACTTACCGCATACTTCATAATCATTGACTGCTGTTTTAAAAAGGCATGAAAGTCATAAATTTTCAGATGAGCATGATTATTTCCTCATCATCATATGTTATACCATGATTATACATGTTGTTGTGCAATATATGCTATGTGATTATCTGTTATTTTCGGTCGGTGACCCCTTGCTATATATTGTGGACTTTGGGCTTTGCCCTCAGATGTTACCCGAACCTGTCCTACCGACGGATACACTAACGATGGAAACGTCGTTAGTTTTCCCTGATTTTTATGTACGAAGTCTACGTGGACAACGTAGAGGGACGGACGGTTGGCTGAAGACGAGACTTATAGAGGATACGGTGGAGACCGTGCTACTGTAGCTTAGTGCATGATCAGTCTAGGCTTTGTATAGGGTTTTGAATTTTGGGAAATGTAATTTTATTTTGGGAATTAATGTATTACTTTTCCTCTGTATTATTCTGCACTCTGACATTGTTAACATTTTAAAAATGCCTTAATGTTTATTATTAAATTTCTTGAAATGGAGTACTTATTGGTTTATGGAAACTTTATTTTAATTCTTTTGAAATAATTTTGGGAAAACTCATTTTAATCATTAATTTCAAAAAAAAAAAAAAATGCACCCGCGCTGTGTTTTAAACTCGGGGTGTTACAATTGTGGTATCAGAGCATTTGGTTAATTTTTGGGTTTAAGCTCTGATTAAAGTGTTGTTTTGAGTCATTAGCCGATCATGCATAAGAAGCAAGTTGTTAAAGTGTCAAGTCTTGTGTGAGTTGTGGGGTGAATGAAGTAATGATGATTTTGTAGGAAACAATGCCTCCAAGAAGAGACGACACCGCAAGGACGAATGTCAGTCGGGAAGATAGGATGGCTGAGGCAATGAACAATATGGCTGCGTCTGTTGCTGCCCAGACGGCTGCCAAGACTCAACGCGACCTATAGAAGAGAGAACGAGAAATTCGCGCTGCTGAGTCTAGAGGGCTTTAGGACTTTCGCCGTCATAACCCTCCCAAGTTCACAGGTGATGAGGGTCCAGAAAGGGTGGATCAGTGGATCCAAGAGATGGAAAAGATATTCGAGATGATTAACTGTCGGGCAGTAGTGAAAGTCAACTATGCCACGTACCTGCTGGTAGGGGACGCAGAGTACTGGTGGAGGAGTACGAGATCACTGATGGCGTCGGCGCAAGAGGAAGTGACCTGGGAGTCATTCAAAAAGAAGTTTCTAGACAAGTACTTCCCAATGAGTACGAGGACCAAGTTGGGGGATGACTTTCTGAAATTGTACCAGGGGAGTATGACAGTGGGAGAATACGCCGCTAAATTTGAGTCGCTATCCAGACACTTCAGATTCTTCCGAGAAGAAGTTGATGAACAGTTCATGTGTCATCGCTTCCAGAATGGATTGAGGTATGAGATCCAAGAATCGGTCCTACCCTTGGGAATACAACGTTTCCAAGTGCTAGTGGAAAAGTGTAGAGAGGTGGAGGAAATGAAGAATAAAAGGGCCAATAGAGGTGGTCACTTTAACTCAGGGGGGCCTAGTCGGATGAATAACCAGAACAATAAAGGGAAACAAGTTGCCAAGCCGTATGACCGGCCACATAACAACTGGAGGGGCCAGAATCGGCCGGAGAATCAGACTTTTGGAAGGCAATTGAGACAAGGAGTCCGGTGTTATCGATGTGGGAAAGAAGGGCACATGGCTACTACTTGTACCACAAGGGATCTTATGTGTTTCAATTGCCGGAAGCCAGGACATGTGGCGAGGGATTTACGGGTTCCGAAGGTGGAGCCAACGGTGAACGCGACTAGGGCTACTCGTCCTACTGCTAGAGGCCGCGTCTACCACATAGGTGCTGAAGCTGGAGGACAAGCTCATAATTTAATCCAGCAAGATTGTGAGATTGCAGGTAACACCCTAACTGCACTTTTTGATTCGGGGGCAACCCACTCTTTCATTGCTATGGATTGTGTGCATCGTTTGAAGTTGTCTATATCTGCTTTGCCTTTTGATTTGGTTGTTACTACGCCTGCTAAGACTTTGACTGTAGACTCTGCATGTTTACACTGTACGGTAACAATTCAGAATAGGGACTTCTTGGTTAATCTAATCTGTCTACTCCTACAATCCCTTGAGATCATTCTCGGCATGGATTGGATGTCCTATACTTACGTAGTTTTGGATTGCGCTCGAAAACTGGTTCTTTTCCCCGAACCTGGAGTTGCTCGATATTTGACTGCTAACCAACTCGGAGTATCGCTGAGAGAAGGAACTCAGGAGTTCTTATCATTGGCTAACATAGAGACCAAGATGGATGTAAATATAGAAGATGTGATGTTAGTCAAGGAATACCCAGACATATTCCCATATGAAATTCCAAGATTACCCCCGGTGAGAGAGGTGGAGTTCTTCATTGACTTACACCCAGGAACTGGACCTATCTCAATTGCACCATACCGAATGTCGCCATTGGAATTAAGAGAGCTTAAGGGTCAGATTGAAGGCTTGTTGGAGAAAAGGATTTATCAGACCAAGTGTGTCGCAGTGGGGAGCACCGATATTGTTGGTTAAGAAGAAGGATGGAAGTTCGCGGCTATGTGTGGATTATCGACAGCTGAACAAGGTGACCATCAAGAACCGTTATCCTTTACCGTGCATCGACGATTTGATGGACCAATTGAGGGGTGCAGCAGTGTTTTCAAAATTGATTTGAAGTCGGGATACCATCAGATTCGAGTAAGAAAAGGAGATATTCAAAAGACTGCTTTCAGAACTTTTTACAGACATTATGAATATCTCGTTATGCCTTTTGGAGTTACGAATGCACCAGCAATTTTCATGGATTACATGAATAGGATATTCAACCCGTTTCTGGATAAGTTTGTGGTGGTATTCATCGACGATATTCTGATTTATTCAAAGGATGAAGAAGAACACGAAGAGCACCTACGCCAAGTTCTAGACGTTTTACGCGAGAAGCAGGTGTATGCCAATTTGTCGAAGTGCGAATTTTGGCTAGACAAAGTGAATTTCTTGGGACACGTAATAACCAAAGAAGGAATCGCTGTGGATCCGGAAAAGATTGAGACCGTTCTTGCCTAGAAACAGCCTCAGACTGTCACGGACATAAGGAGTTTTGTCGGATTAGCAGGGTACTACAGAAGATTCATTGAAGGATTCGCTAAGATTGTAGCTCCTCTGACACAACTAACCAGGAAGAATCAGCCGTTTGCATGGACGGAGAAGTGTGAGAAGAGTTTTCAACTGTTGAAGGAAAAGTTGACGACCTCACAGAGGAACCATATGAAGTTTACTGTGATGCATCTCACCAAGGTCTGGGATGTGTTTTGATGCAGCACAAGAAAGCTGTAGCTTATGCCTCAAGGCAGTTGAAGACTCACGAACGGAACTACCCTACCCATGACTTAGAGCTTGCTGCTGTAGTGTTTGCGTTAAAAGTCTGGAGACACTACTTATATGGATGCACATTCACGGTGTTTAGTGACCACAAAAGCTTGAAGTATCTGTTCGACCAGAAAGAATTGAACATGCGTCAGAGAAGATGGATGGAGACTCTAAAGGATTTTGACTTCTCCTTGCAGTATCACCCTGGGAAGGCCAATGTAGTGGCTGATGCATTGAGCAGAAAGAGTGTGTCAGTATCTTCAATGATAATGGCCAGACAACAAGAGTTGTGGGAAGCATTTAGAGACCTACACTTGGACGTGAAGTTTGCACCAGGAGTGTTAAAGTGTGGAATGATAACACTTTCGAGTGGATTACTGGAGGAGATTGCAAACTCGCAAAATGACGCATTGATCCAAGAAAAGAGGAATCTGATAGCACAAGGACAGACCACTGAATTCAGCATCGGAACAGATGATATTCTGAGATGTAACGGAAGGGTTTGTGTACCAGAAGTTGAAGAGATGAGAAGAGCGATTTTGGAAGAGGCTCACAAGAGTAAACTGAGTATTCATCCTGGAGCGACCAAGATGTACCAGGACTTAAGACAAAACTTCTGGTGGCTAGGGATGAAGAGGGATGTAGCGGAATACGTGTCGGCCTGTTTGACTTGTCAAAAAGCGAAGGTGGAACATCAGCGACCTGCTGGAATGCTGCAACCTTTGGACATACCGGAATGGAAGTGGGACAGCATTTCCATGGAATTCATAACAGGACTGCCCAAGACAAGGAAAAAAAATGATTCAATTTGGGTAATAGTGGACCGTTTGACAAAGTCCGCACATTTCTTACCGGTAAGGACCACTTATAAGGTAGATAAGCTGACGGAGATCTACATCGCTGAGATTGTGAGGTTACACGACGTTCCATCAAGTATAGTATCGGACCGTGACCCAAAGTTCACATCTCATTTTTGGGGAGCGTTGCATGAAGCTTTGGGCACAAAACTGAAATTGAGTTCAGCCTACCATCCACAAACAGACGGACAAACAGAGAGGACGAATCAGTCCTTGGAGGATCTCTTAAGAGAATGCGTGTTGGATGACAGAGGGAGTTGGGATGGCGTTCTGCCATTGATTGAGTTCACCTACAACAACAGTTTCCACGCTAGCATTGGGATGGCGCCCTATGAAGCATTATACGGACGCAAGTGTCAAACACCCTTATGCTGGTATAAGGACGGAGAAAGTATGATTGTCGGACCAGAGATGGTGGAACAGACCACAGAGAAGATCAAGAGAATACAAGAGAAAATGAAGGCTTCACAAGATCGTTAGAAGAGTTATGCGGACAAGCGCCGCAGACCCTTGGAATTCGAGTAGGGTGATCATGTATTTCTCAGGATTACACCTACAACTGGTGTTGGCAGGGCTATTAAGTCAAGGAAGTTGACTCCTAAATTTATTGGGCCATACCAGATTACTGCACGTATTGGACCATTGGCCTATCGGATTGCGTTACCTCCAATACTGTCCAACATTCATGACGTATTCCATGTGTCGCAGCTAAGAAAGTACATTGCAGACCTGACACATGTAATTGAGCCTGATACAATTCAGCTAAGGGACAACCTGTCGTTTGAAGTATTCCTGGTGAGGATCGAAGACAGGAAGATTAAGCAGTTGAGAAACAAGGAAGTCCCGCTAGTCAAGGTGATTTGGAATCCGACAACTGGAGACGCAACTTGGGAATTGGAAAGCAAAATGAAGGAACAATACCCTCAACTATTTACGGACATGTAGCTTCGAGGACGAAACTAATTTAAGGGGGGTAGTATTGTAAGACCCTTAATTTTAAATATTAATATTGGAATTAATGTCAAGGGCATTTTGGGAATTTTTGTAAATATTTAATATATGTATGTTTTGAGTGAATATATATATAAATATTTATTTTGAAGTATGAATTAAAATTATTGGGTGGAGAATTAAATTAATTTAATTTCAAGTAATTAAATTAATCAAACCACTAAGTAAGGATTAGTGGCTAATTGCAAGACAATTAAAAAGCTGGAAAATCAGACATGTGGCAAGTGAGGTGGCACCATGAGAGTCTATATATAGGAGTGAGAAGGATGGTAAAGTCAGAACACCATTCCTTCCTCCTTACTGCCCATATTGCACGTACCAACTCCATCTCCTCCCATTCTGTCTCTGTTTCTGCCATTCTCGAACTCAAATTTAAGAGAGGGAAATTCCTCTAAACACCATTAACTGAAATTCCAACCATCAAACCAGAAAACCCCCAGTAGTAAAGTTAATCCCCACCTCAATACGAAGAGAAAGAACCCAGTTTTGCAGCAGCAAACTCAGGGAACAGTTTCACCGTTTTTGGACGCAGAAAAGGGAACGTAGCAGGAACAAGAGAAATAGCAGAGCACGCTACAAGGTAAGGGCACCTTCCATCTTTTAGCTGCATTAGGGCCACGAATGTGGGTTATTTCAGTTCTATTTTTAAAAGAAAAACTGTTTTCGAAAATGACTTTTTGAAAGAAAATGCATTTTGTTGATATGTGATTATCCTGATGGTTGTTGCTGGCTGTTTTTCTAATAAAACATGTTGTTTTACTTATGGGTGAAAGCTGGAAAATGTTTGCATGTTATTTTAATGATGATTAAAATGCATGTCATAAAACTGTTTTGAAAATAGTCTTAAAATGCAAAAATGCATTCTGTTGAGGTTTGTTGTTCTGTGATGCTTGCATGTATTTCTGTGGTATCATGAAAGCTGAATACTTGCATATTATTCTATTGTGTGGTGAAAGCTAAAATGCTTTACATGTCATTCTGTTGTTGAGAAAACTGAGTGCTTGCATGTCATCCTGATGTTTGATGAGTGTGAACACTGAAATGTTGCATGTTTGTTCTGATGAGTGTGAACACTGAAATGTTGCATGTTTGTTCTAATGAGTGAGAACACTGAAATGTTGCATGGTGTCTTGATGATTTGATCATCTGTCTCTGTTTTGGATAAACTGGTTCTGATTCTGTTTTATGTTGTGGGATTCTGGTGATGAAAATGATTCTGAATCTGGTCTTGTTTGTGATGATTCTGGTGGTGTGATGTTTTAAAAGGAAAAAGGGATTTTAAATGGGGGAAATGTTTTCTGGAAAAGGCAGAATCTGTGTTGTTATTTGGTTGTTGTTTTTCAAGAAATAGTTGAAAGAGTGTTGATGTTACTGGTTTTTTGAAGGTGTATTCGAATACAACATGAGTGTATTCGAATACAACCTGTCAAGTTCTGTTTTGCCTAAGTTTTCAAAACCTGTATTCGACTACGAGCCCCTGTAGTCGAATACAGAAGAAGGATTTTTGCTTCTGACTAAACCTCTGTATTCGACTACGACCTTGTCGTATTCGAATACAGAAGTGAAATTGTTAACACTGTCTTCGCATCTGTAGTCGACTACAGGCATGCTGTATTCGACTACAGATTCGACTTTTTCCAGAAACTCAGCTTTTAGCTTCTGTATTCGAATACAAGGAAGCTGTATTCGAATACAGATTCGTGTTTTCCAGAAAAATCAATTTCAATCACTGTCATGTGAGTTTTAAAGTGTTGAGAAACATTGAGAAGGATTTAAATGATTTAAATGAGGTCTGTGAAATGGTTTTAAAGTGGAGGGGATGATGTTTTGAAAAACCTTTAAGGACATGGGAGAAATGCTGAAATTTTCAAGGTTTGGTCTTCTGTATTCGACTACAGGCATGCTGTATTCGAATACAGAATGTTAAAACTGCAGTTCATGCTTCTGTATTCGAATACAGGGGGTATGTATTCGAATACAGATTCGAATTTTCAGAAAATTTCAAGTTTTAAGAGTGTTTTGAAAACCCTGAGTGTTTGGGGAATACTGGGGATGTTGTGGTGAGTTAAAGTGGAACTTTGATGAGATTTTGAAGTGGTGGTGATGAAGTTTTAAAAACTTTACTGATGTAATGAAAGAGGTTGATTTATGCACTGAAATCTGCCTCTGTATTCGAATACCAGAGAGCTGTATTCGAATACAAAGAGTGATTCTATACTGTTTTTGGCTTCTGTATTCGAATACAGAAGAGCTGTATTCGAATACAGATTCGTAAATCCCAGAAAAATCCCAATTTTAAACACTGCGACTGAATTTTGAGGGGTTGGGAAAACATTTCAAAGTGTGAATGATTAATGGATTGTTTAATTCATGATTGTGATGTTGTTATTTATGACTGTGCTGAGATATTTAAACATGATGAAAAGCATGAATTTCTGAGTTTGCATTATGTTTCTAGAGAAGTGAAACACTGCATATTCATGCATTGCATAGTCAAGTGGTACCCGCGATGGGCCACAAGAGTAACGCGCAACCACGTGTTGATCTATGAGCGATTGCACGAGTGCTGGTATGTGAGCGACTGCACTAGGTACTGATATGTGAGCGATTGTACCTTGGTATATAAGTGCTGGTCTGTGAGCGTCTGTACCCTGAAATGCGCAACCACGTGCTGATCTGTGAGCGATTGCACGAGTGCTGGTCTGTGAGCGACTGTACTAGGTACTGATCTGTGAGCGATTGTACCTTGGGTTTTGTCAAATGTGCTGGTTTGTGAGCGACTGCACTGGTGCTGATGTGTGAGTGATTGCACGCTGGTCATGAGGGCCGTTAAATTGTGCTGGTCTGTGAGCGATTGCACGAGTGCTGGTCTGTGAGCGACTGCACTAGGTACTGATCTATGAGCGATTGTACCTTGGTATATAAGTGCTGGTCTGTGAGCGACTGCACTGGTACTGGACTGTGAGCGTCTGTACCCTGAAATGCGCAACCACGTGCTGATCTGTGAGCGATTGCACGAGTGCTGGTCTTTGAGCAACTGCACTAGTTACTGATCTGTGAGCGATTGTACCTTGGGTTTTGTCAAACGTGCTGGTCTGTGAGCGACTGCACGAGTGCTGGTCTGTGAGCGATTGCACCCTGGTCATGAGGGCCGTTAAATTGTGCTGGTTTGTGAGCGACTGCACCTTAGTGATTCCAAGAAAATTGTGCATGAGCATATATGCATTACATTGAAGGATTTGACCGTTGTGTCACGATTGTTTATATGATGAATGTTGGAGATTAATGTGTGTGAGTGCTGTCCAGAATCTGAATTCTGAATTAATGATTGTGTTTTGTTGACGTGTGTTTGTACTTACCGCATACTTCATAATCATTGACTGCTGTTTTAAAAAGGCATGAAAGTCATAAATTTTCAAATGAGCATGATTATTTCCTCATCATCATATGTTATACCATGATTATACATGTTGTTGTGCAATATATGCTATGTGATTATCTGTTATTTTCGGTCGGTGACCCCTTGCTATATATTGTGGACTTTGGGCTTTGCCCTCAGATGTTACCCGAACCTGTCCTACCGACGGATACACTAACGACGGAAACGTCGTTAGTTTTCCCTGATTTTTATGTACGAAGTCTACGTGGACAACGCAGAGGGACGGACGGTTGGCTGAAGACGAGACTTATAGAGGATACGGTGGAGACCGTGCTACTGTAGCTTAGTGCATGATCAGTCTAGGCTTTGTATAGGGTTTTGAATTTTGGGAAATGTAATTTTATTTTGGGAATTAATGTATTACTTTTCCGCTGTATTATTCTGCACTCTGACATTGTTAACATTTTAAAAATGCCTTAATGTTTATTATTAAATTTCCCGAAATGGAGTACTTATTGGTTTATGGAAACTTTATTTTAATTCTTTTGAAATAATTTTGGGAAAACTCATTTTAATAATTAATTTCAAAAAAAAAAAAATGCACCCGCGCTGTGTTTTAAACTCGGGGTGTTACAGGTAGGGTAGTTCCGTTCATGAGTCTTCAACTGCCTTGAGGCATAAACTACAGCTTTCTTGTGCTGCATCAAAACACATCCCAGACCTTGGTGAGATGCATCACAGTAAACTTCATATGGTTCCTCTGGCTGTGGAAGAACTAACACTGGTGAGGTTGTCAATTTCTCCTTTAGCAACTGAAAACTCTCTTCACACTTCTCCGTCCATGCAAACGGCTGATTCTTTCTGGTTAGTTGTGTCAGAGGAGCTACAATCTTAGCGAATCCTTCAATGAATCTTCTGTAGTACCCTGCTAATTCGACAAAACTTCTTATGTCTGTGACAGTCTGAAGCTGTTTCTAGGCAAGAATTGTCTCAATCTTTGCCAGATCCACAGCGATTCCTTCTTTGGTTATTACGTGTCCCAAGAAATTCACTTTGTCTAGCCAAAATTTGCACTTCGAAAAATTGGCATACAGCTGCTTCTCGTGTAAGACGTCAAGAACTTGGCGTAGGTGCTCTTCGTGTTCTTCTTCATCCTCTGAATAAATCAAAATATCGTCAATGAATACCACCACAAACTTATCCAGAAACGGGTTGAAGATCGTATTCATGTAATCCATGAAAATTGCTGGTGCATTCGTAACTCCAAAAGGCATAATGAGATATTCATAATGTTCGTAACGAGTTCTGAAAGCAGTCTTTTGAATATCTCTTTCTCTTACTCGAATCTGATGGTATCCCGATTCAAATCAATCTTTGAAAACACCGCTGCGCCCTTCAATTGATCCATCAAGTCATCGATGCGTGGTAGAGGATAGCGGTTCTTGATGGTCACCTTGTTCAGTTGTCGATAATCCACACATAAACCCGAACTTCCATCCTTCTTCTTAACCAACAACACCGGAGCTCCCCACGGCGACACACTTGGTCTGATAAATCCTTTCTCCAACAAGCCTTCAATCTGACCCTTAAGCTCGCTTAATTCCAATGGCGACATTCGGTATGGTGCAATTGAGATAGGTCCAGTTCCTGGGTGTAAGTCAATGAAGAACTCCACCTCTCTCACCGGGGGTAATCCTAGAATCTCAGATGGAAATACGTCTGGGTATTCCTTGACTAACATCACATCTTCTATATTTACATCCATCTTGGTCTCCATGTTAGCCAATGATAAGAACTCCTGAGTTCCTTCTCTTACCGATACTCTGAGTTGGTTAGCAGTCAAATATCGAGCGACTCCAGGTTCGGGGAAAAGAACCAGCTTTCGAGCGCAATCCAAATCTACGTAATTATAGGACATCCAATCCATGCCGAGAATGATCTCGAGGGATTGTAGGGGTAGACAGATTAGATTAACCAAGAAGTCCCTATTTTGAATTGTTACGGTACAGTGTAAACATGCAGAGTCTACAGTCAAAGTCTTAGCAGGCGTAGTAACAACCAAATCAAAAGGCAAAGCAGATACAGACAACTTCAAACGATGCACACAATCCATAGCAATGAAAGAGTGGGTTGCCCCCGAATCAAAAAGTACAGTTAGGGTGTTACCTGCAATCTCACAATCTTGCTGGATTAAATTTTGGGCTTGACCTCCAGCTTCAGCACCCATGTGATAGACGCGACCTCTAGCAGTAGGACGGGTAGCCCTAGTCGCGTTCACGGTTGGCTCCACCTTCGGAACCCAGCAATCCCTCGCCACGTGTCCTGGCTTGTGGCAGTTGAAGCACAACAAATCCCTCGTGGTACAAGCAGTTGCAATATGTCCTTCCTTCCCACAGCGATAACACCGGACTCCTTGTCCTAATTGCCGTCCAAAGCTCTGGTTTCCCGGCCGGTTCTGGCCCCTCCTGTTGTTCTGTGGCCGGTTATACGGCTTGGCAACTTGTTTCCCTTTATTGTTCTGGTTATTCATCCGACTAGGCCCTCCTGAGTTAAAGTGACCACCTCTGTTGGCCCTCTTATTCTTCATTTCTTCCACCTCTCTACATTTTTCCACTAGCACTTGGAAATGTTGTATTCCCAAGGGTAGGACCGAATCCTGGATGTCATACCTCAATCCATTCTGGAAGCGATGACACATGAACTGTTCATCAACTTCTTCTCGGAAGAATCTGAAGTGTCTGGATAGCGACTCAAATTTAGCGGCGTATTCTCCCACTGTCATACTCCCCTGGTACAATTTCAGAAAGTCATCCCCCAACTTGGTCCTCGTACTCATTGGGAAGTACTTATCTAGAAACTTCTTTTTGAATGAGTCCCAGGTCACTTCGTCTTGGGCCGACGCCATCAGTGATCTCGTACTTCTCCACCAGTACTCTGCGTCCCCTATCAGCAGGTACGTGGCATAGTTGACTTGCACTACTGCCCGGCAGTTAATCATCTCGAATATCTTTTCCATCTCTTGGATCCACTGGTCCGCATTTTCTGGACCCTCATCACCTGTAAACTTGGGAGGGTTATGACGGCGAAAGTCCTCAAGCCCTCTAGACTCAGCAGCGCGAATCTCTCGTTCTCTCTTCTCTAAGTCGCGTTGAGTCTTGGCAGCCGTCTGGGCAGCAACAGACGCAGCCCTATTGTTCATTGCTTCAGCCATCCTATCTTCCCGGCTGACGTTTGTCCTTGCGGTGTCGTCTCTTCTTGGAGGCATTGTTTCCTACAAAACCATCATTACTTCAGTCACACCACAACTCACATAAGACTTGAAACTTTAACTACTTGCTTCTTATGCATGATCAGCTAATGACTCAAAATAAACACTTTAATCAGAGCTTAAACCCAAAAGTTAACCAAATGCTCTGATACCATAATTGTAACACCCCGAGTTTAAAACACAGTGTAACGCCCCGGATTTTTGGTCCAAAACGTTACTAAAAAAAAATACTTTTAGAAAAATTTACGATAATTTTTTTTTTGGTAAGAATATCTACATTTATACTTTTAAATAATTAGTAACAATCACATTTGTTTAATATTATAAAAAAAGGTTTATTCAAGCTAGAATGAAGGAAAAATCAATTATTCCTAAAGAAAGCAAAAATCCACTTCCGTATTTATAGAATTCGAATGCATTTAAAAGTTTAGTGACAAAAATTAAAAAAAAAAAAATAAACATAGAAATTTTGCGGCAATACTTATTATTACAAAATTGTCTTGAAAACCCCATTTTTACCCCACGTTCGCCGCACGTTAATACTCATCAATTACTCTTGAATCTCCTCGAACTCATTAGTACCTAAAATGTTGTTGTAAGGGTCAATTTGTTCCATCATCCACATCAAACCAAAGCTAAACATATAGAAGAATAACACAAAACATATAAAGGTAAAAACTTGTAATTTAAAAGAAAAAAATGCGCAAACAGTAAATCGTATATAAAAAATATGCATAATGCATGCTCATAAAACTATATGATCCGGATATAAACCTGCCACTAAGGCAACTTCCACACAGAAAGATCACCCATACCAATGGGGAAAATAAACCTGCCACTAAGGCAACTCCCACGAAGATGCATATGCCATGACATGACCATATATTATCACAACTATACTCGCACACAGCCCACTAAGAATCATGTCATATACATTCAAAAATCACCTTTTTAAAACCATCATCTTATTCACATCACAAAGATCACATATCACATATCACACATCCTCATCATGAGAATCATATATTCATAGACAAATAATCATTCAATAATAATTTTCACCACGTACGCATAAAAATCGGGACTTGACTTCATTTACACCATAAAGATTAAAACTTTATATATAACAAGAAACTTCAAACTCCAACTCATAATACATCATCAAAATCAAAACTTTATCATATATATAACATAAGAAAAATCATATTTTGCTTCATATCCATCATAAAAATTAAAACTCTATCATGTATAATATAAAAATTCATATTTTACTTCTTAAAAAGACATACATTACATATCGAACTCAACGTAAATGATTTCATATTCCATTATTTTATTTTATTAGTATACATTTATTTCTTTCAAAAGCAAGCAATTACAATTATTAGTTCTATGTCATCCAACTAACGGTCTAACTCAAATTTGTGTGGGGAAAAGCCCTTACCTTGGCCGCTTTTCTTCCTAGTACGAAACTCTAAGCCCCCACGAAGTTGTTCACACGAAAAGTTTGCCGCACGAAGGAGATGAGGTGTGAAGGAGATGACGGCTAGGGTTTCGGTATTTTTTCTGCTTACTATTACTTAGTATCGAAATATTGTGGACTTTAGGAAAAATTTAAAGTGGAGATTATTGGGTAGATAGTGTTGGGCCCAAATAAAGAAAAGAAGGGAGAAAATATTATTTTATTTATTTATTATTTTTTTTTCTTAACCTTGATCATACAAAAACTAAGCCACCAACTCCAAGCCCAAATTTCTATTACGGCTTGGGTCACACCTAGCCACAAACCCTTAGCTCAAATTCTTCTTGTACTAAAAAAACATATATATATATATATATATATATAATTATATAAAACTTCTCCATTGATTAAATAATTCTTACTAATAATTTTATCAACTACAATAAGTCGAACAAGACAAATAATTATCACACCTAAATGAATAATGAAATATATATATTTATAAGTCTTAATTATTTTAAATAATAAATTTAGAGGATGTTACAATACTCACCCCCTTAAAAACAGTTTCGTCCTCGAAACTAGTCTAACATGAAAAGGTTAGGGTAGAGCTCTCTCATTTTTTCCTCTAATTCCCAAGTTGCATCTCCAGTTGTTTGGTCCCAAATTACCTTGACCAATGTGATCTCCTTACCTCGTAGGTGCTTAGTAGTCCTGTCTCCAATGCTCAATGGTGGAACTGCAAAAGAAAGGTTCTCTTTCAACTGGATATCATCTGGCACGATAATATGGGAAGGATCAGCCATGTACTTCCTCAACTGTGACACGTGGAACACATCATGCAGCTTGGCCAAACTCGGAGGCAAGGCAATTTGATAAGCTACTAGACCCACACGTCGGAGGATTTGGTATGGGCCGATGAATTTAGGAGTTAACTTCTTAGACTTCAGTGCCCTACCAACTCCAGTAGTAGGCGTCACTCTCAAAAATACATGTTCACCCTCTTGAAACTCAAGCGGTTTCCTCCGTTGGTTGGCATAACTCTTTTGTCTGCTTTGTGCTGCCTTCATCCTTTCTTGGATCAGACGGACCTTATATGTGGTCTGTTGTACCAATTCGGGCCCCACAATTAAGTTCTCACCATCCTGATACCAACACAAAGGGGTTTGGCACTTAAGCCCATATAGAGCCTCGTACGGTGCCATCCCAATGCTTGCATGATAGCTGTTGTTGTAGGTGAACTCAATGAGAGGCAATATATTATCCCAACTTCCTCGCTCATCCAGCACACATGCTCTCAGTAAATCCTCCAAGGTCTGAATAGTTCTTTCTGTTTGTCCCTCGGTTTGAGGGTGATAGGCTGAACTCAATCTCAACTTAGTACCCAACGCCTCATGTAATGCTCCCCACAAACGAGAAATGAACTTCAGATCTCTATCTGACACAATGCTAGAAGGTACCCCATGTAGTATGACAATCTCTGCAATGTATATCTCTGCAAGCTTAGTCACATCATAATTAGTCCTCACGGGTATGAAATGGGCAGATTTGGTTAACCTGTCGACAATCACCCAAATGGAGTCAAACTTCCGTTGAGTCTTAGGCAATGCTACCACAAAATCCATGGATATACTATCCCATTTCCATACTGGTATGTCTAATGGCCTTAATAGTCCCCCTGGCTTTTGATGTTTTACCTTAGCTTTCTGACAAGTCAAACACGAAGCCACGTATTCTGCTACTTGTTTCTTCATTCCTGGCCACCAAAACTTCTGCTTAAGGTCTTTATACATTTTGGTGGTACCAAGGTGAATACTCAGCTTGCTTTTGTGGGCCTCATCCAAGATAGTCCTCCTTAATTCGGTATTTTCGGGTATACAAACACGTCCATTACATCTCAAAATATCATCTGGGCCCACCTTGAATTCAGGTGCCCTGCCAACCTCGATCAACTTCCTTTTCTCTTGAGTCAACACGTCTGTAACTTGGAGAACTTTAATCTCATTCATCAGTTGACTATCTATAATGATCACTCCACAGTGCAATTTCCCCAACGGAGATTCCAAATTAAGATTCAAGTCACAGAACTTCTCTAACAACTCCAACCCCTTCATTGTTGCAAACGAGAGATGAACGCGCTTCCTGCTGAGGGCATCAGCCACCACGTTCGCTTTCCCTGGATGGTAATGCAATGTGAGCTCATAATCTTTAATAAACTCCATCCATCTCCTCTGCCTAATGTTAAGCTCCTTTTGATCAAACAAGTATTTCAAACTCTTATGGTCACTAAATACATCAAAACTACACCCATACAGATAATGTCTCCAAATTTTCAATGCAAAGACAATTGCAGTTAACTCCAAGTCATGAGTGGGATAATTCTTTTCATGCACCTTCAATTGCCTCGAAGCATAGGCCACTACATGTTTGTTTTGCATCAGTACACAACCCAATCGTTGGTATGAGGCATCACAATAAACTTTGTAAGGCTCTTCTGGTTGTGGCAACACTAACACTGGAGATGTAGTTAGTTTCTCTTTCATCAGTTGGAAATTTTTCTCACATTCCTCAGTCCAAGCATAAATCTGGTTCTTCTTCGTAAGGTGTGTCAACGGAGCAGCAATCTTGGCAAATCCCTCAATAAATCTCCCATAGTACCCAGCCAAGCCCAGAAAACTCCTAATCTCTGTGACAGTCTGCGGTTGTTTCCATGCCATCACGGCTTCTACCTTGGATGGGTCGACAACGATCCCTTCCTTGTACTAAAAAAACATATATATATAATTATATAAAACTTCTCCATTGATTAAATAATTCTTACTAATAATTTTATCAACTACAATAAGTCGAACAAGACAAATAATTATCACACCTAAATTAATAATGAAATATATATATTTATAAGTCTTAATTATTTTAAATAATAAATTTAGAGGATGTTCTGACTTCACCATCCTTCTCACTCCTATTTATAGGCTCTCATGGTGCCACCTCATTTGCCACTTGTCTGATTTCCAGCTTTTAATTGTCTTGCAATTAGCCACTAATCCTTTCTTAATGGTCTGATTAATTTAATTACTTGAAATTAAATTAATTTAACTCTACATCCAATAATTTTAATTCATACTTCAAAATAAATATTTGTGTATATATATATTTTCTCAGAATATACATATTTTACAAAAATTCCCAAAATGCCCTTGACATTAATTACAAGATTAATATTTAAAATTAAGGGTCTTACACAACTGAAAACAAAGATTTTAAAACTGATGTTGCAAGACTCAAATCTGAAAACCAAACTCTCAAAAGTAATACTTGTTCCACTTCTGAAACTGTTTGTGAATCTGATATGCATGAGCAATTTTTTTAAAACTTTATTTCCAATGGAATGGAAAGAAGTAAATATGCATATATGATTTATGGAAACAGTAACTCTGAAAAGAGAGGTCTTGGTTTTACAGAAACTATTATT
Organism: Cicer cuneatum; assembly: GCA_037974295.1. NCBI lineage: Eukaryota > Viridiplantae > Streptophyta > Magnoliopsida > Fabales > Fabaceae > Cicer > Cicer cuneatum. Next base: position 10,218,816 of record JBBPBO010000005.1, read on the forward strand.
GAACCTAAAACTGTTCATTCTGATATTTTATGGATTGTTTGTGCTAAGAAAGGTCACTCTGAACTATCTTGTCCACTGGTAAAATCTGAACAAGATCAGAGAGCTGTTAAGACTAACAAACCTGGACCCAATCAGTTCTGGGTACCAAAAGACCAAATTGTCTATGTTGCAGATATTCTGAGCAACCAGAAGGAGACACCAACAATGGTGCCTGGACAATGGATGTTGGCAATGCACAAGCAGAAGAAGGTTTATGTTCCAATATCTACCAAACAGAAGCCAAGTGACTCTGGTAGAAGAAGAACTGGTCAACACAATACCTATCAGAACCAGAACCACAATTATCGAAGGAACAGGAAATATCATAGATATCACTCGAATCAGAACAAGAACTGGAACCAAAATCAGAATTGGAACCAGTATCAAAGGAACAGGAACTGGAACCAGTACCAGAAGCACAGAAACTGGAACCAGTATCAGAGGTACAAGAACTGGAACCAGAACCAACACTGGAACCAGAACCAGAATTGGAGGCACAGAAACTGGAACTAGAATCAACACTGGAACCAGAATCAGAATCAGAATCAGTACCAGAACTAGAACCTGAACAGGTATTAGTATCAAAGGTTGAGGTATGATCATCAGAACTACTTTAATTATCAGAATCAGTATAACTACAGGAATTATCAGAATCACCAGAACCATCAAGGTTATCAGAATCACCAGATTCACCAAAGTTACCAGAACCAAAACATGTTCCAGAATCACCAGAGGAACATGGCGTATCAGCCAAAGCAGAAATATAAGAATCAGGAGAGTTCTTCAAACGCTCCAGTAAGATTCATCAAGACTACCAACCTGGAAGGGAATTCAAATTCCCTCATCCAAACCATGTAATCACAGAACATACAGATTAGGAATCTGAAAATCAGAAGCAAGAGGATTTTCAGAGTAAAATTGAAACTGTTGACATAGAGGTTACATCTTGCTGTAAATACTATTATTATTTGATATTTATATTTACTGTGATAACAAAAAGCTTGATCTTAACAAATCAAAGCTAGATAAGTATTCTGCAGGTTTTCAAACTGTCAGAGGAACCAGGTGATTCACACGAATTGAACACCTCAGCAGAAACAACATTCCAGTGGTTTCAAAAACAAGCAGAAACCACCAGAAGCAGAATTAATGGTTTGGCTGTATTGAGTTAAATTTTAAATTATTTGATTTGCAAAACTGCTTGATCTTGACAAATCAAAGCAAGATAAAAATAGTGCAGGTTCACCAGAACCAAAGGGAGCAGAAGCACAAGAAACAGAAGTACCTGGAAAGGTAAAGGATACAAGCAAGCCAGCAACACATGACAAATCTTTAAAAGATAAATCTGATCAAGTCAGAAACAGCCAAGATAAGTCAGAAGAGAAATCTGGATATTTACCAGAATCTGAAGCTGTTACAGATCTTCCAGAACCAGAAGCTGATGCAAACCAACCAATGTTGATGAAGTTTTGGCAGAGGAAGGTTGGATACTTGCTATGCAAGAAGAGCTGAATGAATTCCAAAGGAATGATGTTTGGGATCTGGTATCTAGACCAAACAAAAACATTATTGGAACCAAGTAGGTGTTCATAAACAAATTCAATGAAAAGGGCGAAGTTGTAGCTCAAGGATACAGTCAACAGAAAGGTATAGATGACACTGAGACTTTTGTTCCAGTGGCCAGGTTAGAAGCAATTAAAATTCTTTTATCATTTGCTGCTAATCATGATATAATGCTGTATCAAATGGATGTTAAAAGTGCATTCTTAAATGGCTACATAAGTGAGGAAGTCTATGTCAAACAGCCCCTAGAATTGAAAACTCTGATTTTCCAGACCATGTTTTTAAACTCAAAAATCTTTATATGGTTTAAAACAAGCACCAAGGGCATGGTATGACAGACTTATTAACTTTCTGCTTAAGAATGAATTTAATAGAGGCCAGATTGATAATACATTATTTAGGAAATCCATTAAAATTGATATTCTGATTATCCAAGTTTATGTTGATGATATCATATTTGGATCAACTAATGGCACTTTGTGCAAAGAGTTTTCTGACCTAATGCAGAAGGAGTTCCAAATGAGCATGATGGGAGAACTTAAGTTCTTCCTGGGAATTCAGATTCATCAAGGTAAATCAGGTATACTCAATCTATATACACCAAAGAACTTCTTAAAAAGTTCAAGATGAGTGACTGTAAGCCAATGGTCACCCCCATGCACCCAACCTGCTCACTTGAGAAAGATGAAACCAGCCAAAAGGTAGACCAGAAAACATACAGAGGTATGATTGGATCCCTTCTTTATTTAACTGCTTCTAGACCTGACATCTTGTTTAGTGTTTGTGTCTGTGCCCGTTTTCAAGCTGATCCTAGGGAATCCCATTTAACTGCTGTCAAACAAATTCTAAGATACCTTAAAGGAACCACCAACCTTACCTTGTTATACAAGAAAAACCCCACCTACAAACTCAAAGGTTTTTGTGATTCCGACTATGCTGGAGACAAGCTGGAAAGGAAAAGTACAAGTGGGAACTGCACTTTCTTAGGTGATAACTTGATCTCCTGGTCAAGCAAAAGACAAAGCACAATTGCCATGTCAACAGCTGAAGCTGAGTATATATTAGCAGCAAGATGCAGTTCACAGTTACTCTGGATGAAACATCAACTTGAAGATTACAACATCTTTGAAACCAATATCCCTTTGTTTTGTGATAACACTTCAGCCATAAACCTAACCAAGAACCCTATCTTACACTCTAGAGCCAAACACATTGAAATAAAACACCATTTCATTAGGGACCATGTTCAAAAAGGAACTTTAAGCATCCAGTTTGTGGACACTGATCATCAATGGGCTGATATCTTCACCAAAGCATTATCAGAAGATAGGTTCGAGTTCATCAAGAAACATCTCAGCATTACCTCTATATCTGACTAGCTCAAGTAGTCATCTTAGGAGTTTTTTTTTAATTTCTTGTAATATTAATTTCTGTCTTTTATTTTCTATTTTTACTTTCTGTACTTTGTAAAGAGAAAAACAAAAAATACAAAAATAGTAGGACCACTTTTTGGCTGATGAAAAAAAGGGGGAGAGAGAGAGAGAAAGGAGAAACAAGTAGAAAAGGAGAGATAAAAAGAAAGGAGGAGCGAAAGAGAAAGAGATGAAAAGAGGAGAAAATAAGTAGAAAAGGAGAGGAATCTGGGAGAGAGAAAAAGAAAGAGTGAAAGAGAGAAGGAGTTGAAAAGGAGAGGAAACAGGGAGAGAGAAAAACAAAGAGTGAAAAGAGAAGGAGTTGAAAAGGAGAGGAAATGTGAAGAGAGTAAAAGAAAGAGAGAATAAAGAAGGAGTTGAAAAGGAGAGGAGAAGAGAAGAAAAGAAAGAGTGAAAAGAGAAGGAGTTGAAAAGGAGAGTATCAGACTTAGGGGGAGAGATTGGTCTGAGGGGGAGTAATTCAAGTCTTCGAGTAACAAGCTAGCAAAATAAGTTAAGGTTTTGTCATCATCAAAAAGGGGGAGATTGTTGGAACCAAGTTGGTTCTAAGTTTTAGGATTTTGATGTTTACAAAAGCACTCAATGTAATCTTATTTTGTACCTTGAATTATTAAATTAAATGCCACCAGAAACTGAAGTAATTAGAAGCAGAAGATCAAAGGATTCCAGAAAATGAATTCTGGAATTACCAGAAGATACTCCAGGATCACCAGAAGATATATTTGCTGGCCCAGATCAGAAGGAAGAAATGTCAGAAGAAGATCTGGACCATACCAGAGGAAAGCCTGCCAGAAAGAGAGTTGTTCCAAACCAAGAGGAATCAAATATCATATTTATTCCAGAAGTTATTCTGACAAGAAGATGGCCTGGCAGTAAGAAATTAAAACAACCCAGACTTGTTCCAGACTCACCAGAAGATAAGTTTAAGGGTCCAGAACAAGAGAATCAATTCAGATTTGACCCAGACCATAAGATAGCATGATTAAGGGCATGAAACTAAGTCCAGACCAGAAGAAATGAATTCGAGAATCAATCCAGACCTGGTCCAAAATCAAAGGTAAAATGTCCATACTGAAATATTTTTTTCTCAAGTTAATTTTAGTTCATTCCAGACCAAGTCCAGAATTTGTCCAAATCAGAGGAAAAATATTCAGCTTAATGGTTAAGAATTAATTATTGGGTCCAGTGATGACCCAGATCAAAAGATCAGACCATGGCCCAGTGTTGGCCGAAATCAGAGGGACAAAATGTATAGTCTAGCAAAGGCCAAATTCAGAGCATTATAGCATATCAGGTGCGCATCCAAGATGGCCGAAATCAGAAGATCAGAGGGTCAGGAAGTGTGGTCCAGGGAAGGCCAAAATCAGAGGATCACAACATAACAATCAGTATGGTCCATTTGTGGACTAGCGCATGAAGATCCAATGGTCCATATTTAATCAGGAAATTTATACGGTGGAGAATTTAATTTATTTTGATCAAAGGATTAAAAAGATTTATTACAAAAATAAAGTGAGGTGTTGTGGAATTGAGGAGCTGTGGCGGGAAGGAACCAACAGATTTAATTGGCCAGTTATTTTGAAAGGAAATTTGAAGATATGTTTTTTATTTATATGAAGCCCAATTGGTCAAGTTATTTTTATAGAGAATCCAGCAAGATTCAGCTCGAATTTAAGCATTGGAAGAGGCCCAAATCTGCATCTATAAAAGGAGGCTCAAGGCAGAATACTCAAGCATCGAAAATCACAAAAGAGTCATACACTTCCAAAAGCAAACACCCAAATTTTCATAGAAGTCAATTATGAGTTTCAGCTTTCAAGAAGCAAGTACTCTTGTTATTTTCGTTCCACTGTGTCAAATCTAAGTTGTTGAAGTAGAGTCTACAAGCTGAGGGAGTCAGTAGGGGTAGCAGGTTACTTGTCAATTAGATTCATAGTGTTGTGTGTTAAATCTAAGTTGTTGAAGTAGAGTCTACAATCTGAGGGAGTCAGAAGGGGTAGCAGGTTACTTGGCAATTAGATTTATAGTGTTGTGATTTCTTCTACAATCTGGATTGTCATATTGGATGAAGACAGGAGCTGCATTCCTCAAAGAAGTCTAGGATTGTTAGACTGTTTGAGAAGACTGACTTGGAGGGTCAGTAGCAAGGTTGTAATTCAAGGTTTGAATTAGTGAAATCCTTCAAGGCAAAGGGACTGGACGTAGCCTCGTTAACGGTGAACCAGTATAAAAACTGAGTTTTATTTTTACTTTTATCCGCTGCTAACTCTGTTTTTAATTATACATCAAGTTTTGTTTCAAAAGTATAAAAACAGGAAAAGTATTCAAGTTAAGTCAAACACAATTCAACCCCCCCTTCTCGTGTTTGCACCTTCAAATAGCACATACAAAACAAATAGATATCGGTTACCATTGCTTAAAGTTGTCGGTGTAACATCTACTGGTTTGACATTTTCGATTGCATTTGCCTATTTGGAACAAGAGCGACAAGATAACTTCATCTGGGCATTTCAAAAGGTAAGACAGTTGTTCTTATATGAAAATTTAATTTCTAAAGTTATTGTGACAGATAGAGATCTTGCCATGATGAATGCTATTGATGTTGTATTTCCTACTTCAATTCATTTGTTGTGTCGTTTTCATATTGAAAAAATGTTGGGGCAAGATGCAAACAATATGTGAGTAAGGATAAACAAGATGAAGTAATGGATTTATGGAAAAAAATTGTATTTTGAGCTAGTGTGTGCCGATATTATTCTTTTTGTTGACTATGTTAAAGATTCATGGTTGATACCTTACAAAGAAAGATTTGTCATGGCTTGGACGAATAGAGTGATACATTTAGGGAACACGAAAACCAACAGGTATTTATAAATAATGATTTGTATTGTTTTAGAAAAATGATTTAGTAATTTATGTGATTTGTTTTAATTTGTGTTATTTAATTTATTTGTAGAGCTGAGTCTGCTCATTGGAGATTGAAAAACATGTTGCAGACTAGTAAGGGAGACTTGTGTAAAAATTAGGATGCTGTGAATATGATGTTGAAGAACCAATTGTGTAGCCTCAAATCAACTTTTTATAAATCTATTCTCGGTGTGGAGCATGGGTATAATTCACCATTCTATCAGAGATTACATCATTGTGTATCAAGGAAATGTTTTGAAATGATTGACAAACAATTGAAGATGGTGAAGATTGTAGTTACTGACAAAACAAAATGTGGTTGCTCAATAAGAACAACTCATGGATTACCATGTGCTTGTGAGTTGGGAAAATTGCAGATGTCTGGTAATGTTATTCCCTTAGATAACATTCATATTTTTTGGAGAAAATTAAGCATTGAGCAAAAATTGGAGGATGAAGAATGTAACACCCCGAGTTTAAAACACAGCGCGGGTGCATTTTTTTTATTTTTTATTTTAAAATCAATATTAAAAATGATTTTCCAGATTTAATTCGAAAGGAATTAAAAATAAAGTTTCCGTAAATCAATAAGTACTCAATTTCTGGAAATTTAATAATAATCATTAAGGCATTTTTAAAATGTTAACAATGTCATAACATCCTCAAAATACAATATCAGAGTGCAGAATAAGTAGTACAAATATTTCCAAAATAAACAAAATACATTTCCAGCTCAAATCCTATACATTAAGTCTAACTGATCATGCGCTAAAGCTACAGTAGCACAGATTTCCTCCGCATTCCAAGCAAGTCTCCTCCGAATCTGCCGCTCGCCTCGACGTGACCTCCTCCTCCTCCTCATCATACAGAGAGGGGTCGGCCTCCTCAGAAGTCAGATCAATAACAAGTCTCGGTCGCTTCGGCGGCGCCGGAATCTCATAACAATCATCGGAGATCCTGGACGGACCCGGAATCTTAGCTGCTACTAGCTTCAGCTCATCATTCTTCCCTTCTGCCTCAGACTCATGTACATCTCCTCCAACCACCGGGTTGGGAGTCACCACACCTACGGTGGCCTCCGTCTCAACCCCTGTAGCGGACTCCTCAGCATCGTCGAAAATTCCGTGCACCTCCAATACCATACGGGAAGGCACAGGAAAATCTATACTCGCATGTGTGCGCTCCACGAAATCCGCTACGCCGTCTGTCCTACTCGTCCTCTCCAACCACCCCGTGTAAGTCGCTCTGCTTGAGATGGGGTCGAATACCCAAGTAGTGCGCGAATAGCGATCAAGGAAGTCTAACGACGTTTCCGTCGTTCGGGTTCCCACAGGTGGTGTAAGACCCTTATTTTTAAATATTAATATTGGAATTAATGTCAAGGGCATTTTGGGAATTTTTGCAAATATTTAATATATGTATGTTTTGAGTGAATATATATATATATAAATATTTATTTTGAAGTATGAATTAAAATTATTGGATGAAGAATTAAATTAATTTAATTTCAAGTAATTAAATTAATCAAACCGTTAAGTAAGGATTAGTGGCTAATTACAAGGCAATTAAAAGCTGGAAATCAGACAAGTGGCAAGTGAGGTGGCACCATGAGAGCCTATAAATAGGAGTGAGAAGGATGGTGAAGTCAGAACACCATTCCTTCCTCCTCACTGCCCATATTGCATGTACCAACTCCATCTCCCCTCCCATTCTGTCTATGTTCTGCCATTCCCGAATTCAAATTGAAGAGAGGGAAATTCCTCCAAACACCATTAACTGAAATTCCAACCATCAAACCAGAAAACCCATAGTAGTAAAGTTAATCCCCATCTCAATACAAAGAGGAAGAACCCAGTTTTGCAGCAGCAAACTCAGGGAACAGCTTCGCCGTTTTAGACGCAGAAAAGGGAACGCAGCAGGAACAAGAGAAATAGCAGAGCACGCTACAAGGCTAAGGGCACCTTCCATCTTTTAGCTGCATTAGGGCCACGAATGTGTGTTATTTCAGTTCTGTTTCTAAAAGAAAAACTGTTTTCGAAAAATGACATTTTGAAAGAAAATGCATTTTTGTTGATATGTGATTATCGTGATGGTTGTTGCTGGCTGTTTTTCTAATAAGACATGCTGTTTCACTTATGGGTGAAAGCTGGAAAATGTTTGCATGTTATTTTAATGATGATTAAAATGCATGTCATAAAACTGTTTTGAAAATAGTCTTAAAATGCAAAAATGCATTCTGTTGAGGTTTGTGGTTCTGTGATGCTTGCATGTATTTCTGTGGTATCATGAAAGTTGAATACTTGCATGCTATTCTATTGTGTGGTGAAAGCTGAGTATTTGCATGTCATTCTGGTGTTTTGAGAAAATTGAATACTTGCATGTTTGTTCTGATGAGTGAGGAAACTGCAATGTTTAAATGCTGTTCTAATGGTTTGAAAATCTGAATGATTTGGTGATGGTGACTCTGATTCTGATTCTGGTTGTTTTGTGTGATTCTGGTGGTGTTGATGGTTTTTAAAGGAAAAGGGATTTTAAATGAGGGAAGTGTTTTGAAAAGTGCAGAATCCGTTTGATGTTTGATTGTTATTTTTAAAGAAATAGTTTGAAAGAGTGTTGATGTTTCAGGAAGTATTTCACTGGTTTTTCGAAGGTGTATTCGAATACAACATGAGTGTATTCGAATACAACCTGTCAAGTTCTGTTTTGCCTAAGTTTTCAAAACCTGTATTCGACTACGAGCCCCTGTAGTCGAATACAGAAGAAGGATTTTTGCTTCTGACTAAACCTCTGTATTCGACTACGACCATGTCGTATTCGAATACATAAGTGAAATTTTAACACTGTATTCGCATCTGTAGTCGACTACAGGCATGCTGTATTCGACTACAGATTCGAGTTTTTCCAGAAACTCAATTTTTAGCTTCTGTATTCGAATACAAGGAAGCTGTATTCGAATACAGATCGTGTTTTCCAGAAAATCAAATTTTAATCACTGTCATGTGAGTTTTTGAAGTGTTGAGAAACTCTGAGAAGGTTTAAATGATTTGAAAAGAAGTCTGTGAAATGGTTTTAAAGAGGAGAGAAAGATGTTTGAAAAACTTTAAGTGACATGGGAGAAAAGGCTGTATTTTTCAAAGGTTGAACTCCTGTATTCGACTACTGTCATGCTGTATTCGAATACAGAATGTTAAAACTGCAGTTCATGTTTCTGTATTCGAATACATATTCGAATTTCCAGAATTTCCAAGTTTTTAAGAGTGTATTGTAAAACCTGATTGTTTGGGGAATGTTGGGATTGTTGTGGGGAATTCAAATGGAATTTTTGGTGACATTTTGAAGTTGTGGTGATGAAGCTTCTGAAACTTTACTGATGTAGTGAGAGATGTTGTTTTGTACACTGTGACTGCCCCTGTATTCGAATACCAGAGGGCTGTATTCGAATACAGGGTGTGAATCTGCACTGTTTTTGGCTTATGTATTCGAATACAGAGGAGCTGTATTCGAATATAGATTCGTAAAATTCCAGAAATCCTCAGTTTTAAACTCTGTAATTGAATTTTAAGAGTCTGGGAAAACTTTTCAAAGTGTTAATGATTAATGGACTGTTTAATCATGATTATGATGTTTTTATTTATGATTGTGCTGAAATATTTAAACATGATGAAGAGCATGAATTGTCTGATTTTGCATTCTGTTTCTAGAGAAGTGAAACACTGCATATTCATGCATTGCATAGTCAAGTGGTACCCGCGATGGGCCACAGAGTAATGCGCAACCACGTGCTGATCTATTGAGCGATTGCACGAGTGCTGGACTGTTGAGCGTCTGCACTAAGTACTGATCTGTTGAGCGGTTGTACCTTGGGTGATGTCAAACGTGCTGGTCTGTTGAGCGACTGCACGATGTGCTGGACTGTTGAGCGTCTGCACTGGTGCTGATCTGTTGAGCGATTGCACCCTGGTCATGAGGGCCGTTAAATTGTGTTTGTCTGTGAGCGACTGCACCTTGGTGATTCCAAGAAAATTATGCATGAGCATATATGCATTACATTGAGGGATTTGACCGGCGTGTCACGATTGTTTATATGATGAATGTTGGAAATTAATGTGTGTGAGTGCTGTCCAGAATCTGAAATTCTGAATTAATGATTGTGTTTTGTTGACGTGTGTTTGTACTTACCGCATACTTCATAATCATTGATTGCTGTTTTGAAAAGGCATGAAAGTCATAAATTTTCAAATGAGCATGATTATTTCCTCATCATCATATGTTATACCATGATTATACATGTTGTTGTGCAATATATGCTATGTGATTATCTGTTATTTTCGGTCGGTGACCCCTTGCTATATATTGTGGACTTTGGGCTTTGCCCTCAGATGCCTCCCAAACCCACGCCGCCCGTGGGTACCCGAACGACGGAAACGTCGTTGAATTTCCTTGACCGCTACTCGCGCACTGCTTGGGCTTTTGACCCCCTCTCAAGCAGAGCGACTTATACGGGGTGGCTGGAGCGGACAAGTAGGACTGATGGCGTGGAAGACTTCGTAGAGCGCACTCACGCGAGCATAGATTTTCCCGTGCCTTCCCGCCTGGTGTTAAAGGTGCACGGAGTTTTTGACGATGCTGAGGAGCCTACTGAAGGGGTTGAGGCGGAGGCCACTGTAGGAGTGGTGACTCCCAACCCTGTGATTGGAAGAGAGATACATGAGTCTGATGCGGTAGAGAAGCGTGATGAGCTGAGACCAGTAGCGACTGAGATTCCGGGTCCATCTAGGATCTCCGATGATTGCTACGAGATTCCGGCACCGCCAAAGCGGCCACGAGTGTGTATTGACTTGACTTCTGAGGAGACCGACCCCTCTCTGCACGAGGAGGAGGAGGAGGTTACGTCGAAGCGAGCTGCAGAGTCAGAAGAGACTTGCGTGGGATGCGGAGGGAATCCGTGCTACTGCAGCTTCAGCGCATGATCAGTTAGACTTATTGTATTAGGTTTTTTTTTGGGTTGAAATTGTAATTTGTCTTATTTTGGAAATTCTGTACTATTTTCCGCTGAACCATGTACTCTAATATTTACTGTTGATGTATTATGACAATGATATTTTGGGATGTGTTAATGTTTGAAAACTAATTTCCAAGACAAGTACTTAGTGATAATCCTGATGAAGTATTTGGTTTACGTTCATCGATTAATCTATAACGTACTATTTTACGAAGAACTTTATTTGAATTCTTTTGAAATAATTTTGGGAAAACTTATTTTAATTATTAATTTTTAAAAAAAAAATGCACCCGCGCTGTGTTTTAAACTCGAGGTGTTACAGGTGGCATGGGTTTGGGGGGCATCTGAGGGCAAAGCCCAAAGTCCACAATATAATAGCAAGGGTCACCGACCGAAATTAACAATTAATCACACAGCATATATTTCACAGCAACAATATATCCATGGTATAACATATGATGATAGGAAAATAATAATGCTCATTTGAAATTTAATGACATATATGCCTTTTCAAAAACAGCAGCCAATTATTATGAAGTATGTGGAAAGTACAATCAACACCTCAGCAAATCACAATCATTAAATCAGAAATTCAGATTCTGAACAGTACTCACACCAATTCAATTTCCAACCATTCATCATATAATCAAATGTGACCCACCGGTCAATCCCTCAATGCAATATGTATATGCTTATGTATACAATTTTCTTGGAATCACCAAGGTGCAGTCGCTCAACAGACCAGCACAATATGTTTGACTTTAACGGCCCTCAAGACCAAGGTGCAATTGCTCAACAGATTAGCACCAGTGCAGATGCTCAACAGACCAGCACGTTTGACGTATACCAAGGTACAATCGCTCAACAGATCAGTACCTAGTGCAGACGCTCAACAGTCCAGCACTCGTGCAATCGCTCAACAGATCAGCACGTGGTTGCGCATTACTCTGTGGCCCATCGTGGGTACCACTTGACTATGCAATGCATGAATATGCAGTGTTTCACTTCTCTAGAAACAGTATGCAAAAACAGAAAATTCATGTTTTCCATCATGTTTAAAATATCTCAGCACAGTCAGAATTATCATCATCACAATCATGGTTAAACAGCCAAATATTCATTAACATTTTGAAATGTTTTCCCAAACTCTTAAAATTCAAATGCAGTGTTTAAAACTGTGATTTTTGGAATTTTACGAATCTGTATTCGAATACAGCTTCTCTATATTCGAATATAGAAGTCAAAAACAGTGCAGAATCACACTCTGTATTCGAATACAGCCCTCTTGTATTCGAATACAGAGGCAGTCTCAGTGCACAAAACAACATCTTTCATTACATCAGTAAAGTCTTAAAAACTTCATCACCACCACTTCAAAATATCACCAACAGTTCCATTTTACTTCACCACAACATTCCCAATATCCCCCGAACACTCAGGGTTTACAAAACACTCTTAAAAACTTGGAATTTCTGAAAACTCGAATATGTATTTGAATACAGACCCCTTGTATTCGAATACATAAGCATGAAACTGCAATTTTAACATTCTGTATTCGAATACAGCATGCCTGTAGTCGAATACAAAAGACAAAACCTTGAAAAAATCAACATTTTCTCCCAGATCATTAAAGGTTTTCAATACTTCATCCTCTCCTCTTCAAAATATTTCAAGAACTCCATTTAAAATCACTTTAACCCTTCTCAAGGTTTCTCAATACTTTAAAATGCATATCACAGTGTTTAAAACTTGATTTTCTGGAAAACACAAATCTATATTCGAATACAGTTTCCTTGTATTCAAATACAGAAGCTAAAAACTGAGCTTCTGGAAAAACACGAATCTGTATTCGAATACAGACCCATTGTATTCGAATACAGAAACTGAAACTAGTGAAATCTGCATTATGTATTCGAATACAGCATGCCTGTAGTCGAATACATATGCGAATACAGTGTTAAAATCCCACTTCTGTATTCAAATACAACATGGTCGTAGTCGAATACAGATGCTAAGTCAGAAGCAAAAATCCTTCCTCTGTATTCGAATACAAGGGCTCGTATTCGAATACAAGTTTGAAAACTTAAGTAAAACCAAAACTTGACAGGTTGTAGTCGAATACACACATGTTGTATTCGAATACACCTTCGAAAACCAGTGAAAATTTCCTGAGATTTCAACCCTTTTCAAACTGTTTTCTTTTAAAAACAAACAACCAAACATTAAAACAGATTCAGCATTTTTTTCTAGCCAATACTTTCCTCATTAAAAATCCCTTTTCTTTTTAAATCATCAACATCATCAGAATCACTCAAAACAGAAACATTATCAGGATCATCAACAACAAATCATCCAAACTTTCAAACCATCAGAACATCATACAGCATTTCAGCTTTCACAACACACCAGAATAATGTGCAAGCATTTCAGCTTTCACAACACATCAGCATAACATGCAGCATCACAGAGTAGCAAAACACAAACAGAATGCATTTTTGCATTTCAAAACCATTTTCAAAACAGTTTTATAAACATGCATTTTTAAATCATGTTTGAAATAACATTCAAGACATTTTCCACTTTCCCACATAAACAACACAACTTTAGTGCATTCAGCCCAAACAGCAATCATCACAGAGCTTTTAAAACATAAAAAAAAATGCATTTTTCATTTCTTTCAAGCATCAGGCAAACCAGTTTCAAAACAGTAATGAAAACACTAGTAATGCCATGAAAGTTATGCACTTACAGCCCTAATGCAACTAGAAAGTGGAAGGTGCCCTTACCCTTGTTGCGTGCTCTGCTTCTGCTAAAGTGTATGCGTCAAAAACGGCGAAAACTCCCGCCTGCGTTTGCTGCTACAAAACTGAGTTCTCTAGTTCCGTAATGATGTGGGGATTAACTTTAGTACTGGGGGTTTTCTGGTTTGATGCTTGAATTTTCAGGTAATGGTGTTTTTGAGGAACTCCCTCTTTTTCTCTTTGTAGTTGTGACTGGAAATGGGGAAGGCAGAAACAGCAAACAGAATGAGAGGGAAAATGGGGTACTGTTACATGCAGTATGGGCAGTGAAGAAGGAGGGATGGTTTTCTGATTTCACCATCCTTCTCACTCCTATTTATAGGCTTTTGTGGTGCCACCTCACCCAAAAATAATGTTAAAATAATGATGGTTCCTTCAGCACTTAATTGCTTGTAATTAGCCACTAATCCTCAATTAACTGCCCAATTAATTTAATTACTCGTAATTAAATTAATTTAATCTTCATCCAATAATTTTTATTTCATCCTCCAAAATAAATATTTATATATATATATATATATATATATATATATATTCACTCAAACATACATATATTAAATATTTTACAAATATCCCCAAAAATACAATTAAAATTAATTCCATAATTTTAATTAAAAATTAAGGGTCTTACATTACTCCCCCCCTTAAATTAGTTTCGTCCTCGAAACTACATATCAGTAAACAACTGAGGATATTGTTCCCTCATCTTACTCTCCAGTTCCCAAGTCGCGTCTCCAGTAGTCGGATTCCAAATCACCTTGACTAGTGGGACTTCCTTGTTCCTCAACTGCTTAATCTTCCTGTCTTCAATCCTTACAGGCAATACTTCAAAAGACAGGTTGTCCCTCAGCTGAATTGTATCTGGCTCGATCACATGTGACGGGTCTGCAATGTATTTCCTTAACTGCGATACATGAAATACGTCATGAATATTGGACAGTATTGGAGGTAAAGCAATCTGATAGGCCAATGGTCCAATACGCGCAGTAATCTGGTATGGTCCAATAAATTTTGGAGTCAACTTTCTTGACTTAATAGCTCTGCCAACACCAGTTGTAGGCGTGACCCTTAGAAATACATGATCACCCTGCTCAAATTCCAAAGGTCTGCGACGCTTGTCCGCATAACTCTTCTGGTGATCTTGTGAAATCTTCATTTTCTCTTGCATCATCTTGATTTTCTCCGTAGTTTGCTCCACAATTTCAGGTCCAACAATCATACTCTATCCGTCCTTATACCAGCATAAGGGCGTCTCACACTTGCGTCCATACAAAGCCTCATAGGGTGCCATTCCAATACTTGCGTGAAAGCTGTTGTTGTAAGTGAATTCAATCAATGGCAACACCTCATCCCAGTTTCCTCTGTCATCCAACACACATGCTCTCAATAGATCTTCCTAGGACTGATTTGTTCTCTCAGTCTGTCCGTCTGTTTGTGGATGGTAGGCTGAACCCAATTTCAGTTTCGTTCCCAAAGCTTCATGCAGTGCTCCCCAAAAATGAGATGTGAACTTTGGGTCACGGTCCGATACTATACTCGATGGCACTCCATGTAACCTCACAATCTCAGCGATGTAGATCTCTGTCAGCTTATCTATTTTATAAGTGGTTCTTACCGGCAAGAAATGAGCGGACTTTGTCAAACGATCCGCTATTACCCAAATTGAATCATTCTTTTTCCTTGTCTTGGGCAGTCCTGTTATGAAATCCATGGAAATGCTGTCCCACTTCCATTCCGGTATGTCCAAAGGTTGTAGCATTCCAGCAGGTCGTTGATGTTCCACATTCGCTTTCTGACAAGTCAAACAAGGTGACACATATTCTGCCACATCCCTCTACATTCCTGGCCACCAGAAATTCTTTCTTAAGTCCTGGTACATCTTGGTCGCTCCAGGATGAATACTCAACTTACTCTTATGAGCTTCTTCTAAAATCGCTCTTCTCATCTCTGCAACTTCCGGTACACAAACTCTACCATTACATCTCAGAATATCATCTGTTCCGACGCTGAACTCAGTTGTCAGTCCTTGCGCTATCAGATTCCTCTTTTCTTGGATCAGTGCATCATCTTGCAAGTTTGCAATCTCCTCAAGTAATCCACTTGAAATTGTTATCATTCTACACTTTAACATTCCTGGTGCAAACTTTACGTCAAAATGTAGATCTCTAAATGCTTCCCACAACTCCTGTTGTCTGGTCATTATCATTGAAGATACTGACACACTCTTCCGATTTAATGCATCAGCCACCACATTGGCCTTCCCAGGGTGGTACTGTAATGAAAAGTCATAATCCTTGAGAGTCTCCATCCATCTTCTTTGACACATGTTCAATTCCTTCTGATCGAACAAGTACTTCAAACTTTTATGGTCGCTGAACACCGTGAATGTGCATCCGTATAAGTAGTGTCTCCAAACCTTTAACGCAAACACTACTGCGGCCAGCTCCAAATCATGAGTGGGGTAGTTCCGTTCGGGAGTTTTCAACTGTCTTGAGGCGTAGGCTACAGCTTTCTTGTGTTGCATCAAAACACATCCCAAACCTTGGTGAGATGCATCACAGTAAACTTCATATGGTTCCTCCGGCTGTGGCAACACCAACACTGGTGAGGTTGTCAACTTTTCCTTCAACAACTGAAAACTCTCCTCACACTTCTCCGTCCATGCAAACAGCTGATTCTTCCTGGTGAGTTGTGTCAAAGGAGCTACAGTTTTAGCAAATCCTTCAATAAATCTCCTGTAGTATCCTGCTAGTCCGACAAAACTTCTTATGTCCGTGACAGTCTGGGGCTGTTTCCAGGAAAGAATTGTCTCAATCTTTGCCGGATCGACAGCGATTCCTTCATTCGTTATCACATGTCCCAAGAAATTCACTTCCTTTAGCCAAAACTCGCACTTCGACAAATTGGCATACAGTTGCTTCTCGCGTAAGACTTCAAGAACTTGGTGTAAGTGCTCTTCATGTTCTTCTTCATCCTTTGAATAAATCAAAATATCGTCAATGAATACCACCACGAACTTATCCAGAAACGGGCTGAAGATCCTATTCATATAGTCCATGAAAATTGCTGGTGCATTCGTAACTCCAAAAGGCATAACAAGATATTCATAGTGTCCGTAACGAGTCCTGACAGCAGTCTTTTGAATATCTCCTTCTCTTACGCGAATCTGATGGTATCCCGATTTCAAATCAATCTTTGAAAGCACTGCTCCTCCCCCCAATTGGTCCATCAAATCATCGATGTGTGGTAATGGATAACGATTCTTGATAGTCACCTTGTTAAGTTGCCGATAATCCACACATAAACGTGAACTTCCATCCTTCTTCTTAACCAACAACACCGGAGCTGAAGGTGCAAACACGAGAAGGGGGGGTTGAATTGTGTTTGACTTAACTTGAATACTTTTCCTGTTTTTATACTTTTGAAACAAAACTTGATGTATAATTAAAAACAGAGTTAGCAGCGGATAAAAAGTAAAAATAAAACTCACAGTTTTTATATTGGTTCACCGTTAACGAGGCTACGTCCAGTCCCTTCACCTTGAAGGATTTCACTAATTCAAACCTTGAATTACAACCTTGCTACTAACCCTCCAAGTCAGTCTTCTCAAACAGTCTAACAATCCTAGACTTCTTTGAGGAATGCTGTAACACCCCGAGTTTAAAACACAGCGCGGGTGCATTTTTTTTTTTTTTTTTTTTTGAAATTAATAATTAAAATAAATTTTCCCAAATTTATTTCAAAAGAATTAAAATAAAGTTCTTCGTAAAATAGTATGTTATAAATTAATCGATGAACGTAAACCAAATACTTCATCAGGATTATCACTAAGTACTTATCTTGGAAATTAGTTTTTAAAACATTAATACATCCCAAAATATCATTGTCATAATACATCAACAGTAAATATCAGAATACATGGTTCAGCGGAAAATAGTACAGAATTTCCAAAATAAGACAAATTACAATTTCAATCCAAAACCTAATACAATAAGTCTAACTGATCATGCGCTGAAGCTGCAGTAACACGGATTCCCTCCGCATCCCACGCAAGTCTCCTCTGACTCTGCAGCTCGCTTCGACGTAACCTCCTCCTCTTCCTCGTCGTAGAGAGAAGGGTCGGTCTCCTCCGAAGTCAAGTCAATACACACTCGAGGCCGCTTTGGCGGTGCCGGAATCTCGTAGCAGTCATCGGAAATCCTAGATGGACCCGGAATCTCAGTCGCTACTGGTCTCAGCTCTTCACGCTTCTCTACCGCATCAGACTCATGTATCTCTCTTACAATCTTAGGATTGGGAGTCACCACTCCCACAGTGGCCTCCGTCTCAACCCCTTCAGTAGGCTCCTCAGCATCGTCAAACACTCCGTGCGCCTCTAACACCAGGCGAGAAGGTACAGGGAAATCTATGATCGCGTGAGTACGCTCTACGAAGTCTTCCACACCATCCATCCTACTAGTCCGCTCTAGCCACCCCGTATAGGTCGCTCTGCTTGAGAGGGGGTCAAAAGCCCAAGCAGTGCGCGAGTAGTGGTCAAGGAAATTCAACGACGTTTCCGTCGTTCGGGTTCCCACGGGCGGCGTGGGTTTGGGAGGCATCTGAGGGCAAAGCCCAAAGTCCACAATATAAAGCAAGGGGGTCACCAACCGAAAATAACAAATATCCACATAGCATGTATTGCACAACAACATCTAATCATGGCATAATTTATGATGATGAGGAAAATAATAATGCTCATTTGGAAATTTATGACTTTCATGCCTGTTCAAAACAGCAGTTAATGATTATGAATATGCAGTAAGTACAGCCAACACGTCAACAAAACACAAACATAAAATTCATAAATATCAGATTTTTGGACAGCACTCACACGCATTAATTTCCAACATTCATCATATAAACAATCATGACACAACGGTCAGATCCACAATGTAATGCATATATGCTCATGCATAATTTTCTTGGAATCACCAAGGTGCAGTCGCTCGACAGACCAGCACGTCTCAACGGCCCTCAAGACCAGGGTGCAATCGCTCAACAGATCAGCACCAGTGCAGACGCTCAACAGTCCAGCACATCGTGCAGTCGCTCAACAGACCAGCGCGTTTGACATCACCCAAGGTACAATCGCTCAACAGATCAGTACCTGGTGCAGACGCTCAACAGTCCAGCACTCGTGCAATCGCTCAACAGATCAGCACGGGGTTGCGCATTTCAGGGTACAAACGCTCGACAGTCCAGTACCAGTGCAGACGCTCAACAGTCCAGCACTTATATACCAAAGTACAATCGCTCAATAGATCAGTACTTAGTGCAAACGCTCAATAGTCCAGCACTCGTGCAATCGCTCAACAGATCAGAACGTGGTTGCGCATTACTCTGTGGCCCATCGCGGGTACCACCTGACTATGCAATGCATGAATATGTAGTGTTTCATTTCTCGAGAAACAGAATGCAAAACAGAATTCATGCTCTTTATCATGTTTAAATATTTCAGCACAGTCATAATAATATCACAATCATGAATTAAACAGTCCATTAATCATTCATACTTTGAAATATTTCCCATCCTCTCAAAAATTCAGACACAGAACTAAAACTGGGATTTTTCTGAGATTTACGAATCTGTATTCGAATACAGCTCTTCTGTATTCGAATACAGAAGCCAAAAACAGTGCAGATCCACACTCTGTATTCGAATACAGCCCTCTCGTATTCGAATACAGAGGCAGATTTCAGTGCATAAATCAACCTCTTTCATTATATCAATAAAGTTTTTTTTTTAAAACTTCATTACCACTACTTCAAAATCTCATCAAAAGTTCTATTTAAATCCATCACAATATTCCCAGTATTCCCAAAACACTCAGGGTTTTCAAAACACTCTTAAACTTGAAATTTTTCTGAAAACACGAATCTGTATTCGAATACAGACTCCCTGTATTCGAATACAGAAGCAGGAATTGGAATTTAACCTTCTGTATTCGAATACAGCATGGCTGTAGTCGCATACAGGAGTTCAACCTTTGAAAAATTTAGCCTTTTCTTCCAAGTCACTTAAAGATTTTCAAACATCTTTCTCTCCTCTTTAAAACCATTTCACAGACTTCTTTTCAATTCATTTAAAAACTCCTTAGGGTTTCTCAACACTTCAAAACTCACATGACAGTGATTAAAACTTGTTTTTCTGGAAAACACGAATCTATGTTTGAATACAGCTTCCTTGTATTTGAATACATAAGCTAAAAATTGAGTTTCTGGAAAAACTCGAATCTGTAGTCGAATACAGGATGTCTGTAGTCGACTACAGTTGCGAATACAGTGTTAAAAACTTCACTTCTGTATTTGAATACGACATGATCGTAGTCGAATACAGATGCGAATACAGGAGCAAAAATCTTTCCTCTGTATTCGAATACAGGGGCTCGTATTCGAATACAGGTTTGAAAACTTTAACATAAAACAGAACCCTGGAAGGTTGTATTCGAATACACACATGCTGTAGTCGAATACACCTTCGAAAAACCAGTGAAAGTTCATCCTTTTTCAAAACTGATTCTTTTAAAACAAACAGCCAACATCAAACAGATTCTGCACTTTTTCAAGAAAAACCTCTCCTCTTTTAAAATTCCTTTTTCTTTAAAAACCATCAACACCACCAGAATCACACAAAATAACCAGAATCAGAATCATCACCAGAACCACACAAAACAGCCAGAATTAGAATCATCACTAGAATCCCACAACATAAAGCAGAATCAGAACCATTACCATCAGATTATCCAAAACAGAGATAGATGATCAATCATCAGAACATACATGCAACATTACAGTGTTCCCACTCATCAGAACAAACATGCATGCATTCAGTTTTCTCAATAACAGAATGACATGTACAGCATTTCAGTTTTCATGATACCACAGAAATACTTGCAAACATCCCAGAACAACAAACCTCAACAGAATGCATTTTGCATTTTAATGCTATTTTCAAAACAATTTTAAGACATGCATTTTAATCATAACTAAAATGACATGCAAACATATTCCAGCATTCACACAGATTGTAAAACAACATATTTTACCAGTAAAGACAGCCAACAACAACTTATCAGAATAATCACTTCTCAAAAAAATGAATTTTCTCTCAAAATGTCATTTTCGAAAACTGCTTTTCATTTAAAACAGAACTGAAAACAGCACACATTATAGCCCTAATGCAGCTAAAAGATGGAAGGTGCCCTTACCCTTGTAGCGTGCTTTGCTATCTCTCTTGTTCCTGCTGCGTTCCTTTTTCTGCGTCCAGAAACGGTGAAGTTGTTCCTTGAGTTTGCTGCTGCAAAACTGGGTTCTTTCTCTTCGTATTGAGGTGGGGATTAACTTTACTACTGGGGGTTTTCAGGTTTGAGGCTTGGATTCTCAGTTAATGGGGTTTGAAGGATTTCCCTCTCTAAAATTTCAGTTTCGGGAAAGGCAGAAAGCAGAAACAGAGATAGAATGGGAGGAGTGATGGAGTTGGTACATGCAATATGGGTAGTATGGTGGAAGGAATGGTGTTCTGAAATTACCATCCTTCTCACTCCTATATATAGGCTCTCAAGGTGCCACCTCACTTGCCACTTGTCTAATTTTCCAGCTCTTTCATTATCTTGCAATTAGCCACTTAATTCCTTACTTAATTGTCCAATTAATTTAATTACTTGAAATTAAATTAATTTAATTATTCACCCAATAGTTTTAATTCATCTTCCAAATAAATATTTATATATATATATATATATATATTCACTTCAATCATACATATATTAAATATTTACAAAAATTCCCAAAATGCCCTTGACATTAATTCCAAAAATTAATATTTAAAATTAAGGGTCTTACAATACAGCTCCTGTCTTCAGCCAATCTGACTATCCCAGATTGTAGAAGAAATCACAACACTATAAATCTAATTGGCAAGTAACCTGCTACCCCTTCTGACTCCCTCAGATTCTAGACTCTACTTCAACAACTTAGATTTAACACACAACACTATGAATCTAATTGCCAAGTAACCTGCTACCCCTATTGACTCCCTCAGCTTGTAGACTCTACTTCAACAACTTAGATTTAACACACAACACTATGAATCTAATTGCCAAGTAACCTGCTACCCCTACTGACTCCCTCAGCTTGTAGACTCTACTTCAACAACTTAGATTTGACACAGTGGAAGGAAAATAACACGAGTACTTGCTTCTTGAAAGCTGGAACTCACAATTGACTTCTATGAAAATTTGACAGTGTTTGCTTTGGAAGTGTATGACTCTTTTGTGATTTTTCGATACTTAGTATTCTGCCTTGAGCCTCTTTTTATAGATGCAGATTTGGGCCTCTTCCAATGCTTAAATTCGAGCTGAATCTTGCTAGATTCTCTGTAAAAATAACTTGACCAATTGGGCTTCATATAAATAAAAAACATATCTTTAGATTTCCTTTCAAAATAACTGGCCAATTAAATATGTTGGTTCCTTCCCGCCACAGCTCCTGAATTCCACAACACCTCACTTTATTTTTGTATTAAATCTTTTTAATCCTTTGATCAAAATAAATTAAATTCTCCACCGTATAAATTTCCTGATTAAATCTGGACCATTGGATCTTCATGCGCTAGTCCACATCTGGACCATACTGATTGTTATTCTGTGATCCTCTGATTTTAGCCTTCCCTGTACCACACTTCCTAACCCTCTAATTTTTTAATTTCGGCCATCTTGGATGCGCACCTGATATGCTATAATCCTCTGAAATCGGCCTTTGCTGGACTATACATTCTGTCCCTTTGATTTCGGCCAACACTGGGCCATGGTCTGATTTTCTGATCTGGACCATCACTGGACCAAATAATTAATTCTGAACCACTGATCTGGAAATCTTCCCTCTAATCTGGACTAATTCTGGACTTTGGTCTGGATTAAATTGAAATTAAATCTAGACAATAAATATTTCAGTCTGGGCATTTTACCTTTGATTTTATATCAGGTCTGGATCATTCTAGAAATCATTTCTTCTTGTCTTGACTTAGTTTCATGCCCTGAATCATGCTCTCTTATTTTCTGGGTCAAATTTGGATTGATTCTCTTGTTCTGGACTCATAAACTTAGCTTCTGGTTGAGTCTGGAACAAGTCTGGGCAGTTTAATATTTCACTACCAGGCCATCTTCTGGTCAGAATAACTTCTAGAATAAATTTGATATTTGATTCCTTTTGGTCTGGATCAACTCTCCCTCTGGCAGGCTTTCCACTGGTATGATCCATGTTTCCTTCTGATTTTTATTCCTTCTGATATGGGCCAGAAAAGATATCTTCTGGTGATGTTTTTGACATCCTGGAGTATCTTCTGGTAATTCCAGAATTCATTTTCTAGAATCCTTTGATCTTCTGCTTCTGATTACTTCAGTTTTTGATGACATTTGATTTAATAATTCAAGGTACAAAATAAGATTCCATTGAGTGCTTTTGTAAACATCAAAATCCTAATACTTAGAACCAACTTGGTTCCAACAAGAGCTCCCCAGGGCGACACACTTGGTCTGATAAATCCTTTCTCCAATAATCCTTCAATTTGACCCTTAAGCTCGCTTAATTCCAATGGCGACATCCGGTACAGCGCAATTGAAATAGGTCCAGTTCCTGGGTGTAAGTCAATGAAGAACTCCACCTCTCTTACTAGGGGTAATCCTGGAATTTCCGTCAGAAATACGTCCGAATATTCTTTGACTATCATCACGTCTTCTATGTTCACATCCATCTTGGTCTCCACGTTAGCCAATGATAAAAATTCCTGAGTTCCTTCTCTCTGTGATACTCCGAGTTGGTTAGCAGCCAAATACCGAGCGACTCCAGGTTCGAGGATAAGAACCAATTTTCGAGCGCAATCCAAAACTACGTAGTTATACGTCATCCAATCCATACCGAGAATGATCTCGAGTGATTATAGGGGTAAACAGATTAAATTGACCAAGAAATCTGTATTCTGTATCGTTACGGTACAGTGTAAACATGCAGAGTTTACAGTCAAAGTCTTAGCAGGTGTAGAAACAACCAAATCAAAAGGCAAAGCAGACACAGACAACTTCAAACGATGCACACAATCCATAGCAATGAAAGAATGGGTTGCCTCCGAATCAAAAAGTGCAGTTAGTGTGTTACCTACAATCTCACAATCTTGCTGGATTAAATTTTGGGCTTGTCTTCCAGCTTCAACACCCATGTGATAAACGTGGCCTCTAGCAGTAGGACGAGTATCCCTAGTCGCGTTCACAGTTGGCTCCACCTTCGGAACTCGGCAATCCCTCGCCACGGGTCCTGGCTTGTGGCAGTTGAAGCACATCAAATCCCTCGCAGTACAAGCAGTTGCAATGTGTCCTTCCTTCCCACATCGATAACACCGGACTCCTTGTCCCAATTGCCGTCCAAAATTCTGGTTTCCCGGCCGATTCTGGCCTCTCTTGTTGTTTCGTGGCCGGTTATACGGCTTGGCAACATGCTTCCCTTTATTGTTCTGATTATGTATCCGACTAGGCTCTCCAGAGTTAAAGTTCCCTCCTGTTCTTCATCTCTTCAACCTCTCTACACTTTTCCACTAGCACTTGGAAACGTTGAATTCCCAAGGGTAGGACCGAATCTTGGATCTCATACTTCAGTCCATTCTGAAAGCGATGACACATAAACTGTTCATCAACTTCTTCCTAGAAGAATCTGAAATGTCTGGACAGCGATTCGAACTTAGCTGTGTATTCCCCTACTGTCATATTCCCCTGGTACAATTTCAGAAAGTCATCCCCCAACTTGGTCCTAGTGCTCATCAGGAAGTACTTGTCTAGAAACTTCTTTTTGAATGACTCCCAGGTCACTTCCTCTTGAGCTGACCCCATCAGTAATCTCGAACTCCTCCACCAATACTCTGCATCCCCTATCAGCAGGTACGTGGCATAATTGACTTTCACCGCTGCCCGACAGTTAATCATCTCAAAGATCTTATCCATCTCTTGGATCCACTGGTCCGCTCTTTCTAAACCCTCATCACTCTTGAACTTGGGAGGATTATGGCGACGAAAATCCTCTAGTCCTCTAGATTCAGCAGCGCGAATCTCTCTTTCTCTTTTCTCCAAATCACATTGAGTCTTGGCAGTCGTATGTGCAGCAACAGACGCAGCCATGTTGTTCATTGCTTCAGCCATCCTATCTTTCCGGCTGACATTGCCTCTTGTGGTGTCGTCTCTTCGTGGAGGCATTGTTTCCTACAAAACCATCATCACTTCAGTCACACCATAACTTACATAAGACTTGACACTTTAACTACTTGCTCCTATGCATGATCGGCTAATGACTCAAAACAGATACTTAAATCAGAGCTTTATCCCAAAAATTTAACCAAATGCTCTGATACCACAATTGTAACACCCCGAGTTTAAAACACAGCGCGGGTGCATTTTTTTTTTTTTTAAATCAATATTAAAAATGATTTTCCAGATTTAATTAGAAAGGAATTAAAAATAAAGTTTCCGTAAATCAATAAGTACTCAATTTCTGGAAATTTAATAATAATCATTAAGGCATTTTTAAAATGTTAACAATGTCATAACATCCTCAAAATACAATATCAGAGTGCGGAATAAGTAGTACAAATATTTCCAAAATAAACAAAATACATTTCCAGCTCAAATCCTATACATTAAGTCTAACTGATCATGCGCTAAAGCTACAGTAGCACGGATTTCCTCCGCATCCCAAGCAAGTCTCCTCCGAATCTGCCGCTCGCCTCGACGTGACCTCCTCCTCCTCCTCATCATACAGAGAGGGGTCGGCCTCCTCAGAAGTCAGATCAATAACAAGTCTCGGTCGCTTCGGCGGCGCCGGAATCTCATAACAATCATCGGAGATCCTGGACGGACCCGGAATCTCAGCTGCTACTAGCTTCGGCTCATCATTCTTCCCTTCTGCCTCAGACTCATGTACATCTCCTCCAACCACCGGGTTGGGAGTCACTACACCTACGGTGGCCTCCATCTCAACCCTTGTAGCGGACTCCTCAGCATCGTCGAAAATTCTGTGCGCCTCCAATACCAGACGGGAAGGCACGGGAAAATCTATACTCGCATGTGTGCGCTCCACGAAATCTGCTACGCCATCTGTCCTACTCGTCCTCTCCAACCACCCCGTGTAAGTCGCTCTGCTTGAGATGGGGTCGAATACCCAAGCAGTGCGCGAATAGCGATCAAGGAAGTCTAACGACGTTTTCGTCGTTCGGGTTCCCACAGGTGGCATGGGTTTGGGGGGCATCTGAGGGCAAAGCCCAAATTCCACAATACAATAGCAAGGGTCACCGACCGAAATTAACAATTAATCACACAACATATATTTCACAGCAACAATATATCCATGGTATAACATATGATGATGAGGAAAATAATAATGCTCATTTGAAATTTAATGACATATATGCCTTTTCAAAAACAGCAGCCAATTATTATGAAGTATGTGGTAAGTACAATCAACACCTCAGCAAATCACAATCATTAAATCAGAAATTCAGATTCTGAACAGTACTCACACACATTCAATTTCCAACCATTCATCATATAATCAAACGTGACCCACCAGTCAATCCCTCAATGCAATATGTATATGCTTATGTATACAATTTTCTTGGAATCACCAAGGTGCAGTCGCTCAACAGACTAGCACAATATGTTCGACTTTAACGGCCCTCAAGACCAAGGTGCAATCGCTCAACAGATCAGCACCAGTGCATACGCTCAACAGTCCAGCACTCGTGCAGTCGCTCAACAGACCAGCACGTTTGACGTATACCAAGGTACAATTGCTCAACAGATCAGTACCTAGTGCAGACGCTCAACAGTCCAGCACTCGTGCAATCGCTCAACAGATCAGCACGTGGTTGCGCATTTCAGGGTACAGACGCTCAACAGTCCAGTACCAGTGCAGTCGCTCAACAGACCAGCACTTATATACCAAGGTACAATCGCTCAACAGATCAGTACCTAGTGCAGACGCTCAACAGTCCAGCACTCGTGCAATCACTCAACAGATCAGCACGTGGTTGCGCATTACTCTGTGGCCCATCGTGTGTACCACTTGACTATGCAATGCATGAATATGCAGTGTTTCACTTCTCTAGAAACAGTATGCAAAAACAGAAAATTCATGCTTTCCATCATGTTTAAAATATCTTAGCACAGTCAGAATTATCAACATCACAATCATGGTTAAACAGACAAATATTCATTAACATTTTGAAATGTTTTCCCAAACTCTTAAAATTCAAATGCAGTGTTTAAAACTGGGATTTCTGGAATTTTACAAATTTGTATTCGAATACAGCTTCTCTGTATTCGAATACATAAGCCAAAAACAGTGCAGAATCACACTCCGTATTCGAATACAGCCCTCTAGTATTCGAATACAGAGGCAGTCTCAGTGCACAAAACAACATCTTTCATTACATCAGTAAAGTCTTAAAAACTTCATCACCACCACTTCAAAATATCACCAACAGTTCCATTTTACTTCACCACAACATTCCCAATATCCCCCAAACACTCAGTGTTTACAAAACACTCTTAAAAACTTGGAATTTCTGAACACTCGAATCTGTATTCGAATACAGACCCCTTGTATTCGAATACAGAAGCATGAAACTGCAATTTTAACATTCTGTATTCGAATACAGCATGCCTGTAGTCGAATACAGAAGACAAAACCTTGAAAAATTCAACATTTTCTCCCAGATCATTAAAGGTTTTCAATACTTCATCCTCTCCTCTTCAAAATATTTCAAAAACTCCATTTAAAATCACTTTAACCCTTCTCAAGATTTCTCAATACTTTAAAATGCATATCACAGTGTTTAAAACTTGATTTTCTTGAAAATACAAATCTGTATTTGAATACAGCTTTCTTGTATTCGAATACAGAAGCTAAAAACTGAGCTTCTGGAAAAACACGAATTTGTATTCGAATACAGACCCATTGTATTCGAATACAGAAGCTGAAACTAGTGAAATCTGTATTATGTATTCGAATACAGCATGCCTGTAGTCGAATACAGATGCTAAGTCAGAAGCAAAAATCCTTCCTTTGTATTCAAATACAAGGGCTCGTATTCGAATACAAGTTTGAAAACTTAAGTAAAACAGAAACTTGACAGGTTGTAGTCGAATACACACATGTTGTATTCGAATACACCTTCGAAAACCAGTGAAAATTTCCTGAGATTTCAACCCTTTTCAAACTGTTTTCTTTTAAAAACAAACAACCAAACATTAAAACAGATTCGGCATTTTTTCCAGACAATACTTTCCTCATTAAAAATCCCTTTTCTTTTTAAATCATCAACATCATCAGAATCACTCAAAACAGAAACAGAATCAAGATCATCAACAACAAATCATCCAAACTTTCAAACCATCAGAACATCATACAGCATTTCAGCTTTCACAACACATCAGAATAACATGCAAGCATTTCAGCTTTCACAACACATCAAAATACCATGCAAGCATTTCAGCTTTCACAACACACCAGAATAATGTGCAAGCATTTCAGCTTTCACAACACATCAGCATAACATGCAGCATCATAGAGCTGCAAAACACAAACAGAATGCATTTTTGCATTTCAAAACCATTTTCAAAACAGTTTTATGAACATGCATTTTTAAATCATGTTTGAAATAACGTTCAAGACATTTTCCACTTTCCCACATACACAACACAACTTTAGTGCATTCAGCCCAAACAGCAATCATCACAGAGCTTTTAAAACATCAAAAAATGCATTTTTCATTTCTTTCAAGCATCAGGCAAACCAGTTTCAAAACAGTAATGAAAACACTAGTAATGCCATGAAAGTTATGCACTTACAGCCCTAATGCAACTAGAAAGTGGAAGGTGCCCTTACCCTTGTTGCGTGCTCTGCTTCTGCTAAAGTGTATGCGTCAAAAACGGCGAAAACTCCCGCCTGCGTTTGCTGCTACAAAACTGAGTTCTCTAGTTCCGTAATGATGTGGGAATTAACTTTAGTACTGGGGGTTTTCTGGTTTGATGCTTGGATTTTCAAGTAATGGTGTTTTTGAGGAACTCCCTCTTTTTCTCTTTGTAGTTATGACTGGAAATGGGGAAGGCAGAAACAGCAAACAGAATGAGAGGGAAAATGGGGTACTGTTACATGCAGTATGGGCAGTGAGGAAGGAGGGATGGTTTTCTGATTTCACCATCCTTCTCACTCCTATTTATAGGCTTTTGTGGTGCCACCTCACCCAAAAATAATGTTAAAATAATGCTGGCTCCTTCAGCACTTAATTGCTTGTAATTAGCCACTAATCCTCAATTAACTGCCCAATTAATTTAATTACTCGTAATTAAATTAATTTAATCTTCATCCAATAATTTTTATTTCATCCTCCAAAATAAATATTTATATATATATATATATTCAATCAAACATACATATATTAAATATTTTACAAATATCCCCAAAAATACAATTAAAATTAATTCCATAATTTTAATTAAAAATTAAGGGTCTTACAAAGAATCTTTATCAGATTATGACTTTTCAGAAGAGTTGGAAGCAATGAAGGCATACATGAAGAAACAAGATATTGTTGGTCAAAGGAGCGTGAACTTGAATTTCCACAAACAACAACAATGATTCCACCACCTGATAAAGTGAAAACCAAATGAGGTACTAAAAAGAGAAAAGAGTTTGATAGACCTCGTGATCCATCATATTTGGAGTATGTCGATGCATCTCCAAATCAATCATCGCAACGTTCTGCAAGGCAATCATCACAGCGTTCTGCAAGTCAATCATCACAGTGTTCTGCAAGGCAATCATCACAGCATTTTGCAAGGCAATCATCACAGTGTTCTGCAAGGCAATTATCTAAGATACATTTTCCTACATTTATACATCCGTATATCGAGGACATAATACATATTGAGCCTAATGGAAATTGTGGGTATCGCGCAGTTGAAGCTTTGTGAGGTTGGACAGAAGAATCTTGGCCTTTAGTTCGAGCACAGTTGGAGAAAGAGATCAATTTACATAAAGACCTTTATTCCAAAGTTTTCGATGACAATGTTGAAAACGTGCAAAAGTTGTTGATCATTTCTAGATTGGATGCTCAAGGAAAAGATAAGTGGATGACTATACCAGATTTGGGTTACGTGATTGCAACAAGATATAATGTCATATTGATATCATTGTCTCGTAATCTGAATATGACATTCTTTCCACTGAATAAATGACCATCGAAAGACTATTCTCTTAATCATTTAATAGCAATTGGATTCGTCAATGAAAGTCATTGGATACAGGTAAGTTTTATGATTGATAGTAATGTTTAATAATAATATTTTCTTGTTTAGATAAATTAATGTTTACTATTTTATTGTTCAGATCAAATTGAAGTCTGATTGTCCTTTGCTACCTACCTCACAAAAATGGAGAGACTTTTGTAGTGATTATGCAAAGACATGGCAAATAGCTTATGTAGGACGTATTAAGTGTAACACCCCGAGTTTAAAACACAGCGCGAGTGTATTTTTTTTTTAAATAAATAATTAAAATGATTTTCCAATTCATTACTTCAAAAGAATTGAAATATAATTTCCTTTAATTCATCTCATAAAATGGTACGTAGTAATTTTTATCGAACGTAATTAAATAATTTCATCATAAATATCACTAAGTACTTATCTTTGGAAATTAATAATAAACATTAATACATTTCAAAAGGTAGTAGTGTCATAAACTCTAAAGGAAATATCAGAGTGCGGAGTAGGTTAGCGGAAAAGTAATACAATAATTTCCAAATAAAATCAAATTACATTTTCCAGCTCAAAATCCTATACATTAAATATAACCGATCATGCACTAAAGCTACAGTAGCACGGATTTCCTCCGCATCCCATACATGTCTCATCCGACTCCGCCGCTCGCCTCGATGTAACCTCCTCCTCCTCCTCATCATACAGAGAGGGATTGGTCTCCTCCGAAGTCAGATCGATGCACAATCTGGGTCGCTTCGGCGGTGCCGGAATCTCATAACAATCATCGGATATCCTAGATGGACCGGAATATCATCTGCTACTGGCGTCGGCCCTTTGTTCTTTTCTTCCGCCTCAGAATCACGTACAGCCCCTCCAATATCTGGGTTAGGAGTCACCACTCCTACAGTGGCCTCCGTCTCAACCCCTCCAGCTGGCTCCTCCGCATCATCAAAAATTCCGTGCGCCTCCAATACCAAACGGGAAGGCACGGGAAAGTCAATCTTCGTATATGTGTGCTCCACATAATGCACCATTCTGTCAGTCCTACAGGTCCTCTTCAATCTCCCCGTGTACGTGGCCCTACTTGAGCGATGTTTCCGTCGTCGGGGGACCCACGGGTGACATGGATTTGGGGGGCATCTGAGGGCAAAGCCCAATTTCCACAATAATAGTGAAGGGTCACCGACCGAAATTAACAAATAACACATAGCATATATCTCACAGTAACAAAAATATCCATGGCATTTCATATAACAATGATGATAAATAAAGATGCTCATTTTGAAATTTCATGACATGTATGCCTTTTCAAAACAGCAACCAATTAATATGGAAAACATGTAGTAAGTACAGCTAACACTTTAGCAATCACAATCATTTATCAGAAATTCAGATTTTATAACATACTTACACACATCACTTTTCAATCATCATCATATAACCAATTCGTGACCCACCGGTCAATCACCCCGATGCAATATGTATATGATCATGTATTCAACTTCTTGGAATTACCAAGGTGCAGTCGTTCAACAGACCAGCACAATTTAAATATGTTTGACTTTAACGACCCTCAAGACCAGGGTGCAATCGCTTAACAGATCAGCACCAGTGCAGTCGCTCAACAGACCAGCACTCCTGCAGTTGCTCAACAGACCAGCACGTTTGACAAATACTCAGGTACAATCGCTCAACAGACCAGCACTCGTGCAATCGCTCAACACATCAGCACGTTTTTGTGCATTTCAGGGTACAGTCGCTCAACAAACCAGTACCAGTGCAGTCGCTCAACAGACCAGTACCAGTGCAGTCGCTCAACAGACCAGCACTCGTGCAATCGCTCAACAGATCAGCATGTTTACGCATTACTCTGTGGCCCATCGCGGGTACCACCTGACTATGCAATGCATGAATATGCAATGTTTTCTCTTCACTGAAAACAGTATGCAACCTCAGTAAAATTCATGCCTTTTCATCATTTCTCAAAACATCTCAACACAACCAATTTCATTATCATCACAGCATAAATCAAACATTCAAACATCTCATCATTTCCACTTCACATCATCTTAAAACTCCATTCTTATTCATCAAAAATCTTCCCTCTGTTTTCCCCAACTCTTAAAATTCATAAAACAATGTTTAAAACTGAGTTCTGGAAAACACGAATCTGTATTCGAATACAGCTCCCCTGTATTCGAATACAGAAGCCAAAACAGTGCAGAATTAACACTCTGTATTCGAATACCTGTATTCGAATACAGAGGTAGTCCCAGTGCACAAATCAACATTTTTCACTACATCAGTAAAGTCTCAAAAACTTCATCACCACCACTTCAAACTATCACAAAAATTCCATTTTTATTCATCACAACCCTTCCCAATATTCCCCAACACTTAGGGTTTATAAAACAATGTTTAAAACATCGATTTTCTGAAAAACATGAATCTGTATTTGAATACAACTCTCTTGTATTCGAATACAGA
Source organism: Cicer cuneatum (assembly GCA_037974295.1). Classification (NCBI taxonomy): domain Eukaryota; kingdom Viridiplantae; phylum Streptophyta; class Magnoliopsida; order Fabales; family Fabaceae; genus Cicer; species Cicer cuneatum. The sequence goes on from JBBPBO010000005.1 coordinate 10,251,388, forward strand.
AGCATAAAACTGCAATTTCAACACTCTGTATTCGAATACAACATACCTGTAGTCGAATACAGAAGACAAAACAATGTGAATTCAGCATTTTTCTCAACATCATTTAAGATTTTCAAGAACTTCATCATCTCCTTTGCAAAACTATTTCAAAAACTCAATTTTAAAACATTTCAAACCTTTCCAAAGTTTCTCAACACTTTAAGATTCACATGACAGTGTTTAAACTTGATTTTCTGGAAAACACGAATCTGTATTCGAATACAGCTTCCTTGTATTCAAATACATAAGCTAAAACTAGAGTTTCTGGAAAAACACGAATCTGTATTCGAATACAGCTCCCTTGTATTCGAATACATAAGCAAAAATTGTGAAAGTCATCATCCTGTATTCGAATACGAGACTGTCGTAGTCGAATATAGATGCGAATACATTGTTAAAATTTCACTTCTGTATTCGAATACGACAGAGTCGTAGTCGAATACAGATGCTAAGTCAGAAGCAAAAATCCTTCCTCTGTATTCGAATATAGAGGCCCGTATTCAAATACAAGTTCGAAAACTTGGGTAAAACAGAAGCTTGGCAGGCTGTATTCGAATACACTCATGCTGTATTCGAATACACCTTCGAGTTCAGTGAAATTTTCTTGAGACTCCAACACATTTTCAAACTTTTCTCTTTGAAAAACCAACAACCCCAAAATAGTTTTACCACTCTTTTGCAAACCACAAAACTCAAACATCTTTCATCAATATAAATTTTCCATAAAGCACTTTCATCATTTTAAATCCTTCTCTTTTGAAAACATCAGCAACACCAGATTTTCATCAATAGGACAGAAACAGAATCACCAACACCAAAAGCAACATCACAGTTTTGCTTAAATCCCCCAAACATAATATCAAACTCAAAACAGAACATGCATTTCCAAACGTTTACATTTGGAGCATTCTCAAAACAACATGCAAAGTATTTCCAGCATTCTTACACAACCAATCACAACATGCAAAGCATTTTCAGCTTTCTCACACAAGCAGAACAACATTAATGCATTCAGCCAAACAACAACCATCACATAGCAACAAAACACCAACATAATGCATTTTCGCATTTTATAACAACATTCAAAGCAGTTTTATGAACATGTATTTTAATCATCTTCAAAATAACATGCAAGACATTTTTCAACTCTCCCACATAAACAAAACAGCATTAATGCATTCAACCAAACAGAGACCATCACATAATCAATACACATCAACAGAATGCATTTTCTTCATTTTTTTCAAAATGTCATTGCAAAACAGTTTTTCTTCAAAACAATGATGAAACATCAGTAATGTCATGACAGTTATGCATATACAGCCCTAATGCAGCTAGAAAGTGGAAGGTGCCCTTACCCTTGTTGCATTTCTGCTACTGTTCACATTTATGCGTCAAAAATCGGCGAAACTCTCGCTTGCGTTTGCTGCCACGAAAATGGGTTCTCTAGCTCCGTAATGATGAGGAGATCAACTTTTTTTTCTGGGGGTTTTCTGGTTTGGTGCTTGGATTTCCAAGTAATATCACTTTTGAGGAACTCCCTTTTTTTTTGTCGTGAAACAGAAATCAGAATTGGAGAAGGTGAGCACTATTACATGCAGTAAGGGAGGAGGAATGGGTTTCTGACTTTGCCCTTCCTTCTCACTCCTATATATAGGCTTGTGTGGGTGCCACCTCACCTGACACTTGTCTGATCCTCAGCACTTAACCAGTATCGTCGCAATTAGCCGATAATCCTTTAATTAACTGTCCGATAATTTAATTACTCGTAATTAAATTAATTTACTCTTCATCCAATAATTTTAATTCATCTTCCCAAAAATAAATATTTATATATATATATATATATTCACTCAAACATACATATATTAAATATTTTACAAATATCCCCAAAATACTCTTAATATTAATTCCATAAATTAATTTTAAATTTACGGGTCTTACATTAAGCATTGGGAACACATTGATCCATCATTTGACAAATCATCTTGTATTTCATTAAGTCAAGATTAGATTATATGTTTGAACTTTTAGACATTTAATTATTATAAAGTTGAATGTACTTATAATTTACTTATGGTTGTATGGTAACAAGTTGAACTTTAATTATTTACTTATACGAAATAGATATAAAAAAATAGATATTAATATTAAAATAGAAATTCATTATATAAAGCATTCATAATACAAAATATATTTATACAACTTAATCACAACACACAATCACTAATCGTCTCCTAGGAAGAGTCTGCTTAACTCAGTGAATATGTCATGAACTTCACCAGATGGAGTTACAATCTGTAATCCCCTACGTATAAGCTCAGATGTTATACAGTCTCGTTCCAATGATGGACCAGCATGTGCAAAAGATGATGAAATATGGGGATCATGTGCAGCAGTAGGTGACCTGGAAGGTGGAGCAGCAATAGGTGTACTGGAACAGGGAGCATCAGTAGGTGGAGGGAGGATCAGAGGATGTGAAATATTTATGTACCATGCAAAGTAGTCTGCAGTGACTTCTTCGGGAAACGTCGCCAAAGGAGAGACTCCAAAATGTAGCTATACATGATATAACATTATTTTGCCACTCCCAATCTATACTCCTAGGCACCCGAGGAACGTCACGCAGAATGCACTGAATACGACCAAACTGTCGAAGACATCGCTCTGGCAGATATGGAACTGAAACTCCTCCCATCGAAGGTATCCGGAGAACATCGAAGATGATACAAAAGGATGATTATCTCGATCATCATCGTATGGTGTAAACAATACATCCTCGAGCAACATAGAATCAAGTCTTCGTCGATATGTCATCAGTCCACCTTCAACTGCGTGTTTTGCAGTCCACCTACATGCTCTTGGAAGATGCGCAAGAATCGTTCCACTATGACCCCGCTTACAGATCCTAGGAAAGTGCTCGTAAATCCAGCACTGCACCAATTAATAAAAGACGAATTAATAAATAAATAAATAAATAACACAACTAAATAATTAAATAAATAAATAATACAACTAAATAATTAAATAAATAAATAAATAACAACTAAATAATCAAATAAATAAATAAATAAAACAACTAAATAATTAAATAAATAAATAACACAACTAAATAAATAAATAAACTTAATATAAATAAATAAATTCGAATACCTGTAATAGGGTCATGTAACCCCCCAGCTGTCTAGTGTGATGAACGGCTCCATCTCCCAAGTTGTCGTATAGCACAACTAGTGCAGCGGCACCCCATGCATAATCTCAACAACGATCTAAATCAACAAACAAACTAACATATTTTGCTTTCACACGAATGTGTGTTTTGTCGGCAAAAATGGTGCTGCCAACTAAATGCAATAGATATGTTCTGGCAGCACACTCATATATGTTAGATTGAATTAAACGCTGATATAACTCGCGCAACCACTGCAACCTATATTGTGCACACTTATTGTAGTTAACCTCAACATCAGTTTCCTCCCAAGTCGCTCCTAGTAACTCATGTGCAGCCATCATAGCATTATTAGTATTCATGTTAACCGGTGCATAAAAAAATTACCGTGTGGTTTTATGTGAAGGATAGTGGCGACGTCGTCTAACGTGATGGTCATCTCTCCGAATGGAAAATGAAACGAGTTGGTATCTCTATGCCACCTTTCCACAAAGGCGGATATCATACCAGCATCAGCCATAGTCAAGTAAGCGGAAGATAAATGTAACAGCCCAGATTCTCGAATCCAATGTTGTACAGCTTCTGGTACAGGAACATCCACAAACCTTTTCAGCTTCAAACCATGAGTAATCAATCACCTTTAACAAGCCACAATCCTACAAGTAATTAAATAAAGAACATATCAATAAATATTTATTCTTAATTAATGAAATAATGTACCGGGTATAAAAAATAATTATACTTAATTAAAAAAATTAATTAATTAATTAAAATTTACCTCTCCTTCCCATATCTTACGAGCCACATGGTGCACATCCTGCTGAACATCCTCGCATATACTACGGTGGTTGGCTTCATTCCATCATCTGTGTGATGTTGTAGGCGGAATTATATCCGCTCTATCGCCGCCATCACCTCTCATAACACCTCTCGCAATAGTGCGAATAATTTGACCAAAGGCACCTCTGGTTCTAGGCACTGCAAAATTTAGTTAATATAATTGTTATATCAATATATCAATAATTGAAACAAAAAATAAAATAATGGAAAAAAAACTCAGAGTTGCACCAAACCTTCGAAAGTTTGGATGAACACAAAAGTTTCGAAGTTTCAAAAGTTTGGATGAATACCAAACTTTCGAGGTTTAAAATCTGGAAAATCTCATAACTTCAACAAACCTTCGAAAGTTTGGATGAATGCCAAACTTTCGTGGTTTAAAATCTAGCAAATCTCATAACTTCAACAAACCTTCGAAAGTTTTGATGAATGCCAAAGTTTTGAGGTTTGGATAAATGCCAAACTTTCGAAGTTTAAAATCTGGAAAAACTCATAACTGCACCAAACCTTGGAAAGTTTGGATGAATACCAAAGTTTCAAAAGTTTGGATGAATACCAAACTTTCGAGGTTTAAAATCTGGAAAATCTCATAACTTCAGCAAACCTTCGAAAGTTTGGATGAATGCCAAAGTTTCAAAGGTTTAAAATCTGGAAAATACTACTTCGAAAGTTTACAAAATTTCGAGAAATCTGATAAGTTTCGAAGATACTTACTTTTCTAGGTTTCAGATGAATGAAATCTTCAAATGTTGTTGTTTTTGAGTTTCGAACCTTTGAAATCTTCGAATGTATCAGAGTAATATGAAAGTTTCAAATGAAGGGGGTGAAAAAGTGATTGTTAATTTTTTTAGATGGGTTTATAGTTAGTAAAAAAGGCAATTAAGACATTTTACAAAGAATGGGGGGGTGCATGGTACATTCTTCATTCATTGTAGATATTGGACCATTTTTTACAGCTTACAAATGGGCCCATTATTTTGGCCCATTTTATGAAATTATAGGCCAATTAATGAATTATATGGATCTCGTTATCCTCATGTGAAGACCAAACTCTTACATTTTTTTTAATTAAAAAGCTCTTACATTCTTAATATCATAGATTCATTTTGATAAAAAAAAAAGCATTGATTCATAGTCACCAAATAATTTTCTTAAACATCGGCTATACTCTCTCCCTTCTAAATTATTAATCATTATAATATAATTAAAACAATGTTTTCAATGCATCATTAATTATATCTTTTCAATTTTGTTATCACAATTATATACAAGACAAGACATGTAGTTTTTATTTCAATTTATCATTATCCAAATATAATTTTTTTATAAATAAAAGTTTATATGAGGGTTCATCATAGCGATTTCAAAATATTTAAAAGAACCGTGAAAAAAATATTTACATAATATTTATGAATCTGTGGGTGTGAGTCAACTCCTCCATTATTTATTAATCAAAGACATTATCATACCTACAATTATTAATATATATGATTAATTAAGTAGAAGACAACGAAAACAATCACATCTCTGATTATAATTTCAATATATTCATTAATAATTCAACATGTATTTACCAAATTAATATTAATGAAATGTTATACCATTAATTTAGTAAAACTGCTATATCCATTAACTAATTTATTGTTTTTATTAATATTTGTGTACAAATCTTAAAGGATTGTTGATTAAGAATAGAGGGATAACTTTTTCCATTCATCTTTATTGATACATCTTTAAAAAACAACAATCCATCTTACTTTGATAGTATGACTTACTTTAAGCTATTACATAGATTAGAGAAATAAACATAGAAAATATCATCTTGAGCTTAGTATCAAAATATTGATGGATAACTTCAATCATTAAACTATTGATTTATCTGAAGTTGAATTTATTATTGATAATCGTAATAGGGAGGGCATTATAATGATATTGAGTTGATAACCTTGTAGATGCATTAAGCCCTTAACAATGTAATGAGATTTTTTTTTTTATAACAATTCCAATAAGAGTGGAAAAAATTGATTAACATTTTGCAATCTCGTGACTACTTTAAAATATGGATAATGCGAAGATTAGGTTGATATGGACTTAGACTAATTTGGATATTTATTCTTTTAATTATTTATTCAAGAGGAGTATTTTTTTTTTTTACAAAATTCAAGACGACTAATAACAACACACTAACACCTGCATTTTGACATCTTTTATTGATTTTAATTTAAATGGGTCGCATCAAAAGGTGTATTATAGAATATATTGTTATTTTTTTAATATATATATATTAGGTTCAATGGCTTATGATATTTACAAAATAATTTTATATTTTAAATTATAATTTTTTATCTATAAATGAGATGATAAATACTACTAAAACTAATAATATAACTATTAAGTTTTGAGTTCGAATTTGGAACATAAAATCTAATTTAATAAATTTTGAATTTACCATTTAAACTAATACTTATATTTCAAATTATAATTTTAATATTAACTAAATGAACATTCTCTTAGCATAAAGAAAAAAACTAACTCTCTTAAATATCTTACTTTTTTTATTTTTGTATTCTACTTGTACATATCATAAGTGATTATCTAACTTGGGATTATAAGTCTGTTTGCTTAAGATTTTTTTAAAAATAATTTATTATAGTATTTTATTTTTTTGTTATAATATTTTTAAAAAAGAATTTTAAAAATAAAGATTCAAATAAAAAATTAATTTGAATAATTTATTTTAAAATATGATTGTAAGTATTTTGTCTATTTTCTACAATTCTTTTGAATCATAAAATTTCAAAAAATAACTAAAATAAAAATCTGTTTTGAGAAGCTCTTTATAAAAAAAATTATTTTTTGAAAGATACCTTTTATAAAAAAAAATATAATTTTTATTATGTTAAAATTTTCAATAATTAATATACAAGTTATTGAATATCAAAATTACTTTTTTAGTTAATAATAAATGAATCTAAATTTTTTTTATTATTTTTAAGTAAATTTTTATAAAAATCATTTTTAAAAATATAAAGTCAATTTTTTTTAAAATTTTAAACAAATATAAGTAATCCAACAGTTACTACCAACAGTTGGACTTGAAAAATGAAATAACTGTATGAATATATGCTGAACTTGGACATTGCATATTCTCCAATTTATTAAAATCAATAATATAATATTCCTGGTGAACGGATAATGCAGAATCTTGTTGAAATATTTTATATAAAAAGAAAAAGAATCTTCTTAATTTTACATATAAAATTATTAAATAATTGTACAAGGACAAGCCTAAAAGAATATGTTAACTTTAAGTTCATGCTAATTGGGGACCCAAATCAATAGGAGAAAAGATTTGTGGAGCATTAACACAGCTATTGGAAGTGTGAGTATGTATGTACTCCTTCAAAAGCAATTAAAAGGGTTTTGCCTTTGTTTATCAAAACATTTTAATTTGTTCATTAAAAAGACGACTTTGTCTTTTACGCTGTAAAAGCCAAAAACTTTGGGGACGTGACTTAACTATCTTTAATTACTTTAATTAGTTTAAAGAATCTGATTCTATTAAAGACGCCATACTATTATTTGGCAATCGTGAAGTGAATTGCGCACACTTGAAAAATCTCAGTTCATGAAAATGTACAACATCACGAGATTCCTAAAATTCCACTACTTGGAGAGAAAAGTGGAATGTTACTATCGTGCTCCATTCTAAAATTTTGGTGATTTCAATTGTATTTATTTTATAATAATAGATATTTTATGAAGAGTTTAATGAGAATTATCTATTTTTTCGTGTCCTACCATAAAAGTAATGTGTGTTAATATATCAAGCGTGGAATTTGAATCCTCTGCGGTAAATTTGTCTACTACATTCTTTGTAATTTTCTGTCTCTCACTTCATTTTTTTTCTCTCTCATCCCTTTTTATTAGGGGTATACGCGAGTTGAGTTGGATGGATTTGACAAAATTTACTACTCGACCCAATTAATTATCTTTGGTTTGGGTTAAGTTCTAAACTCGTATTTTCTTTATTTAACCCGAACCAAACCGACCCGATCAAAAACGGGTTGAGTTGGGTTGGTGGGTTATACATAAATAATAACGTATTTTATATTTTATGGAAAAATATATTGAATGAAAATATATTTAATACTTAAATGTCTCAAAAACTATAAATTTTCAATCACATCATTCAATTCTTTAAAAAAGCCAACAATCTCTCACACTAAAAAATAAATCCAACAATTTTCAAATACATAAATAAATTCAACAACAGTAAATCAATAAAATATGAAAGTTCATCAATTTAAGCAATGTCAACTTCAAGTCCAAACACTTAACACTTAAATGGTTGGACTTGAAGTTGACATTGTTTATAATTGAAGAATTTTCATATTTTTAGAGGTGTACGCAGGTTGAGTTGGGCGGGTTTTGATAAAATCTGATACTCGACCGATCGATTATCTTTGGGTTGAGTTAAATTCTAAACTCGTATTTTTTCTCCATTTAACCCGAACCAAACTGACCCGATCAAGAACAGATTGGGTTGAGTGAGCAGATTGACGGGTCGACCTACGCTCATATACACCCCTACTTTCTTTATTTTAATTTAATATTTTATCTTAACCATACAAGCTTGTTATAGATCTAGCATTGTACCATGTGATTCAATTAGTTAAGTGTGAGTAAAAGAAGTCTCACATTAAATATAAAAATAGATATTAAATATTATATAAGTGTGAGGATCTACAAACTCATTGCCTACAATTTTTTTGGATAAATATATAGTGTCCAATTTTTATGTGATTGTTGTTTGCCCAATGTAATAATCTATGGACCCTCATGACCCAACAAAATATATATCAGAGTAAATTTATATTATTTTACACTTTGATATTTATACTCTATTTCTTTCATTTATAATATTTTATTAATGTGTGTGACATGGATAATTTATTTATTTATTTTTATCCATAAAACCTAACAAATGTCAATATTTTTATATTAAATTTCAAATTCTGAATTTAAAGACATTACAATTCTACCCAAATACCTTTATTATTTCATCTACATAAAAAGAATTATTTTCATCACACGAAAAAAAGGAAAGCATGAAAACGCGTGCTAGCATATTAAAGGTCGAAATCCAAACAAAAAAAAAAAGAAAGAAAAATTGCACAGTCACTTATCCTATTCCACAATACTTTGAGACTTTCATCACCTTGATGAATCTACATTTGTTTTTTGAATCATGATAAATCTACATTATATATTCTTTGTAGTTTACTATTTTTGATACAAATCATTTTTGCTTTTATTATTTAGAATTAATAATCATTTCATATATAAAACAATTTCATCAATGATTAGATCTTGAAATGGCATCGAAAGAGGGATTAGATATCCAATCTCCTTGTTGGCATTGAGTGCAGATTAGTTCCCAGGCGAATATTACATACACCAACTGATAATTTGTCTATAAGCTATTTAAATTAGTTTTTTTTTGTTATGAACTAACTATATATTTTTTCTTCATTAATTTTTTGGTTATTTGTAAACGCTGAAATAAATAGATATGAAAATTCTAAACATTTATTTTTTAAAAAAATTATTTATAAGATAATTTTTGAAACAAACAGAATCTAAGTTTGTTTAACATGAAAAAAAAAACTGTTTGGCCCATATTTTAGATGCAAGGTAATATAATAAGGAAGGGATGGAAATGGCTAAAAAAAGAAAGAAAGAAAGAAAGGAGTGCAAAGATATTCAACCGTTGATAGGTTCTTTCAAATTCATATTTAATTCTATTCTTAAAAAATTCTTATAATATATTATAAATATGACTAAAAAAATCATTAAAATATTCAAATGGTATACAGTTGATTTGAAGCAAGAACAAAAATTGAAAATGAAAAGTTTTCAATAATTCTAAAATTCAAAAAAGATTTATAGTAATTAAAAACAAAATGTAAAAATTTATTAACAGAGAATAGAAATTTATTTAACACGAAATCACTATTTGTTCATCTATAAATTATAAAACAAAGTACTACCCTATATGTCAAGATCTAGCATTGAGCCAAATATATAGCGAACCCTAGTTAGCAGAAATTTGCTTGATAGAGTCGCATATTGTTGCAAGAAGTTAGAATGTTTAATCCAAGAAAACCTTACTGTGATGAGATGCATGGGAGTGCCATGGTGTCATATTATTAGAATGGTTGGAAAATAACAATTGGAGTCATATTATTAATTGGATATTAAACTTCATATAAAATATAGAAAAAAGTGAATTCAACTCGCTTCCTTGTAGAATTGATTCACATGCTTTTATGCTATTATCCTATGAAGTTACATATTCTTATCTAATAACTTGTGGAAATTTACAAGGATAAAATTGGAAACAAATTGTGGGCATAGTTATATAAAATAATAATTAACTTTAAAATTAAAGGAGAAAAACATGTGTTTTTTTCTTCTTTTGAATTTAAAGTTTAAATATAATTTTAAATTGTAGTCTATAACTATAATTAATTACAGTCGTAATATAACATATTTTAAACTAATAGCGTCGCAACCTCAATCACATCAACTTTTTTTTTTTTTGTAAAAATTCACAATATAAGTGCAATTTAAAATTATATAATATTTATGTTAGCATTTACGTACAAGGTCATCATAAACAAATAAACAGCCAAAGATAGTGAAAATCAAGAGTATGATTAACATAAAGGCTTAAGCTTTGATAGGTGACAAAAAGTATTGGGTTTGGCCCCTCTTTAAATCAAGAATATATGTAGTAATGGTGGGGCATCTCTTAAGCAAAAACAAAAGTATTGGATTTGGCCCTCTTTAATATATATTTGGAAAACGATTTGGATGTCATCCCTTGAATATCTATATATATGATTATCCCAATTAATACATTTGATTTAATTGTTATGGTGGTTATATCATGTTGTAAATATGTACATTTGTATTTATTTATAATAATTGTATATTTGGTCCAATAATTGGGCCCATTAGATTAAGAATAGTTTTTAAACGAGTTATCGCATGTACTCAATTTACAACTTTGATATATTATATATATTAATATATATTTTCTATCTATAATTTATCCCTAACCAATATACTTATAAAAAAAGTATTTATTAAAATATGTCAACCTCTTAAACCGATAACAATTTTTTGAGGTTAGTCTCATGAGTTAAGATATTAATCTAGATAGCAATCAAGCTTAGATACTACTTAAACAATTAAAAAATGGTGTCATAAATCAAAGGCAGGTAAACGAAACAAGATGTAAAAAATGAGACAGAAAATGTTATTTAAATGAAAGAGAAGAAACATATGCATATCAGAAAGCAACTTCACCACAATACATTACAAATACAATAATTACATCGTACAATTTGGAAGAGGCATCATTCACTCTCTTTAGTAAACTCACACTACTTATTATATCAATAACTTGATATATATATATATACCCTTTAAAAATAGTGAAATAAAACCCAAGGACAAGTTTCATTATCAAACAACCAAATATTAATGCACTATAGTATTAAAGATCATAAAGAGAGAGATAGACAAGATACATTAGTTCATTGATGACAAATCCATATAAATTGAATGTTTAATTCATATGGTTGGGCTCACAAGCTTACGACGAACTACTAAACATTGCAGATGATTTTTCATTTCAAGAGAAAGATTAAGATTTTCTGATAGATCTACGGGCTGTGCTGGGAGCCATATAAATTTGTGAACAAGTTCTGCGAGCCAGAGATGGACTGTGGCTAAGCCCAAAGCTCTTCCAGGACACACCCTATGGCCTGCACCGAAAGGTGCAAGCCTTAAATCTGAGCCCAAAATAAAAACGTCTTCTTTCAAAAATCATTCGGGTTTAAAATCCCACGGGTCTTCCCAAATAGATGAGTCGTGAGATATAGCCCACATATTAACCATTGCAGTTGTGCCAGCTGGCACAAGGACTTTATCTACATGAACATCATGGACTGCAAGGCGGGCCCAAGATAGCAATGGGCCTGGTGGATGTAGCCTAAGTACTTCCTTTACTATGGATTGGAGGTAAGGGAGATTAGGAATATCTGAGTCTCGCACGTGACTGTTTTGGCCAATGCACGTGTCAATCTCTTGACGGGCTTTTGTTTGTATGTCTTGATGTAATACCATCCTTGCTATGGTCCATTCTAGGAGTATAGCAACTGTATCTGTTCCTCGAAATATCATTTCCTACACAAAGACCAAACATATATATATATATATATAAAACATCAATTGATTAAGTTTACATGCACAATATGTAAACTAAGCAGAAAAGAATAAACATAATATATAATATTTTGCTAGTCTCCCAAACCCAATCTTGTGAACTTTTTTTTTTTAATGGCTAATCTTGCGAACTTAAACAAATAGTTAATAAAAACATGTAATCACGTGAGTGTATAATGAATTTATGCATGCTGACTAACAAATCCTAATTAATATGATAATATTAGTCGTCATATTTTTAGTATTTTAAGTTCCAACTATTGGAAGATGGAGAGAATATATTTAAATGCAACTTATGAAAAAGTTGATTCTATCATCTTTTTAATTATATATAGCTTAATTAATTTGTTCAATAAATAAGGTAAATTTTCTCTATTTAATTAAAGTTTTTTTTATACACAATTAAAATCAGTTACGTGTACCTTATTTTATTAATATTTGTTTTTAAATTTTAAATTTGACATAATTAATGAAGTACATGTCTGTAATTTTTAATCAGTTGTGAGTAGTTTTACACTCATCTATTTTATTTATTGTGGGTAGATATAATGTATTTGATTTAACGAAATATATTTGATATTTTGCTTATATTTAAAAAGGTGGGAGTATGTGCATAATTGAGAGAAGAAAAAAAAACTTACCCACAAAATAGAAACCATATCAGAATCACCTAACCTTTCATCTTTGGGTAAAGATAACAAAGTGCTAGGAAAATCATTATCCCCAACAAGCAACTCTTGAGCTCTTTTTCGTTCTTCCACAATTTGACCAACCATACTAGTAACCTTAGCAGCCAATTTATGACACCTTCTCTTCACACCATAAAAGTCTAAAAATTTCAAAGGAAAATAATCTTCCAAATTAAACATAACAATTAACTCATACCCTTCCTTAACCATATTTCTCAACTCCTCACTTCTTCCTAAACTCAAACAATTACCAAACACACTTTCCAAAATATTGCTAAAAGACCCTTCTTGTAATATCTCTCGAACATCCACCACCCCTTTCTCCTCCATCTCCTTCCAAACTCTCACCACCATTTCATCGGCGATGCGTTGCCGAAGACTCTCCAAACCGATAATTCTTCTCAGAGAGAACATATGAAAGGCCGCAATTCTTCTTAGTTTTCGCCAATAACTTCCCGAAGGAGCAAAACCAATGGCACGCTCAAACATAAGCGAGCGTGCTGATTCTTTGATCGGACGGTCAGAAAATGACTGTCCGAATAGAATTTCTCTTGCCGTTTCGGGGTGACTACTTATAACAACGCGTGTGGCTCCTAGGCTTAGCGCCATTAACTTCTTGGCTTTCAAACAAGTGGCTAAGGAAGCGAGTTTTGTATGAGCCGAAAAGCCCATTTGAGGTAAAGTTCCTAATATGGGCCAGCCCATTGGCCCAATGAGTTTTGTGCTTTGTTTATAGTTTCTCCATGCAAAGCCTCCAGGGACAAGCCAGTAATTAAGGGAAATAGTGAGGAGGAGGGTGGAGATAAATAGAGTATTAATAATTAGTGGCCAAGAGTAACAAGAGAAGGTGGTTTGAAATATTGATCTAAGAACATGAAAAACAAGTGTTGGGATTAGGAGAGAAAAGAATGTTGCCGTGAGTTTCATATTTGTGGTGTTTTTTTAGTTAAATTATGTAGGAGGAAGAGAAATTAATGGTTGAAGATAGTGAGAATGGAATTAAATTATGTATTGATGGACATGTGTCATGGGGCTATAGAACATGTGGGATCAATTGTGTATTTATAGGGCTTAGACAGTGACTAGCTAGAGTAAATTAAGCCATCCTTGGTTAAGAATGTAACCATAGTTAACTACTTAATTTGTACGACCAGGTGCTATATATGAGTTTTTATTGTTCAAATAAATTTAGACTAGGGGAGGCACATACTATGTATAAAGATCAGGTGTGAGACGAAGGTTCACCACCATCTTTATTGAAGATTTATAATTATAATATGGCAATTTTATAGTACTTAAAGGGTAGGGATAGTCTTAATTTTGTTAATTATTTGTACGGAAACATTTATGTTTTGAGTTTATATAATATATTCTCCGCGAAATTGTTCTACTACTAAAGAAGAGTATCCGGCCTTAAGAAGAATTTTCTGTCGTTCTTCCACTACTTCTCTCATCTATTTTACTCTTAATTCACTTGTGTTTGGGTCATTGTTGTCGATCAAGCGTCATTGTTTTCAGGTTCATCTTTGATCCTTAATAAACTTTTCATCTTTGATTCTTAATATAGATGGTGAAGAACGGCGGAGGAAGACGGTGAAGAATGGCGGAAAGATGATGTCGAAAAAAGAAGTTTAATTATTAAATATTAATTATTTTAAAATAGAACAAAAATATATTAAAAATTTGATGTTAAGTTTAAAATATAATCAAATTTACTTGTAAACACATGTCATTAAACTATCGATAATTTAATCAATAATTTTTTCGTGGGTGCAATCTAAATGGTGATTTTTTTGGTATAGAATCTATTTGTATATAAAGAATGAGTTATTCACCATAAGATGTCAATTTGTATATAGAGTATGACTTATAACATTCTTTATAATACACACTTTTTAATATGTTTTTTTAGTTAAAATTCATATAAATCTTTTTAAATTATGCAAGTTTTATATAAATTTGACGAGATATATTAAATGATAGTGTATAAAAAATATGTATTAAATAGGATATTGCTACTATTATTTTTGTATACGCTAGATGTCTTAATCTAACCTCCCACATATAACCACATACATTTTAATTTCCTTTTTAAGCACAATAAAAGTGTTCTCGAGTTTTTTAAACAATTATTAAGGTGGTTTAAACTTATACCGTGGGTGTTGATGTTATATTAAGATTTTAAGTCGTAGTTGTTGGTATGGTTGTGAAGTAATACCGTTTATGAGATAGTTCATGTTTCTTTTAATTTAATTAAAAATTTTGAATTTAAATTTAATTTTAGAAATGCAACAACATTAAATATGTATCAATTAAAATGATATAGTTGGGATTGCATTTGCACAAAAAATATCCTTTTTTTTTTAAAATGATATAGTTGTGATTGCGACTACCACACTTTTAGATATGTGTCAATTAAAATGTGTATCGTGGTCGTTTTTAGTAAAATATTAATCTATTTTTTACGTGTACTAAATATTATTATTTCTTTAGAACAAAATATTACTACCTATCTTAAAATTGTTACAAAGCACATGCTTATACGAAGATTCATCTAACAAAAAGTTGACAAAAAAATATCAAATAAAAAATAGATTTGAGAGCTTGATATATAAAATAAAAAATAAAAAATAAAAACTCAGAATTTATACCAATTGAAAAAAAATGAAAATTATTACACTACTTTTTATATAGAGTTTATGAGAAAGTTAACAAATTAACTAAAATTTTAACTAACTAAATAACCATAACTAACTTTAATATTTCTAAATCAATCTAATAATCAATAATTAACTATCAATTTAAAATATAGTCAACTTTTGGAGAATAAGATATATTACATGTCATCGTTAATCCAAGAAGAAAATTAAGTATTTTTCCGTGTTTTCAATAACACAAACATTTTTTCAAAGATGATGACTATTGTTTCCTATTCAGTAACTTATTGACACTATTATTTTATCTTTATTTGAAATACTTTTGTGTTAGAGTGAAGACGTAGAGCATTTCCTTTTTTAAAAAAAAATTAGGACAAATGTAAATTGGGATATTTAAGTCTTTAACTAATCATTGTCTTAAGATTGGATTTCTTCCTTACTAGTATGTGGAACATTTTCTTTCAGCTAGGCATGCCATTATGTGTCGAGGCTTATTGTGCATCATGTGACGGAATTTAAGAGTCATTTTAGTTCTTAACAACATCTTTTAAAAGACATTTCAATTTGTCCATTTGAATTTTAGAAAAACACTTTTTTTTTTACAATAGAAAATACATCTTATAATTGCAAGATGCATTTTTTTCCAAACAATATTTACATGTAATGAACTAAAGAGAGTTTAATCCGTTAACGGTCTATTATAGTTTGTTCTAAGAATCGGTTTTTTTTTAAGTCATTATTTGGTATTGTTCGAAATATGTCTAATTTTACTAAGTTTCTCTCTTAGGGAACCAAAAGAGAACCAAGAAAAAAAGTTATGAATATAAACATGGTTTTATTTTATTTTATCCAAGAATGTTGGAATATAATGTGTGAATTTAAAAATTATTAAAGTCCTACATTGAAATACTCTCATTTTGAGTAGTTTTAATCACTATATAAATATTCTTAAAATTTTGTTGAAGTCTCACATTGGATAGAAAACATATGTGTGTTTGTTTCCATCACTATATAAAGAGTGTCAATTTAATGTGAAAAACACACCAAAGTTGGATGCATTTTCCAACTTTTTCTTTTCTCTCTCTTATATTTTAAAGCGGTTGTTATATCGTAGTCCCTTCGATATATTTTAGAGCGATATTGTACTGTAGTCCCTTCGATATTTTAGAGCGGTTGTTATGTTGTAGTTCCGTCGAGTTTTGAGTGATCCTAATACCACTATCCTTTTAGAGCGGTTTTATACCGTAGTTCCATCGATTTTTGAGTGGTCTTAATATCACTATCTTTTTAAAGTGTTTTTTATGCCGCATGCCGCAGTCCTTTAGAGTGTAGTCATTTTGATTTATGAGTGGTCATAATACCATATTATGAGGCTTTAATCGCCTTATTAAAAGTGACTTTAACTGTCATATTAACAGTGGCTTTAACAGCCATATTGAGGGTGTAATTCTAGAACGGTTTTCTACGGTGCGGTGGAACTCCGATACAGTTAATATGATCTGTTTTATCCTTGGGACGTCGTGATTGATAGTCTGTCTTGCACAATTTGGGCAGTGCCGCAAAACGTCTTAAAAAGAGCAACCTAGTCCGCGACTCAACCCAGTAATATATCGGTGGCACAAATTGTGATTTTTAAACAATTTTTTCAAACTCAATATACAACAATTTAAGACGTTTTTTCTGTCATGTCAATCGAAGACATTACTGGATATGTTTCTTTGAGGCAAACAGAAAAGGATAAGAAAGCTGGAGAATTAACCCATGATAGGGCAATGATTACCTTTATAAGAATTATATTCTTAATGGACTTGCTAATGATCTGTATGAATACTACAGTTCCAGCAATAGTGCTAGACAGGTATGAAATGCTATAAAGAATGGAAAGTTGGAGCTAAAAAGTGTGTTGTAGTCTGAAATGC
Source organism: Cicer cuneatum (assembly GCA_037974295.1). NCBI lineage: Eukaryota > Viridiplantae > Streptophyta > Magnoliopsida > Fabales > Fabaceae > Cicer > Cicer cuneatum. The sequence continues at coordinate 10,268,996 of JBBPBO010000005.1, forward strand.
TATAAAGAAGAAATATGATATCGAGAAACTTCGAGCTAAAAAGTGTGTTGTAGTCGCTACCTCAAGTATCATATTACCGATGACAAATACGTGGAGAAATTCAGAAGATAGCTCACGAGATCATCTTAAGGTATGACTATAGATGAATTTCAAATTGATTTTTATTATCGACAAACTACCTCTGTTTGGAAGGATTTCAACTTAAAACAAAATAATTTTCTCTAAATAGTATGATAACTTGTCTCTAGAAAAAAAAATGTATTATTTTTCTGAATTAGGCAGAGTTTACTTATATCAGAGACATGTTTAAATTTAAATGTTGAAATTAAGAATGTCTCCTTCTGTTTACATGTTGTGTGATTTTAATATTTGACATGCTAAACTTTGTCACGTGAACACATGTTATTTCAAACTTAAATAACTCACGTTTAATATCAATGTTATCTTTAAATGATTTTGAAAAAAAATATGATTTTTGTAGTCAAGCTAAAATAACAAAGAGTTCATATAAATCTATAGTTAGAAAATCTGAGTTTTTAGATTTATTACACTCTGATATATGTGAACTTGATGAGACGTTAATAAGAAATGAAAATTGTTATTTTATCACTTTTATTGACGATTATTTTGTCTATACTTTTGTATATCTAATGAAAAATAAAAGTGAAGCGCTTGACATATTTAAAATCTTTGTAATTGAAATTGAAAATCAATTTAGTAGAATGATTAAGAGATTTCGTAGTATAGAGGAATAGAGTATGATTCTAATTTATTTAATGAGTCTTATAAAACTCAAGGAATTATACATGAAACCACAACACCTTATTCCTCTGAAATGAATGGTAAAGTTCAAAGAAAGAATAGGACTCTGACTAAACTCGTTGTTGTTATTATGCTTAACTCTGGTGCTGCATCTCATTGGTGGGGGGGAAATTATTTTGATTGTTTGCTATGTTTTGAATAGAGTTCCAAAATCTTAAAGCAAAACATGTCATTATGAGATAATAAAGAAAAGACAACCAAACTTGTCTTATCTTCGAACATGGGATTGTCTGGCTTTTGTCATAATCTCTAATCCCAAATGAATTAAACTCGCCAGTAGAGCATATGAATGTGTATTCATTGGGTATGCAGTAAACATTAAAGCATATAGGTTTTATGACCTAAATGCGAAAGTGATCATAGAGTCAAATGATATTGACTTCTATGAAAATAAATTCCCTTTCAAATCGAGAAATAGTGGGGGCAGCGAACCAAGTCATACTCCCGTGACAAGAAGCACTGAAAGCAACAAACAAGGTGAATTGGAAACTCGAAGAAGTAAGAGTCAGAGTTGCTAAATATTATGGACCAGAATATATGGCCTATAATTTAGAAGAGGATCCTGCAAATCTCAAAGAAGCCTTGTCATCATTGGATGCATATCTTTGGCAAGAATCTATAAACGATGAAATGGATTCTCTAGAATCTAACAAGATCTGGCATATAGTAGACTTGCCTCCTGGTTGAAAACCAATAGGTTGTAAATGGATTTTGGAAAAGAAACTAAAACCCGATGGAACTATTGATAAATACAAGGCACACCTTGTAGCCAAAGGTTTTAGGCAAAGAGAAAATATAGATTTCTTTGACACTTTTTCACAAGTCGCTAGAATAACATTCATTAGGGTACTCATTTCTCTAGCAGATATTCATAACTTGGTGATACACCAAATAGATGTTAAAACTGAAGTAGCAATATCAATTTACAAGAAAGGGGGTTTGAATTGTAAATCTGCCCTTTTAAAATTCCTGTTAGAAACTTAAGAAAATAACTCAAGATTGATCTTGGTTGTGAAAACAGAAAAAGGAGAACGTTCTTAATTTTCACTAGAAAACAGAGAACGTTATTGGTTAGTTAAAATCAACAGTTCAGTTTATCTATTTAACTTGATAATTAACAGACTGAAAGTAAATAGAGATAAGGGAAGAGATATCACACACAGATATATCCTGGTTCACCCAACCCGGGCTACGTCCAGTCCTCACTACGGTGAGATTTTCCACTAAGTGTTTAAAACAAGAACCTTCTTGGTTTTACAACACCTAGTTCAGATCAGCCTTGATCTGTTACAGTTTGTCAATCCTTTCCACCCAGAAAGAATTACAATCAGATCACCTATCAACCCTTGATAGGATTTTACAACTTCACCTTTTAACCTTAAAAGGATTTTTCTAAAAATGACTCACTCAAGCTATAAACAAGCCTTATAATCTTGAGTGTTGAATGACAATAATAGGATTTAAAACAGAATCTATTTTGACTCAACTCTTGTTTGAGTTTAGATTCTTTACAAATGGTTTCAGTAAACTAAAGATAGAGAATTTGATATAGAAGGTTACTAATTTCTTGAGAAGCTTTCAAGTGTGTAGATTTATGTGAGTGATGTTTTTCTCTGTACTTGAAGCTATATTTTCTTCCTGAGCTTTGGCCTTCCTTTTATATGCGTGAGAGCATTTAATGATGGTAAAATAGAGCCGTTGGTAGTGCTCTTGTCAGGTCTGACCAAAGGCATTATTTCTAAATAAAAATAATCAAACTTTTGACTATTTTTATTTTCTGTTCAGACTGGGCTGTGTGTTGCGTTTTGGATCAAATTTACTTGAGTGATTACTGATCCTTTAACACTTCTCATAAGTGATAATATTGTAGGCTTGAACTGGAGCTTTTGAATCACTTAAAACAGATTAAAAACGATCACAAAGCTTGTTGTAGAAAAACTGTATTCGCTGGAGATTGATGATCAATCTGGAGCTTTAGCTTTTGGGTTTCCTGGAGATTGATAATCAATCTGGACTGATTTCTGAACATACTGGAAGCTGTCTTGATGCATTGTATATTGTTAAGATTGTTTATCAATCTTGACAGTAGAACTGGAGTTTTGATTATGTCAAAACAGCTTGGAGAATGATGATGAACTTCTGCAGAATGTTAATGAAAATTCTGGAAATTGATAATCAATCTGGAGTCCTAGTATTTGAACTTTCTGGAGATTGATAATCAATCTGGAGCTTCAGTTTTGATCATTCTGGATGTCTTCCTGATCTTTTCTTGGATCTGTTTTGATGTAAACATACTTCAAGATCGTTCAACGTTCTTGGCAGTCAAGCTGGAGAATGATGTTCAGTATGCTGGAGAATGATTGTATCATTCTGGACTAATGGTACACTGTTGGAGAATGATGTTAAACATGCTGGAGATTTGATTGTTAACATGCTGGAGATTGATGTTTGATCATTCTGAAGATAGTTGTTAATCATGCTGGAGAATGATAATCATTCTAGAGATTGATGATCATTTCTGGAGACTAATGATCATTCATAGAGACTGATGATCATTCTTGATAGAAGATCATTCTGGAGACTGTTCTGATCATTCTGGACATTCTGATGTCCAAGAACAGACTTGGTTCTTCCTCTGAATGTATTTTCTGGAGATATCCTCTGATATCTTTTTCTGGAGATATCCTCTGGTATCCTCTGGTATTCTTTGGTTGATGTATCCTCTTGTATTCTCTGGTTGAGGTATCCTCTGATATCCTCTGGTTAAGGTATCCTCTGATATCCTCTGGTTGAGGTATCCTCTGATATCCTCTGGTTGAGGTATCCTCTGATATCATCTGGTTGAGGTATCCTCTAATATCCTCTGGTTGAGGTATCCACTTATGGCAGCTTGGTGAGGTATCCTCTGATGGCAGCTTGGTGAGGTATCCTCTGATGGCAGCTTCGTGAGGTATCCTCTGATGTTAGCTTCGTGAAGTATCCTCTGATGGCAGCTTCGTGAGGTATCCTCTGATGTTAGCTTCGTGAAGTATCCTCTGATGACAACTTCGTGAGGTATCATCTGGTATCCTCTTCTTGAGGTATCCTCAAGTATCCTCTGATGACATCATCATCTGGTGATGTCATCCTTTCGTAATGTTATCTTTTGGTGACATCATCATCCTCTGATGATGTCATCCTCTGGTGACAGCTTCTGGTACCCTCTGGAGGCATCTTCTGGTATCCTCTAGAGGCATCTTCTTGTATCCTCTGGAGGTATCTTCTGGTGATGTTATCGGGTAACATCTTATGTTTTTCCAGATTGTGTCAAGAGTGTTCTTTATGCTGATTTCTTGGCTTTCCTTGATTCATTAACATGTTAATTCTGGACATTCTGGAGACTGTTCAGTCTTGCTTTGACAGCTTGATTCATAGCCTTTTTTCTTTGTGATTAGAATGGTTCCTTTTGATTCTAATTGATCACATTTGTTCCTTGTCATGTACTCTCAGTACTGATGTAAATTCCAGATGCAATAACTTTAATTAAGTGGTGGAGAAAGTTTGGTCTTTATGCTATCACAGTCTTGCGAACATTCTCCGTTTTCCAGAATATGTCAAGAATGTTCTCTACTGCTGTTTTCTTCGATTCTTGCTTTGTTCACTTATGCATTTATGTTCCTTAAACAAACTTAAATGAAATCATTAGTAGACCACCATTCATAAAACTTAATCATTTAATTTAAAAGGTTTGTTGTCATTAAAACATATATCAAAAAGGTTTTTTCCTCAACAAAAACAACTTTTTTTTAAATGGTGATCTGGAATAAGAAATCTATACGGAACAACCTGAAGGTTTTGTAATTCATTGACAAGAAAACAATATCTATAAATTAGATAAATCTTTTATGGTCTTAAACAAGCTCCTAAGCAATTACATGAAAAATTTGATAACTGAATTTTATCGAATGAGGTTAAAGTGAATGAAAGTGACAAATATATTTATTACAAATATGAAAATGACATTTGCACTATCATATGTCTCTATGTAGATGACTTACTCATATTTGGTTCAAACATTCATGTGGTAAATACTATGAAATCATTGTTGAGTAACAACTTTGATATGAAAAACCTCGGATAAGCGAATGTAATATTAGGGATCAAGATTACTAGGTCAAAAAAGGAAATTTCTTTGGATCAACCTCATTATGTTGAAAAGATCCTAAAGAAATATAAATACTTTGACTGTAAACCTGCTTGCACATCATATGATCCAAGTGTGAAACTTTTTAAGAATACTGGTGAATGTGTTAGACAAACTAAATATGCAAGCATCATTGACTAGCTATTGAAAGAGTCATGAGATACCTAAAAAAGACCATGGGTTTAGGATTACATTATCAAAGATTTCCTACCGTCCTTGAAAGACACAATGATGCTGATTGGAACACCTTGTCAAATGTCTCCAAAGCAACCAGTGGCTATAATTTTAGTATAGCCGATGGTGATGTATCTTGGAAATCAAAGAACAGACGATATTGGCTCAGTCCACTATGGAGTCTGAAATGATAGCACTAGCTACTGTTAGTGATGAAGTGAGCTGGTTGAGATGCTTGCTAGCTGAGATCCCTTTATGGGAAAAACTTGTGTCAGTTGTGTTGATCCACTGCGATAGTATTACGGCTATTGCAAAAATTGAGAATCGTTATTACAACGGTAAGAGACGACAAATATGTCGTAAGCACAACACAGTTAGAGAATTACTTACTAAAAGAGTTGTAATAGTGGATCATGTACACACTGATGATAATTTAGTAGATCCTTTGACGAAAGGATTGGCTAGAGAGAAATTCATAAATGAAGGTGCAAACACGAGAATGGGGTTGAATTGTGTTTGTCAAACTTGAATTCTTTTACTGTTTTGTTAAATGTTGCTGTGAGTTATTTGATGAATAATTAATCAGACTCAGCAGCGGATAATAATAACATAAGAACACAGCAATTTATCCTGGTTCACAATTAACTAGGCTACGTCCAGTCCCTTTCTTCATAAGGCCTTTTTCACTAATTCAAACTCCTTTGAATTACAACACTACTGACCCTTCAAGCCAGTCTTCCCAAACAGCCTGACAACCCCACACTTTTGAGGAATAACAACACCTTGACTCTACAAGCCAAGTCTTCTCAAATAGTCTGACAACTCGAGACTTTTGAGGAATGATAACAACACCTTGACTCTACAAGTCAAGTCTTCTCCTATCAATCTGACAACCCCAGATTGAAGAAGGAATCCACACCACTATTGAATTAGATTAAGGTTTTGGAACTTTGCAAAGTTGCTTCTAAAAAGTTGATTGCTGCACTAATTCTTGCACTCTTTTGTTGCTTCTGGAAAGCTGATTATTGCACTAAATTTCTCTCTCGAAAATACTTAGAAAATATTGTTCTTCCACACTTGTGTTTCTCTCTTTTGAACTCTCTATTAACTTTAAATTGAAGCTTGAGTTCTTGTGTTTTTCGATGCTTTATTCTTCAGCATTAACCCTCTATTTATAGTTCAAATTAGAGCTTCTAATGCTTTACTTCTGGAGTGTTTTGCTCAGATTCTATTTCTGGAGTCTTTTGCTCAGATCCTGTTTCTAGAGTCTTTTGCTCAAATTCTGTTTTGAGCATTTTACTCAGATTCTGTTTTGAGCATACTTTTAGCTAGATTCTGTTTCTAGAGTCTTTTTCTCTGATTCTGTTTTGAGCATTTTTCTCAGATTTTGTTTTGAGCACATTTTTAGCTAGATTCTATTTCTTGAGTCTTTTACTCCGATTCTGTTTTGAGCATTTTGTTCAAATTCTATTTTGAGCATACTTTCAGCTTCTAATTATGTAGCTTCTGATTTTTGCCTCTAATGATGTAACACCCCGAGTTTAAAACACAGCGCGGGTGCATTTTTTTTTTCAAATAAATAATTGAAATGAGTTTTTCCAAAATTAATATCAAAGGTATTAAAATAAAATCAGTTCATTTCAAAGGTTATCACCCAATCAGTGTCAGAGTGCAGAATAATACAGCGGAAAAAGTATTACATTAATTCCCAAAGTAAAACTTACATTTCCCAAAACTCAAGACCCTATACAAAAGTCTAGACTGATCATGCACTAAGCTACAGTAGCACGGTCTCCACCGTATCCTCTATAAGTCTCGTCTCCAGCCAACCGTCTGTCCCTCTGCATTGTCCACGTAGACTCCGTACGTAAAGATCAGGGGAAACTAACGACTCTTCCGTCGTTAGTGTATCCGTCTGTAGGACGGGTTCGGGTAACATCTGAGGGCAAAGCCCAAAGTCCACAATATAATAGCAAGGGTCACAGACCAAAATTAACAAATAAGAACATAGCATATATCTCACAACAACACATATATTCATGGCATATTGTATAATAATGATGAAAAGATGCTCATTTTGAAATTTCATGACATGTATGCCTTTTCAAAACAGCAACGAATTAATATGGAGAAACAAGTTGTAAGTACAATCACCACTTCAGCAATCACAAACATTCATCAGAAAACTCATATTTCAACAAGTACTTACACACATCAATTTTCCAATCATCAACAATATCCAAAACGTGACCCACCGGTCAAACACCCAGATGCAATATGTATATGCTCATGTACTCAGCTTCTTGGAATTACCAAGGTGCAGTCGCTCACAGACCAGCACACTATGTTTGACATTAACGGCCCTGAAGACCAAGGTGCAATCGCTCAACAGATCAACACCAGTGCAGATGCTCAACAGTCCAGCACGTTTGACATAAACCAAGGTACAATCGCTCAACAGATCAGTACCTAGTGCAAACGCTCAACAGTCCAACACTCGTGCAATCGCTCAACAGATCAGCACGTAGTTGCGCATTTCAGGGTACAGACGCTCAACAGTCCAGTACCAGTGCAGTCGCTCAACAGACCAGCACTTATATACCAAGGTACAATCGCTCAACAAATCAGTACCTAGTGCAAACGCTCAACAGTCCAGCACTCGTGCAATCGCTCAACATATCAGCACGTGGTTGCGCATATTTGAATGGACCACCACGAACACGCGGCCACTCTACAACCCATCACGGTTACTACATTCACGTGTATTAGCGTCTCACAGGCCAAATACACAGAAGTTAAATCCTCCCACGGATAGAATGGACCACCACGAACACGCGGCCATTCCGTAGCCCGAGTAGAATAGACCGTCCAATACACACAGAACTACTCTGACCCCGGATAGAACAGACCGTCTAATACACGCGGAACTATTCTATAACCCACGGTTACTACTTAACTTCGCGGACCATCACAGTTACCGCATTACTCTGTGGCCCATCACGGGTACCACCTGACTATGCAATGCATGAACATGCAATGTTTTCTCTTCACTGAAAACAGTATGCAATAACAGAAAAACTCAGCCTTTCCAGCATTTCCCCCAAAACATCTCAACACAATTAATTTCATCATTCAACACATCAATGATTAAACAGTCAAGCAATCATTAACAATTCACATTATCTCACAAATTCCATACTTAATCATCTCAAGTCTTTCCATTGTTCCCCAAACTCTTAAAATTCATAAAACAGTGTTTAAAACTGAGTTTTTGGAAAAACACAAATCTGTATTCGAATACAGATCCCTTGTATTCGAATACAGAAGCTGAAACTAGTGAAAGTCTGCAATTTTAACATTCTGTATTCGAATACAGCATGCCTGTAGTCGAATACAGAAGACAAAACCAGAATGATCAACATCAGATCATCAGAAAACAGAACCAGAATCAGAATGATTAACATCAGAACATTAGAAACAGAATTAGAATCAGAATCCTCAACACCAGAACATCAGAAAACAGAACCAAAATAATCAACATCAGAAACAGAACCAGAATGATCAACATCAGAAACAGAACCAGAATGATCAACATCAGAAACAGAACCAGAAAGATCAACATCAGAAACAGAACCAGAATGATCAACATCAGAAACAGAACCAGAATGATCAACATCAGAAACAGAACCAGAAGGATCAACATCAGAAACAGAACCAGAATTAGAATCATCAACACCAGAACATCAGAAACAGAACCAGAATCAGAATGATTAAAATCAGAACATCAGGAACAGAACCAGAATCAGAATCATCAACACCAGAATATCAGAAAACAGAATCAGAATGTTTAACATCAGAACATCAGAAACAAAACCAGAATCAGAATCATCAACACCAGAATATCAGAAGCAAAACAGAATGATTCACACAAGAATCATCAGAAGCAAAACAGAATGATTCACACAAGAATCATCAGAAGCAGAAGAAAAAAAGATTATCAGAACCATTAGAAGCATAAACAAGATGATTATCAGAATCATCAGAAGCAGAAACAGGATGATTAATATCAGAACCATCAGAAGCAAAACAGAATGATTATCAGAATCATCAAAAGCAGAAACAAGATGATTATCAGAATCATCAGAAGCAGAAACAGGATGATCAATATCAGAATCATCAAAAGCAGAAACAAGATGATTATCAGAAGCAAAACAGAATGATTTACACAAGAATCATCAGAAGCAAAACAGAATGATTCACACAAGAATCATCGGAGGCAAAACAGAATGACTTATACCAGAATCATCAGAAGCAAAACAGAATGATTCACACTAGAATCATCAGAAACAAAACAGAATGATGTTGGAACCAAGTTGGTTCTAAATAATCTGGGTTTTAATGTGTACAAATACACTTGATGGAATCTTATTTTGAACTTGAATTACTACGGTAAAATCATCAGAAGATGAATGTATCAGAGGATACATTCTGAATTTACAGAAGATGCATTTCTGGAATTATCAGAGGATAAACCAGAATGTCCAAAACCGACCAGAAGATAACTTTGGAGGCTTATATCAAACAGAAACAAAATCAGAAGAACATCTGGAAAACACCAGAGGGAAGCCTGCCATAATATGAATTGCTCCAAACAAGAATGATTCAAATATAAGAAGCAATCAAGAAGTTATACTGATCAGAACATAGTCTGGCAGTGTAATTTCAACACAGTCCATACTTGTCCAGAAGTGACCAGAAGATATCTTTGATGGACTATATCAGAGGGAATAAATATCAGAAGATTCTTTGGGTCATATTATTGTGAAGCCTGCCATGTGGAGAGTTGTTCCAGGCCATAAGGTTTCAAAAGTAAGAAGTAATCCAGAAGATAATTTGACCAGAACATGGCATGACAATCGAATTTTGAATAACCCAGACTTCGCCCAGACTTCATCCAGAATTGATTAGAAGAAGCACAGAATGGTTCATGCCAGAATCACCAAAAGAAGAAACAACAAAATGATTATCAGAATCATCAGAAGCAGAAATAGAATGATTAACATTAGAATCATCATAAGCAGAAACAGGATGATTTACATCAGAATCATCAGAAGATGGTTAACATCAGAACCATCAGAAGCAGAAATAGACACAGAATGATCCACACAAGGATCATCAGAACCAGAAATAGAATGATCCACACAAGGATCATCAGAACCAGAAACAGAAACGGAATGATCCACACAAGGATCATCAGAACCAGAACCATAAACGGAATGATCCACACAAGGATCATCAGAACCAGAAACAGAAACGAAATGATCCACACAAGGATCATCAGAACCAGAAATAGAATGATCCACACAAGGATCATCAGAACCAGAAACAGAAACAGAATGATCCACACAAGGATAATCAGAACCAGAAACAGAAACAGTATGATCCACACAAGGATCATCAGAACCAGAAACAGAAACAGTATGATCCACACAAGGATCATCAGAACCAGAAACAGAAACAGAAATTCTTCTTCTGTATTCGACTACAGGGCTCGTAGTCGAATACAAGTTTGAAAACTTAAGTAACACAGAAATTTTACAGGTTGTAGTCGAATACACACATGTTGTATTCGAATACACCTTCGAAAACCAGTGAAAATTTCCTGAGATTCAACCCTTTTCAAACTGTTTTCTTTTAAAACAACAACCAAACAACAGAACAGATTCAACACTTTTTCCAGAAGACACTTCCCTCATTTAAAATCCCTTTTCCTTTTAAATCATCAACACCACCAGAATCACACAAAACAGAAATGGAATCAGGATCCAACCCCAATCATCCAGAACCAGAAAACAGAATGTTCACTCACCAGAATCATTCAGATTTTGAAACCATCAGAACAAACATGCAAGCATCACAGCTTTCTCAAAACATCATAATAACGTGTATAGCATTTCAGCTTTTCAAACAATCAGAACAACATGCAAAGCATTTCAGCTTCCTCAAACATCAGAATAACATGCATAGCATTTCAGCTTTTACAATCATCAGAACATGACCAATGTTTTCAACCAAAACAGAAATCATCACACAGCAGCAAAACACCAACAGAATGCATTTTTGCATTTTTAAAACTATTTTCTAAAACAGTTTTATGAACATGTATTTTAACCATCTTTAAAATAACATGCAAGACATCTTTAGTTTTCTCACACAAGTAAAACATCATTAATGCATTCAACCAACAACAGCCATCACAGAATCATCACATATCAACAAAAATGCATTTTCTTCATTTTTCAAGATGTCATTTCGAAAACATGTTTTTCTTTCAAAACAGAACTGAAATAACATGCATTTACAGCCCTAATGCAACTAGAAAGTTGGAAGGTGCCCTTACCCTTGTTGCGTGTTCTGCTTCTGCTCAAGTCTCTATTTTCGTTCTCGTTTCTGCGCCAAAATCCGGTGAAACTGGTGCCTGAGTTTGCTGCTACAAAACTGGGTTCTTTAGCTCCGTAATGAGGTGGGGAACAACTTTAATACTGAGGGTTTTCTGGTTTGGTGTTTGTATTTCCAGTTACTGGAACTTTTAAGGGACTCCCTCTTTGGTATTTTTTTGAAGTCGTGAAACCGGGTTTCAGAACCAGGAGGCAGAAATGGGAGAAGGGTTACTGTTACATACAATTACTATTACATGCAAAATAGGGAGGTGTGAGTTATGATTTCTGCCCAGCCCCTCACGTGTACTTATAAGCTCACTTGAGTGCCACCTCCTTTGAAACAATGATACAATAATGCTGGATTTTCTAGCTGGACTTTTCAGCACTTAATCCTTTTTGCAATTAGCCACTAATCCTTAATTAATGGTCCGATTAATTTAATTACTCGAAATTAAATTAATTTAATCTTCATCCAATAATTATAATTCATCTTCCAAAATAAATATTTATATATATATTCACTCAAAACATACATATATTAAGTATTTAACAAAAATTCCCAAAATACCCTTAATATTAATTCCATAAATTAATATTAAATTTAAGGGTCTTACAAATGAGATAATCTGGAATTATCCTCCAACGGGATCCTCTGATTGTATCCTCTGATGGGAACTTCTGATTATATCCTCCAATGGGATCTTCTTATGATATCCTCTAACAGGTTCCTCTGATGATATCCTCCTGTGATATCCTCTGGTAATATCCTCTAATGATATCCTCTGGTGATATCCTCTGGTGATCATCCTGCTTCTGATTTATATCTTCTGGTGACGTCATCTTCTGGTGGCATTTTTCATTCTTCTTCTAAGTCAAATATGTTATTTTCATAAAATACTTTTGTTAACATCATTGAGTCACTCATAACAATAAATACATCCAAAAGGATGGGAATATTGCCTATAGATCATTGAGTCACTCATGATGGTAACCCGACCTAAAAAATTGGAGATCCCAAGAATTATGTTCAATGGGTAGTAACAAGTCATAGTGATATGAGATGAACATGTTATTATATCTAACAGAAGCATGATTCCTAAAGCGATGAAATGTTGAGATAATAGAAACTCTTAATGAGATCTATACTCTATGTGGAGGGAGTACCTAGTTGCAAGAGTACTCTTGATAGACTCACCTATGTGCATGTGGAAGTGGGGCTGCTTCCTATGGAATTTTGAGGCAAAAAATTCCTAGAGCATTCACTATACTATGATAGACGTGCAGGTCCATTAACGCACGGGCTTTTGAGAATACACCCTATGAAAAGGTTGTGTGTGGGTTTGATGTCAGAGACAGAGTTCAAGACTACGAGTCACTCTTGTTGAATCTGAATCTCACTTACTATGCAATGGTCAAGTCAAGAGACACATTTGCTTATGCACAATCTTGTAGAAGCGTTTGACACTATTTTAGAAACATTTTTTTAATTCAAGTGGGGGATTATTGGAACATAACGTGTGAATTTAAAAATTGTTGAAGTTCCACATTAAAAAACTCTCATTTTGTGTAGTTTTAATCACTATATAAATATTCTCAAAATTTTGTTGAAGTCCCACGTTGGATAGTGTCAATTTATTGTGAAAAGCACACCAAAGTTGGATGCATTTTCCAACTTTTTCTTTTCTCCCTCTTATTTTATGCTCGATTGTTACCGAGCCACTTCTCCCCTTTCTTTCTGTCCCTTCAATATTTTTGAGCGATTGTTATATCGTAGTCCTTTTGATATTTTAGAGCGGTTGTTATGCCATAGTTTCGTCGAGTTTTGAATGGTCCTAATATCATTATTCTTTTAGAGCGGTTTTATACCGTAGTCCCGTCGATTTTTGAGTGGTCATAATACCACTATCCTTTTAAAGTGTTTTTTATGCTGCATGACGCAGTCCTTTAGATTGTAGTCATTTTGATTTGAGTGGTCATAATACCATATTGCGAGGCTTTAATCTCCTTATTAAGAGTGACTTTAACTGTCATATTGAGAGTGGTTTTAACATCCATATTGAGGGTGTAATTCTAGAACGGTTTTCTACGGTGCAGTGGAACTCCGATACAGTGAATCTTGGTTGTTTTATCCTGGGGACGTCATAGTTGATAGTATGTCTTACACAAATTGAACAGTATCGCGAAACGTCTTAAAGAGAGCGACCTAGTTTACAACTCGACCTAGTAAGATATTCGGTAGCACAAATTGTAATTTTTAAACAGTTTTTCAAACTCAATATAAAAAAATATATAAACATGTCTAATTTATTTGAAGATAGCTCATGATATATTTACTCGTCTCTTTCTGACCTTTAATGTTTGAAACATGTCTAATTTATTTTGCATATGTACGGCAATCTTGGGGCTTTCCCAAATAAAGGTCAGACATTACCTTCTAGTAGACCCCATACAAAAATACATATGGCAAAATTAACCTGATGTAAAATGAATTGTCGATCATAATTAAATAGAAGAATGTATAAATATAAGGTGTTTGATCAATTAATAATTGGATTACCATAATAATTTGTAATTACCTCTAATAATAATCAGCATTACCCTATAATTAATTAAGATATAAAATTGATTATATATAGTCACTCGCCATGCTAATTTCTTAGTATAATCAGAAAACAGAGACACTGTTTTTAATCCATTCCCCCACGCCAACTCCAACAATTCAATTAACAAGAATTTCCTTGTTAATGAAAAATGCTAATGCATTAATTTTTTTTTTATTTTACAAATACAAACTACATATGCATGAATAATATGCTATCTCTCTCTGCTTGTCATTTTGGAGATAGAACAAGCACACGCAATCTATTGATTCTGAGACTAAGATTTGCGGAGCCACCACGTGCTTCAATAAAGTTTCCCCTTTCCAGTGTTAGTTGTTACTGCTAAATTCATATGAGTCAACGGCCAATGATTTCCATAACAATTCTCATATTTCTTCATCTCATAAATTATCTATATCAACAATAGGTTATCCTAATAAATGTAATTAATAACAACTGTAACCAACTTATTTATCAAATATCATCCCCATGCTGCAATAGTGTTTGGAAAACTCAAAAAGAAAGGCAGAAAAATATCCACCGAAGAAATATAAAATGTTCAAAATATATCGGTTAAAAAATATACATAAGATGAAAAAAAAAACGAAACATCGAAAATTTATTGGCTAAAAATGTTCTAAATTTATTTGCTTGTCTATTATTTTTGTTGTTTTTTTTTAAGAACATTTATTATCTTTATGGATAAAAGTTAAAATGGCAATTAAGGTAAAAAGAATGAAATTTACTTAACCATCTATTATCTTAATAGGCTAATCTAAAAAAAAAGAACAATATCACCATGTTTTTATGAAATTCTTCTTTGCTTGAAATAGAAAAGATTGTAACACAGTTTTGTTTTTTGCTTTGATTTTTGTATGAAAATCTTTGAATTTGATCTTTCTTGTCGCAGCTCTGTTTTTATCATATTTTACAGTCATTTAGTCAATGTTGTAGATTCGTCATTTATAAGAATGATAATCACATATAATTATAACTAACTAATAACTAGTGTAATTAACTTTTTTTTTAAATAGTGTAACTTACAATGTATTAAGTGAAATACTGACGTAGATAATTTATGAATTAAAATATGTATACCAAATTAAAAAGGATCATCTTTATTATAGCTATAGATTATATATTGTGTATTATATTGTGAAACAATGTTAAAATTTTTAGAGAGAATTTGTCACTCTTTTGAATCCCACAAGACTCAAGGAATTAGTATCTATAGTTATGAGCAGAAGATACTAAATTTTAAAAAAAAAAACAAATTGTGAAGAAAATATAAAGAAGTAATTATAGATAATGTAGCTTTTCAAGAAAGAATAAAATAATTTATTTAGAAAAATATAAAGGAGTTGGGAGATAAGAAAAATAGAGAAGGGCAATTTAAGAAAAAATATATCTCCTTTATATATAGTTATATATAAACAAAATATATATTTAAATTGAGAGTTTTTTTTTAAACTATTTTATTAAAGGGAGTACAAGGAGTATCTGAACCTATTCATCCATTAATAAAATCCAGATTAAACATCATAGTAGAATAAACAACATTCACTTTCTATGAAGAGTTGCAATACTCCATCAAATCATGTACTTGAAATTATGACAAACACAAAATTCTTAATAATACTAATATACCCATGCAGGATTATATAATGACTCAGTCCCGTAAAACATTTTGGTCCAGTACATGAAACACATTCATCAAAAGAATAAAAAGGGTAAACTATCATTTTAATTCATAAAAGTATACAATAATATTATTTTAGTTTTTCTAAATTAGTCATCTAATCATTAAAATGTCATTCAAAGACTTTTATGATAATAAATTATATTTTTTAGGAACTATTTTTATAATTCAATAATTAATTTGAATTTTTAAGTTAATCAAAAACCAAAGAGACAATGTCATACATCTTCAAAACTAAAATTGTAGTTTATTCACAAAAATAATGTCACACTTTAGATTTCATTCCAACTTCCAAATATCAATTAAGAGAAAATAATTAAATGGTTGGACTCAGTCAATTAATTTCAATGAAAACTAAATCAATTGAAACATTTTTATTTCAAATTTTACCTAAAATAATTATTAATTATCTTCTCACCAAATACGGATTATCAAAATCTCATTACCTTATAAACCAAAAGAGTTAAAAAAAAAAAAAAAGAGTGAAAATGTTCAACATATATGATACTCCTTTAATGATGATATATCCTTTTAAGATCATATATCCTTCTTTTGTGGCAAGCTTTATCTATGTTACTTATCTCTTATCTTTTTTGCTATAAAAAGACAATAATCCTTTACAGTCATATGACTCAAGCCATAATTCTCAGCGCCATGTGTTACATAAACAAAAAATCGTACGGAATGATATTTTCCCATATCGCAATAATTTGCAGTAATATGTAAACAAATCCACTCATCCCACTTGGAACGAGCAAATAAACTTCACATGTTAATGTTACTACACAGCATGTGATGTTCTGTTTATACCTTGAAGTTGAATACGACACGATCACAATCACAATCGTGTCAATGGCTTTTGCCTTTGTCTACCAGTATTTGACATCTAACATATTACCATTTTAAGGTTTAAATTTATTTTAAATTACTTTTATTTACTTTTAAAGTTGTATCGGAATGTGCAGGAAGAAAATAAATAAAAGTAATTTAAACAAAAATTTTTAAAAAAAATTCAAGAAATTTATAAAGTAATGAAAAGTATTTTTTAAAAAAATTATCTTCTATTTTCAGATATTTTTAAAGCATGGAAAATATTTTTTTTAGAAATTATTAAAATGGTATTAAATATTTTAAAATTACATATCACTGTCATTTTGCATATCTCATTATGTAAATTTTTTTACACATTTTTTAAATTATTACTACGTTACCAATATTATAGCTCAAATTAAAATAAGACTAATGTCAATATTTTTAAAATGAGAAACCAAATTTAGGAAAAATAGAATAATTAAAATGCAATTTACTACAATGGAAACTATAACTACATTTTAATCTAATGACGTTAAAAGCTAAAGATTTGAAGTGGTTGTTGATCCAATTCCTCATATTTACTCTTTTTTTATTGGATTTAAACTTTCAAGAATGTAAAATACACCCTAGCTTCTAGTAATATATTTGAAAGCAAGTGAGTAAATACAAAATACATATGAGCGATCACCAAAATTTGATTTGTTAAAGTGCTAAAGATCCAAAAGAAAAATATTTTGAATCTTTCTAATATGAAAGTTTTATCTCATATCTCACAATTATACTTATATCTCCACAAATTTTTTTAAAAATGTTAAAATTACCTTTTTTTAGTATTTTATCAAATTAAAATTTATTTTTTTTTATTTTCTAAAGATTTTCAAATCACAAAAAAAACAAGATTTTCGATACGTAGAAGTTTTCCGGTAGTTAATGGAAATTTTTTTCAAATTTTCCGGTACAGAAGACTTCTACCGAAAAATATGGAAAAGTTTTACGAAAAAGATGCGTACATTTAACCGAAAAACTTGCGATGAAGTTTTCCAGTAGTTTTTTTTTTCCAATTTTTTTTCAATTTTTTTTAATTTTGATAGATATGGATAATTCACTAGCATTATATGATAAAACATGCGTCGATACTATCAAGGTTTTTAAATACTACCAACGTTGGTAGTATTGACGTATGTTTTATCAATAGTGGATTATCCATATCTATCAAAATTTTAAAAAACAATTAAAAAAATTGAAAAAAAAACTACCGGAAAACTTGGCAAATTTTCTGGTAGTGTTAAATGTACGCGTCTTTTCCAGAAAACTTCCTCTCAAGTTTTCCGGTAACTACCGGAAAACTTCATGGCAAGTTTTTCGATTGTGTTAAACGTACGCATCTTTTCCGGAAAACTTTTATATACCGGAAATCTTGTTTTTTTTGTGATCCGAAAATCTTTAGAAGGTAAAAAAAAATTTAATTTGATAAAATAATAAATAAAAAATGAAAGATAATTTTGACATTTTAAAAAATTTGTAGGGGTATAAGTATAATTGTGGAGTATAGGGTAAAACTTTCTTCTAATATGGATCACATGTGAATAGTTAAAAGGTGTGCTTCTCCACTCCAAAAGACTTTTTACACCCCATTTTTTACTATGTCTTAGAGTCGCTTTACTTTATAAAATATTTATGTTTCTATTTTCATAAATTTTGTGTTAATTTTTCTTATTAATAGAAAAATTAGAGATTTGTGAAATAATACGTGTTAAAAAAATATTTTTACTATTTTAAAAAATGCATCTTTATTAACTAATATTTCATCATCTCTTTATAGAATAGTTCATTTTAAAAATCTTTTGTCGAAATAAAATAGATACACGTTAAAAAATAAAAACATAATATTTTCACAAAATAAATCAGAATTTAACTTTTCAGTAATTCAATTCCAAACAATTTTTCTTATTCCAAAATAAACATTTAAAAAAGAAAAATTATATTTGTGCATCTATATATTTGATCTACATCTTGAGAGAGAGAGAGAGAGAGAGAGAGAGATGTAGATAATGATATGATATGTTGATAATGTAATAGAAAGAGAGAAATTGAGATGTTGAAGAGTTAAGATTGTCCAAATATGATCTCGATAGTGCAAAGTTGGTATATCTCAATGCAGAAAGAAATAAGACAAATCGAACTCAACACATCAAGGTGATAATCCCAAACAACCTACTAACTACAATGCTAAGAAAAAGAAGAAGCTCGAAGAAATCTACACTGATATTTTATAACAAGTATGACACAATAATGCATTCTAAACTCAAGAAATTCCCCTAAAAGATACGGTATCAAAGCGCATAAAGTCACTCCCCTTCGAAACACAAGAGGCAACATTTTCACCTAAAACCTTGAGGTAATGGGTTATGGGTATATTATCTCCCCCTCAAACATGTATTGTCCATCCATTCATATGGGTATGCTCTCCCTCAAGCGAAAGCTTTTTTTAATCAACATACACTTGCATCATCGTTGGCTCCGTCCAAAAGGACATGTCGCCTGAACACCCTTGGTTAGGGTTTAGTCACATTTGACACCCTTGATGTAGGACAATTACTCATACTTAAATTTCAACTATCTCCACATTAAGTGTGAGTTTCCACATACTATATTTGATTCAAGCATCGAGATCTCACTTCCGCTACCCTACTAAGCCAAATCATGGCTCTAATACCACTTATTTGAGAGTTCAAGAGAGTGCCAAAAGAAACAACAAGCAAAGGATCCAGGACACCACATCTACGCCTTAAACCTTAAGGAGTTGGGAATGCATATCACCTCTCTTATATATCTATCATTTAACTTATTCATTGATGATCACTCACGCGTAAGTTTCAACATGTCATTTATAAGAGCACCATTTACTACACACTATATTAATTGCCCTCAGTGTACCGCCTCAGTGATGCCTTGCTTTGTTAGTCGACTTCACCTAGAATCACACAAGAAACCATCATCCCACCAATATCAACATATATGAATTCCCTATAGTTAGTGATCTCTACATTCAAGTGATTAGACATTGGTGGTCATTTGATCTAATTGACGGTTCATATTTAATCTCAATATTGTAAATGATAAAAATGAAAAAAAAAATATTTATGTTATTTGATTAGATGGTTGTTGGTGTTTCAATCGTGTGAATAGGATTTCCTTGACCGCGTGGAATCATTTCTATATCAAGCTCATCATTCTCCTTTAATTCTTTTTCTCTTGCTTTTTCATATTGTTTTTTTTTATTTTATGTTGTAAACAAAAAAAAATACACACTTAAAAAATGATTTGATGAAAATTAAAACATTGGGTAAGATCAAAATAAAAGTAACATTGATAGCAACTTAGAATTAGGGATGTCAAAAAAAATTGCATTCACAAATACTTAAAGTTAAATTAAAATCTGTGACAGATATGGGATAGGTATCTTAACATGTATCTGCAAATAAAATAAATTGATAATTAAATTATCTTTCAATTAACGGAGCAGAAATTAATAACGAGATACTTGTATCTACATATACATGTATCTGCAACAAATATACTAATTATCTTCATATTATATTTAAACTGACTTTAAAAACAAAACCTTAATAACTTCCCTCGTGAGTCTTCTTGCCCACTTTATATTCGATTCACACACTTTCTTCTGTTCTCCTACTATAATTTAACAATATTTTTCTTTCCGTTAACACTAGACAATAAAGTTTTAAATGTGTATTTTTTTAACTACTACATTATAATAGTATTGTCTTGCTCACATTGAATCGATGTTGTATATTTGGATCTTGGTTACACTCTACAATAGTACACATTACGAAAGTATTGTCTTAGACATACCAATTTCTCATTATTGATAACAAGAAAGATCCCAATGAATATCAGGGTAAAGCAACGACTTCTATTATCAGTTCCACGAAAAGTATTTGTTTTATTTTTTATTTTATAGAAAAATATTTGTGTTAATTCAATAAATATATGTATATATCGCCAAAATACCTATAAAAATGACAATATAAAAAAAACAGGTGTCCGCACAAATTTGAAGCAGATAGTACACATACTATTGTTATTCAACCGAGTAGGTAACTGGGGACTATTACTTGTGTCCGCCACACCCCATTTGACATCTCTACTTGGATTTGGAAATATGGTTTAGGAGTAGGACGCTACACAATACATAATATTATTACTTCATAATACGTTTTATTAATATGATATAGTTAACGATGGGGATATCATATTTCTTCGACCTAAACATTGATTCCGAAGCATAGACATAGATAAGACATGAAGAATGTTTTGTTTTATTTTATTTTATTTCCAGTTGAATGGGTGATCAATTAAAGCCTCCGTCAAATTAAAGTGTTGAATTACGAGAATCATTTATTATAAAGGTGTTGAATTCAAGCAATATGCACTGTTGTCATATGCAATTATTCCACCCTGCAATTATTCCACCCTTTACGCCAATTTTAACACTTGCTCATCACACTGTATTTATGTTTGGAAAAAAAATTGTTCTAATAATGCGGAATTTTTTTTTTAACTGTGCTGATAAATGGTCAAATAAAAAAATATAATTCCACATAACAATAATAATTGACAAAAATTTAAATAAGACAAACACAATTTTTAACATGAAAATTTTTTTTGAGAGAATAAAACTTTCTTTTTTAAATTTATCTATTAATATAAATAATTGTGAAACTTTTTTCAAGAGTTTACATAAACAATTTATGACGTTCATAAGATATTTTTGGCTAAGTTTTACAATTTTTCTAGAATAGCATATGAAACCAAATAATTTGAATTTATTTTATATTTTGTTGTAAAAATAATTTATATATAAACATTAATATAATAAGCGATTATTATAAACTCTTAATTAAGTTAATCCAAACAAGGCTAAATCAATAATGAAATTATAGGTAAATTTAAAAATTTTAAAAAGAAAGTTACTAATTCATATTCTAGTAGTAGTGAGTAGTATCTTAACAGACATAATTTAATAATTAGTCTCCTAACATTACATACATTAAAAAACATGTCCGTGTTTGAAAAGAAGAGGGCAAGAAAAAAAAAATAATTAGGATCCAATTTACTTACACTGTAGTATGGCATTTTCCGTACGGTAGTCTCTCTTAGTAGCTTCAATTGTTCGTGCTCTTTTGGATAGCCACTCGTTTCAAGGATGTACTGTGGAAAGTATACTTTGTAATAATAATTATTTATATGTGTATTTGGGCGTCCAGAAAAACGAAAGAATAAAAAAACTAACATCTCTTGATTCTTTGTATAGTTAAGAATTCTGAGTACATTAATATATCATACTAACAATTAACATTTCTCGATTAAAATATAACTAGAGTTAATTGGCTTGATTTAATTACCTTGAGAAGCGCAGGACTTTGGAGGATTTTGGTTTGTGGCTGTGAGCTCGTGATAGTTGAAGCATACAGTGAAAAATTATAAGCATTCGTTTTGATGATGAGTAACGAGTTTCTTAGGTCACTGGCTTTATTATATAAACAACAAATATGTTCTTCTCACACTGCTAGCGGGTGGGTTTATGAAGATTGAGAACGCCGTGTAGGGTAGATCATAATTAAGACAATTAATTAGACATGAAGTAATGCGAGTATTGTAGGACAAAAAGATACTTTATCGAAAATTCTGAAAGTTCGTGGCATGAAGGAATATTATGGGAATGACAATGTCATGTGGGGTGAGAGTCGCGGTTAAGACTGTTGCGTTAGCTCCTAATTTTTCTTTATATTTATCACTATTGCACTTTTTTTTTTTTGTTGATAAAATATCACTATTGCACTTTATTACTAATTGAGACTAACATTATTCATTATTTATTAGCAAGTGACAATTACAATTTTGGTGTTATCTATGATAGGTTGTCTTCCTTAATAATAATAATAACAATAATAATAACAATAATAATATAAGTGAGTTGCATTTTTGGGCAAGCATTAATACAAGTGCAATAATAAATTCAGAACGTAAACATTCCACTAAACATCAAAAACAAATTTATAAAAGTAAACAAATGAGAGAATATATACTAGTACCTTCTTTTAATTGCACTAACAGGCTTTTACCAGGAAAGAAATAAATTAAAATTACAAACTGGTAGTCACATGAAAATTGGATAAAAACTGTAATTTGAACTCCTTGAACGTGAATGAATTTGGTTCGATAGGCAATAGCATTTTGGGGGGGGGTAGG
Source organism: Cicer cuneatum (assembly GCA_037974295.1). Taxonomy (NCBI): domain Eukaryota; kingdom Viridiplantae; phylum Streptophyta; class Magnoliopsida; order Fabales; family Fabaceae; genus Cicer; species Cicer cuneatum. The sequence continues at coordinate 10,292,003 of JBBPBO010000005.1, forward strand.
AGGGTGTACAAATTAAATTGATGAAATGAAAAATGAAATTGAAATACCTCTCATTTCTCCTATATATCTTCTTCCCCCATCCTGAGAGCATATCTTCATTTGCCAACTACGAAGTCCAAAAATAACCCAGAGAAACAACAATTGCACATTAGAAAGTGGCAAAATATCACTGGATCTCCATTTGAATGTTAATGAAAGTCATGCTCCCCCGAGTGAGGTCTGGCGTAAATGACTGAAACAAATCACAGGTTAAAACTTCCACAATACTCTATTATGAAATGCTGAGATAAAACGCGATGTGGCAATGAGATTCTTTGGATCCCTTTCGGAGAAAGTAACAGAAACTTAAGAGAGAGAATGTACAAGATTCATGCTGAAAGCTCCAAAAATCATCTCCTATGCCACCAATCTGGGATTTTTAACCTTCGGCTTCTATGAATAGAGAGTGTGACCTCTGGAAGCTTGTGTTTCACCTGTCTCCAAAGCATATTAACAGCATCCTCTCTTTTCGGAGGGTACTGGAATTCATAATGATGGGAGATGTTTTTAAGCTGCCTCCACATTTCAGTCCATTTCTGCTTTGGGAATTTACGAAGCTGGTCGATCATGTAGCCAGGTTGTAATGCCTCTTTGAAAGAGAAAAACAAAGAGAATTGGGAGTAATCGATCTCATCCTCAAACGGGAGTTCAATTTGATCACTCACAATGACAGGAACACAGTGACTCACTATGGCATCAAAAAGGCGACAAGATGACGGTGTGTCTCCTGCTGGATGCAAACAGAACTTTGATGAACGCATCCCTTTAGATGACTGTTGAGTCAAAAGCATGAGATAAATGAATGCTAGAGTTCATGATCTTAGCAGATAAGAAAAGGGGAATAACAGAAAAGCAAAAAACAAAAATAAAAATCAGTTGACTATATGACTCCTCTCCCTCAGGAAAGATAGTAACTGATATTACAAAGAGGAAGTTTCAAGGTCTCTGCATCCTCATTCCTCAAAATGGCACAGTTTTTATTCAGGGCATCATACCAATGTCTATAGAGAGAAATGAGAATGAAAAAAAAAATCTAAAACTGGTACTTTATAACCAATAAGAATTTGTCTTATAGCATAGCAAATGTGGATCTATCCTACATCTTACCAGCTGAATATAAGAAGAAAAAAAAAAATCCCCCCTTCGGAGACAATTCATTTTGACCATAAAAAGAAAAATGCATCTCAACATTTCAGACTCAGAATGCATGCGAAAACATTATGGCAAAACTAGAGAAGATCCACAACACACATCTGCTCAAACCCTATTATCTATCCAAAACTTCTTTTTAATGGAATCCTCCCCTTTGACAATGAAAAAGAAGAAAACTAATTGTAAAATCGAGCTTTCAACTTTAGGAAATGATTAGCAATAATATTCTGAGTACAAGTAAAAAAGCAGCATGAATCAAAGATCAATTATATAGCCACATAGCATACCGCTTTTATGTTTTCTCCCGTTGCAACACTTCGCTCATAGTGAACATCACTGTAACCAGTCAATATCTTTGTCAGTTTAGCACGGACAATGCCTTCCTGCAAACATCAGGGAACCCCACAATATCACATTTCATGGAACTTTAAGAAGGAAAAAGCTCTTCTAACGTGATATTGTCTCTAAAATGAGCAAGTGTATATCCACCTTGAATCTTGGTGAGTTGATATCACAAATTAACTAAAAGATGGATACACCCTTACTTGCTAAATTTTAAAGACAAACTTACTTTAGAAGAGTCTTGTCCTTTTAGAAAGGTATCATTCTTTCATTAACAGTCAGCCAGACATACATCCTTCCTGAAAGTCCTTCCTCGAAAGAAAAGCAGTGTGGAGCGAGCCTCATACGGATCTTCAGGTTCATCGTCTGTAAAAGAATCCACAACATGCACGTACGGGGACACCACATCTTTGTTCAAATTAGACATGCCCTTGGGGTAGCGACCAAAATCCACAACAACTTGAATAGTATCATTCACTTGATTTCGTAGGAACCTAAAGGCATTGGGGTGTGTCATAGGAAATATGTGGTCTCTGCCTCTAGACCTTTGCCAATATTTGGATTTCATCAAGAATTCCATCACATCAACCTAACACCAGAAACAAGCCAAGTATAACATCAAAAGAGAAAAACAAAAATAAAAATAAAAAGAGCCATAATGTTACAAGTAACAGGTATGAGTAACGACACACTGCATTTGTTAAATAATTAGAGGATGCAGGCATGGCAGGATACTACGTAAAATCAACTTAACTTCTAGAACATTTTAAAATGAAAAACAAGCAATCATTCTAACAACTCATAAGGGATGGTTTGATAGGGATTTGAGTAATATGAGGTTCCTAAGTCTCATATCGAGTAGTATGACATGCTCGGTGTAATACTTAAGTAGCTTGGCTCTTCCCCCTTTGACCCCAAACATCCAATACTACTCGATGTGGGACTTAGCAATACCAGAGTCCATATCATAGTATTTGGGTTATTCGTGATAAAGGGGGTAAGGGATTAAAAGAATAATGTTATATCCTCCCAAAACATTTTAGTAATCATCCCTAGTAATTTATAAAGAAAATATTAAACAAAAAATGTTCTAGACCATTAAACCGGATCACACAACTCCTTCATATCCATGGAGATCTTGGCTTAACCAACCTACTTTTGTTAACTCCAAATTTCTTGGACTATTAAACTTTAAAGTACTACTTTCCTCTAAAGGTTCGATCATTGTAAAGATACAACTTTTCCTTTTTCTTTAATTTTTTGGGAGATCCGACTTTCCTAATTTTACTTCAGGAACACATATTCTTGATCTAATATCTACGAAGAATTCAACCACCATTTTCACTTATTACAGAGATATGATTTTCGTTCAACTCTTATTTGGAGGAATCCTATCATGACATTTGATAACATCAACATTTACAGGGGCAACCACTTTAAGGCACCATTATATGATACCTATCTCTATATATCCACATTTTCACGCCTCCTTATTATTGACTTAAGTATCAGAGTATCTTTGCAAGTATTTCTCACCATTGCCAACACTTGGGATTATCAACAAGAGAGTATCAGGGCACATTCTACAATCATCTAAGTACGGAACTTGCGTCCTAATTTCAACACCAGAACATCGGCATTATCTTTGGGAACCTGATAAAGTTTTGTTCCAACCATCATGGTCAAAACTCAAAACAAGAAAGAGTGGCAAAACCAAGAAGGGCAACAAAGCAATAATAATGATATGAGCCTTTGAGAGACTACATAACCTGATTTACCAAAGAATTTTTGTTGATGAAGGAAATAATCCTATAAGTCGAACTCCATATATGATATTGTATGGGCTACTCCTCAGTTAATTCACTACTTCTTTAGCCAAATGATCAGCTAAATCCATGGATGAGTTTCTCATAAAACTCTAAGGGTTTGAGAAATTCAAGAAGAACCAACGGATGAGCAATAACAATGTAAGGCATGATTACCCTAGGACAACTAACTAAACAATCTTAGTTCTACAGAGCCATCTTGTCTCTAGATGCCGAAAAGCTTACAAGAATAAAAGGCTTGTTTTGTCGCCTATCAGCATACTGGTCCACGGGGAAAATCTTATCCATTTATAAAGTATTCGCTTTTTGCTCTTCCATATATTCATCAAATTAAATCCAGCATTCACATTTGCTCGTCATTGATTTTCACCAAAAAACCGTGGATGGAGTGAGACCACTCTTGCTAAAGCTAGCGCTCCAAAAAAAACATCATACCACTCGGTGTCAATACTTAGCAAAATATTTAGAAGGAGCAACATAAACAGCAATACAAGCACCCGAAATGGTAATGGTCGTATAGTTCAAATAGTGAGCGCAACAAATTCAATGTCTTAAAATGTGTGAAATGAGCAAAACCGACACTCATTATTAGATGCTGCTTGAGGAATAAAATGCAATCTAGTGTAGCAGAAATACTACTTGCATAACAATTGAACGATTAAAACAAATCAATTTCCAAATAAACAAATCATAAACAATAATTATAAAATGCATCCTGTTATAGCAACCGAATAACCATAACGAAGATCACGCACCTGCAATTGACGATCAATCTCCGTGGCAGGATCCGTCATAGTATGACCGTGCGAATTAAAGCTCAACGAAGAGAAAAAAGGAACAAAAAAAGCGTCCGCGAATTCCGGATCGAAAACCCTAACAGCTTCTCTGGACTCACCATCTTCCCCTTCATGAAGAAGCGAACCCATCATCCAATACTCCACACTGTGTTGCTTCTTCAACCCCCAATTATCCGGCCACGGCGGCCAATCCTTAACGGTGACAGGAGATTCCGACACGGTCCGGTGAGTAATCATTCCGACGTTAAAACGGCGAGGGAGATCGTACATGTAGACACGGAGAGGCGGGTCGGGTGAACATGGAGCGGGTTCGAGGGTTGGTGATTTTAAGTGAGGGAAGAAGTAAGATCTAATGTCGAGGGTTCCGATGAATATTGAGTAGGAAATTATGAGAAGGAATACGAAAATGAAAGTGAGAACTACTTTTTCGTACATGGTTCTTTGTTCTTTCTTTTTGTTTTCAGAACGATTTTGGTAATTTTGTTATGTTAGTGGTACTACTGCAGATTCTATTGGGTGTTGCTTTGTTCATTCTGCAATGAGGTTTTGTGTCCATTTTCATTTCAGTTGAGCATTCAGCATGTGTGATGATGTATCTATGTCTCTGTTCATATGCTGGATAATGAGAAGTGAACCACCGATATGCATTTCTTTTTTTTCTTTTTTTTTCTTTCAAAAGCAATATGGATTTCTTCGAGACTTGAGCGAGCTTGATAAAATTATAGATTAAATATAATTTTAGTGATTTATTTTTTATTTAGTATTCATTTTAATTATTTATTTTGATTTTAATTTTTTATCTTTTATAAATGGTATATTTTAGTCATTATCACAAACATAACTTTAACAATTCTTAATATGTGTTCGGTATAATATATTCTTTCAAAAATATATCAATTTAATACAATAACTAGTTTATATTTAGAAAAATTATTTTTTAAAGATGTGTAAACTATTTGAAACAATGTTTATTAGAGTTTATTGTATTTTTAATTCATCTTGTTAAAATTACACAATTAATTTTAGATTTGATTTTAGTAGTTCCCAATAATAATTATACAATTGTTTAAAAGAATTACGATGAAAATAACTAAAATATATCACTTACAAAAATAAACGATCAAAATGAAAAAATACAAAATAAAATAAAGAACCAAAATTATATTTAAGATAGGAATTAATTATTAAGATTAAAATTCATCTTCATTTTCTCTCTCTATTTCTAGTATCTATTATTATAACTTTAAAGGATTTTGAGATGAATAAAAATATTCAAGCTCACATACATCACATTGTTACTTTTTTATATTTTCAAAAAATTTATAATAAAAAAAGGTGATTTATGAGGTGAGGGTGAATTTAAATCCCTTCCAAAACTTTTATAATAAAAAGAAGTTGGCTTTTGAAGTGAGGTGCATTTAAATCCCTCGCCTCGGGTGCCATTATTAACTTAGATTGAATGGTTCTATGGATCTTTTGATGGAGCCATATTTTTTCCACTAGCGTGACTCTTTCTCCCTCTTCAATTGGTACCACTATTTCTCAACTTCTTTTCTTATTTCATCTCCATACGCCACCATATCTCCTCTTTTCTCATACCATTGTACTGTGCTAAATTTATACTTTTGGAAACACAACATTACAGAAGTGATATTCAACACAACTAGAGCTGTCTAACCAAAATAACAAATGAAAAAAAAGGACAACAAGCTGATCCCAAACATTTTTTATTCATATAGAGGGTATTTTATTTTATTTTTAAAGAGGATGAATCCGCGAACAAACGCTCATTATTCATATTAATAATATAAAACGATAAATACCTATAAAATTAAAGTAATCAAAATACTCATCAAGTCAGTTATAAGACTCTACATCCAACGTTTTAGCACAAGACTCCAATGTGCACATAGCCTCGATTTTTGTAATAATATAATAAAATGTAGGCGATTTTTTTAAAATATATTTTTAGTTCTTAAAAAATTATGTCATTTCAAATTTGGTATCTAAAATTTTTTTATTTACTTTTAGTCTATATTTTGATTTTATAGGGACTTTTTTAGAAACTATAAGAACTAAAAATAAAATTTTATACGAACTAAAAATTATTTTCCTTTTTTTAATTATTAAAAGTACACTTTCTTTTTATTATGGCCCAGTTTTTAATATTATAATAGAACCTCTAAAATATTTAAGACGGTCATGATACTCATGTATTCGAATCTATAATGTTGACGATGTTAAATACATTAGTTGAATATGTCAATATAGAATCAAAATTAATTTGTAAATCTAAAAGAAATAAACATGTAAGAAAATACAGGAAAAACAAAAATAATGCACAAAGATAGGGATGTTTATGGTGCAAAAACTGAACTGCGCTGGACCACACTAATGGTTGTGTTCAGTTTTTGAAAACCACTTTAAAATCAAATTCAATGTAGTTATAAACCGGTTTATAAATATAAAATCGGTTATTAATATTTTGAACAAGCTTTTAGTTAAAATCGATTTTGAACTAGTTCTTCGGAAAAAAAATTGAAATTCTTTTGACAAAAAAAAATATTAATTTTTTTCTGAGAAAAATAGATATAAAAATTATTTCGATAAAAAAATCAAAATTTTTTAGAGAAAAGAAAATGTTTTCAATTTTTTTCTCAAAAATTTTCCAAAAAAAATTAAATTTTTTTTCAATAAAAAAGTTTTGATATTTTTTTTTTAGTGAAACAAATTTTGAAAATTTTATAAGAAAAATATCTTAATTGAGGTTAAAAAATTTTAAAATTGTTAAATTGATTTTTAAATTAAATTTAATTAACTGATTTATTTTAAATATGTAGTTCAATTCATAAACTATTTAAATAATTTTTTGTGTGTGTGAAATACAGTCCAATTTTTAGATATAATTCAATTAATTATATATTTTACACACCGCTATATAAAAACGCACAAATAAATAATATCAAACTAAAGTGATAAAATACATAAAAATAAAGAAAAAATAAATAATTAAATTAAAGGATATAAAAAAGATGACGTAAAAAAAAAGGCTAACATGTAAATCATTTATTTGTATTCACATTAAAAAGGTCGAGTGGAATGAAACTTAGTTGGATGTGTTTATATTTTAGTCCCTTCTGTTTTAATTAATCTATAATTTTCGTCATTATATTTTTAATTTTATAATTTTGGTTCATTTATTGATAAAATTGAGACGTTTTGATTTACGGGTAATTTGTGTTTTTATTTTGATTAGATGACATCATTAATATGATTAAATGAAAATCATAACACATTTTGTTGATTTTTAATTAAATAATACATTTCAAATAAAATATTTTATTTTTTAAATCTAATTAAAATATTTAAAATAAACTTAAAAAATTAAAATCAATAACAATCACACTTGTTATTTTAAAAAAATGGTTTATCAAAAAAGGAATTCAATTTTCCTGTCGTTATTGTAATTTCCTATTTTTTATGTTTTACTTAAGTTTTGAAAGAAAAAAAATATTATTTAAAATATTTTATTTAATTTTAAAAAATAAATATTGACATAACATCTACTTAATTATATTATTCAAGCCACTGATTAAAATTAATAGTTCAATTAATAAGTAAGAAAGAATATCTCAATTTAAAAAAATAAAAGAACCAAACGAAATTTAACCCACTAATGCTTCAAAATAACTCGCCCAGAAGTGAGCCATGTTAGTTTGAATGGTCTTTCCCATGTAATTGGCCCATATAGTGTGTGAAACAATCTAATAGATTAATATATATATATATATATATATATATACACTGCAGAATTTCTTCATTTATATCTTTTTATTTTTTGACATCTCTACTTTTTTTTGATTAAATTAGTCTTATTTTTATCTTTTTTATATGGATTTGACACTTTACTGTTGTACTTTTATTTTTTTTAGTTTTTCTTTTCTATTTTTCTTTATCTAATATATTTTAAAATGCATCTTTAGTTTCTATAGATTCACTTAAATGATTCAATTTTTTACATTTTTTTTAAAAAATGGGTCACTAAATAAATAATTGTAAAATATAATTTATACGTGAAACAAATATTTGTCACAAATACAATTACCTCTGGTGGATGGAAAGGGATGACAATGAACATTTTAAAATAATACAGGTACTCTTATTATTTGGGTATTTAAATGTCCGTACTCATATTCATTACCCATTTTTTGAATTTTGTGTCATGTTTATCTTTCATCTATCTCAGAAGACAAATATGAGAAGATATAATTTTTACCTTTTTATTTTTAGCAAAAAAAATGATTTTTCAAAAATCTGAAACAATAAAAAAATTATTTTTAATTTGAAAAAATCTGAAACAAACTCACAGTGAATGTTGTCTTAGGAAATTGTAAAATGTGGTAGGAAGGGAAGAGATAAATAGAGGTTTGTCTTGTTCGAGTAAGTAAAATTTTCTTTTATTTTGACCGAAACAGTAAGGTGAAGAGGTGGGAAAAAAATGAAAATCACTATAAGAACAATATGAGTAAAAAGAATTATATGATCAATAACAATTACCAATATATTTTGTTAAAAATAAATAATTATTGATACCAATTTTTTACTTTAAACTAATAATAAAAAAATTAAAAATTAGGTATTTAATAACAAAACATTAAAAACAAATAATAATATCCACACTAGTAAACATGATTTATTGAGGGACGAACGTAGATATATAATAATAATATATCTATATAAGTACGGGTGCGGAGCAGGAAGGGTACTACCGTACCCGTACCCGCACTTATACCAGTTTAATTTTGTGGGTAATTATCTGTTTCCATACTCATATCCATTATGCGGAGTTTTACCCTACAAATTTTTTTGCGGGTACCCATAGGTATGAATCTAATTGTTATCCCTGATGGAAACTATGGGAAAAAAATTATAAAAAAATAACATACATATTTATCACCGATAAATATAAAAAAATATGGGATAAAATTTTTTATTTCATTTGTAGACGAGATGATAAATATACCACCAGAAAACTCACACAGTTGATACATATTTTAAAAACACAGGATACATATTTACCATTAATAAATATAAAGAAAATATGGGATAAATAAATGTTATTGAAAAATAAATAAAATACGGGACACAAACTCGCCAATGGTAAATATTAAAAAAAAAACACGGAATAAATATTTATTATTAATAAATGTAAAGAAAATATATGATAAATATTTGTCATTGATACATAATAAATAAGAGACACGTATTTATCAACGGTAAATATAAAAAAATAACCAAAAAAATATTTGTTATTGATAAATAAAAATAGCACGAGACAAATATTTTTCATTGATAAAAATAAAAAGATACGAAACAAATATTTGTTAATAATAAATATTAAAAAATATACAGAATAAATATGTATCATTGATAAAAAAAATGGGATGAATAGTTGTCACCGATAAATATAAAAAAAATTATGGAATAAATATTTGTCATTAATACATAAATAAAATATGGGACATATATTTGTCATTGATCAATTTCTTTTATAATTATGAGACAATATTTAATATTAATACATGGTTAATATTCATTCGTTACTAAATATAATAAAAACACGTAACAAATGACACATATTTATTAACTTTTTATATGTTCTAAATAAAAATGTGAATAGTTATAATATACTAATTATAATTTATTATTAAAATAATATATTAAATAAATATTTGTCATTAAAAATTATTTAAAATGAGTGTCTTTTTAATATCCTCTGTATAAAAATAAGAATATTTACAATACAATAAGTATAAAAAGTATTTAAATTATAGTTTAACTAACAAATCTTGATATTATTAAGTAGGACGCATTGTCCTAAATTTAAATATACAATTTTGCAATTATATAAATTAATTATTATAATATTTATATCATATTTTCTAACACAAAAAAATATACACGAAACACATTTCAAGGTAAGTTGCAGCTTCACACCAAAGGTGGAGAAACATCTAGTAGTTGTGGCCAAGTGGTTAACGCATAAGCTCGCTTAGACATGTGGGTCCAATTTGTTGGGGAAAATAATAAAGGGCGTATTTATGGTGCTGGAGATAGATCCTCCCTCTATAGACCAGGTGTCGCAAGTCTGGTCTCAGATTCTCGTCCATCTAGAGGTTGCACCAATGTCTTGTCTCAGCACTCTAACAAGATAGCTGCACAGATAGCAACATTTGAGGAGCAAGCAAAAGCAGCAGAACAAGAGGCACAAGAGGCGCGAGATGAGCTAAGAGGAGATTCAACAAACAGATCAGCGCACTACAGAGTTCCAGATGGAGCTAGCAACATTGGCAAAAAGTGTTGCTTCTATACAGGCTGAGTCCTCCCGTCGTCGTCGTCATCCAGATTATGAAGAGGATGATGACGTCAAGTAGTAATACTGATTTCAGTGTCAGTTTTATTTAGTAGTTATTACTACATATTTTGCTTAGACTTGTTGGCATTGTCGATATATATTCTTACGACAGTGTCGTTATGTGTATTTTTACACTTACGGTAGTGACAGTGTGCTTATTTTGAGACTTGTGGTAGTCACGATGTGTATTTTAAAAACGCTATTTATATAAAACTTCACTTTGTTTTGACAATGATGTTTTAATATGCTTACAATTTATTTTAAAAATACATTTACAAAAAATACACGAATCAGTAGGATACAAAATATAATGTAAATCATATTTTCATTACGCACAAATATTCTACGAGTAAATGATAATTTACCCACGGAAAATCTGTGGGTAATTTTATCTACAGAAAATCAGTTACTCATATTACCCACGCAAAATCTGTGGGTAATTTACCAACGAAAAATCTGTGGGTATTTTACCCACGGAACATTTGTGGATAATATACCCACGGAACATTTGTGGGTAATATACCCATAGAAAATCTGTGGGTAAATTACCTACGGACATTCCTTAGGTAACCATGTCCTATTGATTGTCCGTGGGTAAATATTTAGCTATGAACGAAATAGCTATGGATCCGTGTCCATGGGTAATCCGTGGGTAATTTTAGGTTACCTACGGACTTGCCGTAGGTAAAGATAAAATCTGCCGTAGGTAATTACACTTTTTCTCTTAATGAGTTATATATTTGCTCTTAGTAGTATATTTAACAAATATCGTTATATCACGGACATATCCCCCTTGTGTGCTCTAACTTTATATATATATATTAGTAAATAACGGATTTGGTTTTTAAAATAGTAACTGTTAGTTTTTAAATCCTTGAAATTAACGAATAGGTGAAAATGTCTTTTGAAATTGTAAGACATCATTTATTTGGATTTGAAACTATATAACTATGGTATATTTTAACTTTTAAATGTATCGTAAATTATTTTCTTAAATTTTACTCAAACACTTACACTATATACAAGTAACTGAAGTTTGGTTATTAAATAAAGCAAGCTAAAAGAAACAATTCTAATCGCAGTTATTTTAAAAATAGGTATTCTTTTTGTCTTATATAATTGTCGTTTTTGCAAAAAGGATATTAATCTTATTTATTTATCATTTTAAAAATTCAATGTGACATTAAAAACTATTTTATCAATAGTATTCTTACATAAATAATTAGAATAAGATAATAAACTGCCAAGAACATTATAAGAAAAATACGAGTAATTTTATTAAAAATTACAAAATTTATTAATTGTCTTGATATATGTGAATAATTTTAAAATATCAATGATAATTAAAAAACAAACTCACGAGTATTTTGTTTTGGGAGAAAAAAAAAATGAAATGAATAATTCATATGAGATGTATTCCTGCGCAACCAATGAACCAAATATAAACAAATTTGATATATATATATATATATATATATATATATATATATTTGTAACAAAATATAAATCGACTACTTAATGATAGTATACAGAAAATGTCTCTAATTTAATGCTCACTTATTCAAATCAAATGTTTACTTTTTTGTGTAATTAAATGAGATATGTATAATTAATTAAAATTTTAAATGAGATTAACAAAAGTAGATGCGAATAATTAAGAGTTTATTGTGTTTTGGGTTTTTGTAAAATTGGAGAAATATGATTTTAGTCTTTGTAAAATATTTTTTTTAGATTTTACAATTGGAACTCGATATTATTCCTCTTTTAGTCATTTAATTATTTTGGCATCTCTAAAAGCTATGCGGCATTTACATGTGAAAAAATTTGTGGTAAGATGAAATAATAATTTTTTACCATTTATTTATACTTTTATTAATATAAATGATTTTTTTTAAATAAATAAATTTGTTTAGAAAGAAATCAAATAGATGCCAAAAGGGAAGAAAATCTCATGAAACATAACTTAAATCCACCATACGTAAATTAAAACAGTTGCTCTACTTACGAAAATTACCCACGGAAATACAGTAAGTAAATTCATTATTTTGAATTTTTTTTTTAAATCATTACCTACGGACTACCCGTGGGTAATGTTAAAAATAATCCGTGGGTAATGTAAAAAAATTAATTTTTTAAAATATTGTCGTATTTTATGTTTCGACGGATTGTCCGTGGGTAATGGCCGTGGGTAAATTTAATATGTAATTTTTTTTAACATTGTTTATTTATTTAAACTTATTAAAATATCAAAAAGAGGGCTTTGTACCTCAGAAATGAAGAAATCAAAACGCAACCACGTACGGTTTCCTTCGTCGTCGGAGTAAGCAAGCACACAAACACGCACTTTGGATTAAGCAAACACACAACATCAACCTCAAGGTTACTTCGTCTTCAGCGCCGTTATCGCAAAGGGTTCAGAGCGCCGTTATCGCAAAGGGTTCAGAGCGCCGTTCTCTCAAAGGGTTCAGAGCGCCGTTCTCGCAAAGGGTTCAGAGCGCCGTTCAGCGCCGTTCGATTAGGTTAGTTTCCATGTTAATATGTTGTGATTATTGTGAGGTTTGTTCTGATTTAGGGTTTTTGTGATGTACTGTGAGCTTTGTGTTGTGAGGTTTGTTCTGATTTAGGGTTTTTGTGTTGTGATTATTGTGATTATTATGTGTGTGCTTTCACTTGACTTAGTAAAGGTGTTTAGTTGTTTGTAGATTTTGTAGAATTTGATATGCTGATCAAAACTAGCATTAAAGGTGATAGAATGTGGTTCAAAAGGAAGAATCATTCCTCTTTTTCTGCCATCATTCTCTTCAATTTCATCGCTTAACATTATGTAAACTGATGATTCGATGGTATATCCTCTGAAGGCATTTGTCCTATACAACTCTAATATCAATATGTATTAACAGTAGAGTGGACCATCAAGTTAGTTCCTCCAACATTATATGCATCACCACACTAGCATTCCAAAACAATTAGCACTGCATTGTAAAAAAAAAATTATGCCAAATTAGTCCCCGAAAGATTCAATTCATACCAAATTTCCTTTTTATGTCACCCCTGTAGTCCTTAATAAGGATGAATAAGGTGATAATCTACATCTGAGGGACATATTTGGTGACAACTTTCAAAGAGTGATGTGATGAAGTTTGAGAACATTAGGGACTAAATTGGTGACCAACATCTTTGAAGGACTAATGTGACAGGGTTTAACTTTGAGAGACCAACCTGAGTTTACTCTAAATTAAAAACTATATTACGAGTCATATAAGTGGAGGATGAGGGAACTAAATACCATGTTCATCCCACAAATTTGAACTCAACAATATATTTCTGTTCATTCAAGATGCAGGACATGAAAGAGAATATTAAAATTTTGATATTTGTAATTGTAAACAAATACAATCTGAAATTTGACTATAATTACTTTGAGTAGCTTGTTCTGAGCAATAATCTAATTATAATGAATGCAATACATGAGAGAGAATATTTAACAAGTATTTTTTTTATTGTAAACAAATACAATCAGAAATTTGATTATAATTTTTTTGAGGAGCTTCTGAACAATAATCTCATTATAATGAGTATGGTATATGAGAGAAAAGATTTTAAAAGTGATTTTGTAAGCAAACACAAATTAGCATCTACTTAAAAATAAGATATCTAAAAAATAATCAATTTTTATACAATGTAAAAGTATTTTTTTTTAATCTTAAACAAGCTAGCCCTCACACTTGGGCAAATCGTTGTCATAATTACATTCCAAAACTATACCAGAAAAGGGGGAGATAGAACAATACAAGTTATCAACCATGTATGCAATATTCATTAAAACATCACAAGCTTGTGCTGATATAACAGTGATCCTTTGATTAGTTAACTATAGGAAAATAGCTGTATAGCAGATTAGAACTAGAGCATACATACGGAGAGGACACATCAAGTCAAATGCATTTTACTGTTTGAGCACATTATACAATATGTTTTTTCATAATTCAATGAAGTGATCAAGCAACAGCATAGAGGCAGCAACAAGACCATCTTATTGTACCACTAGAGTTTCAATATTCTTGATCAAACGCTCAAATGAAACAAATCTGATAGGTAAACGGAACCCTTAGTTGGTTTGGCTAGCCAGTTAGTTGTGGGTTGTGATAGTTAGAAAAATAAGGTATGTTTCATAAAAGAATGGGTTGAGGGATTAATGGTTAATTATTTGAGAGAGAACTGGTGCCTTAGGGCAGGGAGGTGGCGGATCCTCGAAGTTCAGCGAATCTGTTCTATATTTAGGATAATGCTTCCCTAAGGCTTTGTTTGAGAGTTTGGGGTGGGGGGAGGGTTTGGAGGGGAAATGAAAGGGAAGTAATGGAAGGAGGAAAAGGTTGTGGATTCTCATCTTGTTTGAATATCAAAACTCCCTCCCATTTTAAGGGAACTTCAAAAAATCTGTTAAGGTTTTTTAAATTTTCTCTAACTGATCATGATTCTGATTATGCTTCTGATCATGATTCTGATTATGCTTCTGGTTCTGTTTTTACTTCTGGTTCTGTTTTTACTTCTGGTTATGCTTCTGATTATACTTCTGATTATACTTCTGATTATGCTTCTGATCATACTTCTGATTATGCTTCTGATCATACTTCTGATTATGCTTTTGATCATGATTCTGATTATGCTTCTGATCATGATTCTGATTATGCTTCTGATCATAAATCTGATTATGCTTCTGATTATGCTTTTGATTATGCTTCTGGTTTTGTTATTGGTTCTGCTTCTGGCTTTGTTACTGTTTCTGCTTCTGGCTTTGTTACTGTTTCTGTTTCTGGTTCTGATTCTGGCATTTATTATTCTTGTCTTGCTTCCTCTTATTGGATTAAATGGTTATGTTCAAATGAAATTCATGAAGGGATTCAGTGCAGATGCAAAGGTGAGTTATTCATGTCTCAATATGGCTCTTCAGCAAGAGAAATCCACCTGCTTTCTGCCTCAGTCCATTTAATTCTTTCTTGTTCCAGTTTTATTTCAGCACTGTCCTTGATTGATGCTGGAATTTCATTCTTGGCAGTGAGAGTTGTTGCTGCCAAACTGGGTTCAGATGAACCAGTCAATTGCAGTAATGGATACTGCTTCCTTGCGGCTGTGGATGAAGAATCTATATAAAATTGAAGGTTCTTTGGATACTGCTTCTGGCACTTCATTCATTTGTACCATTTGGCCTATTTGATTCATTGCTGGTAATTGATTCTCGTATTAACTCCTATTTTATGGTGTTCTTTGTAGGTTCTGCTATCACTGGTCCAATTGGTAAGGAGTGTGCTGATCTTTGGCCTAGGATTGCCAGTGCTGCCAATGCCATTGTATGAGTGATTAGTTGCAGTTTTATTTGGTGGCTTAAACATTAGTTGCAGTTTTTAAAACTAATTGATCAGAGTTCAAAACCAACCTTTCAATGGGTCTATTATGTGTTTTGAATTATCTTCTATGTTTATATTTATATTTTGTCAATTCTTTGTCTATATATTTATGGAAAAGGAGCTTCTGGTTTCCTCTGATTTTTCTGCTTCTGGTTCCTCTGCCTCTGATTCTTCTGGCTTCTGGTTCTTCTGCCTCTGATTTTTCTGTTTCTGATTCATCTGCCTCTGATTTCCTCCGTCTGATTCTTCTGGTTCTGATTTTCCTGCCTCTGATTTTCCTCCTTCTGATTCTTCTGGTTCTGATTTTCTTGCCTCTGGTTTTTCTGCTTCTGATTTTGCTGCTTATGATTATTCTGATTTTTCTGCTTCTGATTCTTCTGCTGCGGATGTTTCTTATTCTGATGTTCCTTCTTCTGATTTTGAATATTCTGCTTCTGATGTTCCTTCTTCTGATTCTTCTGCCTCTGATTTTTCTGATTCTGATGTTCCTTCTTCTGCTTCTGATATTTCTGCATCCGATTCCTCTGCTTCTGATTTTTCTGCTTCTGATTTTGCTGATTCTGATTCTTGTGCCTCTGATATCCTGGATATCTTATGAAGCTGAAGCTGAAACAGAGGGTGTACTCAAAGCTAAAGCTAATACTTGTGAGGAATGTGGTGCTATTTTCGCTCACAGGTTCACTCGTGATAGTGTTAAAACGTCCAGGTATCAATAGTTGCATGTATTGTACTAGTATATCTCTACTAGTTATTTGGATACAAGTTAACTTGTGACTATGATATTTTTGTACAAGTTAAATTTTATACAAGTTAACTTGGATACAAATCATGATTCAATATGAATTTTAATCATGATTCGTGGATACAAGTTAACTTAAATTTATACAAATTAACTTGGATACAAATCAGTCATACATCCAGCTGCCAGGATTCAAATCATGACTCAATGATAAAATTTGATGTATTGTGCAAGGTGAATTTTAACCAACGATTCAATGTGTGTCTGTTTTTCTTAACTTGAATTTGTAATGGTGTATTGATTATTGGGACCCGGAGCAGCTTTCGAAGAAGTTCAACCTGGATGGAAATATTGAGTTGCAGGTATTCAGCTGACAATGAATTAAATTGTTTTTATGAAAATAAATTTGAGATTGTAGAAATGCAATAGCTAATGGTTGCTTTTATCGGATGGAGCAGGTCAGTGTTAGTTCTTCGGATGATATTTCTTGTAACTTGAAGGAGATATTTTTCCCTTATTTCCTATTTCCAGGAAGTGGGTACTTGTTCAAATATTGATTTCCCTTATTTCCTATTTCCTAAACTGACTTGACTTGTTCAAATATTGATTTGCTTATTGTTTGACTAATTTTTCTTTCCTTTTTCTCTTATTAGTCTGGCTCAGGATCCTTACTTAGGATAGAAATTGATGATCCTGCTGCACAAGCCGTTGAGTTCCTTATACTTGACGAAGCTCAATAACTCATGGATTTGTGGCTGCTGATTTAGTTGGCCTTTGCAGTATGGCAACTTTTATTTGTCTACGACATTATGCTAAACATAAACTTAATAAGGCTTGCAATGCTAGTTATGATACAAATACAGCATCAAATTCGAGAGATCATTTAGGTAATATCATTTGTTTCAGATATATCGGTGGCCTCTAGTCTTTTATTACCTTCCTGTCTGATTGGGAGAAACTTCTGGAATTACAGAAACGATGTCTGATAGCTGTGAAAAGGAGCATTTTTTGAAAGTGACGTTTGAGGATTTTCAGAAGGCTAAGCTTGAAATAAGACCAAGTGCCATGAGAGAGGTATGGTTAATGCCATAGTTAAGGATTTTTGGTACCAGGTTTTACTAAATATCTATCAGCCAGGATATGCCATGTTGATTTGGGCTCATTTTGTTTTACTGTATTAATTGTTAATCCCCTTCAATTTTCACTTAGGAAATGTATAACCTCTCTCATTGAAATTACTTGTACAAAGGATGACAATTCTAATCAATGCCTCCATTCAACTACAAATAGTTATTGGTTGTAAATTTGTAAATTTCTAATAAATCTGTGGGTAAGTTACCCACGGCAAATCTGTGAGTAATTTATCTACGGAAAACCTGTGGGTAATTTACCCACGGATAATCTATGGGTAATTTACCCACGGCACTCTGTGAGTAAGTTACCCACGGACATTCCATAGGTACCCTTAGCCTACGGATTGTCCGTGGGTAAATATTTACCGACCGTGGGTAATTTAAGTTTACCCACGGCATATCCGTGGGTAAAGCTCAAATCTGCCGTGGGTAATCAACCTTTTTCTTGTAGTGTACATCAATTATCAAATAGAACCACACTATTACTAATCTATGTGGTTGAATGTCGTTCTGTAAATTGGGGCTTAGTCGTGGATATGGTTGCTAATAGTTATTACGACAAAATAATAAATATTGCATAACATATCCCTTTTCTTAATTAATGCACATTTGTTTGTATTATGACATTTCAATTTTTTATAATGGGTCTGTTAATTCTATCAAAATTTTGATTACGCTAATTTTGACTGAATTGATTTTCAAAATCACATGATAAATCAAATCTAGAACCGCAAGAATAAAACTTCAAAAGTAAACAATGGATTCGTAAAAGAAAGAAACCGACACGTGAAATTATAACGACAATGCACTAAAGGGGGCAACAAACAAATGAAGAAATACATTTATGCTCCCTTTTATTTCTTTCCAAATAAATTTATTTTTCTATAATTTTTTATCTTAATTGTTTTTCTTCATTTATATTAATAAAAATGTAAGTAAATAGCAAAAAATATTATTCTACAAGTTTTTTTTATGTGTTAATGCCACATTAATTTTTAGAAATGGAAAAATTCACTAAGCGACTAAAAAATAAAGAATATCAAATTACAAGAGTAGAATATATAAAAAATATTTTAGAGGGACTAAAATCATACTTTCCCTATATTATAGGCCAAAAAATAAAATAAACCCAATAATTAATTTCTAGTATCTTATTTTTTTTTTATGAAAATTACTTCTCTTTCTTTTCCATAATAATAGTTATATTAATAAAAAAAATCTAAAATAATAAAAAAAATCAATTTCAATATAAAATTAATTATCTTTTATCACTTATACTTTTTAATTAATATTTTTTCATTACTCTAATAAATTAAAAAAAATTAATGATTAAAAAATTAATCTAAAAAAAAGCCTCTCTCACTAGCAGTCAGCTTCACACACTCCTCGTACAAACTCGGTAAGCATAAGTTTGTAAGCACTAACAAAAACAAAATTGGAATGTTCCCTCTTAGTTGCTCTCTTGTCTTCAAAAACTGCGCTGTTTTTGGCACAAGACAAGCAAAAGCATAACTCTCTAACTTCCCAACCTCAGTTATAAATAAACTAATTAATACAACGCGCACAAACAAAATCACACAATCAATCCATCTTCTTATTTTATTTTTTCTCCTCTTTCTCTGAATTATCCGTTCGTCAGTTCCAAAGAAAATAAAATCCGAACATGGGTTTCGGGTTCGGGTCATCCGAGGATGTTTCCGGTTTCAAATTATTGTTCCTCATGGCGGTCTTGTACGGTCTAATGTCGATGCTTACATACTCCGTTATTCACATGAAGTTCATCAATCCACTCCTTATCGACGCTCCTCTCGATCTATTTTCCGAAGGAAGAGCCGTCCAACACGTTCGAATGTTGTCTCAAGAGATCGATGGTCGTCACGTGAGTCCCTTGTTAGACATATATTTATCAATAAAATAAATAAATATATATAATTTTGATTCGTTTTCAATGGTTCCAAGCAATGTAGTATTGTAGAAGATTCGTTTTTCTAAGGTTTATTATTTATTCATTCATCATATAATTAGTGATATCAATTTTGCATGATTTAGTGAATGTTGAATTGTTTATTAATTAATTGATAGGAAGGACGACCTGGGTTGAAAAAAGCTGCTCAATATATTACGGCTCAGTTAGAATTAATTAAGGAACGAGCTAACTCCAATGTCAGGTTGTCACTTTAATTATTATTTTTAATTTTTAATTCATGCTTAGATTTTGCCTTTTTTCCTTTTGTCTTTAATCCTTTTATTTTATTTTATATTATTTTTTAATACATGTAGGGTTCTTTCTTTACCATTTTTTTTGTTGCAGAATTGAGATTGAAGAGAACACTGTCAGTGGATCCTTCAATATGAACTTTTTGCGTCACAACATAGCTTTGGGATACAGAAACCATACTAATATTCTTATGAGGTAACTTTCCAGTGCTGAGTTGTTAATTGTAGGACTTGATTATATAGTATGTGGGATATTAGTAGATTCTTACATAGCTTTGAATTGCGGTTGTTGTCGTCGTTACGCTGCAAAACTTTATATTGTGGAAAAATGCGAGCAGATGCAGTTGATGCGGCTGCAATTGTCGTTGTGGTGCCGTTGTAGAGACCTCTAAAATGGTTATATTGTGGTCGCAATTGGGGACCGCTATTTAGAGACTTCTAGTTATAACCAAAACTTGGAGGCAAAATCAATTTCGCTCTCTGCGGTGTGATGTAACTTCTAGCAGAGAAAGGCATATAATCAGGACAACATACTTGATAATGTGCTTAGTTCACATGTACTGCACATCTTATAGTTGGTTTTAATTTTGATGATAGAGTTGACAATTTCAATGTGAACAATAGTTAAGGGGGTTAACAACAACAACAAAAGTCTTTTTCCATAAGGCGAGGTTATCTACTTAGATTAAACATGGACATTTGTCGTTAATTGTTTATTGCTGAATAGATTATGTCACTGAAACTGTAATGAATCCTTATCAACTTTGACACCACAACCACAAGTATATTTGTTTTTGTATATCATAAATAAAACAAAGTTTTGCTATGTATCTGAATGTTGACGTGGATTTCATGTCTATTTTACTGTAGGATATCATCTATAGATTCCAAAGATACTGATCCATCAGTTTTAGTAAACGGGCATTTCGACAGTCCGCTTGGTTCCCCTGGCGCTGGTGATTGTGGTTCATGTGTTGGTTGGTAGCGACTATATTTGAAGTCTTTATTGTATTTGAATGATTATATTAAGCAATATCCACACCTCATCACCTTGATCATATCAAGTCTTGTTATATTTTCTCCTTTTCTTTCAGCATCAATGCTGGAAATTGCAAGACTAATTGTGGACTCTGGTTGGGCTCCCCACCGCCCGATTATTTTCCTTTTTAATGGTGCTGAGGAACTTTTCATGTTGGTAGGATGTCTTATCGATAAATGTTGAGTTGAATTTACATACGATCATTATTCTTTTTATATAGATCCTATTATTATATGATAATTTTTTATATGAATGCTTATTTTGTGATTGGATTCTACCACGTGGAAGGTGTTATTTACTTTTGAATCTTTGATGCTTAAGGGTTCACATGGGTTCATGAAGACACATAAATGGCACGACACCGTAGGAGCTTTTATAAATGTGGAGGCATCTGGGTCTGGAGGGCCCGGTAAATATAATGTTAAATTTCTATCATGAACAATAGGATATCATAAGCTACATCTTTAACAATCCTTGTCCATCAACTTATAGTATATGTTCTATTAACAATTTTTCACTGAATAATGTTGCTATTTTACAGATTTAGTCTGCCAATCTGGACCAAGTTCTTGGCCTTCTAATATCTATGCAGAAGCAGCAATATACCCTATGGCTACTAGTGCAGCTCAGGTTTTGCCTTTCTCTTGTAATCTCCCTAGACCGATTTAGTTCTCCATTGTGCCGTGTTGCAATTATTTTCCCTTTTTTGTATCTACCAACACAAACCTAAAATTTTCTATTTTAATATGCAGGATGTTTTTCCTATTATTCCTGGAGATACAGATTATCGAATATTTTCTGAAGACTACGGAAGTATTCCTGGGCTTGACATTATCTTCATCCTTGGTGGTTATTTTTACCATACCTCCTACGATACAGTGGAGCAACTATTGTATGTATCTTACCTACTTTATTTGTTACGAATGTTTTATTTTAATTTTATAATTGCCTTTTCCTTCTCTTGCAAATACAACAGCTACACAATGGTTTCGATCCTTCTCTAGACCCTGCCACAGCCGAATTTTATAGTACTAGGTTGCCATTTTTTATATGATTTTTTTCCTTCAAGCATGTATTTGATGTATTTCTATGTATCCAGACCTGGAAGCATCCAAGCGCGTGGAGAAAATTTGTTCAGCATAATCAAGGCTTTTACTAACTCTTCTAAGTTACATAATACCTATCAGACAAACTATAGTGAAGTTAGAGCTAGCTTATTCGAGGAAGAGCGGGCTGTATTCTTTGATTATCTCTCGTGGTTTATGGTAAGCAGTGAAGTTTGTATATTCCAACATTTGTTTACGATGCAATGATACTTATAGCAATACAGTGTTCAGAATTGGTCCATCTTGCTCTTTTGTTTTCTTATATTATATTTTGTGGGTTCCAGATATTTTATTCCAAAAGGGTAGCTAAAATTCTTCACAGCATTCCTATCTTCTTGTTCATTATTATGCCTTTTATGGGTCGTCGGCCGCAGTCTTGGCTGGCAAGTTTCTGTGATTTTGTGAAAGGTAAATCAGTAAATGGTTACTTTTTTATAAGATGTATTCTGATTGGCCTCCTTGTTGATCTCTTTAAATTTTTTTTTATCTCTATTCAAAGTAAATTTAAATGATTATATGTTTGACGCTTTAAATAACATTTTGAAATTTATTGGGTTTGCAGGATTTCTGTTCCATGCAGTTGGGATTATATTGGCAATTATTGTTCCTGTTGCGTTTTCTTTGCTGAGATTACTGTTTTCTTCTCAGACAATGAATTGGTAACTTCATTTAAATTTTTTAACTTACAATGAAATTTTGGATAGCTTGCATAACTTTTGGCTTTTTGAAGTTAGTGCTTGAATTTTACTTTATTTTTCAAATTATATATAGTCAGAGAGCAATAGACTACATCGTGTTTATGATAGCTGAATCAAGCATTTGATAAATCTGAAGTTTTATGAGTGCCTTATTATTTTCAATAACTTATATGTAGCCATTATTAGAGTATAAATCAGTATCTAATGTGTAGCAATTGAAATACCTTGGTGTATTTTTTATGTTCATGTGTTAACATAATGGATGAAACACAGGTTTGCTCATCCATTCTTGGCTTTCATGATGTTCATACCCTGCGCACTTGTCGGTCTTATAATTCCAAGAATTATTTGGAGATGCTTTCCTCTTTCTCAAGATGTCACAATTGTCAAGAGATCAAAAGAGGTATTCCAGTATATTGAAACATGTTTTATAATTCTAGTGTGATAAAATTTTATTGGTGTTTTAGTATGTTGGTTCCGTTAATTATTATGTGAAATATACTGTTGGAAAGAGAGGCTTCCAAGTTCAAACAGTTAGAGTTGGCATTTATACTCCTAGGTATGGCTCATAGTTTACTAATAGATGGACAAGTCGCTCGAGTAGGGCGAGAGGGGTAATCTTGTAAACTGAAGTGTAGTATTTAAACACTAGCTGTAATTTGTAACCCTAAGCTTGATTGTGTTAGACCTTTTATTAGTATTGTTATTATATTATTATTATTATTATTATAATATTAGGTAGCAGTTATGTTTATAGGTAGTTATTATATTATTATTATTATTATAATATTAGGTAGCAGTTATGTTTATAGGCATTATTGCATAAATTGTATAAATAGGAAAACTGATGGAAATGTCAGTGGGAATTATTTAGGAATTGGATATTGGTTGGGAGAGACCAAGCTCTCGTACTTTTGGAAGGGAGAGACCCAAGACTCTCGAATTTCTTGGGAACCCATCGAGTAATTCTATTGTATCATCAATAAAGGTTGTTTATTTCCCTTAAATCTCTATGTTTGGTACCAGTTTCTATCAGATTGATAATAGAAAGGTATTGCAACTGCTACAGTCAGAGATGTAGGCACAATTGGCCGAACTCTGTGGTCATATCTCATGTGTTATTTGTTTTGTGTTTTTCGTATCTATTTCCTTTTGAACGAGGTATTTGTTCTAACGTATACTTTGGCTTGTGCTACCATTATTCATGGTCTTCAAGCTGCCTAACATTTGATATGACACATAAATTTCAGGCACTATCTGATGAAGCAAGGTTCTGGGGAGCATTTGGGTTCTACGCCGTATTAACTTTGGTATGCAGATTTAATATTGTATTTGGACAAATTGATCTTTTTGCAGCATGATGTGATGTATTTTCTCTCTGTTTATTTTTACTTACAAATTTAGTATAAACAGGCATATCTTGTAGCCGGTTTGAGTGGAGGTTTTGTGACTTTTCTCGCATCTGCTTCCATGCTTCCTTCTTGGATATCCTTCTGCTTATCAGTCAAATCCTTTGGGCGACATTCGTTCAGGTTGGTCATAAATAAGAATGTAAGTTTTTTGGTCTTAACCCTTTGGTTCTCAGGGAAAGGGGTTTTGATAATCCGAAGTTTGACTGAGAGGTAATAACCAAGGTTCAAATTCAGGCACTCCCAACTAATTCGACCTTAATTGAAACTCATTAACCACTTGACTTTAGCCTCTTGGTCGATAACTATGTAATTTGCAATACTATGTTTCCGCTTTTTTTTTTGCATAAATAAATTTCCGTGTCTTACTCCGTCAAATATCCTTTAATTCCCTTCACATTACGATATATTTCACTTGTGTCTTGACAGTATTTATATGCATACTATTTATCAAATCTGTTATTCATTTTCGGCAATAATTTTTCCGTTAAATTCTTTTTTTTTTTCTTTTCTAGGTCAACAATGTTTTACATATTGCCTATGGTTCCAAGCCTTGCATACGCTGTTTATTTTGGTGGCTTTCTTTCCCAGTTTCTGATAGAGAAAATGGGCATGATGGGTTCTCTTCCTTTACCATACGGTTAGTTTTTTTTATATAAGACAATGTATAATAGATTTCCCCTTTTAAAGCCAGGGATGATAATACACCCATTCTGATTTAATCACATATACTAATGTTCTTACATTAATTTATGTATTATACATTTTTATGAAATAACATAAATTTAGCAATTTCTGTTGTGAAGATGCTTGCTTATTGCTGAACATAACTCGTTGCAGGGCACTATGTTCCCGACGTTATCGTGGCTGCAATAATTGGACTTGTAACCGGTTGGTCTGTGGGCCCTCTAATGCCCATTTGTGGTCATTGGTTAGCAAGGTCATCAATTTTGCGATTTCTGTTGCATCTTAGTATGCTTGCTTTGGCGATATCATCTCAGTTCTTTCCTTACTCCACATCTGCACCTAAGAGAATTGTTTTTCAGCATACTTTCCAAACTGCAGGTATTTATACCCTACAATTTTTTATCAGAAATGAAATTGTGATGAGCTTTTATAAATTTCATAATGCCTTCTGAAACAGCGAGGACTTAATCAAGAGTCTACAATATATTCTGTTTCATTATTATTTTAGTACTCAAATGTCCTATTTTTGTTTTCCGTTTTCAATTTTCTTACAATTTTCGTGTGATTTTGCAGGCTCAAGTCAGATAATGGAATCCACTTATGATTTTTCTGTACTAGATTCTAATTCGTTAGAATTCATTTTCAAACACTCACCTGAAGTTGCAAAGATATTGAATGTTGCTTCGGAGTTTTCGTTTGAATCCGCATCACTGTCTAAACGCCATGATTGGATGGTAAGTTTCGTGCCAATATTATGTAAATCTTTTTCTTTCATGGAGTTTTACTTTTCCGCTCTCAAATTAAAAGGGAAAGAGTGAAAGAAGAATATTAACCTATGTTAGATATAGTTGGAGATTTGTTAGATATAGCTGAAGTTTGTTATAGGTAGTTACAAGTTGGTTAATATTAGTTACAAGTTAGTTAAGATTTGTTAGCTTAGACAATTACTATATGAAGTGTATCTTATTGTCATTGTAATTTGTATTCAACTTTTCTCATTTTAATCTGTACTCAACTTTTCTCATTTTAATCTGTACTCAACTTTTCTCATTCTATCAATTTCCAAATAATAAATCTTTCTCTAATCAATGAAATTCAATTTTGAGCCAGACTCATGGGGTCGTGAATTTTAGAAATTAATTTGACGGAATTTTTCTATGCAGGTAATTTTTCCAGTTTCTACTCTCTTTTCAAATAGTCTCAAGTTCCCTGCAAAAGGGGATGATATGGTGAAGCAGTATGAATTCTTTCCCACATTGTCTGTTCAAAATACATCTTTAAATTCTGAAAAGGGACACAGAAGAGTTCACTTGGAGCTTTATTTAGGGTGAGCCGATAATGAACAATTTCTCCGAGCATCGCACAAATATTAAAATACCTAATTTTTAACCTTGTTTTCATGCATAACTTGATTTATATATATTCCTTTCAGTTCCTTAGAAGAGATCTGGGTTGCAGCTCTTAACATCACTGGTCCATTATCCAGTTGGTCATTTGCAGATAATATGCTTCCAGGTACAAAAATCGTTTCATAGACATGGTTTTTCTTTTGGATTGATATAATATTTTCATTGCATGATGTAGTTTACTTATCCACAGGAACCGAAACTTATGATGGCGGTCCACAATCGTATATATTACGGCTTAGTGGACCTAGTGAAGGGAATTGGTCCTTCTGGTTAGAGGTAAAGTTTGAAGCTGCATTAAATTTCTTTTCGTTTACAATAAAAGCTGAATTTCTATTTTGTTTGATAACTAGTGTGAGACTCGTGACTTGCATGAGAAGATTTCTACCAAAAAAAAATACATTTTATGTTATAAATTATATATATAACATTGTGCTAACAAATATTCAAATATCAGGCTAACAGCTCTGAAGCATTGAGAGTGGACCTTTCAGTTTTGGACCAAAAGTTGGTTGATCCAGCAAAGAGATTGAAGGATCTTTTCCCAAAATGGGTTGATGTAGTTGCCTATTCTAGTTTAATATCCAGCTATACCTTTTAATGAGCAATTTGTTGTGATAAAATGTATAGTATTATAGGCATAGGAATTGATACATTAATTTATTTAGTTCATTTATATATCTCAAACCTATTTTCAACACAAGATTTTGATGTTTATGTTCAAGTTTTTTAGATGAAACAAGTTACCTGGTATTTATAGAGGCAAAACCCTAACCGAAATTCGATGTTAAGGAATGCCATAAACCTCTGCTGAAATTTGATATTTTTATTTATGTGATACTTAAGTTGCACCAATTTTAAAATGGTTCGCGTATATTCATAGTTTTAAAATAGAGTTCTGCTAACGATTGTTTTCAAGACATTGTTTAAGTATTCTAAATAAGATAATTAATTAATGAAAAAGTTATGTATTTTGATGACCAATACAACAAATACACAACTTTTTGTAGAAGCATTCAATTTTAAACATGTTGAGTAATATATTAGGGGGCTCATTAGCATTTGCCTTTAATATAATAAGTTATTGTATAAATTATGAGGATATATATGCACCGCTTCAAACTATTGCAAATCAGGGCAGAGTAAGTTTAACCTTTTTTAAATGAAAAAGGTTTGTAAGAAAAGCTATTCTATATCTAGCCACAAAATATTGCAATTTTTAGGAAATGCTTCCAATAGCTTACAAGAAGGGCTCCTAGTGATGGGAATTAAACCTAAGGTTTGCAAGCAAAATGTTTTACTTCTTGTTAACTTATCAATGATGCAAAGATCCGTGTTCTACAAACAAAAAGTTATAATTGGCTAACCAATCAACACATTAGTTTCTTTGGTGTTAAAGCCCGGGTAAATTTGATATTCCATTATTTCTTAGCCATTTCACGTTGAATTTCATCAAAGCGTTGACTTCTTCTAGAGCACACATCATGAATTAGAGTGAGACGATAAGATACTTGATGTGATGATGTGATTATCAGAGGTAGACGATCACTTGTTTGTCAACTTATCAGAGACAAACGAACAAAGCATTTATTTGTTTAGCAGAGACAACTGAAACAATATATCATGTAATTCTAGAGTCACTAGAATAAGAGCATTGCTTGCTCTGACAAAGTTAGCCGAAATAGAGTGTCGTATCACTAGAGGCACGTGTTAGAGCGCTTTCACCAGACTTAGAAAAACGGAGTGAAGCGAAGTCTTGTTGTTCCTTTGTCTTAGTCCAATCACCAGATGATCTAACTTATATCAAAAAGCATACTTGTAACGTTTTGACTTGAACTACACGATGCAATACTTGTTATTGCTGTATTACGACTTGCTTTATTAGTAGACGTAAGTACTTGTTTATTAGATGATAATATTCTTTATATTTAGAAATACTTAGATTATTATCTTTAATTTACTTGTAATTTATGCTACCTTAAAATAAATAGTCGTTAATATAAATCTATGTCTTCTAACTTAATCTGCATACTTAACAAATATAGTTAGTAAGTAATTGTTCTTTATTTGTTTGTGTTTGTTATTATCAAAACATCAACAAGAAAATCGTAGCTAAAACCACTTTTGCACTAACAATGAAGTCCACATATTACTTTAACTTTCCATCCTAAACTATCTTCCAATGGTCTTAATCTAACTTTGAAAGGGCAACCATACTTTTTAGTTTCATTTTGAGTTGAATTACTCGTAGACTTATATTTTCACCATTGTCAAAACTTATGATTAATTTAATTTTTTGTACTCTTTTTCATGTCTTTATATCTTTTATCTGAAATGACAATGTTGATCACAAAAAATGGGGGATTTGAATTGTGATACATTTTAAAAATTTCTGCAACGTATTTTGAAACTCAAGATTGATCTTGGTTTGATAAGTAAGAAAACAGATTGATATTGGTCATAAATAAGTAAAACGTTGATACATGATTAGTGATGTGCACGTGATAATTAAAATGAAGATAAGAGAAAAGAAAATCACACAGCAATGTATTTTGGTTCACCCAACGTGGGCTACGTCCAATCCTCACAATCTTGTGAGCTTTTTCACTAACTTGGTCAAAACAAGATTGTTCGTGTTTTTCCCTCAACTAATCAGCTTTGATCTATTACAACAGTTTATCTTTCGCCTTGAAAGAAATATTACAGAATACTCCCATACACTTGGAAGTATCTTTACACTTATCCTTTTTACTCACAAGGATTTTTACTAGATTCCTCACACTATCTCTACCTCTATAGTTTTAGATTTCGTAAGTGATTGTTTTGGAGGAGATTTGATTTGATCAACAGTTTCTCAACACTTGTTTGAGTTTCTATTTTGAGCAAATAGGTTTCTAAGCTTGATCTATGATGTTGGCAACAAAAAACAAATGCCTTGCTGTTTTTTCGAGCTAATTGTTACTCAAGAATGATGATCTTTTTGGAGATTGATTGCTCTGGGACCTGATGATATTTCCCTTGCCTTGGAGTTCCTTTTATAGGCTTTTTAGAGTCCTTGCCAGCTCATATAGCCGTTTGAAAGACATACTGTAAAGGCTATGAGTTTTTAGGCATGTGTCATATTAGAACGAAGACAAGTTCCTGCTGATCTCTAGGTCGTTCTTCGTTTCCAATTTTTGGAATTTTTCTGTTTTCTGTTTGTCCTTCTGTTTTTAGATTCTGCTGCAGAATTTCATCACATCATTTAGTGATGCAATCTCCCCTCTAGTTCAGTCTTGAGCTTGATTATCTTAGTGACTCTTGATTTGTTTGAAAAGTAATATTTTATCATGAACATTTTTTATGGCTGAAATGTACTTGCTCATTCTGTTTTGCCTCCAATGGATTTTGATTTTGTTACATTGTTTGTCCAGATTTCTTTTATTCAAAAGAGTTTTGTATATAAATATCCTTCTTATTTAAGTCTGATCAATTGAACTTAAATTGAAGGATGTTGTTCTTTGAAGGGTTCAAGATTGATCTTGACATATATCTAAACAGTTTTGAAGTTTCTTCACTTACAGTAGTGGGTTCTTTGCTTTTGATCTTTCTCTTTAAATGAGGTACTTGAGACATATCTTAATTTTATAAAACACTCAAGAAGATGCGTTAAATTCTTTATGATCAGAATCATAAGTAACAGATTATTTAGCTTGATTTTGTTCATCATTAAAACACTTAAAAAAGGATTTTTGTCTCAACAATCTCGTGACGATAATAGTCACTCTACTTTTAATTCCAACCTCCATAGTGAAGTGACTAGAATATCACTAGAAGGGGGGCTGAATAGGGATATTTGACGTTTAAAAATTTTCTTTTAAGTTTTAAAGCTTTATCCTCTTCTAGAGGATGAAGGTAAGAGGTTAGAAATTCAAGTTAAGTGAAAGAACAAATTAATTGTAAAAGAGAGAGAGAGATTGGAGATTGACACACACAGCTTTATATTGGTTCACCCAAAAGGGTTACGTCCAGTCCTCACACACTTGTGAGAATTCACTAAAAACAGTCAACCTCTCTCAGAGGTTAATTACATCCTTTGTGTTTTTAAGCTTCACCAAGATTACAATATCTTCTCACGAATTTCAACTATTTCTAAGTGTAACTCACTTTAGAAATTACAGTAAAGTTTTAAGGTGTTTTGATGTTTCTCTTAACTAGCACTTTCTAAGAGGATGATTCAAAAATCTAGTGTAATACAATAGAAAGTGTGAAAAGAGGATGAGAATGACACTTGATAGCTCTTGGCCTTTTTTCTTTGATTACTGTAGTTGTGTGTCTAATGAAGAAGTGCATCAATCCTTTTATAGAGTTGAAGATAGACTAACAATGGTTCTTGATGCTTCATAACCGTTGGGCACAATGATCAAAAAGGTCAAGGACTAGTATTCTGAATTACAGAAATGCCATCCAGCTGTCTTTTGTCTTGTTTGATTGCAGGAGGATGAGAGTGCAGTTCATCCTCGTATGGCAGATGCAAGCCTTTTGGAAGTCCATGTCTTGGCTGTCCTTTCTCTTTCTCTTTCTCCAAGGCATGCCAGGTTCTATTTTAGGCTTTGTTTAGTTTAACCTTTATGTGTAAGTGTAAAGGTAGAACCATTTTTATCATAAGCCTATGTATTAGAGCTAGAGGTCCATTATACTATATTCCAAATATCTGCGCTCATCCTCTGCCTTCCTTTGTTGCTTCAGTTGACTTGTTTGTCTTTCAAACTTTAAATACTGAATTGACTTTGCACATGGAAGGAAAGTACAGTTAACGTGATTCTGGACATAGTTTGTTCATCCTCTTTGAGGGGTTCATCCTCTGGTTCATCCTCTTGTTTGAAACCTTGTTTACTTACATAGTTTTTATCTCATTTGAAGAATAACCTGTTTTCTAATTATAAATCACTCAAGAGCACAAATTATATTTAACAAGAGTCATAATCAATCAATTTTGTTATCATTAAAACCATATGAGAGAAATTTTGTCTCAACAATCTCCCCCTTTTTGATGATGACAAAATTCTTTTTAGATTATGATGGATATTGAGAGAACAGAATATAAGCTCCCCCTCAATATTATCAGAAATGTTTTAAACAATTTCTTTTTTCAAGTATTTTTCTTAAAAAAAACTTTTGAAATTTTTTGATAAGAAAAGGACAAATAATTATAAGGAATGAACCACAGAGTAATAACAAACATAAGTCAAAGTTATTACAGACCATAAGCAGAATGTTTTTAACAAAAAAAGAAATTGCAAATAAGACACATTTAACAATCTTCAAATAGTCTTCATAATCTTACTCCCCCTGAATTGAGGCAGCAACAAAAAGAAGAGGTCAGATGAATGGAGAAAGATTAAGTAGAGGATGATGAATCATCTGAGGAGGTAGAAGGTTGAGATGCAGCATTCGGAGGTGGTTGAGCTTGTGGAACTGGAGGACGGTCTCCAGGGAGAATGGTAGGAATGAAGTGATTTGTGATCCAATTTAGAAGGAGCCCAAAATGAGTCAGTTGATGTTGAAATTTTTTGAAGCTTTCCAACATTTTCTTCTGGTCCTTACGAATCTTTTTCAGCATTTTCAAATGTTTCAGCTCTTTGTTCTCTTTCTTTGAGTGGTTGGAGCCATCTTCTTTGGGAGCATCAGAGGTTTCCAAGAAGGGGTAAGTGGAGTCAACCTGCCCTGGTACCTCGGGAGGAGGTTTGGAGGACTCACCAGCAAGAGGATTATATGATGAACATAAGGTGTGAGGAGTAGGAACAGACGAAGTACCTGTGGGCAATTCTTCATGAGGCGGCATTGGAGATGATGAGTCAAGTGTGACTGGTTCAGCTATATCCATACCAGCAGGGTCTTTTTCATCAGGAATTCATGGGGAAAATATATGATGTTGCAGAATCAGATCATGGTAGAGTTCGGCACCATCCTCCATAAGTTGAAGAGGAGCATCCTCTGATGGTTCTGGAGTATTAGTGACATAGGTGAAGGTGGATGGAATTATAGCCAGTGGTGAAGAATAGGTGGGACATGGAATGTTAGAGTCTTGTAGAGGAGATGAAGTTCTTTCAGGATTTACCACAGGTTCCAGATTGGGGGATGGAGTCTCATGGGTAGGAGAATGAATTGGTTCAACTGAGGGTGGTGAAGTGGCAGGAGTAGATTTTGTGTTTTTTCGATTTTTTTGCTGGTGGAGTTTTGGATGATTTTCGTTTTGGAGGAATGGATGTTTTGATGGTGGAAGATATATCTAGAGGTTTGAGTTTCATTTATTTGATGTTACGCATGGAAAAACAGTTGTTGAAGAGGACAGAGGGTTCGTCCTCAAGAGATAATTTAAAAAATTTAAAAATTTTGGTCAAGAGCATCCCATAGGGGGCAGACCTTCCCAGAACAACAGCATTTAACATGAAATTGAAAATGATATTCCCCAAATGAAGAGGAGTACCTGTGGTGAGATGATGAGTGAGGAGGAGGTCGAGTTCAATAACCTTTTCAAAGCTGCCGGCTCTTGGAACAATAGAATGGACACAGATGTTGTGGAGAATTCTGCATAAGGGCTGAAGGTTAGAGGCCACTTGAGGCTTAGGCAAGTTAAGGAGTGTGTTTTGAAGCACTTCAGTTCTGGAGACATGGCACTGAGAGTACCATTTTTCAGAAAAGCATAGGGAGCCTTCATTTGGAATGTCCAAAATGTGACATAAGGAGATAGGGTTAATCTCCATATGCACACCTTGAAGTACAATGCTGAACCCAGAATCACCTTTGGACCCAGAAGTCGCAGCGTAGAACGCTTGCACAAGGCGAGGATATTGAGGTTCATTGATTTTTAAAACAGAAGTCCAGCCAAGTTGATCAAACATATCTTCTAAATTAAATCCTCCTTTCCTAAGGTCAGAGAAATCAATGAACTTCCCCTTTACAACCGATTTGTCAATCCATTTAGAAAGATACACTTTCTCTAAGTCAAGAGTTTCAAACAAAGAATCAGAGGAAATAGATTTAGGTTTGAAAGAGGGTTTTTTAATGGATGATTTTTTAGGTGAGGGAGAGGAAGTGTTACTGAGGGGTGGTTGTGGAATGGAGTCAGCAGAAACAGTTTTCTCTGAATCATCAGAGTCAATAACATGAATCGTGTTATCCTGTTGAGTTGGTTTTTTGGATGAAAGGATTCCAGACATGATTCTGGAGGATCGTCGTACAGGAACAGGAATGGAGGTTTTGGATGAAGAAGGATGGGTTCTTTTTAGGTGAGGTGGAGTAGAGGCAATGTTAGGAATAGTGGCTGTTGAAGAGGAGGATGAATGGTTGTCATAGGTTCAGGTTGAAGGATTTCTTCATCCTCTTCGTTCGTACTTGAATACTTATCGTATTCATCTTCAGAGTGCTGTTCAACAACTTTTCGTTTTGCAGAGAACTTGGTGCGGGCCATGAGAAAAATTTCTAAGAGAAAGATGAAAGAATCTTTGAAAGGATTTTTTTTTGAACGAGAAAAGATGAAAGGATTTCACAAGAGAGTTTTTACGATTTTATGAGATAGAAACGGAAGAGTTTTAAGGAGAGAGGTTACGGCAGTTGAGGATTGGATGTGAGGGAATGATGGAATAGGCTTGAGGCTAGGCAGCACGTGACAGGAGCAGTTACTTTTTCAGCTGTCAGAATTTAATGCATGACGGAAGCCAAGGAGTTTGGCTGGAAAACTGCACGTAGAGGGAAGCGTGCTTTGACATTTGTTGACTCTGGTACGTTTCACCAAAAAGATCAACCATTTTCATGTTTTGAAACTTTCAGAATCAATTTGGGCAAATTAATATACATTTTGAACCACACAATTGGTTTTAAATAATAAGGAGTTTGAGAGGGACAAGCTTACGGCCTTATTTGGTGAAAGAACCTCTTGATACCTTTTAGACTCACAAGGATTTTTCCAAAAAATAAATAATACTAGAAATAATCAGTAAGTTTTTAGATAAAATTAATGAATTTTGGACAGACTTAAGACAGAGAGGTTTTCCAAAATATTTTTGAATCTGTCCTCCTGAAGAGGTTTGGTAAAAACATCAGCTAATTGTTTTTCAGTTTCAATGAAAATTAGCTCAAT
This sequence comes from Cicer cuneatum, assembly GCA_037974295.1. NCBI lineage: Eukaryota > Viridiplantae > Streptophyta > Magnoliopsida > Fabales > Fabaceae > Cicer > Cicer cuneatum. The sequence goes on from JBBPBO010000005.1 coordinate 10,326,535, forward strand.
ATCACCCTTCTGAACATGATCTCGTATGAAATGATGTTTGATTTCGATATGCTTGGAACGAGAATGTTGTATGGGATTTTTTGAAAGATTTATGGCACTTGTATTATCACAGAGGATGGGAATTTTTGCGTACCTTAGTGAATAGTCCTCCAACTGATTTCTTACCCAAAGTATTTGTGAACAGCATTGGACAGCTGATACATATTTTGCTTCAGTAGTTGACAAAGCAATTGTGCTTTGTTTTTTGCATGACCAACTTATGAGAGACTCCCCAAGAAATTGACAAGTTCCACTTGTACTCTTTCGTTCAACTTTATCTCCTGCATAGTCTACATCACACCCAAAGTATTTGTGAACAGCATTGGACAGCTGATACATATTTTGCTTCAGTAGTTGACAAAGCAATTGTGCTTTGTTTTTTGCATGACCAACTTATGAGAGACTCCCCAAGAAATTGACAAGTTCCACTTGTACTCTTTCGTTCAACTTTATCTCCTGCATAGTCTACATCACAGTATGCTAAGAGGTCAAGGTTTGAACTCTTTTTATACCAAATTCCAACATCAGTGGTACCAATTAAATATCTGAAGATTCTTTTTACAGCTATACGATGAGATTCCTTTGGAGAGGATTGAAATCTTGCACAAAGTCCAACAACAAACACAATGTCATGTCTGCTTGCAGTTAAGTATAGTAAGGATCCAATCATCCCTCGGTACTCCTTTTCAGAAATGGAGGTTCCTTCATCATCTTTGTGTAATATGGAGGATGGATGCATAGGAGTTCCCATGGGTTTTGCTGAATCCATGTTGTATTTCTTTAGAAGATATTTGGTGTACTTTTCTCGGGAAATAAAGATGCCATACTTCATTTGTTTAATTTGTAACCCAAGAAAAATTTTTAATTCTCCCATCATGCTCATCTCAAACTCGCTTTGCATGAGGTTAGAAAAATTTTCACACATTTTTTCATTTGTAGACCCAAAGATTATATCATCAACATATATTTGCACAATTAACAGATCCTCTTTAAGAGTTTTCTTAAATAGTGTGGTGTCAATCTGCCCTCTTGAAAAACCATTTTCTTTTAAAAATGAGCTTAACCTCTCATACCAAGCTCGAGGAGCTTGTTTTAATCCATAAAGAGCCTTAGAGAGTTTGAAAACATGATTAGGTTTTTTCTCATCTACAAAGCAGGAGGTTGGTGAACATATACCTCCTCATTTAAGAAACCATTCAGAAAGGCACTTTTGACATCCATTTGAAATAGTTTGATGCCTTTATGAGTGGCATAAGCTAGGAGGATTCTAATAGCTTCAAGTCTAGCAACCGGAGCGAATGTTTCATCGTAATCAATTCCTTCTTGTTGGTTGTACCCTTGAGCCACTAGTCTTGCATTATTTCTAATGACCTCTCCGTCTTCATTTAATTTGTTTCTAAAAATCCATTTTGTTCCAATGATGGATTTATCCAGAGGATGGGGTACAAGATCCCATACTTTATTTCTTTCAAACTGTGAAAGTTCCTCCATCATTACTTCAACCCATGATTTATCACAAATTGCTTGATCAATATTTTTTGGTTCAACTTGTGATATCATGGCCATATTATTTGCAAAAGACTGTCTGGTTCTCACACCATCTGCCGTATCTCCAATAACCAGATCAAGAGGATGATGCGTTGCTACCTTCCATCCTCTTGGAGGCTGCTGTGAGGATGGATCAGAATCATCCTCTTCATTTGGACTGTGTACTTTTGAGGATGAATGTTCATCTTCTTCTATTCTATCCATATTTTCTGGACACAAGTCATCAAACTCATCAAAAATAACATGCATGAATTCCTCCACAGTTTGAGTCTTAAGATTATATAGTCTATAACCTTTTGACGATGTGGAGTATCCTAAAAATATACCTTTATCGGATTTTGGATCAAACTTTCCCAAGTTGTCTTTATTATTTAGTATGTAGCAGTAACAACCAAAAATATGAAAATATGAAATATTTGGTTTTCTACCTTTCCAAAGTTCGTAAGGAGTTTTATTCAAATTTTTTCTGATGGACACACGGTTTAAGACATAGCAAGCTGTGTTAATGGCTTCAGCCCAGAAGTATTTTTCAATGTTGGCTTCGTTCATAATAGTTCTAGCCATTTCTTGTAGAGTTCTATTTTTCCTTTCAACAACTCCATTTTGTTGAGGAGTTCTTGGACAAGAAAAATTATAAGAGATACCTTCATCAAAAAATATTTTAAATGATTCATTTTCAAACTCGCCTCCATGGTCACTTCTCACAGAAATAATCTTAGTTGTTTTTTCATTTTGAATTCTTTTACAAAAATATTGAAATGCATCAAAGGCTTCATGTTTGTGCTTTAAAAATAAAACCCATGTAAATCGTGAGAAGTCATCAACTATCACAAATCCATATCTTTTTCTACTAAGACTTGGAGTTTTAATGGGACCAAAGAGGTCAATATGAAGAAGTTCAAGAGGATGATTTGTTGAAACAATATTTTTTGAGTGAAAACTACTTTTGACTTGTTTTCCTTTGGCACAAGCTTCACACACTTTGTCTTTTTCAAAGTTAATTTTTGGAAGACCTTTGACTAGTTCCAATTTTGATAGTTTGGAAATGGTGTTTAAACTTGTGTGCCCAGCTCGTTTGTGCCAAATCCATTTATCTTTTTCAAGAGAAATAAAACAAGATTCAGTAGACAAATCATCAAGATACAATACATATAAATTCTTTTTACGCACACCAGAAAAGAAAACTCTACCCGAGGATGAATGTTTAACCTCGCATAGAGTGGGTTTAAAGATAATTTCAAATCCACTATCACATAGTTGGCTAATGCTCAGTAAGTTATGTTTTAAACCATCTACATACTGAACATTTTCAATTTTTGTAGAATTATTTTTACCAATAATACATTACATCTATAGTTAACGTGATTCTGGACATAGTTTGTGTCATCCTCTTTGAGGGGTTCATCCTCTGGTTCATCCTCTTGTTTGAAACCTTGTTTACTTACATAGTTTTTATCTCATTTGAAGAATAACCTATTTTCTAATTATAAATCACTCAAGAGCACATATTAGATTTAACAAGAGTCATAATCAATCAATTTTGTTATCATTAAAACCATATGAGAGAGATTTTGTCTCAACACATAGTCCAAAACACAATAGATTCTCGTGTTTCAAAAATCTAAAATAATATATAAAATAAATTCAATTACAATAATACATTACATCTATACATTAATAATATCAATTACAATAAATCTTATCTGGTCAATTGTGAAAACATACGTAGTATTTATATATGATTTATTACAAAATAGTTGTATTTAAAAAATTGAAAATGACATATTAATAAGTAAAATTATGCAAAACTCGTGGATCAAATTTTTGTGTACATTTCAAAAAACATATAAGTTTCTCGAAACACATAAATATTCTAAAATTTTTTAACAAATTTTTTAAACTTAACTGCAGTATTAGTCCCTTATTTTTTTTGAATCATGAAACTAGTTCTCATATTCAACAAAGTCGACAATTTTGATCCGTCCTTATGATTTTTTAACTCAAAAAGTAGCGGGATGATGTAGAATGATTAACATCCATGAAATCAAAATAAAATACTATAAAAACTTAATTTTCAACTTTGAATTTTTTTTATATTTGTAATTTAATTAATGACATATGAAATATTAATATATCTAGATAGTTCTATATAATAGAATTGCATCTTGTGTCATTAAAATATGTCAAACCATTATTTTTTAGTTAAAAAATATGAGAAAAGAACTAAAAATTTCAAAATTTAAAATAAGAGAATGAATTAATAAAACTAGAGGAACACCGTAACTAAATCCATATTTGAAAAAACTTGCCACAAATTATTAAAATATAAATCCACAACTGAAAACTTTTTGTTTACAGAAAAATTTTGGGGGGTGAAAAGACGAAGAGTTTGGAAATTCATGGGATGAAAGATAAATATTGAAAAGTAATATAATAAAAGATAAAAACGAGTAAAGTAGACTTTTTTTTTTTGTGTGAAAAGATGGGGTAGAAATATTAATGTGGGGGTATTTGTAAATTTTTTCATCGAAACAGTGAAATTGGGCCTTGGGCCTAGTATCTTTGCTTCACAAAAAACTAATATAGAATGAGAGACTGGGTTTTAAAGCCGCTATATAAACCCTGTTATACCATCAACTTCAAATTGCCCTGAGCCCTAATTTGTTTTCTGCAGGTTTCGCCACAACCCCGTCGTCATGGTAAACTTCTCTTACATTTTTGAATCTCGCCTCTATACTTGTTTATAACCGTCGTTTTGTATCAGATCTCTTTTCCGTATACTAACACTCAAACTCTCTCGGTATTTTTAAATCTCAGGTGAAGTACTCTAGAGAGCCTGATAATCCCACCAAGTGTAAGTACATTTTTTTTGTGGTTTACTCGATTTTTAATATAGTTTCTGAATTTTTGTTGCGTATTTTTACATTGTCACTTAAATAAATGTTTCGGAGATCCAATTCTTAGTTTTTTAAATCATTTTTATGTACAGCATGCAAGGCTAGAGGTGCTGATCTTAGAGTTCATTTCAAGGTAATTAATTTTGTTATTTTGTTTCCTGTTTATCGAATTTGAATAGCATGTTTCGTTTCTGTTCCTGAATGGAGAACAATGAGGTTAATTATATTTTATAGAAGTTGTGTTTAATCAATTCATTTTGTGTTGAAATTTTGTTTATCATCTCTTGTGATTCCAATTGAGCCTATGTGTTGCTTTTATTGTTTGAACGGTAATGAAATTTAATTGTAAACATCGTCAATTCAGCTGCCACTAACATTTAGGTACATAATGTTCAGTTAACGATGGAACACTTATGTTTTGTTGTATCACAAGATCGTTTGTGATACTATGTTTAGCTTATTTGTGATTTATTTTGCATAGGCACCCCGTTTACCTCATTATGTAGAATTTAGGTTTTTTGAGTAAACAAAGTTTAATTGTTTCATAATGAGTCCATGAAAACCTGATGAAAAAAGCAGTGGTTTGTTACCTTTGTGAACAGTCCACTCGTAACATTCAGGGATATAAAAACCATTGTTATTGGGTGAACCTCTGTTCCCTTTTTGTGGTTGAAGGTTCAGTAAATGATGGAACATTTTGTCCATTTGTTTCAACTCAGATTTTAAACTGTTTCTCATTATATAAATTATTGTCAGGTTTTATGTGTAGAGGGTTATTGTTCCTGTTTTACCTCATTAACCGGAAATGTAGTTGTTAAAAGGTTTGGAATTGTTAAAAAACCTGATGCCAAAAAGCAGTGGTCTGTTTCCTTGTGAGCAGTCCTCTCGTAACATTCAGGGATATAAAACCATTGTTATTGGGTGAACCTCTGTTGAATTTTTGCCATTGAAGGTTCAGTAAATGATGGAACATTTGCTTTTGCTGTTTGCACTTTTTCCAAGAAGGTTGTAGGAAGTTATTTAAAGATTTGTAGTTGTTGAAAAACCTGATGATAAAAGCAGTGGTCTGTTGCCTATGTGAGCAGTTCTCTCGTAACCTTCAGGGATATTAAAACCAACATTATTGGGTGAACCTCTGTTCCTTATTTGTGACTGAAGGTTCAGTAAATGATGGAACATTTTGTTCGTTTGTTTCAATTCAGATTTTAAACTGTTTCATTATATATATTATAGCCTGCTTTTATGTGTAAAGGATAGCCTGTTTTTACGTGGCTTCCGAGGGTCATTGTTCCTTGTTTACCTCATTAACTGGAAATGTAGTTGTTAAAAGGTTTGGAATTGTTAAAAAACCTGATGACAAAAAGCAGTGGTCTGTTGCCTTGTGAGCAGTCCTTTCGTAACATTCAGGGATATAAAACCATTGTTATTGGGTGAACCTGTATTCCTTTTTTTTTGTGATTGAAGGTTCAGTAAATGATGGAACATTTTGTTCATTTGTTTCAATTCAGATTTTAAACTGTTTCATTATATAAATTATAGCCTGATTTTATGTGTAGAGGATAGCCTGTTTTGATGTGGCTTCCGAGGGTTTTGACCTGTTTTGATGTGGCTTCCGAGGGTTTTGACCTGTTTTGATGTGGCTTCCGAGGGTCATCGTTCCTGGTCTACCTCATTAACTGGAAATTGGAATTGTTAAAAAACCTGATGACAAAAAGCAGTGGTCTGTTGCCTTGTGAGCAGTCCTCTCGTAACATTCAGGGATATAAAACCATCGTTATTGGCTGAACCTCTGTTCCTTTTTTTGTGATTGAAGGTTCAGTAAATGATGGAACATTTACTTTTGCTATTTGCACTTTTTCCAAGAAGGTTGTTGGAAGTTATTTAAAGATTTGTAGTTGTTAAAAAACCTGATGATAAAAGCAGTGGTCTGTTGCCTATGTGAGCAGTTCTCTCGTAACCTTCAGGGATATTAAAACCAACATTATTGGGTGAACCTCTGTTCCTTATTTATGACTGAAGGTTCAGTAAATGATGGAACATTTAGTTCTTTTGTTTCATTTTAGATTTTGATTTTTAATGTGGTTATTGGAGTTTCTGTTGAGGTATTTCATTGTTGATGATTTCATGTTTTAATGTTGCTTTAATCGGTAAATTTAATGTAGCTACCTTCAGAATTGAGTAGTTGTTCTGAATTTAATGTAGCTTCATTGATTCTAATTATTAAAAATGTTTGCTGGATCTAATTTTAATCTTTTGAATTGTACTTGCAGAACACTAGGGAAACTGCCTTTGCTATCAGAAAATTGCCCTTGACAAAGGCGAAGAGGTACTTGGAGGATGTTCTTGCACACAAACAGGCCATTCCATTCAGGCGTTTCTGTCGTGGTGTTGGGAGGACAGCTCAGGCCAAGAATAGACACTCTAATGGACAAGGAAGGTGGCCTGTCAAATCAGCCAAGTTCATTCTAGATTTGCTCAAGAACGCAGAGAGTAATGCTGAAGTAAGTTCAATATCTTTAAAATGTTTTTGTACGAACTTTTTTGTTTGTTGCTTTTTTATGCTCATTTGATTTGTAATTGATCCTTTCAGGTGAAAGGTTTGGATGTTGATGCTCTTTACGTTTCTCATATCCAAGTTAATCAAGCACAGAAGCAAAGACGTCGAACATACAGAGCCCATGGAAGAATCAACCGTATGTTTATCCCAAAATTTCTTTTAATTGATTGTTATTTGTTGTGTTTTTTTATTGATGTGTTTTTTTGCAGCTTACATGTCATCTCCATGCCACATAGAGTTGGTATTATCGGAAAAGGAAGAGGCGGTCAAGAAAGAGGTATTTATTTGGTTCATCCTGCTATTTTTGATTTTCCTTTTTCTTTAATAGCTATTAAATTTATTTTTTATTTGTTGTTTGTTTTGTAGCCTGAGACCCAGTTGGCACCAAGCAAGAAGAAGGCTTAAGCTCTTCATGGTTGCTCATGTTAATTTTTCTTCCATTATTTGTATGAGATATTTGTAGGAAATGCTTAAACTCTGTTCTATTTCATATTGTTTTGACTTATTGAGTCAATTTGGGAACATGTGTTTTTTATCTTGATAGAATACTTCAACAACTTTACCCAATGACGTTTAACTGCCTACTTATCTAAATATATATGGTTTGGAGAACGTAGTCATAATTTAGGCCTATTTAAGTGTGCATATAATGTTGGTCTTTTATAATGTAGGCCGAAAAATAATTGCACTTTACTAATGTATTAGTAAAAATATCGTTAAAATTTTTGAGATTGTTATCAAAATAATTGGTGAAAAAGTTCAATTGAAATTTTTCTCACTGTGTAGAAGTTTCTCTTTTATCATTTCAGTCATACCAATAGAAACTTTTTTTAGAGTAATACTAGTAGAAACTTTATTTCTTGTTAACTTCTCAATGATGCAAAGTTCCGTGTTCTACAAACTAAAGTAGTAATTGGCTAATCATTCAACACAACTGTTCCTTTTGCGTTGAGTATTGTTGAACTTTGACATTTGAATCTTACTTAGCCATTATACGGACTACTAGGTATAAAAGGAATATCCAAAGTGTTATACGAAACCATGTCAACTAAAACTTTATAGTGATTTTCCACAAGTATGTTGCGAATTCTATCTCTTAAACCTACATTTTTGTTGTGAGAGCAACACAATAAGCCAATCTTTCGAGCGTAACATTAATGCCGTCGCTCCAAAGAATCTCTTACAACACCATCGCAACCAACAATCTTAAAATTGAGTTTGAAAGCTCTGGCAAATAAGTTTGTTCCAATTCTCTTATTGGAATTTTCATTGCACATTAATAACTTCATAATGTTGGATATTGCAATAACGCCAAGTGTTTTTAGGGTGATTGTGGAGCAAAATTCTACAAGTGTACGGGTTTGTCAAGTAGTAGTATATATGATTATCGTATCTACATAGATTAATTTAACAACTACCAAATTAATCAAAATTTTATATTATTTAGACTAATGAAAATTATTGTTGATCCGTGATAACAAAAACTTAAAGATAGCATAAAAATTATATTGAGAGTATATAACAACACAACTTTGAATTAATGGAAAGTAAACATAGGGTCATGTAATATCAATACTTCAAGTCCTAGTTTTATATGAATTCTTATTTATTTTCTCCACTATCAATCCCTCTTTAAAACTATTAAGAGAAAACATAAAGAACCAAGACTCTCTGGCCTCCATTCTCAACCTTCAACAGAAGAACTTGCCATTTTTGGAGAAAAATGGTATGATGCTTTAAACCTGAAAAAGACAGAGGTGCTCTCTGATCTAATTCAAGAAGGGTCCATTCGTTACCTTTCAACATACCTCAAGCGAACATAGGGTCATGTAAAGATATTTAGACTAATGAAAATTATTGTTGATCCGCGATAACAAAAACGTAAAGATAACATAAAAATTATATCGAGAGCATATAACAACACAACTTTGAATTAATGGAAAGTAAACATAGGGTCATGTAATATCAATACCTCAACTCCTAGTTTTATATGAATTCTTATTTATTTTCTCCACTATCAATCCCTCTTTAAAACTATTAACAAAGATTCGTTGTTCACTATAATATTTTTTCCTAAATTAATTTTTTAATTGATCAGACAAAAAATATAATTAAGAGAAAACATAAAGAACCAAGACTCTCTGGCCTCCATTCTCAACCTTCCAACAGAAGAACTTGCCATTTTTGGAGAAAAATGGTATGATGCTTTAAACCTGAAAAAGACAGAGGTGCTTTTGATCTTTTTCAAGAAGGGTCCATTCGTTACCTTTCAACATACCTCAAGCCTCTTCCAAAAGTGTTCAACAGCATAAGCCAACATGCCATACTTCCTCACTGTGGAAGTCATGAGTATGTATCTGATAACGATGCTCTGATAATCTACCATCTCCTCAACTGTAAACACATCAACCTTCCCCACATCATCATCCACCATATGATAGCCGTTGCCAATAAAGATTATAGAAAGAACATTGTCCCTTATGGGATGATCTTAACCCGAATCTTTAGGCACTTTTAAATACCCCTCACTAATGAGAAGACTCTCATCAAAATCTCAATGTTTTCCTCTAGAAACATCTCTCATATGAGGAAAACCACATCTGAAACAAGCGACCCTCCATCTTCTTTTCCATCAAAAACTCTAAAACGAAAACGCTCATTAAGGAGAAGAGCTGTTGCTCCAGCCCCAGCCTCACCACATTCATCCCCTGAACTCACAGAAGCAGTAGCTGAAACTGCTCAAGAACGTTCTCCAGAAACCCGAGAACGTTATCCTGAATAGACCACTACTCTCCAAACTTTCTCCGTTTTTCCCCAACCATCCACTCTATCCTCAAGAGACTTCTTTTCCTATTCTCAATATTTCCAATCTCCACATAATGATATGTGTACTCTACTCCCCAACAATCATGTATCCACCATGTCACCAGTATTTATCTCCCCTCACAAAACTAGCCCCTCAATATTTGGGATAAGTCAATTTCTGGCTTTTTCTGATACTCGTGGACCTTCCATAAACCAGAAATCCATTTTTGATTCCTTACCTCCTATCACTTCTCTACCACCACAATCCACCACTCCCACTCCTCCTTTGACCACTTCTCTTCCTCCTTCTCCTCCTCCACCAAAGGAACCCACCAACTCAGAGATCATGACTGCCCTCCAAACAAGACTTGGAGTCCACACTGCTGAGAACATGAATGACAGAGCATCTTGCCCCCCAAACTGAAGGTGCAAACACGAGAAGGGGGTTGAATTGTGTTTGTCAAACTTAATTACTTTTCTTGTTTTGTTAAATATTGATTTTAATTATTCGATAAATAACTAATCAGATTCAACAGCGGATAATAATAACATAATAACACAACAATTTATACTGGTTCACCGTTAACTAGGCTATGTCCAGTCCCTTCCTCCAAAAGGCCTTTTTACTAATTCAAACTCCTTTGAATTACAATACCACTGACCCTTCAAGTCAGTCTTCCCAAACAGCCTGACAACCCCAGACTTTTGAGGAACAACAACACCTTAACTAAACCAGCTAAGTCTTCTCAAACAGCCTGACAACCCCAGACTTTTGAGGAATAACAACACCTTGACTAAACCAGCCAAGTCTTCTCCTACCAATCTGACAACCGCAGATTGAAGAAGGAATCTACACCACTATAATAAAGGTTTGGAACTTTGCAACGTTGCTTCTGGAAAGCTGTTTGCTGCACTTATTCTTGCACTCTTTTATTGCTTCTGGAAAGCTGATTGTTGCACTGTATTTCTCTCTCAAAAAAACTTAGAAAATATTGATCTTGCTCATTTGTGTTTCTCTCTTTTGAACTCTCAGATAACTTTGAATTGAAGTTTGAGTTCTTGTGTTTTTCGATACTTTATTCTTCAGCATTAAGGCTCTATTTATAGTTGAACTTTAGGGCTTCACTGATGCTTTACTTCAGGAGTGTATTTCGATTAATCTGTTTTGAGAATATTCTGGAGTAGTTTGCTCAGATTCTGTTTTGAGCCTTTTGCTCACTGATTTGTTTTGAACATTTTGCTCCGCTTCTGTTTTGAGCATTTTTCTCAGATTCTGTTTTGAACATTTTTCTCTGACAGATTCATCTGACAATATCCTCTGGTGACGTCATCATCTGATTTATGCTTCTGGTGACGTCATCTTCTGATGACATCATCTGGTGATGTCATCCTCTGATTTCTACTTCTGGTGACGTCGTCTTCTGATCTATTCTTCTGATGACATTTTTCATTCTTCTTCTAAGTCAAATATGTTATTTTCATAAAATACATTTGTTAACATCAAAACTTTAATTGCAAGAACCAACTTGGTTCCAACACAAACATGGTTTGATTCCTCCTCATATTCATACTTCTCTCTCTGCTCAGCCAATCCCTGACGCTGCAAAATCTTCATCATCTGAAGGGTCTTCTCCATCAATTGCTTCTTAGGATCTTTTTCTCCTTCCTTTTTGTTATGACAAAGAGGGAGGATTAAGTTTAAGTTTTTAATAGATTATGCTATGTAATTAGAAGTCCTTTTGTATATGACACTTCTGTATACTTTGACTTAACATGTATCTATCTTCTGAATACATCAATGAAAATTCTCTTTATTATAAATATGTGTATGCTCTTGAATTTGTGTATGATGTATGCTCTTAACCTTCTGTCAAAATAAATGACTGCATAAATTGAGGGGGAGCTTTTAAGCTCTTCAAAAATTAAAATTAGAATCAAAATTAAAATCTAAATTAACATGTTTGTCATCATCAAAATGGGGGAGATTGTTAAGACATACTCTCATTTTAAAATTTTTGATAAAAATAAACATTGGTTAATTAAGAATGTTAATTATGATTCTAAATGTTATGTTAATTGTGCTTTTGAGTGTATTAATTCAACGATAGGATTCAAACAAAGCAAAGAAATCAACATAATAAAGTAAAAATCTGAACAGACAAGAACAAAGAACATTCTTGACAAAATCTGAAAAACGGGGAATGTTCTCCAGGACCAAGTATGATCAAGACAACTTCAAGATCAATCAATCTCCATTAATTGAATGAAGATATTGGCTTTGGAATTTACATCAATACTATCAGTACTTAACAAGGAAAAAATAGGATCCATTCTAATCAAAGAAACCATTCGAATCACAAGGGAAAAGGTTATGAATCAAGCTGGTCCAAACAAGTCTAAACAATCTTCTACTTGATTGTCAAGAATGATAAACGATCTTGAAGATATGCAAGATATCAGGATAGATTCTAGAATGACAAAAAAAAATCGTCCAGATTGATTATCAATCTCCAAGAAACTGAAAGACTAAAAAGTTTAGATTGATCATCAATTTCCAGCAGCTTTAGTAAAGCATTATGCAAACAACTCTTCACGATTTTCTAAATCTGTTTTAGCAAGAATCAAAACTCCAATTCAAGCTAAAGACATCATCAGGTATATCTGAAGTATTAAAGACAATTAATCTCAAGAGAGCCAGATCAAAAACGAAGAACTCAACCCAATCAAAACAAAACTCAAAAAGTATTCAAAGGCTGGAATATTTTTATTCATGAAAATTGGTTTCAGTCAAGCCTGACAAGAGAACTACCAACAACTCTTTTGACCTTCATTAAATGCTCTCAAGCCTATAAAAGGAAGGCCAAAGCTAAAGGAAAAGGCAGAAGTTCAAGTGCTAATCAATCTGATCAAATCATTCACACACGTACTTGAAATTCTCCCATTCTCAAAGAGAGTCAGTTCTATTTTTTAATTCAATCTATTGTTATACTTATTCTGAACCTCTTGTAAAGAATCTAATCTCAAACACGAGTTGCAGCATCTCATATTCTAACAAACAATCTCATTATTATTGTGTAAAAACTCAAGACTATAAGTGTTGAGTATAGTTTGAGTAGATTGTAAGAAATCCTTTTATGGTTATAAGGTGAAGTGTAAACTCCTATCTAAAGATTGATAGATAGACCGATTGTGTGTCTTTCTGGGTGGAAATATTACAGATTGTAAACAGATCAAGATCGATCTAGACTAGGTGTTGTAAATCAGGAAGGTTCTTATTTTAAACACTTAGTGGAAAATCTCACAATTGTGAGGACTGTACGTAGCCTGAGTTCGGTGAACCAGGATATATCCTTGTGTGGTATCTCTTATCCTTTATCTCTTTATTAAGTCTGATTGATTTTCAAGTTAAAAATACAAATTGTTTTTATGATTTTATACTAACAAAAAACGTTCTCCGTTTTTTGATAAAAACTAAGAACGTTCTCCATTTTCTGTTTTGTTAACCAAGATCATTCTTGAGTTAAAATCTTAAGTTTTTTCATAAAATTTTAAATAGGAAGATTTACAATTCAAACCCTCTTCCTTGTAAATGAATTTTGATACTTCTATTGGCATCATAGCACGATCTCTAAAAAGAACACCTAACAAGTGTTAGAGAAAAAGATCCCGAAGAATGTCAAAAGCAAAATACATTGTTGAAGGAGGATCCTCAAACAGACCACCATACTTTGATGGCACATACTATTATTTCTGGAAAAACAAAATGCAGCTATTTCTGAAATCACAAGACACAGGAATGTGGAACATCATAATCAATGGAAATTTCATTCCAAGAGTAAATCAAGAAGATTCAACTTCAGCAAAGAAGAAAGAAGTAGACTGGACAACTGATGATAAAGTTAAGGTACTCCTAAATTCTAAAGCTTAATTATTCATATCGTGTGCTTTGACCATGGAAGAAAGTGAAGAGTGGATGAATGTGAAACTACTAAAGAAGTATGAGACACATTGCAAACTCACCATGAAGGAACAAGTCATGGCAAAGAAACAAGAATAGACATTGGAATAAGAAAATTCGAATTGTTTGAGATGCAAGAAGGAGAAACTATTGATGAGATGTACGCAAGATTCATAACAATAGTAAATGAGATGTGTTCCCTTGGCAAAGCTTACTCAATACAAGACAGAGTAAGAAAGATCATAAGATGTCTTCCAATTGTATCGAGACCAATGGTAACAACTATAAGCCAAACCAAGAATCTTGAAACACTTCCCCTGGAAGAACTAATCGGAACCTTAAGAGCACATGAAATATTACTACGAGAAGATAAAACATCACAATACAAACATAAGAAGAAACTGAACAAGAAGATGCTGATGAAGAGATTGTGCTTCTCACCAGAAGAATACAAAGAATGATGAGAAGAAGAGATCAAATAAAGAAGGGATTTCAAAATAAAAATCCGAAAATAGAAGTAGACAAGAGCCATATCACATGTTTTGGTTGTAATAAATTAGGACATTACAATGCTGAATGCCCCTTAAATAAGAAAGCACCAAAACGATTTCCTTTTAAAAAGAAATCAATGTTGGCTACATGGGATGATTAAGAGGAATCAGACATAAAAGAAGGAGAAGAAGCCAACATATGCTTGATGGAAAATACAGAATAAAATGAGGTAAAAAATTTTGAACCTTGCTCTTTATGTGAACAAATGGGAAAAGAATTTGATAACTTGCTAAATGATTCAAACTTTCTTATTCAAAAATGTAGTTCTTTAAAAGAACAATTTTTTAAAGAAAAAGAAAAGGCTCAGGCTATGATTGATGTTCTCAAAAACACCATTCAAGATATGAGAATCAAAACATCAAAGTTGTGAAAGTCAGAAAGGTCAATAACATTCTGCAGTTAAAACGGAGAACGTTCTCCTTAAAATAGAAAATGAAATTCTTAAAATTAACTTGTCAAATTTTATTAAAGCAACTGAAACAGTCCAAAAAATCATGGGATCTCTCACTCTAAGAAAAGAACACTATTAGTTTAGTTATAAAAGATTAGAACTTTAAGTGTTTGCTTCTATCAAAACTAATAATAATGATAACTCTCACACTCTAAGAAAAGAACACTCAAAAAATATTTCTAACTTGATCAAGTGTTTCTCTCTTTAAACTCCAAGATCAATTTGAAATTTTTGAGCTTATGAGTTCTTCTACTCTTTTTTTATTTTTGATGCTCTTCTTCAGCATTGAGTATCAATTTATAGTTAAAATTTGGGCTTCAATTTAGTACTTGTTTAATTATGAGTTGAAAATTCATCAGATTGATTATGTTCATATTTTTTGTAGATAAATCTTGATCAATCTTCTTTTCAACTTGGTCAAACATTTTCTTCAATTATAAATTTGAATCAAATCTTATTTTAGATTTTCTTCAATTTATAAATCTGAATCAAATCTTATTTTAGATTTTCTTCAAAAACACGTATTTTCTTTCATACTATTTGAAGTCAAATATATTGTTATCATAAAATACTTTATTATTATTATCAAAAGTCTAAGTATAAAATCAACTTAGTTCCAACACATGTCTCGATCCAACATGATACTCCGTTAAATCGTGGACATTTTTTTTTTCATTTTTCATTTAAACATCGTACAATTGCACATTCGCCCATAATATCATGTAATTCATGGTTGTGAAGTCTGCATATTACTTCAACTTTCCATCCTAAACCATCTTTCAATGGTCTTAATCTAATCTTGAAAGGTCAACCACACATTTTAGTTTCATTTTGAGTTGAACTACTCATAGACTTATCTTTTCACATTTGTCAAAACTAATGATTAATTTATTCTTTTGTACTCTTTGTCATGTTTGCATATCTTGTGATGATATTAGTCACTCTATTTTTAATTCCAACCTCCCTAGTCCAAAGCACATATGATTCTTGTGTATCAAAAATCTAAAATAATATATAAACTAAATTTAGTTACAATAATACATTATATCTATACATTAATAATATCAATTAAAATTAATCTTATTTGATCAGTTGTGAAAATATACGTAGTATCTACAAATGATTTACCACATAATATTTCTATTTAAAAAATTGAAAATAATATATTAATAAATAAAGTTATGCAAAATTCGTGGATCAAATTTTTGTGTACATTTCAAAAAACATACAAGTTTATCAAAAATACATAAATATTCTAAAATTTTTGCACAAATTTTATGAAACACGTCTATATTTCAAAAAGATTTGTATAATGTAAATTCACAACTGAAAACCTTTTGTTTACAGAAAAATTTTGAGGGGTGAGGAGATGAATGAAAGATAAAAATTGAAAAGTGATACAGTGAAAGATAAAAACGGGTAAAGTTGATTTTTAATATTGTGAACATGGGATAAGAGTATTATACCATGCACCCCACACCTAAACCTCCCACCCCCATTTGTTGTAAAATTTCTAAAATGCCCTCTTGTTAACTATAACCCTAATCCAACAAACATTCAACCATTTTTTCATCCCATCAGATTCGAAACTTTTCATCATTCTCTGATACCTTCGAAAAATTCAAAGGTTCGAAACTCATCCTCCAACAACATTCAAGTATTTCAAATCTTCAGAAACCCAGAAAAGTAAGTATCTTTCAAACTATTTGAATTTCTCGAAACTTTGTAAAATTTTGAACTAGTATTTTCCAGATTTTAAACCTTCGAAACGTTGACATTCATCCAAACTTTCGAAAGTTTCCTGATGTTATGAGATTTTCCAGATTTTAAACCTCGAAAGTTTGGCATTCAACCAAACTTTCAAAACTTCGAAACTTTGGTATGCATGGAAACTTTCGAAGGTTTTAAATTTGTATGTGGTTTTCCAGATTTTAAACCTCGAAAGTTTGGCATTCAACCAAACTTTCGAAACATTGGTATGCATAGAAACTTTCGAAGGTTTTGAATTTGTATGTGGTTTTCCAGAATTTGAACATCGAAAGTTTGACATTCAACCAAACTTTCGAAACTTTGGTATGCATGGAAACTTTCGAAGGTTTTGAATTTGTATGTGTTTTTCCAAAATTTGAACATCGAAAGTTTGGCATTCAACCAAACTTTTGAAACTTTGAAATTTTGGTATGCATGGAAACTTTCGAAGGTTTTTCCAGAATTTGAACATCGAAGGTTTGGTGTTCATATAAACATTCGAAACTTTTCCACATTTTTCCAGATTTTTCAGATTTTCCAGATGTTCCAAGTTTTTTCCAGATTTTCCATATTTTTTTCCCCATCTGAGATTTTCCAGATGTTCCAAATTTTGCAGTGCCTAGAACTAAAGGTGCGTTTGGACAGATTATTCGCACTATTGCGGATAGAATTCCGCCTACAGCATCAAACAGACGATAGAATGAAGCCAATCGCCGTAGTAGACACAAGGATGTTCAGCAAGATGTCCCTTAGCCTGAGCATGTTCAGGAAGATGAGCATGCACAAATGGAGTATGAGCCTGCACAGATGGACTCAGACTCAGCTGAACATGAGGTTGGTGCTGATGAGGCTGGTGATGAGCAGGATCAGTAGTCCGGTTTCCCTAGAGGACCACTGGTTACATCTGTGCTGACACAGTACGAACACCACGTGGTGCGTAAGATATGGGAAGGAGAGGTAAATTTTAATTAATTAATTAAGTTTTTAACTAAGTATAATTATTTTTTATACTCGGTACATTATTTCATTAACTATGAATAAATATTTATTGATATGTTCTTTATTTAATTACTTGTAGGATTGTGGCTCGTTGAAGGTGATTACCCATTGTTTGAAGCTGAAAAGTTTTGCGGAAGTTCCTATACCAGAAGCTGTACAACATTGGATTCGAGAATCTGGGCTGTTACATTTGTCTTCCGCTTACTTGACTATGGTTGATGCTGGTTTCATATCCGCCTTTGTGGAAAGGTGGCATAGGGAGACCAGCTCGTTTCATTTGCCATTCGGAGAGATGACCATCACGTTAGACGACGACGCTACTCTCCTTCATATCAAACCACACGGTAATTTTTTTGATGCACCACTTAACATGAATATTAATAATGCTATGATGGCTGCACATGAGTTACTAGGAGCCACTTGGGAGGAAGCTGCTGCTGAGATCAACTACAACAAGTGTGCACATTATAGGTTGCAGTGGTTGCGCGAGTTATATCAGCGTTTAATTCAAGCTAACATGTATGAGTGTGCTGTCAGAACTTATCTATTGCATTTAGTTGGTAGCACCATTTTTGCTGACAAAACACACACTCGTGTGGAAGCAAAATATGTTAGTTTATTTACTGATTTAGATCGTTGCCGGGATTATGCATGGGGTGCTGCTGCACTGGTTGTGCTATACGACAACCTGGGAGATGGAGCCGTTCATCACACTAGACAGCTGGGGGGTTACATGACCCTATTACCGCTATTTGAATTTATTTATTTATATTAAGTTTATTTATTTATTTATTTAGTTGTGTTATTTATTTATTTAATTATTTAGTTGTGTTATTTATTTATTTATTTAGTTGTGTTATGTATATATTTATTTGATTATTTAGTTGTTTTATTTATTGTGTTATTTATTTAATTATTTAGTTGTGTTATTTATTTATTTATTTATTTATTAATTCGTCTTTTATTAATTGGTGCAGTGCTGGATTTACGAGCACTTTCCTAGGATCTGTAAACGCGGTGATAGTGGAACGGTTCCTGCACATCTTCCAAGAGCATGTAGGTGGACTGCAAAACACGCAGTTGAAGGTGGACTGATGACATGCAGGCGAAGACTTGACTTTATGTTGCTCGATGATGTATTGTTTACACCATATGATGATGATCGAGCTAATCATCCTTTTGTCTCGTCTTCGATGTTCTCCGGATACCTTCGATGGGCAGGAGTTTCAGTTCCATATTTGCCAGAGCGATGTCTTCGACAGTTTGGTCGTACTCAGTGCATTCCGCATGACGTTCCTCGGATGTCTAGGAGTATAGATTGGGAGTGGCAAAATAATGTTAGATCATGTATAGCTACATTTCAGAGTCTATCTCCTCTGGCGACGTTTCAGGGAGAAGTCACTGCAGACTACTTTGCGTGGTACCTAAATATTTCACATCCTCTGATCCTCCCTCCACCTACTGATGCTCCTTCCAGTACACCTTTTGCTGCTCCACTTTCCAGGTCACCTACTGTTGCACACGATCCCCATATTCCATCATCATCTGCACGTGCTGGTCCATCATCGGAACGAGATCGGCTAGCATCTGAGCTTATACGTAGGGGATTACAGATTGTAACTCCATTTGGTGAAGTTCATGATATATTCACTGAGTTAAGCCGACTCTTCCCGGGAGACGATTTGTTATTGTGTGTTGCGATTAAGTTGTATAAATATATTTTTATATTAATATCTATTTTTTTATATCTATTTCGTATAAGTAAATGATTAAAGTTCAACTTGTACCATATAACTATAAGTAAATTATAATGTCTAAAAGTTCAAACATAAATCTTTATAATAACTAAATGTCTAAAAGTTTAAACATATAATCTAATCTTGACTTAATGAAATACAAGATGATTAGTCAAATGATGGATCAATGTGTTCCCAATGCTTAATACGTTCTACATAAGCTATTTGCCATGTCTTTGCACAATCAATACAAAAGTCTTTCCATTTTTGTGAGGTAGGTGGCAAAGGACAATCATACTTCAATTTGATCTGAACAATAAAATAGTAAACCTTAATTTATCTAATCAAGCAAATATTATTATTAAACATTACTATAGATCATAAAACTTACCTGTACCCAATGACTTTCATTGAAGAATCCAATTGCTGTTAAATGATTAAGAGAATAATCTTTTGATGGTCCTTCATTCAGCGGAAAGAATGTCATATTCAGATTACGAGACAACGATACCAATATGACATTATATCTTGTTGCAATCAAGTAACCCAAATTTGGTATAGTCATCCACTTATCTTTTCCTTGAGCACCCAATCTATAAATCATCAACGACTTCTGCACGGTTTCAACGTTGTCATCGAAAACTTTGGAATAAAGGTCTTTATGTAAATTAATCTCTTTCTCCAATTGTGTTCGAACTAAAGGCCAAGATTCTTCTGTCCAACCTAACAAAGCTCCAACAGCGCGATACCCACAATTTCCATCAGGCTCAACATCTATTATGTCCTCGATATACGGATGAATGAATGGAGGAAAATGTATCTTAGACAATTGCCATGCAGGACACTGTGGTGATTGACTTGCAGGACGCTGTGATGATTGACTTGCAGGACGCTGTGATGATTGACATGCAGAATGCTGTGATGATTGATTTGGTGATCCATGAGATGCATCGACATACTCCCAATTTGATGGATCACTAGGACTATCAAATTCTTTTCTCTTTTTAGTACCTCGTTTGGTTTTCACTTTATCAGGTGGTGGAACCATTGTTGTTGTTTGTGGAAATACAAGTTCATGCACCTTTGCTCTGAATATCCTTTGACCAACAATATCTTGTTTCTTCATGTATGCCTTCATTGCTTCCAACTCTTCTGAAAAATCATAATCTGATAAAGATTCTTCATCCTCCAATTCTTGCTCAATGCTTAATTTCCTCCAAAAAATATGAATGCTGTCTAAGAGAATAACATTACTAGACATCTGCAATTTTGCCAACTGACAAGCACATGGTAATCCATGAGTTGGTCTGATTGAGCAACCACATTTTGTTTTGTCAGTACCTACAATCTTCACTCTCTTCAATTGTTTGTCAATCATTTCAAAACATTTCCTTGATACACAATGATGTAATCTCTGATAGAATGGTGAATTATACCCATGCTCCACATCGAGAATAGATTTATGAAAAGTTGATTTGAGGCTACACAATTGGTTCTTCAACATCATATTCACAACATCCCAACTTTTACACAAGTCTCCCTTACTAGTCTGCAACATGTTTTTCAATCTCCAATGAGCAGGCTCCACTGTACAACTAAATTAAATAACACAAATTAAAACATATCACACAAATCACTAAATCATTTTTCTAAATCAATACAAATCCTTATTTAAAAATACATATTGGTCGTTGTGTTCCCTAAATGCATCACTATGTTCGTCCAAGCCATGACAAATCTTTCTTTGTAAGGTGTCAACCATGAATCTTTAACATAATCAACAAAAAGAATAATATCGGCACACACTAGCTCAAAGTGTTGCAAATGATGATCATACTCCTCCACACTAGCCGAAAATACAATTTTTTTCCCATAAACCCATTACTTCATCTTGTCTATCCTTACTCACATATTGTTTGCATCTTGCCCCAACATTTTTTTCAATATGAAAACGACACATAAAATGAATTGAAGTAGGAAATACAACACCAATAGCATTCATCATGTCAAAATCTCTATCCGTCACAATAACTTTAGAAATTAAATTTTCAGATACGAACAACTGTCTTACCTTTTGAAATGCCCATATGAAGTTATCTTGTCGCTCTTGATCCAAATAGGCAAATGCAACTGAAAATGTCAAACCAGTAGATGTTACACCGACAACTTCAAGCAACGGTAACCAATATCTATTTGTTTTGTATGTGCTATCACATATCAAAACATAATGAAACGTGTTCAACAGCTTTATACAATCAGGATGCATGCAAAATATGTCTCTTAGAACATCTGAATTATCCCGTCTTCTTGTCCAGTGCACATAATTTTCATTTTGCATTAACTTCAACAGATGTTGCACTTCTGTGTACGAACCTCTCAAAGATGATCGATAAGTACTTCTTGCTTTATATATTTGAGAGGAAATTGTGACATTATCTTTATTTTTCTCTTTCAAAGCATTCAAAATGAACCTTGGTGCAAGCTTATACTTTGTCATGTCATTGACAAATTTTTCTCCTCTTCATTTAGACGCCCCAAATATGAATGACCGTATAAAGTATTGGCTAAATCGTGATTGAGTGTTCCACAACGAACACTAATTTTCCATCCTTCACCCAAACTCGATCTTATACATCTCAGTTTAAACGGACAGTTTTCCTTGTGAGAACAAGTTACTGTTGATTTTGATTTATATCTTCCGCCTCTTTCGAATCCCAAAATTAATTTGTCTTTTATGCCTCTCTTTCCCGTTGCTTTATCTGATCGAATGGTAACCATTAAAATTCCATTTTCCATTCTAATTTTTTTTGCCCATTCAAATACAGTTTCACGAGAAGGAAATATCTACAAAACATATATTTCAAATAAATATTTCAGATTAAAATACAGATTTAAAATAAAACATTAATACATGTTAATACATTAAATTTATCAGTTCTAAATTTAATTATCGGTAAAAATACCTGATCAGTGATAAATTTATTTGTAGAATCTATAGTCGTCGTTGTAGCAGGAACATCAAGTCTACTCATGCCTGATCCTAAAAAGTTTACTCTATTTAATTAATAATAATAATACATATTTAAAAAATAAAGGTAAAACTTTTCAATAAAACTTTCGAAAGCTTTCAAAACTTTCAGCTTGAAATGAAACTTTCGAGTGTTTTCGAAACTTTCATGTGACACCAAACTTTCGAAAGTTTCCACTTCCAACGAAAGGTTCGAAATTGTTGATTAATTCTGAAAAAATTTCACTTCGAAGGTTTCAACATCTTCGAAACTTTCGAAAGTTTAAACAAAAATAACTTTGAAATTTGAAATATTCAAATTGTAGCATAAATTCCAAAAGTTTCGAACATACCAGGTTAAAAAGTGAATTTTATTTTTTTAAAAATAAATTTATAATTAATAAAAAAGACATTTTAAACATTTTAAAAAAATGGGGGGGTGGGGTGGGAGGTTTAGGTGTGGGGGTGCATGGTATAAACCCCATGGAATAGAGGTATAAAGATAGGGGGTATGTGTAAATTTTTTCTTCGGAACGTTGAAATTGGGTCGTGGCCCTAGTATCCCCGCGTCACAAAAAAAATAATGACTTTTTATTTGTCACCCTCTCCATCTATATTTTCCACCCTCCAATACATTTACAAAAATTATTTTACCCTTTTTACTATATATAAAAAGTTTATTTTTTAAAAAATTTCATCTTTTCAAACACACTGTCGAAGCTTTAGCAAACTTTGGTACTTTTTCGAAACTTTTGAACTTCTGGTGCACAAGTAATGTTTTTTTCGAACTTTTAAATTAATTTGAAACATTCAAAATGTAATTTTTAGTTTTTTTATAAAAAAATCGAAAGTTTCAAACAATACGAAATAGGGAATTCCAAAAATTTAGAAAGTTTCGGACAATACGAAACTTCCGAAATAGCGAATTCCATATGTTTCGAATGTTTCGAGCAACACAAAACTTTTGAAACTCGCTATTTTAATACTTTCAAAACTCAATTTTATAAAACATTCAAAAAATTTGAAATATTCAAAACTTTGAAGCATTCGAAACTCTAAAACATTCAAAATGTTTTTTAATTTTCAATTTTTTTAATAAAAATTAATGATATGATAATTAATATGTTAATTTTATAGTGAGTAGGACCATTGGCGCGAATGAAGAAATTATTTGCACTATCACTCGCAACGTAAGAGATGGAGTTCTATCCACTGCACCATATCGACGAATAAATGAGGCTAACTGTCCACCTAGTCAACATTGTCGCATATGTGGTTTCAGGTCTCATGACCTTGACGAGGATGTTCAGGAGCCTGAACAAATGGACTTTGAGGAAGCTGAGGAGCATACTGAGGAAAATGAGGTTCATCAGCGTAGATTCCTGCAAAGGTCCTTGGTGACATCGTTGGTGACACAATATGAACACCATGTGGCTATAAGGATATGGGAAATAGAGTATATTTTAATTAATTAAATTTTTTAATTAAAAATAAGTTTATTATATTTAGTACATTTTTGAAATGAAATTTATTACATTATTTTATTGTTACGTTTTTTAATTACTTGTAGGATTGTGGTCAATTAAAGGTGATCACACACGACATGAAACTGAAAATGTTTGATGAAGTACCAGTACCAAATTGTACAACATTTGATTCAAGAATCTGGATATTTGACAACGATTGACGCTCGTCTCATATATGCCTTGCTAAAAACGTAGCATAGGGAGACCAACTCGTTTCATATGTCATTCGAAGATATGATGATCACACTGAAGTAGCTAGAATATCACTAGAAGGGGGGTTGAATAGAGATATTTGTTGTTTAAAAATTTCTTTTGAGTTTTAAAGCTTTATCCTCTTCGAGAGGATGAAAATCAAAGGTTGGAAATTCAAAACTATGAGTATGAACAGATTACTAAAAGATAGAGAGAGAGAGAGAGGTTATAAAATGACACACACAACTTTATACTGGTTCACCCAATAAGGGTTACGTCCAGTCCTCACACACTTGTAAAATTTCACTAAGAAAACGATCAACCTCTCACATAGGTTAGTTACAACTTGTGTGTTCTAGAGCCTCACCAAGCTTACAATATATTCTCACGGATTTCAACTATTTCTAAGGGTAACTCACTTAGAAATTACAATATTGTTTGATGATGTTTGTGATGTATCTATTTACTAACAGTTTCTAAAAAGATGTTTCAAAGATTTAGTGTAGGACAACAGAAAATATTAAGAGAGGATGAGAAAGCACTTGATAGCTCTTAGACTTTTTCTTTGTATGCTTTGTTGATGTGTGTTGAATGAAAAAGAGCACCATTCCTTTTATAGAGTTGTAAGATGGTCTATCCATGTGTTTTGATGTTTCATGTCCATTGGGCACTTTAATAAAAAATTCAAGGCCAGTAATCTAAATTACAGAAATGCCATCCAACTGTCTTTTGTCTTGTTTGAGCGCAAGAGGATGAGAATTCAGTCCATCCTCGTATGGGAGGTTCAAACCTCCTTGAAGTTTGGGTCTTAGCTGTCATTTTCCTTTTTCGTTCTCCAAAGCATGTCAGATTCTATTTTGGTCTTGTTTAGTACAACCTTTATGTACTTTGAAAAGGTAGAGCCATTTTCTTCATAAAAGGAAGAAGAGAGCTGGAGGTCCATCCTCTTACACTTCATTCTTCTATGTTCATCCTCTGCCTTTGTTTTCTTCAGTTAACTTTAATTTTCCTTGAAACTTTAACACTGATTTGACTTCTCTTTTGACAAGAAATCAATGTTATTGTGATTCTGAATATTTTGCATAATTGTTAGTTCATCCTCTTTGAGGGTTCATCCTCTAGTCCATCATTTAGTTTGAAAAACTTGTTGGATTGACTCAGATTTTTCCTTTTGAATAGTAACCTGTTTTCTAATATTAATTCACTCAAGAGCACATGTAAGATAACAAACATAATCATAATCTTTGAAATAATTTTGTTATCATTAAAACATTTGAGAGAGATTTTGTCTCAACAATCTCCCCCTTTGTGATGATGACAAAATTCTTTAGATTATGATTCTGATAGAGAATATTACATAAGAAATGTCTTGAAAATGCTCCCCCTCAACATATGCATAGCTTTCATTTTTAAATTACGCCTTTCATTTTTAAATTATGCTCCCCCTCAATTATAAGCATAAATAATAAAATAGCATAATGAATTTTAACTCATAATCTTTCTCCCCCAATGTTTGTCAACCATCAAAAAGTAAGAACAACAGCTTGAAGAGCTATTTGGACGGAGAGGACTTATCAGAAGAAGAGGAGGTTGAAGGACGATGAGGATCGGGTTTAGGATGTTGATGTGGCAAGATATGAGGATGATCTCCTGGGTCAATGGGGTTGATGAGATGTGTTTTAGTCGATCAATCAAAGAGTTTTAAGGATTTTGTAGTCGTTCAAAATGAGAGGAAAGAGTTATTAGACAATTATTTGCATTTAATGCTCATTGGAGAGAGAGAATCTGCAGTGAGACACGTGCAACAAAGAGTTGTTTACTTTCTGACTTTTTGGTTCATCTTCAGTTTTAAAGAAATATGTTGTTTAAAATTGGATTCAGCCTCACACAAAAGGATGACGGATTTTTAAGAAAAGAAAACAAAAATAAAAAAAAAGATTTTTTTTTAAACAAATCTATTTAGAGGTTGATGCACGAGTTTGGAATGAGAGACTTGAATAAAATTCAGAGATGAAGAGAGAGGTTTTTTGGAGTTTTGATTTTTGAAAGAGTTTGATTAAGGTTTTTTGAAAAATGAAAAGAGAAGAGATGAAGATTGGAGAGTTATATTTCAGACGTTTTGAAGGAGGAGGTTTGAAAATTTGTGATCATTTTAGAGGAAAAAGAAGGGGGAAGAATATAGTAATCGTTGCAAAGGCATGCAATGATGCTGGAGTAGGTAGCCTAGGGCCATGCGAACAGCTTGCAATGGTCACCTAGAGTCGTCTGCGCATTAAATGCGTGATGGGAGCCAAGGAGGTTGCGTAGGAAAAACTTACCAACAACAAGGATGAGTGTGTGCAGGATTTGGCAGAGTTGATTTTGAGATTATTTCACCCAAATAGAAGGATCCTCCTCTAGGTGTTTTTTATCTTCTGATTATTGAGGCTATTTTCAACAATCACATGCGATCTCATAGAGAGACTAAATTTGACCTCAAATTCAATGCATATTTCAAGAAAAATAATATTTTCAAATATATAAAGCTCCCCCTGAGTTCTATGAGATGTATAATCTCTAATATTTTGAAATTCTTGATTTTAGAGGATGTTAACTCTGTTCAAATATATAAAACTCCCCTTGAGTTTTAACCACATTTTTATGTTAAAGAATGAGTCAAATATAAGTTTAAGAATACAATATGAGGACTTCAAGCTTCTTGGATCAGATTTGAAATTAATAGACAATAACACCAATTATAATCATTAATGTCAATCATATATCCTCTTGTTGAATTTCTTTCAAAAATATAAATCCTAAATTAGGATATCCATTTAAAACATGTTAAAGAAGGATATTTGAAGTATAATGCATGTTAGAATCTTATTTTTTTGAAAAGCCTAATAAAAATTTCATACTTAGGCATCAAAGTATACGTTAATCAATATATGTACACTTAGTTGGATTCATCCAAAATTTATATTGAGATAAATGCATGTGCATAAGACTTATATAAATAGGATATGCCATAAACAATTCCCTACATTTCAGGCTTATGCAAAGATAACATGATAATTAAATCATGGATTATTTTGCAATGCGTGAGAAAATATCATGCAATAAACTATGCTTAACAAAATAGTCCTTTTTTTTATTTTTTAAAAAAACATTAAAGAACATCAATCCATTTGAAATGCATTCTTAACTTGTTATTAAAACACCATGCTATAAACAAACAAATCCCTTTATTTATTTATTTATTTATTTATTTATTTATGCATTTGAATAACAGTATAAGAATGACTACATTAGAGGTTTTGCAAATGGATTTCATTAGGCATAGATGTAAGTGATGATAAAAAGTAATGCAATACATTTATCTTTAAATTAATATAATTGCATCAAAATTTATAGCATGTATTCCTAATTTTAAAATCATTCAATCAATCACATAAAATGATCGCATCATAAGATTAACATCATAAGAATTGAGATTGAGTGTACCTCCTTTAGTGACTTTCCTTATTTGAGGATTAATGAAATGAGAATCTTCAATTTTTTTTTGTTGGTCTCTCCCCATTCTCATTCATTTTACTGTGAGGACACTTGTTGATGATTATGAATGGATATTTCAACTTTTGTAACATTTTCTGAATGTTGGGTATGTCTATCCTCTTAAATATTCACTAGAGATGATCATCCTCTTGAATAATAGCTTGAGGTGATGAGGATAGAGAGAGAGAGACATGTTCATATCAATTTACTTACAACTCACCATCTTAGTAAGAGCATTTGTGGCTCTATCTTTTCAAATTTCAATTGATGATTATGGAGATTCCATTAAAGGAGTATGAGTTTAAGCAAGCTCAACTTTCAAATATCGATGATCTTCATAATGATATTTTTCTTCATCCTCATGACCATTTTCTGAGATTGATCTTTTAGTATGCTCCCCTTGAACAAGTTCAAAATCTTATTCATGATTTTGCTCACAAACGCTGCCTCAAAGCATTTGACTTTCCTTAGCAACCTTTTTCATTTTCTCTTTTTATTCAAGAGATTTGACTAGTAATCTTGCATGAAGAGATACAAATACTTTTGATACTCAAGACTTAATGGGTCCTTATAAATTAGTATACCTCTTCTCATGATATACATTCATGTAATGAAATAATAATCTCCTAAGATAAATTACTACATTTTGGACATACATCTTAGTCTTATGAGTATGAAAGAAAAAGTAAACTAAAATATAAAAATTATTAAAAGATAAAAAGAGTACACATACCAAACAATGAAGATAACACAAAAAGTTTATGTTATAAGAAACTAGTGTTAGAAAGGAGATGATTTTTTTTTTTGAGAAATAGGATAATGAAAGAAAGTTTTTTTTTTTTAAATTAAACTAATAAAAAAAACAACATTCATGTAGAGAGGATGATATTAAGCAAAGAAGATAACAAAAGTATGATAAACAAATATAATAATAATAATAATAATAATAATAATAATTAAAATAAAGAATCATGTGTAGAATATTAACATAGTAAACAAATATATAAAAAATAGTAATATAGATATTCATACAAGAAAACAAAAAATAAATAAAAATATGTTTCAAAACAGAGGCAAAAAAATCTGATTACAAAGCACAACCAAAACCAATGATAAAGGAAAAAAAAAAGAAAAAAGAAGACAAATTTTCTTGCTACTCTTTTGAGGATCAACATTAAGAGAAGATGTCATCATACTTATGCTTTAAAAATAGAATCCAAGTGAATCTTGAATTATCATCAATTATAACAAGACCATTTGTTTTTCAATACTTATTTTCCTTTCACAAATGCTTCAAAAACTTTTATCCTTTTCAAAACTATTTTTTTTTAAGACCTTTCACTTGATCAAGTTTGGATGATTTGCAAGTTATATGACAAACTCTTTTTAATGTCAAAACCATTTATTACTTTCAAAAGAGATAAAACATGATTTGGATGACAATTTATTTAAATATACAATACAAATGTTATATTTTTTAAACCTAGGAAAAATAATATTTCATGAGGATATTTGTTTTACCACACACTAGTGGAGTTTGAATATAATTAAAAAGTCACTGTCACATAGATGACATATGTCAAAAGATTATATTTTAAACCTTCCACTTATTGAATAGCCTCAATTTTATAAAATTTATTTTTACCAATGATACATGTACCTTTTATTTGAGCTTTGTCATTATTTCCAAATGTTACATATCCTCCATATACTTTTCATTGAGATGAAGCACCATCTATCTCCAATCATATGTTTTGAGAATCCATTGCCCAAGTATTAAGGCTTTTTCTTGATTGATAGAGGACATTCCTACATCACAAGTTAGTAGTAATTTCGGTACCCATATTGATTTGGATCCTTGATGGTTAGTGTTTCTCTTTGAAAAGGTTTTCTTCTTATGGTAACATGTAGATTCAAAATGTCCATTCTTCCCACAATAAGAACATATTCTTTTTACTTTCTCAATCTTTTTTGTGAAATAACAATCTTTATGAAGGTGTCCAATTTTTTTTTGCAGAGCATTTCCTTTTAATCTCAATATTTTAAGGTAAAAAAAAATTTTCATAAAGTTTTTGTTTTTGAGAACTTTCAAAACTAATTGTAGCTTTGTCAAATATTCCACTTTGAGATCCCGTAATATTTTGAAAGGTCTTAGTGGATTTTACAAAGTTAGTAATGTTTTGTGTAAGTTCTTCAACTTTATTTTTTAAAACAATGTTTTCTTTTGAGTTTTTGGAGGTTGAGGATGAGCTTCGACTATCCTCTCATTAAGAGTTTTTTGTTGCTCAGACATTTTATAATGAGACTGCTGCAAATCTTGAATGATTTTAACATATTCATCATTCTTAGTTTGTAGCTCCTCATTTTGTTTCTTTATCTCAAAAAGTTGGTTTTTTAGAAATGTACACTTTTGAGATAAAATATTTGAGTCATTTAAAAGACTATCTAATTCTACTATCACGACTGTACATAAAGAACAAGGTTCATGAACAATTACCTCATTAGTATTTGAATTTGAATTTAGACACATGATAGCTTCTTCCTCTACTAATTCTGAGGATGGATTTTTGTTTGGAGATTTTTGAGTTCTTTTGAGTTCAACCATCTTTCTCTTTTTGTGATGTTTTCCATTACTTTTTGACATCACTTCTTCCTAGAGCTTTTCCTCTTACACTATTAAGTGCTCAAACCTTAGAGGTCGAGCTTTGATACCAATTGAAGTAGCTAGAATATCACTAGAAGGGGGGTTGAATAGAAATATTTGTTGTTTAAAAATTTCTTTTGAGTTTTAAAGCTTTGTCCTCTTCGAGAGGATGAAAATCAAAGGTTGGAAATTCAAAACTATGAGTATGAACATATTACTAAAAGATATAGAGAGAGAGAGAGGTTAGAAAAATGACACACACAACTTTATACTGGTTCACCCAATAAGGGTTACGTCCAGTCCTCACACACTTGTGAGATTTCACTAAGAAAACCATAAACCTCTCACAGAGGTTAGTTACAACTTGTGTGTTCTAGAGCCTCACCAAGCTTACAATATCTTCTCACGAATTTCAACTATTTCTAAGGGTAACTCACTTAGAAATTACAATATTGTTTGATGATGTTTGTGATGTATCTCTTTACTAACACTTTCTAAAAAGATGTTTCAAAGATCTAGTGTAGGAAAATAGAAAGTATTAAGAGAGGATGAGAAAACACTTGATAGCTCTTAGACTTTTTCTTTGTATGCTTTGTTGATGTGTGTTGAATGAAGAAGAGCAACATTCCTTTTCTAGAGTTGTAAGATGGTCTATTCATGTGTTTTGATGCTTCATGTCCGTTGGGCACTTTAATAAAAAATTCAAGGCCAGTAATCTAAATTACAAAAATGCCATCCAGCTGTCTTTTGTCTTGTTTGAGCGCAGGAGGATGAGAATTCAGTTCATCCTCGTATGGGAGGTTCAAACCTCCTTGAAGTTTGGGTCTTAGCTATCATTTTGCTTTTTCGTTCTCCAAAGCATGTCATATTCTATTTTGGTCTTGTTTAGTACAACCTTCATGTACTTTGAAAAGGTAGAGCCATTTTCATCATAAAAGGAAGAAGAGAGCTGGAGGTCCATCCTCTTACACTTCATTCTTCTATGTTCATCCTCTGCCTTTGTTTTCTTCAGTTAACTTTAGTTTTCCTTCAAACTTTAACACTGATTTGACTTCTCTTTTGACAAGAAATCAATGTTATCGTGATTCTGAAATATTTTGCATAATTGTTTGTTCATCCTCTTTGAGGGTTCATCCTCCAGTTTGAAAAACTTGTTGGATTGACTCAGATTTTTCCTTTTGAATAGTAACCTGTTTTCTAATATTAATTCACTCAAGAGCACATGTAAGATAACAAACATAATCATAATCTTTGAAATAATTTTGTTATCATTAAAACATTTGAGAGAGATTTTGTCTCAACACACACTTGACGATATCACGACTCTTTTGCACATTCCTCTATGTGGTAGGTTCTTCAGTGCACCAATTAACTTAAATACTAATAATGTTGTGATTGTTTCACATGAGCTGTTGGGAGTAGCATTGGAAGAAGCAGATAATGAGACATATTTTAATAGATGTGCACAATATAGATTGTAATGGTTGCATGATTTGTACAAAAGTCTCATTTAAACTAACAAGTTTGAGTGTGCTGCAAGAAAGTACTTTTGACACTTAATTGACAACAATATTTTCGTTGACAAGAGTCATACTCGTGTGTAGGTGAAATATATTAGCTTGTTCAGTAATTTTGATCGTTGTCGGGACTATGCATGGGATACAACTGCATTAGTTGTGCTATATGATAACTTGGAAAATGGAGTTATTTATGACACTAGGAAATTGATAGGATATATGACCCTGTTAGAAGTATGTGTCATATTACCTCATGTTATTAATTTATTAAATTGTATTTGTAATTTACTAAATTGTCTTTTATTTTTTGTGCAGTGCTGGATTTACGAGTAATATCTTAACATATGTTAGCGGGGTGACAGTGGAAGGGTTCCTGAACATACTCCAAGAGCTCGTAGGAGGATTGCAAAACATGTTGTTGAAGGTGAGTTTCTTACATATCGGCGAATATTTCATGCTATTTTGCATGAGAATGTAGTGTTTATATTGTACGATGATGAGATGACCGAGCTAATCATCATTTTGAACCAACGGCGATGTTCTCTAGCTACATTAGTTGGGGTGGAGTTTCAGTCATATATCTACTAGAGCAATGTCTTTGACAATTTGGTCACATTCAGTGCATTCTACGCGACCTTTCTTCCGTGTCGGCTAATATAGATTGAGAGTGGCAGAATATATTGAGAGCATGTATAGAGACCCTTCAGAGTCTCTCGCCTCTAGTTACGATTCTTGGTGAGGTCTTTGGTCGCTATTATGCCTGATACTTAACTGTTTTACATTCTTTGATCCTCTTTGATGCTCCATCTGCTAGTCCACCTAGTATTCCACATGTTCCATCATCTTTTATACAAGCTTGTATGACTTTGACATGAGACGCTAAAGCATCTTAGCTTTTACAGAGGGACATGTATATGGGGAAATTCATGTGATATTAAGTGATTTACCATAAATTTTACATGTACTCAATCATTTTCATTGACAAGTCTAATTGTTATTAAATAATTAAGAGAAGAATCTTTTGATGGTGGTTTCTTCAGTGGAAAGAATGTCATATTCAAATTATGAGACAATGACACCAAAACGACATAAGATATTCTGGCTATCACATAACCTATATATGGTATAGTAATCCACTTTTCTTTTTCTCGAGCACCCAAACTAGAAATCTTCAACGAGTTTCGTACTTTTTCAACACTATTATAGAAAACATTAGAATAAAGATCCTGGTGTAGAGTAATATCTTTGTTAAAATGTGTCCGAACTAAAGGTCAAGATTCCTCACTCAAGCCTAATAATGATGCAATTGAAAATTAAAGATCTACATTTTTTATGAAGACAAAAAGATCATTGATCAAAAAGCAAAAGGATTTTAAGCAACTCATCTTTCATTTACTTTTAGGTAAAGTATTTGAGATTAAATCAAAATACATTTTAAAGTACAATATTATGAGAATCATCTTGATAGCATATGCATTAAAATGTTTTATAAAAATAGTTAATAACATAAACATATGTTTGAAAATAAAGTTTTTACAAAACTGGAAATCTGTATTCGAATACGAAGTATCGTAGTCGAATACAGACTACAAATCAGAAGCTAAAACTGAAGATCTGTATTCGAATACGAAGTGTCGTAGTCGAATACAGATTGCAAGTCAGAAGCTAATTTTAAACATTTGTATTCGATTACAGCTTTGTGTATTCGAATACAACTCAAGTCAGTAGCTAATTTTAAACATTTGTATTCAACTACAGCTTTGTGTATTCGAATACAACTCAAGTCAATGGCAAAAATCTCGTACTTGTATTCGACTACAACGTTCAAATTTCAAATACAAACAGAACGTTATAGAAGTGTATTCGAATACACTGAGACTGTATTCGAATACAACTTCGAAACAATGCAACTTTTCAGTTTTGAAATATTGCACAAGTTCATCAAAACGTTTGGGAACCATTGCCATTGATCTGAAGTGTTACTTTGGAATATAAATACTTCAAAGTTTCAGTTTTAAACTTAGAACTTTCGACTGACTTTTTAGAATCAATTTTCTAAAACTTCAAACAATTCAAAACTTAATTTTCATATTTTCAAGTACATGCTTTTCATTTTCATATCATTAAGAAAGGTTCTCAGTTGTACTTGGAAGTGTGATTGATTAAGTATCAAATACTTGGTGTTATAACCTTGTTCTTAGTCAAGAACATCTTTTCAAAATCATTGTATCACTTGAAGAATTTAGTGTAGATTCTTCAAGTTTTGTTAACAGAAATAATGGTGTACTATCTTCTGTTAAGTGTTAAAGAATCTGTAACTTAAAGTCTTAGGGTTAGACTTGTAACATATTCAAACAAAGTGGAAAATCTCTTGTGGTGTGCAAGGATGTACCCTTGGTTGTAAGAGGAACCATGATAAATTTATGTGTGTTTTTACCTTCTGTCATTTACAGCTTTCATTTACTAACACAACAAGATTAAAAAAAATTAAAACAGTCACTTAAACAATCTCCAAAACTCTAAAACAGAAAAATTGTCCTAAACCTAATTCACCCCCCTCTTAGGTGCAACTCTGTTCTTACAGCAATTGCGCGATAATCACAATATCCATCAGGCATAACATCTACTACGTCATCGATATATTGATGGATAAAAGTAGGAAAATGGTTGCTTTGTGGATTCTTAAGATTGCTTTGCAAAGTGCTGAGAAGGATGATCTGCTAAAATGGTTGCTTTAGAAACCCATAAGAAGCATCAACATACTTCCAATATGAAGGATCACGAGGAGCATCAACTTCTTTTTTCTTTTTATTATTTTTAATAGCTCCATTGGTTTTCACTTTATCAGGTTGTAAACGCGTTGTTGTTGTATGTGGAAATATAAGTTCACACATCTTTGTCTTGAATATCCTTTGACCAAAAATATATTGTGTCTTCATGCATGCTTTCACTGCCTCCCGGGCTTATAAGAAATCATATTATGATAAAGATTCTTCATGCACCATGCTTAATTTTCTCCAAAAAACATGAATGATGTCTAAATGGATGAAAGTACCAGATATTTGCAAATATGCCAACTCATAAAGCACATTGTAACCCATTAGTTGATTTGATCGAATAACCACATTTTGTTTAGTCAATACCTACCATATTTACCGTATTTAATTGTTTATCAATTTTTTTTTAAAAGAATACTTTGATAAAATGGTGAATTATACCCATGTTCAATATCAATAATGCTTTTTCAAAAAGACGCTTTGATGCTACACATTTAATTCTTCAACATCGTATTCACAACATTCCAACTTTTACAGAAGTCTCCATTACTAGTTTGCAACATGTTTTTCAATCTCAAATGAGCAGACTTAGCTCTATAAATAAATAAATAAATTAAATAACACAAATTAAAACAAATCACAAACTCAATCATATTTTTAAAACAAATGATTATTTAAAAAGTATCTGTCGGTTGTTGTTTCCCTAAATGTATCACTCTATTGGTCCAAGCAACGAAAAATATTTCTTTGTAAGTCGTGAACCATGAATCTTTAACATAATCAACAAAAATGATAATATCGGCACACACTAACTCAAAGTATTGCAATTGATGATCATACTCCTCCACACAAGTCGAATATACAATATTTTTTCTATAAATCCATTACCTTATCTTGTCTTTCATTTTTCACATATTGTTTACATTTTGCCCAAACTTTTTTTCAATATAAAAATGATATAGCAGATTAATGGAAGTAGGAAATATGACAACAGTAACATTCATTATGACAATATATTTATTTGTCACAATAACTTTATAAATTAAATTCTTAGAGACGAACAATTGTTTTACCTTTTCAAATGTCCATATGAAATTTTCTTATCTCTCTTATTGCAAGTAAGCAAATGCAACAGAAAATATCAACTCAATAGTTGTTACACCAATAATTTCAAGCAATGGTAGTCGATATCTATTTGTTTTGTATGTACTTTCATATATCAAAACAAAATGAAACATGTTCAACAATTTTATACAATCATGATGCATCCAAAATATGTCTATCAAAATATCTGAATCATCCCCTTCTTGTCCAATGTCCAATGCACATAATTTTCACTTTGTATTAACTTCAATAGATGTTGCATTTCTATGTCTGAACCTCTCAAAAATGATCGATAAGTATTATTTGCTTTATATATTTGAGTGAAAAACTGTGAAATTCTCTTTATTTCGCTCTTTCAAATAATCTTGGTGCAAGCTCTAAATTGTTACGTCATTAGCAAATTCTCTCTCATTGTTATGTCATCGCTCTTTCAAAATTAATGTTTTTTTTTTTTCTTTTTTCGGTAGTTGTATCAGATCTAATAGTAACAATTATAATTCTATTTTGTTTTCAAATAGTTTTTTCCCATACGAATACAACTTATCGAGAGGAAAAAAATCAATGAAATATATATCAAATAAAATATCAACATATGTGTATACATTAAAAACTAAAAATATATAATATCAATTATTATTGAGATTACCTGATCATTCGTGAATTTATCTGTATAATGTAGTAGAACTTGACCATCAACTCCACTCATACCTAATTTAATTTAAAAAATATACTAAATTTAATTAATATTTCTATTGTAAATACAATTTTTTTTAAATAATGTAATTATTTCAAAACAAAATTTACATTTCAAAATTTTCATCTTCACCGAAAGTTTTAAAATGTAATATTATATTTTTTAAAATTCAATATTTCGAAAATTTGAAAGTTCCGAAAATATGCATTTCGAAAATTTTGTTTAAGGTGAAAGTTTCAAAATACTCAACGAATACAATAAATTGAATTACGAAAATTTCAATTTAATTAAAACTTTCAAAAATAAATTCACTTTGTATTTCAAAATTTTTGTAATTATCAAAAATTTAAAAATTTTCTAATAGTTTTTACTAAAATTTCAAATGTGTAAAGAAAAAGAAAAAAAATCAATTATATAATAAAAAAAAATAGTATTTTTAAGTGTATCAAAACCAGAAAAATATAGGTGAAGAGTGGGAAGTATAAAACTAAAACATAATATCGAGACTAGGTTTTAAAGCCGCTATATAAACTCTGTTACAACGTCAACTTCTAATTGCCCTGAGCCCTAATTCGTTTTCTGCAGGTTTCGCCACAACCCCGTCGTCATGGTAAACTTCTCTTACATTTTTGAATCTCACCTCTATACTTGTTTATAACCGTCGTTTTGTATCAGATCTCTTTTTCGTATACCTAACACTCAATCTCTCTCCGTGTTTTTAAATCTCAGGTGAAGTATTCGAGAGAGCCTGATAATCCCACCAAGTGTAAGTGCTTTTTTTTTTTGTGGTTTACTCGTTTTTTGTTATAGTTTCTGAATTTTTGTTGCGTATTTTTACATTGTCACTTAAATAAATGTTTAGGAGATCTAATTCTTAGTTTTTTAAATCATTTTTATGTACAGCATGCAAGGCTAGAGGTGCTGATCTTAGAGTTCATTTCAAGGTAATTAATTTTGTTATTTTGTTTCTTGTTTATCCATTTTGAATAGCAAGTTTCGTTTCTGTTCCTGAAAGGAGAACAATGAGGTTATTTATATTTTATAGAAGTTGTGTTTAATCAATTCATTTTGTGTTGAAATTTTGTTTATCATCTCCTGTGATTCAAATTGAGCCTATGTGTTGCTTTTATTGTTTGAACGGCAGTGAAATTTAATTGTAAACATCGTTAGTTTAGCTGCCACTAACATTTAGGTACATAATGTTCAATTAACGATGGAACACTTATTTGTGATTTATTTTGCATAGGCACCCCGTTTACCTCATTACGTAGAATTTAGGTTTTTTGAGAAAACAAAGTTTAATTGTTTCATAATGAGTCAACGAGAACCTGATGAAAAAAGCAGTGGTTTGTTACCTTTGTGAACAGTCCACTCGTAACATTCAGGAATATAAAAACCATTGTTATTGGGTGAACCTCGGTTCCCTTTTTGTGGTTGAAGGTTCAGTAAATAATGGAACATTTTGTCCATTTGTTTCAACTCAGATTTTAAACTGTTTCTCATTATATAAATTATTGTCAGATTTTATGTGTAGAGGATAGCCTGTTTTTATGTGGCTTCGGAGGGTTATTGTTCCTGGTTTACCTCGTTAACCAGAAATGTAGTTGTTAAAAGGTTTGGAATTATTAAAAAACCTGATGACAAAAAGCAGTGGTCTGTTGCCTTGTGAGCAGTCCTCTCGTAACATTCAGGGATATAAAACCATCGTTATTGGGTGAACCTCTGTTCCTTTTTTTGTGATTGAAGGTTCAGTAAATGATGGAACATTTACTTTTGCTATTTGCACTTTTTCCAAGAAGGTTGTTGGAAGTTATTTAAAGATTTGTAGTTGATGAAAAACCTGATGATAAAAGCAGTGGTCTGTTGCCTATGTGAGCAGTTCTCTCGTAACCTTCAGGGATATTAAAACCAACGTTATTGGGTGAACCTCTGTTCCTTATTTGTGGCTGAAGGTTCAGTAAATGATGGAACATTTTGTTCATTTGTTTCAATTCAGATTTTAAACTATTTCATTATATAAATTATAGCCTGATTTTATGTGTAAAGGATAGCCTGTTTTTACGTGGCTTCCGAGGGTCATTGTTCCTTGTTTACCTCATTAACCAGAAATGTAGTTGTTGAAAGGTTTGGAATTGTTAAAAAACCTGATGACAAAAAGCAGTGGTCTGTTGCCTTGTGAGCAGTTCTCTCGTAACATTCAGGGATATAAAACCATCGTTATTGGGTGAACCTCTTTTCCTTTTTTTGTGATTGAAGGTTCAGTAAATGATGGAACATTTTGTCCATTTGTTTAAATTCAGATTTTAAACTGTATCATTATATAAATTATAGCCTAATTTTATGAGTAGAGGATAGCCTGTTTTGATGTGGCTTCCGAGGGTCATCGTTCCTGGTTTACCTCATTAACTGGAAATTGGAATTGTTAAAAAACCTGATGACAAAAAGCAGTGGTCTGTTGCCTTGTGAGCAGTCCTCTCGTAACATTCAGGGATATAAAACCATTGTTATTGGGTGAACCTCTGTTCCTTTTTTTGTGATTGAAGGTTCAGTAAATGATGGAACATTTACTTTTGCTATTTGCACTTTTTCCAAGAAGGTTGTTGGAAGTTATTTAAAGATTTGTAGTTGTTAAAAAACCTGATGATAAAAGCAGTGGTCTGTTGCCTATGTGAGCAGTTCTCTCGTAACCTTCAGGGATATTAAAACCAACGTTATTGGGTGAACCTCTGTTCCTTATTTATCACAGAAGGTTCAGTAAATGATGGAACATTTAGTTCTTTTGTTTCATTTTAGATTTTGATTTTTAATGTGGTTCTTATTGGAGTTTCTGTTGAGGTATTTCATTGTTGATGATATCATGTTTTAATGTTGCTTTAATCGGTAAATTGATTTAGCTACCTTCTGAATTGTGTAGTTGTTCTGAATTTAATGTAGCTTCATTTATTCTAATTATTAGAAATGTTTTGCTGGATCTAATTTTAATCTTTTGAATTGTACTTGCAGAACACTAGGGAAACTGCCTTTGCTATCAGAAAATTGCCCTTGACAAAGGCCAAGAGGTACTTGGAGGATGTTCTTGCACACAAACAGGCCATTCCATTCAGGCGTTTCTGTCGTGGTGTTGGGAGGACAGCTCAGGCCAAGAATAGACACTCTAATGGACAAGGAAGGTGGCCTGTCAAATCAGCCAAGTTCATTCTAGATTTGCTCAAGAATGCAGAGAGTAATGCTGAAGTAAGTTCAATATCTTTAAAATGTTTTTGTACAAACTTTTTTTTTGTTGCTTTTTTATGCTCATTTGATTTGTAATTGATCCTTTCAGGTGAAAGGTTTAGATGTTGATGCTCTTTACGTTTCTCATATCCAAGTTAATCAAGCACAGAAGCAAAGACGTCGAACATACAGAGCCCATGGAAGAATCAACCGTATGTTTATCCCAAAATTTGTTTTAATTGATTGTTATTTGTTGTGTATTTTATTGATGTATTTTTTTGCAGCTTACATGTCATCTCCATGCCACATAGAGTTGGTATTATCGGAAAAGGAAGAGGCGGTCAAGAAAGAGGTATTTGGTTCTTCTTGCTATCGTTGATTTTCCTTTTTCTTTATTAGCTGTTTAATTTAATTTTTATTTTTTGTTTTGTAGCCTGAGACCCAGTTGGCACCAAGCAAGAAGAAGGCTTAAGCTCTAAATTATGTCAAGACAACAGTTTTGTTGCTATGTTAATTTTGCTTCCATTATTTGTATCAGATATTTGTAGGTAATTTGGGAACACGTGGTTTTTTATCATGATAGAATACTTCAACTTTACCCATTGACTATTCACTACTTGAGTATCTAAATAGTTAAATATCTATGGTTTGCAGAACATAGTCATTTAAAATGTGCATACTTTAAGTGTGGATATAATGTTGGTCTTTTAAAATGTTTGCCGAAAAATAATTGCACCATGCTAATGTGTCCTTGCTCCTAATACCTATTAAGATTATCGATAAAATATTTGCTTGTATCAAAACAAAACAGTGTACGTTAGTTAAAAAAATTCAATTGAATTTACTCACGGGTAGAATTTTCTCTTTTATCATTCCGGTCATACCAATAGAAACATTTTTTTGATTAATACCAATATAAACTTTAAGGTATATGTTGTATATTAATTATATAATATGATAAGATGCAATTGTAAGTGTGATTGGTGTGATGGATTTTATAATAAGTACCCGTTAAATATTTGTCTAAACTGGATCTGATTGGATCAGTTTTTTTGTCGACCTATATTGTTGATGATTTTCTCCATGCAATATTAGGGGAAGCATTGAACTATGCAAGTATTTTGAAAAATACTTACGTGTATACTCTCTAATCGTTTGTTTGCGGCGTTCCCAGTCAATTAAACACACGTTGTTTTGTAAAGTAAAAAACAAACGTTGCCACTGAAACTTAGATTGATATATTCGTTCCTAAAATGTCTCGCTATCTTTGTAACTCATTTTATTTTCATACCGAGAAAACTTATATTTTTGGAATGACAATAATAATGTGTTTGCAACTTTTTTATGTGACAAATTAATACTGAAAACTGCATCATGTGCCAATGTCAGCTCATCCCAAAAATAAATATTAATTCGTGTTTATTCTCTATTCGAGTCGGTCTCTCGAATTGTCAATCCTACGCCCACCAAATTTGTAAACAATTGAGTAACCCACCAAATTTGTAAATGATCCGCGGACTCATATATGTCTATGAAATTACCAATATTTCAAAAAATCTTTCACTATGTCAAATGTTACTTATATTTGTTTTTCTATCAAACATGTACACTTAAAATGTCAAGTTAGTCGTACTATATTTAACCACTTAACAACTTTAAAAACGGTAGTTGACAAATGGACTTGTATGAGTAACATTTGGGACAATGTGAGGGACGTGTATGAAATACTCGTAGTTTCAAGAATCTATTTTAGAGCGTCTTACAAAGTGAGAGACAAATTTAATGATTTAGTCTCATACCATTGTCTAGTAGTCTAGAAAACATTTAACAATAATAGATGAAGCTTGCAAATAGATTCAATTTATAATGAATTTTACAATCAATTGAGATATGTTAAGAAACTTCAAAATTGCGCATTTAATTGGACATGGATAGACTAGAAAGAATATGTTCCACCTACCATACAATAACAAGGGAAAATCAAATACAAATCTCAAGTGACTGTTTATTACAAATGGGGCAGTGCCAAGCGCATGAAATTTAAACGCACGTTCAATCCTACCCCAATGTAAATAACAAGAGCAATAATGAAATTGAAAAACAACTTTCTTCATCTCAAATGTTGAAACAGAAAATAATTGAAAAATAAGGAGGTACAAGTAGCACCGCAAATGCAAAATTATTGTATAATGATCATCATTTCGCTTAGACAAAAAGTTGAAAAGACAAACGCTAAAAGTAGAAATAACATAACATCGCTGGGAAAGAAACATAAAAGTTATTTTATATAATATAACCTTAGAAAACTAAACAAACATATTTGTCTTTGGGCCTTTGGGGCAATGATGCAACTATTGAGATTGTAACAGTCTCTCTATTGCTAGTTGAAAATTATTTCCAAACCCTTGTATCATTAACGTTCGGAAACTTATTATCATCAGCTCCAAGGAAAGTGTGGAAGTAGTTCTATGTGACAAGCAAATAGCATACATGAAGCAGTTCCATGCTCAGGATAATGACTTTTGAAAATACCCTAGCAAATAAAACACCATATTACAAAATACCAAGTGACATGGCTTGAAAAAAATAGATAACATAAATAAAATACTGGATTGATGTTAGCTATGGTTTAAAGTAGTTAAAAGATAATTATGGTTAGGTGAAATTTTGTTAGATTAATTATATTAAAAATATTATATAAAAATGTATCAAATTTTAATTGTATATAATTTTTTACTCTATTGTTTAAAGTTTAATATTTTTATTTAATTATTTTTTTCTTTTTTGAGTTCACGTAATTCTCGACATAACTTGAGAGTAATAATTATTTAGATGTATTTACTTTTGACACAAATCCTTTCTTCATCTTCTTCTCCACTAAAATAGGTTCATATCAATTCTGAAAAAACATAAGGGAAACATTTCTATCAAGGAACTCAATGATATGACTGCCATTAAAGCTGAAGATATATTGACAAATCTTCAAAGCTTAGAACTGATTCATTACAGAGAAGGGCAGCATGTCATTTGAATCGCCATCTCAAAGTGGCTGGTAGACGAGGTTGATGTGTGCAAATTGATTTGAACAAAGTTGATCATCAATGAACTACATCTAACTTCTAACATGATATAAGTTTAAGACCACTCTTTTTACCTTTTATTGAATTTCAAATTGTCATAGCCTATTTTATTGAGAATTAGAAGGATACGATCAAATCTAAAATTTCTATGTAACTTTCAAAATTTTAAATATAGAATATGCAAAATAATTACAAAATTATAAGATTGGAGGTATGGTAGTAGAGTAAAAAAATTTAAAAGTATTCAAACTAATATCAATTAATTCGAGGTAAAAGTATTTGACCTAAATTTTAATTAGTCTCCCTCTCTTTAATATCTCTTGCTCTTTTTATCTCTCTTTAATATCTTTTTTTGCACTCCATACTATAATATCATGTCAAAAAATTCCACTGTGCAAACCTCTGATCAATTTTTTTTATTCCTTTGTCTTGTTCCATTAATCGATTTTGTATAAAATGTTGAGTTTGTTAAGGAGTATTTTAAAAAAAAAATTAAAAAATAGACATGCTTATTGTTGTAGTTAATAGTTATACAACTAGTAAAATATTTGATGAAGTATGTAGAAAAATATAGAGAAATTTACAAATGCTATTATTAGTGTTGAAAATGACTTATCAAATGGAGATTAAATATGTGTTGGTTCAAAAATGTCAAATTTGTAGAAAAATTAATGTGATAAAAATCTATGTGCATGACACAACAATAATTGATTCTTTCTATGGATCTTTTTTATAATTCTTTAATTTTTAAAATGGAAAAATTTGAGTAACATGACACAAATGAGATTTTTTTTAGATTTTTATTTAGTATTAAAAAACTCGAGTCATTATTTGGTAATAATTTCAAACTACTTTTCAAATATCTTAAAATTTATTAAAACATAATAACTAATAATTTTAATGGAGAAATTTTAATTGAAGAATATAAATTTGTTAAAAATATTTTAAAAGTTGGATAAAAATCAAAATTTATGGTATCGAGAGAAAACTAATACGAGAGCACCATGTTTTTAGTTTGTCCAAACCACAAAATTCGCATTAAAGTACTGAAAATAACATAAGCTTGTCAAAATAACCAAATGTAAAGTACTCTAGTTCTATAATTTTAGGAAGCTCGTTTTGCATAATCAATACCAACATAAACCTATTTTAAGTCCAATGAATGATTAGGATGAATTCTTTACAAAAATACATGAAATAAAATTTTAAAAATGTGATTATGTAATTGTGAGTGAAAACCAAAACTAGTAGAAAATGATATTAGAGAGTGAAAATGAAAAAAAAAACAAAAAGAAAGAGAAGAGAATT
Organism: Cicer cuneatum; assembly: GCA_037974295.1. Classification (NCBI taxonomy): domain Eukaryota; kingdom Viridiplantae; phylum Streptophyta; class Magnoliopsida; order Fabales; family Fabaceae; genus Cicer; species Cicer cuneatum. The sequence continues at coordinate 10,370,422 of JBBPBO010000005.1, forward strand.
TATATTAGCTATAAAACTTTAATGATTTTAATACCAGATAATAATGTGTTTTTTTATATCTCCAAAAAAAAAGTGTTTTTGTCTACATAACAATATTTTTATAAATAAAACTTAAAATAAATAAAGGTAAAAGTGAAATAAAAAAATTATATTATATTCCATTCTGATTACTTTGCGAATGTGGATCGAATAATATTCCACGTGTTTAATCTTGATAGGACCACACACGTGTTTACTTATTTGTGATTGATTCAGCGTGCGTGTTTATGGTACTGATAGAGTTATCTCCTTAATTAAAATTAAAATTATCGAGTCCAATGTTAAAGAGAAAGAAAGAGTAACAAAAAATTCACACAGAAATTTAAACTTCGATCGACCATCACCTTCACCACTCACTCAGAAGAGGTTCTTCGTTTCTCTGTCAAAAGGTATCGTCACATTTTTACTTTCATTTTGTTTTCATTGCAATTCTCGGTTGGCTAACGAGTTTTTAGGGACACACTCATTTTCAATTATAACTTGATTTTGTTATTATAATGTAATGTAATTTAATAACGCCACAATAGATCCAGATCTGGTTTAAGGTTTTAAGTTTTTAGGTTTTAAATAAAGTTCTGACGGTGAGCCACCGTAATTTTTAGAAGCTACACTCTCCAACTTTTGCAAAATCACGGTTGTCAATCCCACCGTGATTCTACACATATGCTGATTTTGACATGTTTGAATGATATTGACTATTGACTGAAATTAACATTTTTTCTATAATTGATTCTAATTTTAAGCTAGGATAGCTTTTGACTACAACCTTGTTTTTTTCACTCAAATTTATTTACATGAACGTGAATCCCTTTTGATTCAACTCACTTTTAACTATAATTAATTCATTCAAAATCAATTTTGGTCTCTGCAAAATCAAAATCAAATGTACGTTCATTTTTGTGTTAGTAAATGCAATATTAAGTATTAGTTTATTTAGTTGTACGCACACCAGAATTTTGTGTTACTTCACAGGAACATGTATAACCCCTTTCAGGACTTCAAAATTTCCTTGTGTTTATGTGCTTTTTATTAAGTACTAGTGTTTTTTGTATTTATTTCTTGGTGGTTGAGTATTTTCCCTTGATTATCTTTGTTTCATTAGATGGATTGGGAAGGACAAAAGCTGGCAGAGCAACTGATGCAGATAATGCTGCTTGCATTTGCTGTGATAGCATTTGCAGCTGGATATTTCATGGCTTCATTCCAAACAATGATTCTCACATATGCTGGTGGTGTGGTTCTCACCACATTAGTTACTCTTCCAAATTGGCCCTTCTTCAACCACCATCCTCTTAAGTGGTTGGACCCAAGCGAGGCGGAAAAGCATCCGAAACCACAACCATCTGTGAATGTAACTACAAAGAAGAAATCCATTAAAAAGTAGGCTTGTTTTTCATTTTGCTTATGTTGGTATACTAGTACTTCTTTGAAGTTTGTAGTTGATGCTTTGACAGAAATTTGTATTTCTTTCCCTTCCCCCTCAGCGCTGTTAAAATACAATGTACTTTACTTAGAGTACAACAATATTTTGTTTTCTTTTGGACATTGCTCGTCTCAGTACCTTGATGCCTGTTTTTTGTCTCTTGTTTTCTGTCAGACATTGACATTTTCTATTGAAGACGTGTTCGAGTGTCCGACATTGTGTCTATACGTCTTCCTAACTTGTTTTAATCTCTTTTAGATATTGATAATACAATGGTTCATACCGACATTTGTCTTCTGATTCTTGTTTGTGTCCAAAGTCAATCCCTAGCATAACTTAATTGATTTGGGATTTAGATAGAAGACTTTTGTAATTCTGTTACATATAAAAAGCTGAGAGAAACTTCTCTTGTTCAAGTTTTAATTTGTAATGTATTCTTCATATTTTGACATCACTCCTAGTATGTGTGTCTGTGTGTGTTTGGCTGTAACCCCAAATGAACAATGCAGACATGCAGTGTTCATTGCAAATTGCAAATTACAAATGAGTCAGTGATATTGATGACTTCAGTGAGGTTGCCTGAAATGACCAAAATCTGTGGCAGTGACAGTGTATAGTTTTTTGGGGGGCAACTATAGTTATTATTAAATTTGTTTCGTATATCTTTTTTTAAAGTTTAGATTTGATGACTAAGCATTGGAGTTTGAACTCTTGGTATGTTATTACTTTCTTTGGGATTCTTTTTAGGCTTTCTTTGGATTGATGGAATGTGATGAAATGAGATGGAATGGAGTATGATTTCATTGTTTGGATTATTTTAAACTCTGGAATGGAGTGGAACATAACAAGATTCATTCCATCCTCTTTCCTTCTTTTTTTTCCCCCTTCAATTTAGGGTGTGTAGGATAGAATCAACTCATTTAGACTTGGTTTGGGGTTAGGAGGAGAAAATAGGAGTGGGTGGGCTTTAGATGAGGAGAAGCCTTATGATTACCATTTTTTTTTTAATGAAAGAAAAATGATTTGGGGAATTTTTTAAAGCTTTTTTAAATCCTCCTAAGTCCTCACCGAATCATTTTGGGTACTTTCAAATTTGTAGTAATAGTTCTATGAAGATAAATAAATGTATATGTAAGGTGGGGACTATCCTCTAATCCCATCCTCCTCACTCTTCTTTTCCCTCAATGCCCTTCGTTCTCTATCCCATTGTACTCCCTCCTATACTACCAATCTAAACATGCTCTGAGGAAATTGTCCTAGTTGAGATATACAAGTATCGTGAATTAAAAAATCACAGATAAAAATCAAGAAAAAAATGAGTTGTATCAATCATAACTGATTTTGTTGAGTTTTAGTAGAACCACTATTAAAAACGATGAACTTGTCATTTGTACGTTTACCAACAAAATTAATGGCTAATTTTATCAAACAATCAAATTCAACCAATTAATTTGTCTTTGAAAAGCTACGAGCTAATCCTTTATCAATTTGCTTACCTTTTTATCAACCAATTGTTGACACAAAGAGCTGAAGAGTATAACGTCAATTAGAAACTCTGTTTGGATGAGATAATTTAGTATCATTTTAGCTTAACTATTGTTCACAAATTTAAATTTGAATTATGTGAATGTAACAATATTAAAAAATTTGAAGAAGAGTTTTTGTTGATCTAGTGGTCTAATTGACTTGAGGGTTTCGCATAAAAAATTGCACATCCAGAGAAACACAAGTTATGGTTTTTTCTCTTCACATCTAAACAAGACAAAATGAGATTTTTTTGTTTTCTATAATCTATATCTTTCTAACTATTTTTTTCTCAAAACAAAGTTAAAAGTTAGTAAGATTGAGACAGCACCAATAAAATGGGAACCATCGTTCACCATACACATGGCAGGTAGGCATGCAACATTATGGGTCATAGAAACTTCCAAATTAATTGAACCACATAACGAATGATATGGCTATCATCCCATACATTATTATATCCTCTGCTATGTTATCAAACATTAATCCGATTCTTTTGGAGCGATTGGTTTTTATTAAGCGACACGTCTTAATTACAAGTCTAAAGAACCAAAATCTTTCATATTCTAGTGGGCCTAGAAACATATATATATACATGGATCAAAATACTTTTAATAGTAACAAATTATAAAACTTTTCTTTTTATTTATGTTTTATAGTGTTTTCCATACGTAACCATATAAACGATGAAAGAAGGGATGATTTAAAATATATCTATCTAGCCAAATTGAACCATGTATAAATATATTAATTAGACAATGATTAATACCGGTTCTCGAATGTAGAAGTCAATGACCCTTCTTAATAGTAATGTTTTAGACATATCAATGTTAGTTTGTCAAAGACTAAAGTAAAGAAAATAAATATGAACTCTTCAAAACTTATACTAATCAAACCAACACATTTGGGGCAAAATCTCACTCTTAATGACATAATTATGAACTTTTACTACTTCTAAAAGGACAGTATTAACGCGGTAGATATTTTAAAATATAAATAAAATTACGTAAGAGAAAATAAATGTATTTAAGATATTGAATTAAATATATTTATTTTTTTAATTAATTTTTATATATCTATGAGAAGTGGTGCAATTATTTGCGGAGGAGAGATACAAAAGCATTTTTGGATAAGTTGTAGTGACGAGACACATCCGATTGCGTCGATCTCATGTCATCTATCAAATTAAATAACTGCCAAATTAATTTGTCAACGATCCTTTTTTCTTTCATCTTATTTTATTTCTACAGACTTTCTAATTTTACTCTTTTTTATTTTTCTTCTTGTTTTTGTCAACATCCTTTTTACCATATTCTACTCAATTGTGCCTAGATTGCGTGGGAAAAATTGGTCCAAATTAGTGTGATTTGGATTTTAACATTTACTCCCTCGTCCAAAATTAGGTGACAATTGACTATTTTATATTTATTAAGAAAAAAAAATTGTGATTTATTAAATCATCCTTATCAATCACACACACACACACATATATATATATATATATATTCTATTTATTATAAATGTAAAGTGAATAATATTAACTGAATCACATAATATTAATTAATAAGTACAATTAAAAACAATAATTAAAATTGTATTTCAAATTAAAATCGACGGTCTTTTAAAACAAATTTATTTTACAAATGTGATACTTGTCGTGGGACAAATAGACTATTAAATCACTTAATTTGTTTTTGCAATTTTTTTTTGAAATTAATCATTCTTGGAAGTTTTTATTTGTTTGAATATGAAAATAATTTAAAAATTATTTCAAATGAGATGTTTTAGTAACTTCTGAATAAAAACTTTTTTTTATAATTATTTTTTAAAAAAAAATTTCATTACGATAATAAACACAAAATAATTTCTATTTTTCTTAAAAATCTTTAAAATTAATATCGAAAAATTTATTTGTAAGTTATACAAGAAGTCGATTATTTGTAAGTTAAATCATCAATTTTAATACCACCGGTGAATTATGATAGAATCATAACATATTGAAAGATTATTTTATTGAATTATGTGCATTCATGTAAGTAGTTTGAAAATTTCGTAAAATTTTAAAAGCAATTGATACATTCTTTTTTACTTTATTTATAAACAAAAATTGATAGAAGAAAATTGATATAATTTTAAATTAAATATATTAATTTTATTTGATTCATTTTTATTTATAAATAAAGTCGAAGAAAATATTTGTCTTTTTATTTATATTATATTATATGTGTGTATGTATATTCACATTTTCAATTCAATATGTATGTAAAACTTAGTCACATTTGATACAAGTGAGTTGACAAATGCACATTTTATCTCAAAATCTGGTCACAATAGGTTTATGAATTTAGTTATTTTTATATTGCTCAACATATTCAAAGTACAAACATTTTAGTTATAACTTATTAAATAAAAAGTCATCGACTAAATCAGAGTCCATCTTTAACATTGTATAAACCATTTCTTACAAGGTTATCTAAAATTTTATATTTATACTTTTATGTTTAAATTACTTAAATTATAAAATTACTTTTTAATTCCACAAATATATCTCTTTATTTTCTCCTTATCTTCACGTTTATTTGGGTAGACGAGTTTAGTATAGTGATTCCAAAATTATAAATATGATTTTACATATAACTTTCATTAAACATTTACATATGAATTTGATTGAATTTGTAGAAGTAGTTAAAATTTATAAGGAAAAAAATATTTGTATTAATTTTTTTTTTTGAAAAAGGAATAATTAATAATTGTGACAATGTTGTAAAAACTAAATTATATATGTTTATATGATAATTGTGGTTTGTGTGGTTTAATATATGTTAATCGAGTTATGATGAAATCTGACTAGATCTGATATGACATATATTAATAGATATATATATATATATATATATATATATATATTATGGTGTATGTTGTTTTAATTTTGAGTTCTATAATCGGTGTATTTTATGAGTTAAATTGTGGTTGTTGGTTTATTGTTGTGGAGACGTATGTTTAAGTCTAATATGTGAAAATAACCATTTTTTCTTGTTGCATGAATTAATATAACCAAATGAGATACACCATGTAGATTGATATGTGTAGATTTTCACCGTATCATGTGGATTGATATGTGTATATTGACTAAAATTAATGTTATCAATTTTTTTAATTATTAAAATTGTACTTTTTTTTATTAGGCTCAATTTTTAATATTAGAATAGGTTTCAAATATCTTTAAGACGAACCTGAACCAAATACATCTTTGTAGACCAAATTATAATCTAGATGTTTATTATAAAAAATTGGAGGGAATAATTTATTAAAAAAATTTACAAAAACAATGACTATAATTATAAAATAAAAGAAATTTTCCAACCTAAATTCTAACTAATTTTTAATTATTAAAAATGTCAACCAAAATTTGATTTACTACCTCTCTTCAATATATTTTTATAAATTTACAATTTAAATTTTTTACAAACAATACAATATTATACTTTTTATTTATCCATTAAAATTTTAAAAATTTGACCGCTCCAATGTTCTGGTTCAAGATTTTGTGTGTAAGATTAGAAAGAATGAGACAAAAGGACACCAATATAGCAAATACAAGTTTAGCAACACAAATTATCTACATTGTACAATGTGATTGGATTTTTGTTTAAAAGTATTTTACAATGTGAATATATATTATTTTCATCTCAAATATTGGTTAAAAATACAATAATTAGAAGAAGGAGATAAGTCATTTTATCAAACTATTTATCTTAAATAATTGATGAATTTTTTATTATTATCAAATACAAAATATAATAATAGTTTGAAAGTTGTGTAGATAGTAATTATTGATATTTAAGAAAATATAATTAAAGTTGCAATGAAAATTGTGAATATGTAACATTTATTTTGAGAAAATATTTTTTTGTAAAGTAACATTTAACGTGAGATGAATGGAGTATTAATTAAATTTGCTTTTAACTTAAATATTTTAAGATAATTCTTTTAAATCATGTCATTAAATTAATGTATTTTTTATTTTGCCGGTGCTTATTATTAATATTATCTCTAATTTTAATGATTTTTTATTTATCTAGATTTAATATTTTTAATGCTACAGCCACAGGTTTATTATAATTATTATCCATTGAGTGCATTTTCTTTATAACGTCATTGAGTGTATAATTTTCTAATTTAATGAATAATTAAATACGTAAGATATATAACGAAAGACGTTACAATACTTTACAAGGATTTATTTTCTTTCCTTTTTTTGATGAAACACGGTTTTAGTGAAGATAGGATTTTGTCAAAGCTTCAAAAAGTACATTTCAATAATTTGATAATACTTTCCTTTTTGACAATAAAAATAAGATGCAATGCAGTTACTCGACGATCATGAATCATTGTGGAATTATTCTACACAAACATTTAATCGTGTTATATATTATGTAGATAATTATGTATATATTTTTACTAAAGAAAATACACTGAGAGGGGAAAAAGTTTCAACGCATAAATTTCAATTAAATTACTACCACTAATAGTATAAGAGAAGAAAAAAAGCATCATGACCAATGTAATAATTAAATAAATAGCTTTAATAGTTTATTCCAAAAATGGTCCCACGATAAATTGCTCTTGAAAATAGTGAAACTCAATAATATACTCTCTCCGTCTTAAATATAAACACCTATAACATATTTTACCTATAACATATTTTACGTTCTTTGTATTGGGCTTTTCATATTGTTACTATTGATTTTTTATATTTGAATTTTTTCAATACACCCTCGTGCTCAATACTATTATGTTTAATATATGTAAATAAATGGTTGATGGTCGATGACCCAATCGACTAAGTTCGGATATCAAAGTTCAGATATCGTCTTAGATTTTTGTATCGATTTTAATTAATTTATTTTCATAAAATCAGTTTGTAAAGTGATAAGTGTCATTTTTTATAAATTAGCATAAAACTTTATATTTTATTAATATGAAATTTGAGTTTTTTGAAATAAAATTAATAGTATTAATTAGTATTATGTTTGAAAAGATAATAAATACTTCTACTACATTGAAATAGAAACTTATATTTATGAACACTTTTTTTTAAAATTTAATTTATATATATTAAGATTTTTTACACGTATATTAATTACAACAGTTAAATTATTAATAATGTTTGACTTTTATCATAATTATTTATAAAATCACACATAATTAGTCGTAATTTGCCAATATGTGTAAAGCATTTTACAATTTGGGAATAGGCCGGGCTAAGATTTGCTAGGTCGGAGTCTGACATGTCAAAAAGTCAAGACCTAAGCCTGAGTATCTGTCATAAGCATATTTTTTATGTATGAGTTCGACCTTAATATAAGTTTGATATGACTTTTTACTCTACTTAAAAATCTATTTTATTTTAACATTTTTGAATAAATAATTAAATATATCTTTAAATAGATTAACGAGTTAATATGTCAACAAAATTAAGTTTTATTTTGATATTTAACACGACATTTTGAAAAATATGACTTTATGCACATCCTACTTAATTATATTTTATAATAATACATTTAAATATGTCAAAAACTAAAGAAAGTTAATATACATAAATTACTAAAAGTTGAATATCTAACAAAAAAATTAAATTTAATATAATAATTATAATAGTATAAAAATATTATTTATATTTATTTAAATAGATCGACCTAATAAACTTAAAAAATTTATTATGTGTCGTATAATGTTACTTTTTTTTAACTAAATAAGCTTTTATTATAAGCCTTCTTTTATAAAAAAATCTAACTTACATTAGGCCTGACGTAGGCCCTATCAATCCGCTTGGTATATTTCCACTCATAGTGATAGTGCATGGAAATTAAATCTAATTTTTTTTAATGATATTTACAATTAGAGACGAAAAATGTATATAATATATACATTTCTATTTATTATGAAATAAGAGCACAAGCATAAATTAGAATATCGTTAAAAAACGTATTCACAATTAGTATCGAAGATTACCTTTGTAATTATAATAATAAGCGTAACTTTTGTTATTATAATTATGAAGACGGAAAAAGCCTCCAAATATTTTCTTATACAATATTTGGAGTCGTCATTTTGTCATATTAATTTTTTAAATATTTTTATTAATATTTAAATAATAAAATATGAATGTATTATGTCTTTAATTATAAGTATTAGTGAAGAAAAAAAATTAATATAAGTATGTTTTTAATTTATTAAATATATTTATTATTTTCTTTTAAATATGTTATTTATTAATAATATTAATTTATTTTAAAATATAAAAAATCAAATTTAACATAATTAAATACAAATATTATTTTAAAAATATCAAGACATAATGTAAATTCATTAACTATCTTCCCAATTTTTTTAATAAAAGTGAAAAACAACTAAGACTTGCTATAAGTGAGGAAGGTAGAATTTACGCCTACACACTACTACCTACAGAACAAATCTTTTCAATTAATAACATAATAAAACAGTTAAATGGAATGAACGTGTGGAAATTGTTTACATTTCCACTTTAAATGCACAGTTACTAAATTCATAAAATAAAAAAATTTGAAACAATTAGATCCTACCACAAGTGGATAATTGAGTTGATGATTAAAGAATTTTCATCTCCAATGGGAAACAAATCAGTTTTTATCTTGAATTGATTGTTATCAACACAAGACACAAGTTGGATTTAGGGTGAAAACAAGTAAGGATGACGTGGCTTTGTCAGTGTTATCCTCTCTCCGACCGTTTCGGTACTAAATAAATAATTTTTTTATTAAAATAAATAAAAATCCTAACTTACGTGCTTATTACATTACACTACCACCATATCTATCTATCTATCTATATATATTACATTGCATTTGTATTTACCATTCACAAATCTCATTCATTCATTCTTCTTGTAAGTACGTTACTTAATTCCTCTTTTTTTTCTTTTTCTTCTCTTCTAGTATTATTCAAAATTCAAATTACTAAATAGATCATCGCGATAATATTTTATTTCGTCTTTTTATTTTTCATTATCGTGAAAACTTCATCCATCCTTGCAATTAACTCAACCACAACGAAAATTTGTATATTTCTTATCACAATTTATGATCACTTTGTGCTTCTCTTTAATTTCCTAATGTTAAAACAACAACAAGTGTTTATGATCTTTCTTGATGCTGGACCTTCGTTACATGTCAAATTCTTAATCTTTTTTACCTTTAGAATTATGGTGTTGTTTACAGTTATTTAATATACAGATTCTTGTACCGTTGATGTATCCCTGAAATTGTTTAGTGATGTCACTGATGTGTTTTTTTGTTTTCATAGTGTCTAAAATTACGGTGGTTCTCTTCAGTTTGCCAATCCAAAACCAAACATTGTATTAATATTACTTTTTACCAAAAAATAGGTTCTCCTTTCTTAGTTGAATATATTTTATGTTATGTTCACTCTAATTTTTCTAAATGTTGATGTACTCTTTTTTCTCCTATTAGTTGATTTATTCATTAAGCTGATATGAGACTTGAAGAGAGTGGAGGTTACAGTTGGCTAAGGTTTAGCGTGTTCTATTGCCTATACTGGTAATGATGACTTTACAATTTGGTTATTCAACATTGATTATTTTAAAAAAAAAATTGAATTATAACAAACAACCTTTTATGTTATAGATTTCCAGGCAATGTGTGAGAGAAGATACAACTGTGGAAGGTCAAGTTATAATTTTCACAAACTAAACAAGAGGGATTATTATTGTAGGAGTAGAAGTTCTGTTATGGAATTTGAATCAAATTTGACAAAGCATAGAAAGTCATCAGCAACATCTTGTATGCCTTGGTCTTGTAGAATTCCAATTGGTGAAAGATATCATGAACTTCTTTAATTGGTTGATGCTCAATAAGACATTTTCATATTGTTTTGGTTTGATTGATTGATCACAAACAAAAAGTTCACTACTTGTTTGTTCATGATATATAAAGATTGTGTGTAATTGCTGATTTGAAAAAATGCCTGGTTTTGTTGCTGGCAAGAAGAGATTTTCAGAGACAAATTTTGCCAATTTGGTTAATCAAGATAAGTCAACTCTTTTGAAAGAACATCAGAAGGTTCTAGATGATGTTGATGATAGCCCTATTCTTCCTGGGCTACTTGATGATGTTTCAAAGTATTGTCTTGCGCTCGTGCCTCGTTCGGACTCACCAGCTATGGGGAGTGTCTGTAAGAGATGGAGGCAATTTATTCAAGGTGAAGAATTCATAACGGTAAGAAAATTGGCCAGGCAGGTTGAGGAATGGCTGTATATCTTAACAGCAGATAGTGAAGGAAAAGGAAGTCATTGGGAAGTTATGGATTCTTTTGGTCATAATCGCCGATCGCTTCCACTAATGCCTGGTCCTGGGAAGGCTGGGTTTAGTGTTGTGGTTCTTAATGGAAAGCTTCTTGTTATGGGTGGATATTTATCAATTGATGGAACTGCTTCTGTCTCAGCAGAGGCTTACCAATATAATTCTTGCCTCAACAGGTATGTTTTTATGCTGCAAGCCTTGATAACTTATTACATATGACAAGATAATTCCAGCTATGAAATTGAGTTAATGGAAGACCTATTCATAGTTTATGAAACTTCATTTAATTATTGTGCTTATGAAAATATGACATGGGGAACTGTTCGATACTTGTAATTTGAATTTGCATAAACTATTTTTTATTGAATAAGTTTAACTAGAATAGTTTAATATTTACTATTATTACATTTTTGGGACTCCAGTTTCATAATTCCTGGATTGGTTCCTGCTGGCAGATATACTTGTTTAAAGTTTGTAATTGCTATTGCAGCTGGAGCAGATTGTCAAACATGAACATGGCTCGGTACGACTTTGCTTGTGCAGAAGTCAATGGCTTGGTTTATGCAGTTGGAGGATATGGAGCAGAAGGTGACAGTCTCTCCAGCGCTGAGGTGTATGATCCGGATACTAACAAGTGGGCGCTGTTTGAGAGCATTCGTCGCCCGAGATGGGGTTGCTTTGCCTGTGGATTTGAGGGGAAACTCTATGTAATGGGTGGAAGGTCAAGCTTTACAATTGGAAATTCTAAGTTTGTTGATGTTTACAACCCTGAAAAGCATAAATGGTGTGAGATGAAAAATGGGTGTGTCATGGTCACCGCTCATGCAGTACTGGGAAAGAAGTTGTTCTGTATGGAGTGGAAGAATCAACGGAAGTTATCGATATTCGATCCAGAGAATAATTCATGGAAAATGGTACCAGTACCTTTGACAGGGAGTTCAAGTGTTGGTTTTAGATTTGGGATATTGAATGGTAAGCTTTTGCTGTTTTCAATGAAGGAAGATCCTACATATAGGACTTTGTTGTATGATCCGAATGCTGCAGCGGGATCGGAGTGGGAGACTACTGATATAAGACCATCTGGTTTATGTTTGTGCAGTGTAACAATCAAGGCTTGAAAGGGTTTTAATGCGCCTTTGAACTTGAGACCTTGACAGAGTTGGCAATGGAGCTAGTGTTCTATGTTGTTTTATTAGTACTTGTGATGATTGTAGTGCTAAATGGTTTGGGAAAAAAAGTTGTTACCAGAATTTTGGTTGCAACATAAGGTTTTTTATGTCTCTGTGATTGTAAAGCGATCGTGATTGAGATCACATTACCTATATTTGATTGTGAGTTAAAATATTGAAAGTGATGAGTGTGTCTTTGGGTTATGTATATATCAGAGATTTTTAATCGAGAGCTTCTACTTGTTAGTGTTAGTATATAAGCATAAACTGCAGAGTTTAGAGTTTATGAGACTTGTATAAAAATAATTTCGCTTTAATTGAGACCTTCTACTTGTTATTGATAGTATATAAGCATAAACCGTAGTGCTCAGGAGACTTGTATAAAAATAATTTGGCTTTAATTGAGAGCTTCTATTTGTTATTGATAGTGTATAAGCATAAACGGTAGAGCTCATGAGACTTATATAAAATAATTTGGCTTTATTTTATTTTTTGTATATATAAACAATTATATGTCTATGTTTTAAGTATTTAATAACATTATGAGTTCATTAATGGTCAAAATAAAGAGAGAACATGATACACTTATTTTATTCTACTCTAATATTTTGTTTAATGCACCAACTTAATACGATATATTAATCAATTTTTTAATCTTATCCTACTTGAACCTTATATTTCTAATCTTAGTTTAAACTAAATTATATTTCTAATCTTTAGTTTAAACTAAGTTAAAATAATCATTCCCCAACTTTATAAAAGTAAGAAATATTTTTCTTCTTTTTATCATTTCCCTTTTCCTCTCAACCGCCGGTCTTCTCTCCCTCTCTCTTTATTACTGCTCTCCTCTCCTTTACTCTTAACATTGTTGTTTTTCCCTCTTTTCATATTTGTCTTAATTTCTTTTATATTTTCTTATTGTGTTGATAAAATATTTTTTTTTTATTTCCTCTTATTTTTTATGAATATATTTCTTCTAATTTTCTGATTTATTTTGCACAATTTGATTTTTTTCTCTACAAATATGATTTTCTTTATAAACCCATGTTGTACTCGGTTGATGTTGTGTTCAAGATTGAAAAACCTTGATTTTTCCTCTTTTTACTCTCTACCATCAAAGACGTTTAAGGTTTTTGTTAATTGCTTTTTTATATAGTTACTAGTCAAAACATAAAATTCTACTTAAAATATAATTTTCTATAGTGTGGGACTTGTCCTTAAAATTCAATTTGACACATGTACTTAGTATCCAACAAGTATCGAGTATGAGTAAAACATAAACTGTACTTTTTCTCCTTTTCATTCAGTAGACCACTCTTTTTGCAAAACACAAGTTTCTCGTATTCTAGCTTGGACGGAATCTGATTAGAGAATTTCGTACCATGCACACACATGTAACCTATTCCTCCCATTCCATTGGGATTTAAAATGAGCAGAATGAAATGGAAAGGAATGAAGTGGAGCGGAAAGGAGCGAAGCGGAATGGAGCAAAATATTTCTTCCAATGTTTGGTTATTTGATGGCGGAATGAAACATAAAATGGAGAATTCCATCTCATACACCTCAAATTGGAGGGGAGGAAAATGAAGAGAGATGATGGAATGAGATAGAATAGATTCCATCATATTCCACTCCATTCCACTCATTTTTTAAAAATCCAAACAATGAAACCTCATTAGTTAGCACTCCATTCTATCATATTCCATCAATCCAAACAAAACCTTAGGTAGCTATGAACATCTAATGCTCTCTGGGATCTATAAATTAATTTTACATTTCAGCTATAACGCTGCAAATTAAATAATCTGCAGTGTTTACCCTAAATTGTGCCATATTCTTCTGCCATGATTAATACCACAAGCGATGTCCAACCCGTAAATGGATGTGCTCCTTTTCCCTTGCCTTTAATCTGATCGTACTGCTCCCAAAAAAATCCAGTTTGTTGATAGTTACGTACTATATTTCTGCAGTAAGGGGGAAATACATTGTTTTAAAAACCAACCAATAGCTTTAAACAAGATTCCAACACTTCCAAACAAAATCAATCATACCTAATTAAATTGTTTCTCAATTCTGTGTAGATAGCTTTGGCTCTATCCTGATATGGTCCATTCTCTGCAACATTCAACTTACAGATTAGTTTCAGGAAGCACTGAATAAAGTGGAATATCTGCAGATATACCTATGGAATAATGGTGGAGCGCTGCAAGAATTCTGTAATTCATGTTGATCCAAATGGGACCTCTCCAATACGGAGGATCGTGCTCTGTGTTGCGTTTCATGTACATGGAACTGTGGATTAAAAAAAAGAAATCTCATTTTTGGTTCACTATAATCAACATATGCTGAAGAAGGTCACTCAAATTAAATTAAATCCAAGGTTGTAGACCTTGTTTTGGCAAGAGAACGCAGTCCATAGTCAGTCCATAAGAGGCTGGTATTTGAAATGAGTTCAAGCTGCTTTTCCAGAATCCATGATCCCTGAATGATATAGTAGTATTAAAAAATGAATTTAATTGAAAAATCATTCAAACAAGGACTAACTTCTTAGCATAAAAATTCATGATATCAGAACTAACGTGCATTACTTACAGATGGAATGATTCTTCCCATGAATGGGAACAAACTAACATAACCAATGTGAGGAACCAATCTTAATACAGGCCTCTCCAAAACATCCCGAACAAGCTGACGAGAAGGATAATTTTGTCCTGTCTCAATTTCTTTCCATTTAAGTTGAACCTAGCACAGTTAAGTTTATGAGAAAAACGTATTCTCAGACTCAGAACAAAGAAGCCATGCATTGTTATCTTGTGAAGTAAAGCATCTAATACTAAGAAGAAAATACTGGGCCTATACCTTTTCTGTATGATTTCCAAAATCAAAGTAAGCGCCATATGCATCATCAAAATGCATCTGTATGGATGTGAAGCACAAATTACACATGGACATATAACAAAAGCAGCAACCAATTGACTTTATCGGCACCAAACAAAATTTTGATGAGTAAACTGCACAATTAGCTTTCGATTTTCTTTGCTTTATTTTCAATGTATCAAAGTGAATCAACTCTCGCAGATTAACACGGAATCTTCCTTAGACTACTATATACAGGCTGCAAAGTTGGAAATTTCAATTCAGAGGATAAATGGGAAAAAGTTGTTCCATGAATGTGTAGTGTGTTCATAATCAAACATTCATGCATTTATATGCAAGGGGCACTTAAGAAGTTCACATTCCTGAATAACTCCATATTAAAAAAGTCAGGCAAAACCTGGTTAACTTCTATTTTGAAGGTAAACTTAAAAAAAAAGTATGAAGTATTTAGTAAATATAGAAACAAAAAGAAAATCCTTTTCCAGAAAATAGTAATTTCTTATATCTGTTATTTCTAGATCCAATTACTCTGTAACTATGTGCAAAGTTTTCTTTTACTGTTTTTCCTCTCCGCTTAATGTTTACTCTCTTGCTCCTTTGCTGCATCACCAACAGCAGAGATGCATAGTGAAATATCAAGGTATGTACCAGCTCTGAAGAAATGAGCGAGGGAGAAAAGGTAAATACCTGGTTCAGTAACTCATGATCTGATAGCAAGTTAGCAGTAGAGCCATAATTCTGCATCATTTCGTTCAATGTGTCCATTAAATATGGTGATATAACTTTATGATGCCTACACTTATTTTACAATTTTTACCTTGCCAAGTCTGGTTTCATTATCTAACAACTTCTCAATGGAATGCATACACTCTGCTGCAAGTAACATCCAGCATCTAAGATCCAAGTGGCGTTCATCTGCACTTGGGTGTGAAGAACGTGGATAATCGTCCAATCCAGAGGACAGCGACTGAAAATGCCAAAAATAATGTTACTTAGGAGCATATAAGCACTGATGATCGTTTTATGTGATCCCTGATGTAATAGTACAAAGCACGACATAACTGCTAGTTAAAATTCAGGTTTCAGAATCATCCACTTCCCATGTTTATAATTTTCTAGTTTCAAGAAACAACAGAAAGCCATCGAATAGGCTCAAATCCTGTTTTTGAAATAGCTCCTATTGTATTATGTTAGTACAACCAGAAAAGAAAATAACCAAAAGTGGTGAAGTCAGAATAACTGTGTCTGCATCACTACGCTACAGTAGGTTTCCAGCCTGTTGTAGTAGCAACACATCAACAATTCTCACCTGCAGTTTCCTTAATTAGCTTGTGTTATAAGAATGTCAATGCTTATTTTTTGGTTAAGTTAATAGCCGTGTGCCCATATAATTCAGATTAAAATTGTGGACAAGTACAGCAAGAGAGAATGCATATTAGAACCTTGGGATTTAATTCCCGCATTGTTATGTTGTCTCGCCCATGCCAATAGTAGCTGCTCGTTTGTTTGCCTGGATTAATAGGAATGATAATTAAAAAAAAAATATATCAGAAAGGAAAATAATATATTTCCAGCACTCAGAAAGACCTCACATGCATTTATAGCATATACCTGATTGAGTTGTATTGAACCATTGGAACCATGCTTCCAATCGAACAAAAGCGCGCTCTAGAAACAGAGAGATCTCCCTTCTATCCTTTGCAGTGAACTCATTATTCTTCAAGCCAGTTATTATGTCTACAAAAACAAATTTTCAACTACTTTGGTTACGATATGATAGTAAAGAATTGGAGGGTGGAAGGAGAGCAACAAATAAACAGAAATAAATTCTTTTTATAGCATGTAACATAACTGCAAAGGGGAGTGATGAATTGTATACACATTATAAAATCTTCATGCCCCAATCATTTAATGCAAGTAATGAAAAGAGCATCATATGACCACATCTAGATTCATAGGGATAGATTTTGGGTTATTTTGCACAATAAATATCTCAAAAATGCAAGTATAGAAAATAGCTTCAAAGGCAAAAGGATTTGATCCAGCATTACCAAGATATTTCAACATCTATCAACATAACAAACTAATGTTAATCATGCTTCTGATCTAAGGTGACATTTATACATATACTTCATATAAATTGTCATACGTTCTCCATAAATTTATAACCCAGAATCATCTTAAGAATCACAAAATACAGATGCATGATTACTAAGTTAAAAATCAACATGAGATAGTTACAAGGATAGGCTAGCAGAGAGAACAAAAAATAACCAGGTGGGAGGTTAATAATCATCGCTTCTCAATAAATAGAAAATATAATCATGGAGCCTAGTCTATGGCTTGCTTGAACTCACAAATTGAAACACATTTGTTGCCTTCTTTTGAAATAATGATTCTTGTAAATCATAACTATAAAAGTAAGATAATAATATAAAAAGGGTAAATAGGGAAGGAACATTAACATATACCACTTAATGCTAAAAACATAGTTGGAGGATTTCCATTTGTTGGATGCTGAGGAACAAATTCGTCTGGGACCCTACTGCAAGTACAGAAGAATCTGTGTCACTAAGACAGATAAAAACATTAAATTTACTGTAATAATTTTGACAAAAGGTTGATGCTACACCTTAATGCTTCAGTCCCCAGAATTTGTTCACGTGGTATCCATCCATCAACATTCATCAAATCTAACCAGTGTCCAATGATATCCAATGAAATATGAAGATCCCAACGCCTGATTAATGTGCACAAGTGCAAATAAAGCACACTTTACAGACCATAGATGATATTTTTGTTGAATGATACCACTCAGTCTTGTGCAGTGAATACAACACAGCACTTAAAGAGAATTTCAATCAAAATCAACAATAATAATAATGACGATGACCCGGTGGTCATCAAGAACATTATTAGCCAGGAAACTGACCAGATTAGAAGTTGATGGAAACCTTCATCCCATAAAAATCCTCTTGGAAAGAAAGACCGACTTGGTACAGCTGTGTAAAGCTCAGCAGGCCAATATGATACATAATCAACATGTTCCCTAAACTGTCAAAGGAAAACAAGCCACTGACAGCAATTAACCAAAGAATATCAAAGACAACGCAAATAAATCCATATTGACAAAGTAACTGACGATAAAAACAATTGGGTCTAATTGGACTTCTATAATGTACCAGAAAATGTAAACCTATCAATCATAAGGATTTCTCTGAAAGGCTTCTATGCATGATAACAGTTGCAACAGTTTCCCCCTATT
The DNA here is from genome assembly GCA_037974295.1 of Cicer cuneatum. NCBI lineage: Eukaryota > Viridiplantae > Streptophyta > Magnoliopsida > Fabales > Fabaceae > Cicer > Cicer cuneatum. Next base: position 10,389,079 of record JBBPBO010000005.1, read on the forward strand.
TATCAAATAGTCTCTTCTTATGGTTAGAGATGCATCACGCACGCCACAATTTTCAAGTATAACTTTTTTCTGTTTGTTGCAACATAAAATAGTCTTTTACTCTTTATTTCTTATTTCATAGTGATTTCTGTGTTAAAATCCAGCACGATTTTCTAGTTAATTAGCTTGTCTTGTTTTCTGTAGGCATATAGTTCGTTTCTGGAAGCCCCTGAAGGAATTATCGATTTAGCAAGAATTCAGCTCTTTAATGGTTAGCAATCTTCTGCCTTGTACTTTTATTCTCTGTTGTCTCTAAATTTATTATTTACCAAGAGAAAATAAAACACATGAAAGATAACTATCAAATTTATGATATAATAACCATATGTCACATTATATCATATTAAAGGGTAGCATACTCCTCAATAAGGACTAAAACAAACTAAAGTAACTTACATTAAGGGTTCTTGACAGAGCAATTTTTGACTGACCATAGAAGTAGCCGATGCCACCTAATAAGCTTCCAACAGCAGCCTTACCAACAGACATGGATTCTGAATCCACCTGGAAATCCACTATTACGATAAAGAATTTACTTCTACCAAGCATAGACTTCTAAATGTATTTACTCAATCATATGAAACTCGAGAGATTCAGAATACATTGAAAGACCAAACCAGGATAATACATCATTGATTTAGATAAAAGAAATAAAAGTATAAATAAGTCAAAGGACAATAAACTTGGTACCTTCTCAGTCAAATTGAAAATTTTCTCAATCTTTTCATCAAATACTTGTTCTTTATATTTCAGTTCATTGGACAGTGAAGCTCCTAACATTGAACAGACGAACAAACAATTACACAATGACTTAGAACATTGTTGTTAAATAAATATTAGTAGAGTAGCCAGTTCTCTAAATAAATAATTAACATGAAACATCCTAAGAGTTAAAACCCAAAAACGAATTTGAACGCGAAGTAAACATATGAACGAACACATGTAAGAAAAACAATTGTATAAATCCCCATTTGTCCATCAACTTTAGAAGGTTTTCAAAGCAAGAACAACTCTTGCAACAAAGTAAATAGTTAAACTGTTCTCCCTTTTCATGAAAGCACATAAATATACACACCATATTTTTAAGAAAAACACTATACAAAGTGGTAAAAACCTGTAAGACTATTGATGCGCTCTTCTGCTCTTGAACTTTCTGAATCAGTTCCAGAGATAAATACAATATCTGTAGTGAAAGGAAAGCCACCAATAATCTGCAGCATGAAGTATAAATAAGGTTTAAATATGTCCCAGTAAAATGAGTGAATTTTTTTTTTGGTCTATGTAAAAAAATTTCTTTGGTTTTCATCCCTCTTTGAAATTGTTGTTGTTGGTCCTTGTAAAATGAGAAAATTTTGGTTGTTCCCAATAATCTTTTCCCTTTTGTTTTCATCCCTCTAAAATCTCAAATCATTGTTGTTTATTTCTAAAATTCATTTTAGGGAAAATAAATAGAATTCATTTTAGGACTAGATAAAAAAATTTAGGGGAGTCACATGCTGAGATGGCTCCACAGCATGACATTTAATAGACACAAATAGTTTAAAGATGTCATATAACTGTAGGGACCAAAAATGGTGATTTCATATTTTAGGAATGAAAACCAAATAAATTTTTTTATGAGGACCAACACTAAAATTCTTTGATTTTATGAGGACCAAAAACATGTTTAACTTCTAGAAAAAGAGAAGCGCATTAGCGAGTTGTGACAGCAAAATCAATTAGGAAAGATACTTTCAAGAGACAATTGGATTGGGCGTCCATACACTCACACAAATGTGTACACAAGTTTGGTTAAATGGGTCTGAGAAAGTGCATATGTTCTGTTACCTGAAAAACTAACACATTAGGAGAATCATCTGATGAGTCGGATAGTTGTAGTTGAGCATGCTTTCTTATCTACCAAGACATGCACATAAGCAAAGATATCAGCATAACCCTAAAAAAAATCATAAACACATCTTCTATTAATGAAAATTATATCATCAAATAAATTGAACCAAAATATTTTAACATACTTGTGATGCAAGGTTTTCCTCAACAAGATCAGACAAATTGTGAAAGTGAGGTGTGTGAAACCCAGAGTAATGCAGTTTCAGATCATCCTGGAAAAGAAAAACATAAGAAAGTGACTAATGGGATTAGACATAACATTACAGATAATCAAGAATGGCAATTACTATGCCAAAGCAAAAAATAGGTCTGAGAATTTGCATCTAGATAGTTAAGATACTAAATAAAAGCACAATATATATTGAGATATGTCAAGATATCCCTTATTTTCTCTATATAAACATTCCTTCTTTCCTCGTACATTTTCTATGATGTAATTATTATTTAGGAAAGACTATAGGAAAGATATAGGCATTAGTTACGGGATTCAATCCCTGTAATCAAGGGATTATAGTTGTACATTTATCATTATAAAATTCACAAGGCTAAGAGTTAATCTCTCAAGCAATTCAATATCAATTTTAAGACCGTATTCAAGTTGGTATCAAAGCAACGTGGAGGTTGTTTGCAGTTGAAGCAATGAGAAAGGTGGTTGTGAATCCCATATGCATATTAGGCTGGATGCCCTAATTATCGATGATCAACCACTACATAGTGTGTTCTTCTTAGCTGAGGGAATGTTACTGCTAGACCCGTTGGAGAGATAAATTAACATGCTATGGCTCTAACTACACGTGAACTTATTCGGTTGAAAGTCGAAACAATTACTTTGTGAGTTAAAGCTCTGCAAATTGAAACAATGGGTCTCATTTGTATCAATCACATGGTAGCTTGACATTTTGCACCCAATCAAATCTTCCATGAGCAGACTAAACACTAAGAAATTGATTGTCAATTTATCTATTTGAAGACTCTTTTTGAGGATATCATTACATCTTTCGTGGATTTTAATTATCAGTTGATCGATATTTTCACCAAGTCGCTCAAAGGGTCAAGGATATCTTATATATGTACAAAGTTGGATGCATGTGACATATATACACCAGTTTGGAAGGAAGTGTCGAGATATCCCTTATCTGCTTTCTTTATTTATCTAATTGTCCTTATCATGATAAATTAACAAGCTTAGAGTTAATCTCTCAAGCATCAATTTCAGTCTTGTATTCAAGTATATATTTGCTTTAAAATGTGGAGATTCATAGGTTTATTATATTCTTAACCTCTTTCATTGAGCGAAGTAGGAAGCTCATATGATTTTACAAGTAACAAACTATAAACAACAAAAATATGTCCAATGGTGGTAGTACAAACAAGATACTCTTGAATATTTAATCATAATACGACTTTCTAGCATTACCATTGACTTTAAATGTAGCTGCCAATCACCAATGTCTGTTCGAGAGCCAGATGCAAGTAAAGAACTCTCGCGAAAGTTCAAGTTTTCTCTACTTACATCAAGAACATTGCCACCTTCATCAGCCAAATAGAAAAAGAGCTGGGCACCTCTCCCAAATCCCTCATTCCACTTAGACCTAGGGTTGGCCCACGAGAAGAAAGCCGTTCAATCACAAGAATCACACAATATAGCAATACTGAAGTTGCAGATACTCACTCATATAGGAAAACAAAACCTGTCAGAACCTACTCTCCAATAAGGAAAAACTACAAACAAAGTTGTTCCGCCTGAATACTTAAGCGAAAGTGATTTGAAGTTAATTTAATAGCATCACTTACTTATCAATTTTCACATCAACTCGAACTGCCCAGTCGCCTCCATAACCGCTGCCATCCCCCTTTGATTTTATAAACTCAGTAGTCAAGATCATGCCATGGTCAACAAGTACTTGATGCCCATAATCACGTCCATTATGCTTTATCCAACCATAAGTACTTAAGTCATCCTCATGTCTGCAAACATGCCTCAAGTGATATCTTCTGTCTTTCACGCCAATCCACATTAATCCAGCCATCAAAGATTGTGGCGTCCTGATATTAAACACACGCCCCCACAAAAAACACAGAAAATCAAATGTTGTTGACATTGGCATACAACACACAATATAAACCAGATATATAGCACACCAGTGTCTGTGGGATGCACTAGGGTATAAATCAGTCAAATCTGATACAACTAATATAGTCGGATTGTGCACCACTATTAGTACAAAATCACCAAAGTAGTCTCTGCTTTTATTTCATTGCAAACAAAATAAAATAGTGTAGACACATTATGGTTTTATCAATAAATAAAAAAACAAATAAGTAATGTTTAGATAAGCAACTTAATTAAGTACTTATAGCATACACAACTTAATTGAGTACTTATAGCATAAACGTTTATCCTACATGTGTTAGGATAAGCGTGTGTGTTTCTATAGTAAAGCATAAAATATAGTTAAACCGTTTTTATATAAACTACTATTAACTATTTCCATAAGCTTATCACATAGAGCTTATAGAAATAAGTTTAAAACAGCTCACAAACATGTCATAAGTCGTGTTCAAGAGCTCATGGATATGTCATAAGTTTATTTGATAAGCTATTCCACACTCTCACAAGATAAGTTCAAGTAAGTCAATCCAAAAATGTCCAAATCAAAACACACCACACGCAAAAAAAAAAAAAAAAATCCATGTCTGTTATAGAGACGGTAAAATGGTACCTGGCACGAATTCCAAGATAGAGATGGGGACGATAGGTTCCCCAATACAAACTCTCCTTGTGCTCACCTTGAAACTGTAACAACAACAACACCGAACTGATTCATTCACATAAACCAAATTTATGAAACCAAATTAGAAAAAGGACTAAGAGTGATAAATGGATGAAGTTAAAGTTGACCTGAGGAAGGTCCATGATCTTTGGCGCGGGAAATGGTGTAATAGCACGAGGCAGACGAGGTTCTGCGACGGTATTAACGAGGTGACGAATGAGAAACAAGATGATGAAGAATGCGAAGAAGGCAATAGCGAGAACCAATTTGATATTTATATTGTTGAATAACGGAATGGTGCTGCCATATTTGCTTCTGTGGCGGTTAAACCTTGGCCTAGTTTCCCGGAGAGAATTGGCGTCAGGTTCAGAGGAGGATCTCACTCTGCTCCGAGCTGTTGTTCTTCCACTTCCGGTCATTTCTGGTGGATCGTCGAGTAACGGCGTTACTGCCACATAGGTTTTCAATATTTAAAGAGAAGGGAGTTTTTTTTTTAGTGAAGGAGCTGAGTAGCGGAAGTTTCACGTTAAAACAGTGACGGTGTTTTGCACTTGCAGTTGGGGAAAGGGAAACAGAAGGGTGGCTTGACCGATGACGGACACTTTTTTTTTGTCTGAAAAAAAATATTTAGTTTGGGCCAACTTGGCCTGGATAAACCTGGGCTGACATTACCGTTTGTGTGCTAATTTTAGATAACTGTTAAACATACCCATAGAGTTGGTAGTGTACCCCTATATTTACACACCAAAAGACAATAATACGCCTTTGAGAATTAAAAAAAGAAAAAATAGGATATGTAATGTAAAATAGTTTTACACTTATATAATATGATCATTAAACTCTTAAAAGAATAGTATAAGAATAAAGAACGCGCACAGTACGTTAAAATAAATAAAAACTGAAAAAAGGGAGTTATATAATTCTTGAATGTGGTGGCAAATTGTGATCGGTTGTCATTGACTTTGTATGGTCTTTATTCTCTTAAAAGAATATGTACCGTAAACATGAAGTTTTACATTACACAAATTGTTAAGGAGGATACCCCCAATGGGGCCGCTTTAGGGTTTTATCCGTTAAGAAATCATCTTCATTAGACATCCCTATTTTATGGTTAGTTAGATGGATACTTAATGAGAGAGAAGAATTGTACAAGCATTTTCTTTCTTCATGAGTTATTGTAGATGCTCTAAGTCACTCCAATTCTTGTTGTGTTTCACATTGTTCTCTATTATTTCTGCATTGATTGGGTTTTTCTTGCTACTATAATCATCAGTGTGTAGAATGTTTTTTAATGAATGAATTGGCATGTGGTCTAAAACTTGAGATTGCTGTTGTGAGTGAACTAGAAATTGTTGAATTGGAAAATGTATAATTGTGTTTCGTGTTAAGCATAATGGATCAATTGTCTAGTTGTCTGAATTTCAGAATATGCATGCTACTAGTCTGTGTTTATGGCGTCTATTCTCTTGTTCATGAGCATTTTATTTTCATACATAGAGATCGTGACAGTGAGGGAGGGTGATCTCATTGACGTATTAACGCTATTGATAAACATGATGAGGGAGGGCCAGTTGCTGCCTACATGAGATGGAGATGCAGAGCTAGGAGTTACTCCGGGAGCAATGGAGTATCCGACTACATGAGGAGTTTAGCAATTAGTTGTTTATGGAATCAGCTTTCTTTGTATTCCTGTGTATCATCTTCAAATTTTTGTCCCTTCGAGGACATCCAATAAAATTGTATTGCTGTGTACATTTTACATCAAGTTGAACTCTATTCTGCATTTTCAAATCTTTGAATTTCATATATAATTCACGAGCACTAGTCCTCAAAACATCTGACCTCGTTTAGTGTTAGAGGTGACAGACACCTTTACATTTGCTGGTTAGTTGAAACATCAAAACATTCATCATGATTTATGATTCCTATATTAGGAGAAGCCTTCTAACTCAATTCCTTTTATAGCATGATAACTTGGGATTCCCTGTAGTTAGCTGCTGGTTGTGTGATTCTTGGTTTTTAACGCTTTCTGTCATATTCATCATTGAGTGGTGCTCTTGTTGGAATTTTTCCTTTGTGCATGAGATCCTTGTTTAGTTAAACATAGGGAGCTAGCTTGATGCAATTTGTGGCTTCATTACATGGTTAAATCATTGAACACCTTGATGATTGTAGCTTTATGCACTTTGTAACTTTATTACATGGTTTGAATCATCGAACACTTTGATGATTGTCCAGCTTTTGAGCAATTTATGTCTACATTAGCAAATAACAAAGCTGGTTGGTTTCGCTTTCTTCCTAATTCTCGTTCTCATAAAACTGAGAATTTGGTTCATTTAAGAGAAACACTCAGGTTATAAAAATCTAGCAATCTGAACTCATAAGACTGATGCCTTCCTCATTCAGTATTCCCTGTATGCTATATTGGATGCAATCTTATTAGAGAATTTTATTCCAAACACATAATCTGTTCCTCATCCATCATATTGAGATTTGGGAGACTTAAGAAATAAATACACACTGAAACCTATACATTTTAATATCTTAACAGCATGTCACACATTAGTCTTAGTGGAACTCGTGAATGAAAGCTGTGAAGCGAATATGTTTATTCTAAATTGTGTCATACGTTTCTGCCATGATTAATACTATAACTGATGTCCAACCTGTAAATGGATGTGCCCCTTTTCCATTTCCCTTAATCTGATCGTACTGCTCCCACAAAAATCCAGTCTGTTGATAATTGCATACTATATTTCTGCATTACCGAGGAAATGCATCGTTTTAAAAATAATCATCAATACCTTTAACCAAGATTCCAGCGGTATCGAACAATACCTAATTAAGTTGCTCCTCAATTCTTTGTAGATGGCTTTAGCTTTGTCCTGGTATGGTCCATCCTCTGCAAGATTCAACCTACATATTAGTTTCGAGAAGCAATTACTATACTTGGAATATATGCAGATATACCTTTGGAGTAATGGTGGAGCGCTGAAAGAACTCTGTAATTCATGTTTATCCAAATTGTACCTCTCCAATATGGAGCTTCATGTTCTGTATTGTACTTCATGTACAAGGAACTGTGGAATAAAAAATCACTTTAATAAAGTAATCAACAAACATATGCTGAATAGGTTATTCAAATTTAATCCATAAAAAATGCTTTGGAGGCTGAGACCTAGTTTTGGCAAGAGAACGTAGTCCATAGTCAGTCCATAATAGGCTGCGATTTGAAATGAGTTCAAGCTGCTTTTCCAGGATCCATGATCCCTGAATAAGATAGTAAGTTACAAAATGACATATTTTAATCCATCATTTTTTGTTTTGTTTATTGTTTAATGACAAATGTTAAAAATTAGTCTAACTCTTATGTTCTTCCCCCAAACCACCTTGTCACTCCTTAAAAGTGCATATAATTGTGAAATTCACCAAACAAGGACTAACTTAGTAGCATAAAAAATCACGACACTCAGAATTAATTGCATTACTTACAGATGGAATGAGTCTCCCCATGAATGGGAAGAAATTGACATAACCAATTTGAGGAACCAATCTCAATACAGGCCTTTCCAAAACTTCCCGGACAAGCTGACGAGTATCAAGGTTGTGTCCTGCTTCCAATTCTTTCCATATAAGTCGAACCTATGTAAAGAAAAGCTCATTCTCAGACATAAATAGGGAACCCATGTATTGTTAATCTTGCAACAGTAAGCATTCTGATATTAAACATAAATAACTGGACAGTATACCTTTTCCGTGTGATTTCCAAAATCAAAGTAAGCACCATATGCATCATCAAAATGCAACTGAATATGCAAAAACGCAAATTAGGGATGGAATAAGTACCAGTAACAACAAATTGACCCTCTATATTACTAAGCAAACATTTGATGGAAGCCAGCATAGTTTGCTTTCAATCTTCTTTTGTCAGAAAACAATTAGAAAGAGAGAAAACACACAATCTTTATAAAGTATAAACACAATCTTTATTACACCAGTGGAGATTTAAATAAGAGAAAACATGATAAAAAAATATTCCATGTATATGCAATATGTTCATACTCAAAGGTCCCATGTATCTACATGCACAATGTTCTTAAGAAGTCCGCATTCCTCGATAATTTCATAATAATCAGCAGGTAGAAGGTCTAGATAAAAACCTAAGGTACCACTCAGATGAGACACATTTTCAATATCTGGATTATAAGAAAAAGAAAAGTCAGGCAAAACCTTGTTTGACAAATTGGAAAACTTGATCTATTGGAACCAAGTTGGTTCTATACTTAGAATTTTGATGTTAACAAAAGTATTTTATGTAAATAGTATTTTGACTTAGAAGAACAAATCAGAAGCTGTGCAAAATTAGAGGATGACACCACCAGAGGATACATCCAGAGGAAGCATCCAGAGGAAGCAACCAGAGGATAAAAATGTCACCAGAAAGGTTCAGCCAGAAGAAACATCCAGAGGGTACCAGAGGATGCATCCTGAAGGCACCAGATGATACACCTCCAGAGGATATCAGAGGATGTCATCAAAGGCAAAATATCAAAGGACAAATAACATCATCAGAGGATATCTTTCTTGGCCCAGATCAGAAGGAAACAGAGTTCAGAAGGAGACTTGGTCCATACCAGAAGGAAGCCTGTCAGAGGGAGACTTGTTCCAGACCAGAAGGAATCATAAGTCAGACTTGGTCCAGACTTAATCCTGACCAGAAGATAGCTTGGTCGTGAATATATGAATCAGTCCAGAATTAATCCAAACTTGATCCAGAGCAGAAGATAACTATGACTTGGTCCAGACTTGGTTCAGACCAGAAGATAGCATAGTCTAGAGCATGAAACTCAGTCCAGATCAGAAAAAATGATTGTCCAGATTTAATCCAGACTTGGTCCAGATCAGAGGGAAAATGTTCAGATCAATGGTCCAGATTTAAGCATCATGGCCCAGTGTTGGCCGAGATCAGAAGATCAGATCATATGGCCCAGTGTTGGCCGAGATCAGAAGATCAGATCATATGGCCCAGTGATTGGCCGAGATCAGATCATATGGTCCAATGTTGGCTGAGATCAGAGGATCACATAATTGGTGCAGATCAGATCATAAAGTCCAGAGTTGGTTGAAATCAGAAGATCATATGGTCCAGATTTAATCATGATGAAAATCAATGATAACTTGATTAAAATTCGAATAAGACTTGATTAAATTTTGATAGAAATTTGATCAAAGTATTAAGAGGATTTGATTTAAAAATTACTGAAGACTTGAAGAAATTCGAATGCAATTTGAAGTTTAAAAAGATATGGTTTGAAATAAAAAAAACAAGATTGGTCAACAAAATTTTTAACTGCAATCTGAAGCTAAAAAGATACGTTTTTTATTTAAGTGAAACCCGATTGGCCAAGTTATTTTTGCAAGAGAATCTGAACAAATAAAGCTCGAATTTGATGATGGAAGAAACCCTAATTTTCATCTATAAAAGGAGGCTCAAGGCTTGACTTTGTATCGAAAATCAGTAAAAGAGTCATAAACTTCCAGAAGCAAACACTCGAGTTTTCAGTGAGGTTAATTGTGAGTATCAGCTTTCCAGAAGCAAGTACTCTTGTTTTTCGTTCCCTTGTGTCAGATCTATATTGTTGAAGTAGAGTCTACAATCTGAAGAGTCAGAAGAAGTAGCAGGTGACTTAGCAATTAGATTCAAGGTGTTGAAATCCCTTCTGCAATCTGGGGTTGTCAGATTGGTAGGAGAAGACTTGACTTGTGAAGTCAAGGTGTTGTGTTCCTCAAAAGTCTAGGATTGTTAGATTGTTTGGGAAGACTGACTTGGAGGGTCAGTAGTGTTGTTGTAATTCAAAAGTTTTGAATTAGTGGAAAAATCCTTCGAGGTGAAGGGACTGGATGTAGCCTAGTTAATGGTGAACCAGGATAAATCTTTGTGTTGATTATTTTACTTTATCCGTTGCTAACTCTGCTTGTTTATATATCAGATTTTAAATAATCATCAAAAACAAAAAAAAGAATTCAACTAATACAAACACAATTCAACCCCCCGTTCTCGTGTTTGCACCTTCATGATCCTCTAAGGAAAACTTATTAAAGGTTTTACAAATAAGGAAATAAAAAAAATTCTCCAGAAAATAGAAATCTGTTATTCCTAGTTCCAGTTGGTAATTATTCCACAACTGCATGAGCTAAGTTTTCTTTTCTTTTTTCTCTCTCATCTTTAACTTCATTCTCTTCTTCTCCTGTCTCAGTGCAGTATCACCAACAACAGAGATGCATAATGAAATATCAAGGTATGCAAGAGATCTGAAAAGAGGAAGAGGGGGGAGCACAGGTAATGAGGTAAATACCTGGTTCAGTAACTCATGATCCGATAGCAATTTAGCAGTAGTACCATAATTCTGCATCATTTCATTCAATACGTTAATCAAATTAGGTGATTTAACTATCTTCTGCCTGCATTTATTTTTAAATTGTACCTTGCCAGGTTTGGTTTCCTTATTCAACAACTCTTCAATTGAATGCATACATTCTGCAGCAAGTAGAACCCAACATCTAAGATCCAAGTGCCGTTCATCTTCACTTGGGTGAGAAGCACGTGGGTAATCATCCAATCCAGAGGTCAGCGTCTAGAAGAGCCAGATATAATGTTTGTTAGAAGCAAGCATGAGTCTTCGTTCAGGACAAAGAAAGCTCTGTCCCAATTGACCAACATAATTACTGATTACTGTGTATATGTGATCTCAAAGAAACAACATAACTGCAAGAGGGAGTATGGGTTTCAGACTCATCTGGGGCCTGTATCAGTGACATTCTACTTTCTAGTAACAGCAGTAAAAGCAACCCAATAGGCTTAATCTTTCTGAAAAAATAAGACCTATTATATTAAGTAGGTTCTATCCTGTTTTAATAGCATTCTATATAAATATCATCTGTGATTGCCTTAGTAGCTTCCGTTTTAATGCGCCTATAGCTTTTTTGGTCAAGTAACCTGCTGAGATAGATTACTTGAGATTGAAATTATATATAATTAAGGTCAGAGAGCATTGTCCTTTTATCAGAACTTTCCATTTTATGAATGCGTATAAGAACCTGGGTATTTAATTGAAGTGTTGTCCTATTGTCCCGTCCACGCCAATAGTAACTGCTCATCTGTTTCCCTATATTAAAAAGAGATGGAAAATATAAAAAGGTCAGAAAGAAACAATCTATTTCCGGCACTCCAGGGTCCCACATTTGCAGTATAGCATATACCTGACTGAGTTATATTGAGCCATTGGAACCATGCTTCTAATCGATCAAAAGCACTCTCCAGGAACAAAGAGATCTCACTTCGATCTATCGCATTGAACTCGTTATTCTTCAAGGCATTGATTATACCTATAAAAACATATTTTTTGTTACTTTGGTTAGGAGATAGATCACTATCTTTTGGTGGAATGCACGGAATTTACAGAAATAAAAAACTAAGTTACTGCATGATTGTACCCCGAGGGGTGTATTACTGCTATATGCTTTATCTTTTATATCCCATGAATCATGATCATATAAATCTTCCTACACTCTTAAGGATATATTTTTAGCTATCTTACGCATTACCTGATTTCTCAAAACAATGCAAGTAATGAAAATAGCATCAAAATCTAAATGATTGCTTTTCAGCAACCCCGATATATTTTAAGATGTATTCAGTATCACCAACTAATGTTATTGATGCTTCAGTTCTAAAGTGATATTTATAAATATACGCACTTCATATAAATTGTCAAACTGTTTTCATAAATGTATAACTTTCTGATTGTTCAAAGCTGTTTGGCTTGCTTGAACTTGTTATTCGGATCATATATGCTGCCTTCTTTTAGAAATAGTGATTCTCATAAGCCATAACTAAGGGGAAAAAAGATAACATAAAAGAGGAAAATGGAAAAGGAACATTAACATATACCACTTAGAGTTCTTCAAAAAAATATATATACCGTTTAAAGCTAAAAACATAGTTGGAGGATTTCCATTTGTTGGATGCTGAGCAACATATTCCTCGGGGATCCTACTGCAAATACAGAAGAATATATGTCACAAGGATAGTTAAAAGGATTGCTGCAATCATTTGAAGAAAAAAATGTTCAACACTAAACCTTAGTGCTTCGGCCCCCAGAATTTGTTCTCGTGGTATCCATCCATCAATGTTAATCAAATCTAACCAGTGTCCAATGATATCCAATGAAATGTGAATATCCCAACGCCTGTTTGATGTGCACAAGTACAAATAAAGCAAATTTTACTGACCATATATGATTTGTTTGTTAAACAATACCAGTAAGTCCTGCACAGTCAAGATAATGCAGCACTTATCTGCACTTTAGGAGAATTTGAAACAAGAACAATAATAAAAGTGGTGGTCATGAACAATAATACTATTAGCACTGGAAACTAACCAGATTAGAAGTTATGAAAACCTTCATCCCATAAAAATCCTCTTGGGAAGATGGATTGACACGGTACAGCCGTGTAAAGCTCAGCAGGCCAATATGACAAATAAGCAACATCTTCTCTATTCTGCAAAGGAAAACAACCCGCTGCATATTTTTCTCAATCCTAAATTGCAGACTTTAATGTATAAAGCATAGTAATATGATGGTATAGAAAGGAAAACTAGTCCCAATGACTGCAATTAGTTAAAAGAATAGCAAAGAAACTAACACCAGGTCTCTATTCCAGCCTATAATAATCTTTCTGATAAAGGAAATTTTGTGTTTCCAGCAAATAGATGAATTAAATGATAGCCATATGTTTCACAAAATCTAGTCTAATTAGACTTCTATAATGAACCAGAGAGAATGGCCGCCTATCACAAGGATTTCACTAAATGAGCTTCTATGCATGATAGCATTTGTGTCTAAGAAGCCTTTAGTAGCAAATGGCTGTGGCAATCTCCCCCGTATTTATCAAAACGAGCTTCTTCTGATTAACTAATTAACTACCATAACTAACCCTAACTCCTTTGATACCTCTATATTTTACTGCTTTATTTCTGCTGGTTGTAGAAAATCTTGAATTTGTACGAAGAGCTTGGAACATTTTCTCATATGTTGATTCCAATTTGAAACATCCAGGAGAAAGGGAAATGAGAGCAAGGCACTTCAGCAGTGTGCATGCACACATTTATTTGGTGCTTATGGTTAGAGATGCATGCCACAGTTTTCAAGGATAATTTTTTTTCTGCTGGTTTTATGATAAAATAGTCGTTTCCTCTTTATATCTTAGGTGATAGCTATTTCAAAGTGATTTCTTTGCTAAACATCAGCATGATTTTCTAGTTAATTAGATTTTCTTGGTTTTCTGTAGTCATAAATTCATTTCTGGAAGCACCTGAAGAAATTTTCAATTTAGTAAGAATTCCATCCTTTATTGGTTAGCAATCTTGTGTCTTGTACTTTTTTCTTGATGTCTCTAAATTTTATACTTTACCAAGACTATATAAAACACATGAAAGATAACTATCAAATTTATGATAATCAAATGCCCCTTTATATGATACTAAAGGGTGATATACTCTTCAATGAGAACTATAACAAATTGAAGTAACAACTTACATTAAGGGTTCTTGACAGAGCAATTTTTGACTGGCCATAGAAGTAGCCGATGCCACCTAATAAGCTTCCAACAGCTGCCTCACCAACAGAAATGGATTCTGAATCCACCTGGAAATCCACTAATATGATAAAGAATTTACTTCTACTAACCATAGACTTCTAAATGAATTAACTCAATCATATGAAACTTGAGAGATCCAGAATACATCGAAAGACCAAACCAGGATAATACATCATTGATTTAGATAAAGTGAAATAAAATAATAAATAAGCCAAAAAACAATAAACTTGATACCTTCTCAGCCAAATTGAAAATTTTCTCAATCCTTTCATCAAATGCCTGTTCTTTATATTTCAGTTCATTGGACAGTGAGGCTCCTAACATTTGAACAGAAGAACAACAATTACACTGACTTAGAACATTTATGTTAACTAAATATTAGTAAAGAGTAGCCTCATTCTCTTAAAAATAAAATAATATTTATACATTAAACATCCTAAGAGTCAAAACCAAAAATGAATTTGAACGCAAAATCGACATATCTTCCAAAGTTAAGTCATTACATTAATGAAAATAAATAAGCAACGCAATTGTATAAATCCCCATGTTATCCGTCAACTTGAGAAGGTTTTCAAAGCAATGAACCACTCTTGCAACAACATAAACAATTAAATCTTTTCTCCCTTTTCATGAATGCACATAAATATACACCATATTTTTTTAAAATACAATATACAAAAGTGATAAAAACCTGTAAGACTATTGATGCGCTCTTCTACTCTTGAACTTTCTGAATCAGTTCCAGAGATAAGCACAATATCTGTAGTGAAAGGAAACCCACCAGTAATCTGCAGCGTGAAGTAAAATAAGGAGCGGTTAAGTTTATTCTGTCCCTATAAAATGAGTGAATTTGGTTTTGGTTTGTGTAAAATTTTTGCTTTGGTTATCATCCCTCTTTGAAATTATTGTTGTCAATCCTTATAAAATGGGCAAACTTAAGTTTTGGTCCCTATAATTTTTTTCCTTTTGTTTTCATCCCTCTAAAACCATTGTTTTTAATTCCTAAAATATATTTTAAGGCAAATAATTAGAATTCAATTTAGGACAAAAAATATGATCAAATACACTTTTGGTCCCCCTTATTTTTGTTGATTCAAGATTTTGGTCCTCCCATTTCTAAATTCGGAAATATAGTCCTCTATTTTTAAAACTTCATAGATTTTTCCCACCACTTAATTTTGAACTTATTTTTACTGATGTGTCAAGTCGAATCCGCCTATTGGTACTAGTGGAATAGGATTGACCTAACCGCATAGATATAGGTATAACCTTTCGCTTAATACTAAAAACCTAAAATTCAAGCATATGAGGCTGCATTAATCGGGAATACACGACAGAAGGAATTAATCCTTTTATTTCCAAACTTCACCTTCAGCAAGCGTCGGTTTTTTTTTTTCAAAATTATTTTCTTTCTCTCCGAAGAATGTATCTTTCTTTTCAGACTGAGATCGGTAAAAAAAAAAGATAATCAAATCGCACCATCTCTGTAATAACTGAATGCCTCTTTTTTTCCAGAAGTTGTCGGAATTATTCGTAATAATATATTGGCTACAATCGAAAAGGTCTTATCAATAAAATTTCCATTTATACGAGATCTAGTCATAGGTAGCAATCCATTCTATAATTTCATTTTTTATCGCGTGAGAAAAAAATCCCCCAAACAAAGGAATTGTACAATACAGTACGAAATAACGTAAAAATGGACTTATTAATCAAATTACTTTATCCTACGGCAGGCTTCGAAGGAGGGGTTTTTTTGATAAAAACTTTTTCTTTCTATTTTTTAAGTTTCAATTGATTGTATGCGCCTACGCAAATGAAATATGAATGCCTCCCGATTCACTGGGTTTCTAGGCATAATCATTATGGAGGAGAGATGGCCGAGTTGTTCAAGGCGTAGCACTGGAACTGCTATGTAGGCTTTTTGTTTACCGAGGGTTCGAATCCCTCTCTTTCCGCACCGTTGCCAAGTTCATCAATGTTACTGACCTGACCTCCATGTTTGAAATAACAATGGATACCCTTATTCCAACTTTGATATGGATTTCCTATTCCCGATTTCTTTCTGTAATATAGAAAATAGTGGAAAAAGTGGGCAAGGAATAACAATTTTCCTATACCCACATCTATACACGAATGGGGGGGGGAAATCCTCGGATCAAAATTATTGTTATTTGAATTAGATTAAGTCTGACGAGAATAATATTCTACAACCAGCAATTCATTAATTTTCAAACCAACCCATTTACTATCTATTATTTGATTAACTAATCCTTTATATTGGGATGGATGAAGAGTCAAATGGGTTGGCAATTCTTCGCGGGGAGATGATTCGAGAGAGTTTTGAATCAGAGTTCTAGATTTTTGGTCATCCTTCGATGTAATAATATCTTGAGGTTTGCAACGATAACTTGGTATATCTACTATACGACCATTAACTAAAACATGTCTGTGGTTAACTAATTGACGGGCTTGAGGAATAGTCGAAGCCATACCCAATCGAAAAAGTATGTTATCCAAACGCATTTCAAGTAATTGTAGTAAAACTTGACCAGTTGACCCTTTCGCTTTTCCAGCAATACGAACGTATTTAAGCAATTGTCGTTCTGTAAGACCATAATGAAAACGCAATTTTTGTTTTTCTTCTAAACGAATACGATATTGAGATTTTTTACTGGAGCGCGATTGGTTTCTAAGTTCGCTCCCAACTGTAGGCCTTTTACTAGTTAGTCCTGGTAAAGCCCCCAGACGGCGTATTTTTTTGAAACGAGGCCCTCTGTAACGTGACATAAATACTCCTTTTTAAAATGGAAAATCTCATAAAGCAAAATTAAAACTAAACTAAATGACAAATATGATAAATGAAGCGAAATCTACTTAAAGTATTGTACTACAAATATTGTAATACCAAAGAAGAATTGGAGAGATTCTATCAATATTTTAAAACTCTGTATCAAATCATTGGGTGATGTATCAAAACATATTTTTTGGAAAATATGATTTTGAAAGGGTTTTACATTTTGTTTTTATTTTAAGTTTTCTTTTTTTCAAACAATACTTTAATGACGTGAAAAATAAAATAATATGATTTAATGCACATATCTATTCCCACATCACCCTGTGACTTGCAAGTAGATTATTCAACTAAACATGTCAGCAAAAATAAGCCCCAAATTTGGTGCTAGGCAAATTCTGAAATTTTAAAAATTAAAGCACTATATTTCTGGAGTTAAAAGTTTGGGGTCCAAAATCGTAAATCAACAAAAATAGAAGGATCAATAGTACATTTAAGCCTAAAAAAGTTAAGGAAGTTACATGCTAACATGGCATCACAGACATTATTGGATGATCAATTGACCTTCCATAGATACATAAACAGTTTACGGATGTCGTATAACAGTAGGGACCAAAAATAAGGATATCAAATTTTAGGGTTGAAAACCAAAGAAATTTTATGAGGATCAACACCAATTCACTGATTTTATGAGGACCAAAAACATATTTAACTTGTAGAAAAAGAAAAGCACGAGTTATGGCATAAAATCAATTAGGAAAGATGCTTTCAAGATACAATTAGATCGTGTGTCTATACTCTATACATAAACAAATGTGTTTACAAGCTTTATTAAAATGGGTCTCAGAAAATGCATATGTTCTGTTACCTGAAAAACTAACACATTAGGAGAATCATCTGATGAGTCAGATAGCTGCAATTGAGCATGCTTTCTTATCTACCAAGACATGCACATAAGCAGAGATATCAGCAAAACCCTCAAAATATTTATAAGAACATAACTTCTATTACAAGAAAATTATATCAGTAGGTAAATTGAATAGAAATACCCTAACATACTTGTGATGCAAGATTTTCCTCAACAAGATCAGACAAATTGTGAAAGTGAGGTGTGTGAAATCCAGAGTAATGCAGTTTCAGATCATCCTAGAAAAGAAAAACATAGGAAAGTGAGTAATGAGATTAGGCATAACATTACAGATAATCAAGAATGAAAAATAGGTCTAAAAATCTGCATCTAGATAGATAGAAAAGAAATTAAATAAAAGCACATTATATGTGCTGAGATATGTCGAGATATCCCATATTTCCTCTATATAAATATTCCCTCTTTCCTTGTAAACTTTCTCTGATGTAATTATTAATTAGGAAAGATTATAGGAAGATATATGTCGTAGGTACCGAATTTAGTCCCTATAATCAATGGATCATAGTTGCACATTTTTCATTATAAAAATCACAAGGCTAAGAGTTAATCTTTCAAGTAAATCAATATCAATTTCAAGGTCATATTCAAATTGGTATCAAAGCAACATGGAGGTTGTTCACGGTTGAGGCAATATAGGACATACCCAAGACAAGTGCTATTAGATCCAATGGTGGTAGTATGAACAAGAACCTCTTAAATATTTAATCATAATACCATTTTCGAGCATTACCTTTGACTTTAAATGTAGCTGCCAATCTCCAATGTCTGTTCGAGAGCCAGATGCAAGTAAAGACCTCTCAAGAATGTTAAAGTTTTCTCTACCTACATCAAGAACATTACCACCTTCATCAGCCAAATAGAAAAAGAGCTGGGCACCTCTCCCAATTTCCTCATTCCACTTATACCTGGGTTTGGACCACAAGAACAAAGTCGTCCAATCGATAAAAATCATTGAATATAGCAATACTGAGAGATACAGATACTCGTACAGGGAAACAAACTGGTCACTACCTACTTTCCAATAAGGAAAAATTAGACACAAAGTTGTTCTGCCATAATATATATACAAAAGTGATTTGAAGTTAATAGCATCACTTACTTATCAATCTTCACATCAATTTGAACTGCCCAGTCGCCTCCATAACCGCTGCCATCCTCCTTTGATTTTAAAAACTCAGTAGTCAAGATCATGCCATGGTCAACCAGTACTTGATTCCCATAATCACGTCCATTATGCTTTATCCAACCATAAGCACTTAATTCATCCTCATGTCTGCAAACATGCCTCAAGTGATTACTGCCATCCTTCACACCAATCCACATCAATCCAGCCATCAAAGATTGTGGAGTCCTGACATAAACACACAAGCACGCCCCACAAAAAACACAGAAAAAATGAGAGCCATATATGTTGTTGCCATCAGCATCCCACATGCACAATCAAAGTCAAATATATAAGCACTGATTTCTGTGGAATAAACCATTAATTTAGTTCTTAAAGCATCACTCTCTCTCCAATTTCGCCCCTTAAAGTGCATTAAATCCTTCATTTCAGGGACTAAATTGGAGATAGTGATACTTCAAGGATTAAATCGATGGTTTATTCAATTTTTGTGTGATGCACGATTTGCAGGCATGAATCAGTCAAAATTTATACAAATAGGAAGATATTCCAATCGTGCACCATTATTAGTACAAAATCACTCAAATAGTCTCTGCTTTCATTTTAGTGAAAAACAAAATAAAACTGGGCAGACACATGGTTATTTTATCAATAAATAAATAAGGTCATATTTGAATAAACACTTTAATTAAGTACGCATAATATAAGCACTTGTCATGTAAGTTGTTTCTATAAACTACCCGAAGAGCATATTTAGAAATAAGCTAAAAAGTCTTTTAAGTAAGATAAACTCAAATAAATAAATTTGAACATGTCATAGTGGAAACACACCACACTGATGCAAAAACAAAAATCATGTATGTTTCAGAGACAGTGAAATGATACCTAGCACGAATTCCAAGATAGAGATGGGGACGATAGGTTCCCCAATACAAGCTCTCTTTGTGCTCACCTTGAAACTGCAACAACAACACCGAACCGATTCATTCATATAAACGAAATAAATTTATAAAAGCAAAATAGAAAAAGGGAATAAGAGTGATGATGAAATGGAAGAAGTTTGAAGTTGACCTGAGGAAGGTCCGTGATCTTTGGTGCGGGAAACGGCGTAATGACGCGAGGAAGATGAGGTTCTGATACGGAATTAACGAAGTGACGAATGAGAAACAAGATGGTGAAGAATGCGAAAAAGGCGAGAAAAACTTTGATGTTGAATGAAGGAAATGAGCTTCCGTATTTGGTTCTGCTTTTGTTACGGTTAATACTTTCTTGGAGAGAACCGGCGTCGGGTTCGGAGGAGGATGATCTTACTCGGCTCCGAGCGGTTGTTCTTCCACTTCCGCTCATTTCTTGTTGATCGATCGTTGACTTACGGAGCAGAGCAGAGTAGTAACGTTCTAGTTACTTACAAGTTATAGACCAGTGCGCGGGTTATATAATTATAATTATAGATTAAATATTTAAATACTCCCTCGTAGCTTTTTATAAACATAACATATTTAGTACTCACATCCCTCCTTTTGTTGCCCACCTCTCATAAATTTTTTATAAAATTGAAATTCTCACAATACTTCTTCTTTATTTGTTTCATTCTTAAACTCTATTTTTCATTTTTCTCTCTTCGTTATCATCACCCACCTCATAATATTTTACATTCACATCACATAATCACAATTCACACGTCATAATTCATATTTATTCATAATTAACATCGTTTGCTTATAACTTACATCATAAGTCTTCTCTTCACACGTGATTAAAGTTACCAACAAAGTATATTTATTGGTATGTGTTTAAGTTCATATTTTTTAAAAAAATATAGGAATTTTATATGATTTGTGTTCACATACATTGTAAATAATACATTGTATGTAAACTTAAATTGTGTATTCTTACGTGATTTGTTTTCACATACTGATGCAATTTAAGAAATTATAGGCAGTACGCAAATATAATTCACGTATACTTACGAGAATTTAGTTCACATATGCGAAGAAGTTTAAGAATTTACAAACACTAGTTCACGTAAACGTACGTCAATTTATTCAAATTGATGCTATTTGATTTCTCATCTTATTGTGGTATTTGTTTGATTTTCTGTCTTATTGTGGTATTCGTTTAATTTAGATTGACAAATCTCATATGCTTGCGTATTTTGGATTTTGTCACATTATTTGTAAACATTATATTATTTTATGTTATTAACTTAGATGTTGTGAGTATGTTCGCAGATTAATCCTTTTCGTTTTTAACGATGTTGAATTTGTATTTTATTGATTTGAATAAATGAATATTCGTTTTTTTTTTCAAAAAAAAAAAATATATATATATATATATATAATTAATTATAAGAGAAGTTGATAATAAATTAAGAAAATTCGAGTTTTGAATTTTGATTAAACAATTTTTTTGTTAAGTTTCTTCGACCAAACTTCGAATTATTATGACTTCATTCTCTTAAAATTATAAAAAATAAATAAAAAATTGATCCCTCTGTCAAAAAAGAAATTGATATCGTAATCAAAGTATATATTTTATGAAAGACTATTAATAAATTACTTTTTTGTATACAAATGTATTTAGTTAGTGTGAGACTCATTTTGGAAAATTATTTATTTATGAAAGTATATATATTTAAATTGGGTAAAGGGAAATTATGATTATGAGGAATTCTCCAAGTGAATGTTTGACAAAACTAAAATAAGTAGCCAACAAGATCCGAGAAGAGTATGTGAGAAACTTTTCCTAGATATTTTCACTTTCCCTTTTTTTTTTCACAAGACTTTTCCTTTGTTGCTTTATTTGTCGTTTATGCCATGTTTGGATTTGCAGTACAGTGTATTTCTCACGTCTGAAGACACGTTATACAAGAAACTACACTTTCAAGCTTTTGCTTACGGCATGGTGGCAGTGGACAACGGATTAACTATCAAAGATATAATATGTCATTACGTAATCTGTATCATTGTGGTGGTCACCTTTATATATTATATGTTTACTTTTTACATAAAAAATTGTTAAAACAATTTATGATTTGTGCAAGAAACGGTTACCTACTATTATATGTATATTAATACGTTTCAACTACATCGTCTCCAAGGCGTAGCTTGAATAATTAAGTTAGATACCTGAATGAGTTTAAGAAGGTCTATGGTTTAAATTCTAGCTATAACATATTGCCTCGGTGGTACTTTTGAATGAAAGCTGAGAAAAGAGCATGTGTTATCTCAAATTGTGTCATATGCTTCCGCCATGATTAATACTGCAAGTGACGTCCATCCTGTAAATGGATGTGCCCCTTTTCCATTTCCCTTAATTTGATCATACTGCTCCCATAAAAATCCAGTCTGTTGATAATTGCGTACTATATTTCTGCAGTACCACAGAAATACATCGTTTTAAAGACCAATCAATGAGAAATTATATTTTGACACAAATTTGCCAACAATTTGAATGGTTAGTATTATTTAAATACGTGGTTAATTATGTTCAATTGACGGTTAATGAATTTCACAATGTGTCACAACTCATTGACCATTCAATGAATGTAATAAACTACAAATATGAATGTCATTAATTATCCAATGAATGTAATGAACCACAAATTTGAATGTCATTAACCATAGTTTTTTAGGGTTAATCAGTCATTCAAATTGTGTTCAAATATACATGATTTTCAGATATTTAAATATAAATGATATTCATTAACCATGATTTGTGTTCAAACATACACATGAAAATTATAGTTAATAATGTTTAAAATTGTGAAATAATTGTGTTCAGTTGATGGTCCATTAACCATCCATTGAATATAATTAACCATGTATTTGCATTAACAATATAAATTGTTGGCTAGTTTTGTTGTCACACCACAACGCCCAATCAATACCTTTAACCAATATTTCAGCCTAACCAAACAAAATCAAACAATACCTAATTAAATTGCTCCTCAACTCTTTGTACATGGCTTTAGCTTTGTCCTGATATGGCCCACTCTCTGCAAGATTCAACCTACACATTAGTTTCAAGAAGCAATGAATAAAGTGAAATATATGCAGATATACCTTTGGAGTAATGGTGGAGCGCTGAAAGAACTCTGTAATTCATGTTTATCCAAATTGTACCTCTCCAATATGGAGCATCATGTTCTGTGTTGTATTTCATGTACAAGGAACTGGGGAATAAAAATATATCATTTTTGGTTCACTTTAATCAAGTAATCAACGTATGCTGAATAAGGTCACTCAAATTTAATCCATTAGAGAGTAGGCTGATGAGACCTTGTTTTGGCAAGAGAACGTAGACCATAGTCAGTCCATAATAGGCTGCGATTTGAAATGAATTCAAGCTGCTTTTCCAGAATCAATGATCCCTGAATGAGATAGTAAGATTGAAAAAATGACAAATATTAGTAATTAGTAGTAGTTATAAATCTTTAGTAAGGAGAGTTGAACCCAGTATCTCTCTGACCCTTATATTCTTCCTCCAAATCACCTTATCACTCTTTAAAAATGCATCTAATTGTGAACCAAAAAGGATGAACTTCGCACAGAAAATCACGATATTCAGGATTAAGAGCATTACTTACAGATAAAAAGATTCTCCCCATGAATGGAAAGAAATTAACATAACCAATTTGAGGAACCAATCTCAATACAGGCCTCTCCAAAACTTCTCGGACAAGCTGGCGAGTAGCATGATTGTGTCCCGCTTTCAATTCTTTCCATTTAAGTTGAACCTATCTTGGTTAAGCATGTAAAGAAAAGCTCATTCTCAGACATGAAAAGGGAATCCCATGCATTGTTAATCTTGCAACAGTAAGAATACAGATATTAAACATAAAAAACTGGACAACATACCTTTTCCGAATGATTTCCAAAATCAAAGTAAGCACCATATGCGTCATCAAAATGCAACTGAATGGTACATAATGAAATATCAACAGCAGAGATGCATAATGAAATATCAAGGTGTGCAACAGCTCTGAAGAAAGGAAGAGGGCATGCGCAGGAAAATACCTGGTTCAGTAACTCAATATCTGATAGCAATTTAGCAGTAGAACCATAATTCTGCATCATTTCATTCAATATATCAATCAAATTAGGTGATTTCACTAACTTCAGCCAACATTTATTTTTAAATTGTACCCTGCCAGGTTTGGTTTCCTTATTCAACAACTGTTCAATGGAATGCATACATTCTGCTGCAAGTAACACCCAACATCTAAGATCCAAGTGGCGTTCATCTGCACTTGGGTGAGAAGCACGCGGGTAATCATCGAATCCAGAGGACAGCGTCTGGAAGTGCCAGAAACTATGTTAGTTAGAAGCGTATGTCTTTGTTCAGGACAGAGAAAGCTTTGTCTTAATCGACCAACATAGATACTGATCACTGTGTACTGTGATCTCAAAGAAACAACATAACTGCAAGAGAGATTATAGGTTTCAGACTCATCCAGGGCCTGTGTCAATGACATTCTACTTTCTAGTAACAACAGCGAAAGCCGTCCAATATGCTTAATCTTTCTAGAAAAATAAGACTTATTGTATTAAGTAGGCTTTATCCTGTTGTCATAGCATTCTATATAGAGCTCATCTATGAATGCCTTAGCATTAGCTTCAGTTTTAAGCATGCCAACAGCTGTTTCGGCCGAGATAGTCGAGATTGAAATTATATGTAAGGTCAGATAGTATTGTCCTATTGTTAGAACTTTCTGTTTTACAAATGCGTATTAGAACCTGAGGATTTAATTCAAATATTGTCCTATTGTCCCGTCCATGCCAATAGTAGCTGCTTATCCATTCCCCTATATTAAAAAGATATAATAAATATACAAGCTTAGAAAGAAACAATCTATTTCCAGTGCTCCAGCATCCACATTTGCAGTATAGTATATACCTGACTGAGTTATATTGAACCATTCGAACCATGCTTGTAATCGACCAAAGGCACACCCCATGAACAGAGAGATCTCACTTCTATCCATCACATTAAACTCATTATTCTTCAAGGCATTGATTATACCTGTAAAAACATGGTTTTGGTTACTTTGTTTGGGAGATAGATAACTATCTTTTGGTGGGGTGCACAGAATTTACAGAAACAAAAATATCTAAGTTACTGCATAATTGTGTAACTGTAACCCAAGGGGTGCATTACTGGAGCATGTTTTATCTTTTATGCCCCATGATCACAGAAATTGCCTTCATTCTTAAGGATATATTTTTAATTATTTTACGCATTAACTGATTTTTCAAAACTAAGCAAGTAATGAAAATAGCATCAAAATCTAAATGGTTGCTTTCGAGCAGCCCCCATATATTTTAAGATGGATTCAATATTACCAAACTAATTAATGTTAGTCATGCTTCAGTTCTAAAGCAATATTTATAAATGTATGCACTTCGCATAAATTGCCAAACAGTTTTCTTAAATGTATAACTTTCTGATTGTTCAAAGCTCTTTGGCTTGCTTGAACTTGCTAATAGGATCATATTTGTATCCTTCTTTTAGAGATAATGATTCTCATAAACCATAATTAGGGGAAAAAAATAATATAATAGCAGAAAATAGAAAAAGGAATGTTAACATATACCACTTAATGCTAAAAACATAGTTGGAGGATTTCCATTTGTCGGATGCTGAGGAACGTATTCCTCTGGGACCCTACTGCAAGTACAGAAGAAACTATGTCACAAGGGTAGCTAAAAAGATTGTGCAATCATTTGAGAGAAAAAATGTTCAATACTAAACCTTAATGCTTCAGCCCCCAGAATTTGTTCTCGTGGTATCCATCCATCAATGTTAATCAAATCCAACCAGTGTCCAATGATATCCAATGAAATATGAATATCCCAACGCCTGCTTAACGTGCATAAGTGCAAATAAAGCAAATTTACTGACCAAAGATGATTTGTTTGTTGGATAGTACTAGCAATAAATCTTGCCCCAGTCAAGATAATACGAAACAAGAAAATAATAATAGTGGTGGTGATGGTGGTGGTCATGCACATTGTTAGTAGCACTGGAAACTAACCAGATTAGAAGTTGATGAAAACCTTCATCCCATAAAAATCCTCTAGGGAACGTTGATCGACATGGTACAGCTGTGTAAAGCTCAGCAGGCCAATATGATATATAAGGAACGTGTTCTCTATGCTGCAAAGGAAAACAACCCACTTCATATTTGTCTGAATCCTAAATTGCAGACAGCTTACTTAAAGTTTAAAGGATAGTAATATGATGGTGTAGAAAGGAAAATAGACCAACTGACTGCAATTAATTAAAGAATAGCAAAGCCACACTGCTAGATGAGGAGTTTCATAAATAGTAACTAGTAAGGAAAATAAGTGCAGATTGAATTGATACAGACAAAGCAACTAACACCACATCTCTTTTCCAGCCTAAACTCATTGTCTCAGTACCGCCGCCACTGTGTGCCCTTGCTCTCTGCCACCATGCGTCTTCTTTCCAGTGTGCTCTGCATTTTTCCAGCGGCACCATAACCAACATTTTTCCATATTTCTATCCTTGTTTACATTGTTACAGCTGTGCCAACATCAGTTGCACCTTTTCCAATGCGACCCACGGTCCAAAAACCACCGCACACCACAGTGGTGTTTTTCCTGCCGCCAACCGACACCGCACGCACGTCCACCTTTTTTATGCGTGGGTGTCACACGCCTCCACCAAAATATGTCTGTGCACCTGTCTCCAGCCACCATATTCCATCGTCGGCTGTCACAAACGCCTCGCTGCAACCTTTCGCGGGTCTTTTCATCATTTGGTGATTTTTCAACAACCTCTCATCTTTCAACTCCCTCTTTCGCACTATATTCGTTGTTGTGAGAACTTGGTTTCAAGGACGAGGTACCATTTGCTCAAACAATCCTTTTATTCCCATTGACGATCAATCCGGTGGTGACCATATTCCAACATATGAATCATATTAGTTGTGTCTTTTATTCCCACTGACGATCAATCCGGTGGTGACTCTATTCCCACATATGAATCATATTAGTGGTGCATTTTATTTCCATCGATGATCAATCCGGTGGCGACTATTTTTCCACACATGAATCACTAATGGTGCTTTCTCAAACTAGTTCAATTGTTGTCAAACTTAGTTTCAATGTTTTTATTATTCCTTGATTGTGCAACATCCTAGGCTAATTGTTATTAGTCTTAGTCAATACAACTTCTTAGACATTGAATGTAAATATTGCAGCATCATTATAAATAGAAAGGTGAGTGATCTCTTTAGACACACAATAAACGCATAAATTACTCTCATTTTACAATAACTCTTATATTTATGATAATCATCCTGTCAAAAAATATATAATTATGATAATCACATGTCAAGTTAGATGCTATTAAAAGGTGGCATACTTTTCAATTAGAAAATAAGAAATACTCTGTCTCAAAATAATTGAGCAATTTGCTCATTTCACATATATTAAAAAAAATATATAAATGAAACAGAGAATACCACTTTTACCAAATCATCGTGGTTAAGTATTGATACATTATCAATGTCAAAAATATATAGTAGGAGATAGTGCATTAAAGATGATGTAAGTAGTATTAATTAAAAGGTATTATTGAGAAAAAGTGTATTGAAAATTGAAAGGGTCCTTTATTTTAAGACAAATTTTTTTTGTAAACGAGTCAAAATTATTTTGAAATGGAGTAGTATAAAGAACAAACCGAAGTAACTTACGTTTAGGTTTCTTGACAGACCAATTTTTGACTGGCCGTAAAAGTAGCCAATTCCACCTAATAAGCTTCCAACAGCAGCCTTACCAACAGAAATGGAATCTGAATCCACCTGGAAATCCACTGATGTGATAAAGAATTTATTTCTATCAAATACGCGCTCTGTCCCTTAATATAAGATTCATTTACCTAATTCACGAATTTTATGAAAAATAGTTAATTTGATTTATAGTAATAAATTTATCGATAATGTATATTAATTTCTCAAAATTGCCTCAATAATTATTGGCCTCATGATCGCACTATCTTATTTGCACTAGAGAAAGGAGTGTTTATCTTTCCTATGTACAAAATAAATAAGGATATTTTTATAAAGAAATAAATAATGCATTGAATAATATAAAAGGATTCTTATAAAAAGAAAAGAGACAGACAAAACTAAAAAATGAGTATTATATTTAAACTTCTAAATGAATTTACTCAGCCAAATGAAACTTGAGAGAAACAGAACAAATTCAAATACCAAACAAGAAGAATAAACCATAAAATATTAGAAAATTAGATAAAAGAATCGATAAGTCAGAGAACAACAAACTTAGTACCTTATCAGCCAAATTGAAAATTTTCTCAATCTTTTCATCAAATGCCCGTTCTTTATATTTCAGTTCGTTGGACAGTGGGATGCCTAACATTGAGCAGAAGAACAAACAACCAGTTATACACAGGCTTAGCACACTAATGCCAATGAAAATGAAAATTTATATAAGTTCAGTAAAGAGTAGCCTGCTCTCTTTAGAGTATAGAATATTTTAACACATGTATTCTAAGAGAGATATGAAAACAAAAACAAGTGAATCTGAAAGTAAAAGAGACTTATCTTCCAAATTTCAGCCATTACATTAATTAACAAAAATTAGCAAGGCATTTGTATAAGCCTTTATATTTTCTATCAACTTGAGAAGTAGGCTTTCTGAACAATGACCGACTCTTTGCAACAAAGAAATAGTAATCAATGTGGGATAGAAAAGATAAATATATCCTTCAAACTTTGGACAGACACCGCAGAGAAGTGAGGGAAAAACCTGTAAGACTGCTGAGACGTTCTTCTACTCTTGAACTTTCTGAATTAGTTTCTGAGACAAGTATAATATCTGTTGTGAAAGGGAACCCACCTATAATCTGTGGGCATGAATTAAAATCAAATGAAAAACACATGTGGCAAAAAATGAGATGTTTTTGGGAGCATGTTACAATTAGCAGCATCATTAAGAGAGGTTCAGATCTAAATGGTTTGTTAGACTTGGTTTATGACAGGTAATGCATGTAATCAACCCAATCAGAAACAAGTTTGAACTTTTGGTAGTTGTAATTATTGTTGTGTGTGAAATAGATATTAAAAAGATTGAGAGAGAGGGGGAGGGGGGAGAGGGAAACTCGTAAATTTCAAATGGGTCTCAGAAGGTGTGTGAATTTTCTATTACCTGAAAGACTAACACATTTGGTAAATCATCTGAGGAGTCAGGTAGCTGCATTCGGCCATGCTTTCTTCTCTAACATTACATGTGCATCAAGCAAAAAAAAATCACCCCAACAAAATATTTCATGACCATAAACTTTTGCATTGCGTGTAAATTACGAGACAAATTGAATTGAAATTTCCCTTTACATACTTGTGTCACAAGAGTTTCCTCAACAAGATCAGACAAATTGTGAAAGTGAGGCGTGTGAAATCCAGAATAATGCAGCTCTAGATCATCCTGACAGAGAAAAAACAAAAAAGTGGATAATGTACCATGTGTGAGATTGAAGATGGTCAAGAGTGACAATTATTACATTTCTGACATCTGACATGAGAGGAAATGGTTTATAAGTATTAATTAAAGGTCAAACTGTCAAAGGATAAAAGGATGTCTGGAAATTTACATTTAGGCACATTACAGGTTTCTTCAAGGAAGTAGTATAAGCCAATAACAAGTAATTAATTCATAACAATAATAATATCCCAACAGTAGTAGTACAAAGAACAGAATCTTGAACATTTAACCATAACACCATTTCCTACCATTACCGGTGATTTCAAATGTAGCTGCCAATCTCCAATGTCTGTTCGAGAGCCAGACGCAAGTAAAGAATCCTCATGAATGTTCAAGTTTTGACGACTTAAATGTAGGGCATTGCCACCCTCATCAGCCAAATAGAAAAAGAGTTGGGCACTACTCTCATGTTTCTTATTCCACTTAGACCTGAGGTTGATCACAAGAACAAAACCCTTTTAAAAATAAAAACCACTCAATAGAGCAAATGCAGAGAGACTCGCACAGGTTAACAATAAAAAAAATTAGAAAACGTTATCTGTGGACTGAAGAGACTAATTGGAAAAAGTAAGATCGGTGAAGTTTTTAATGTATGTTATCATCAATTCAGGAAATAAATCAAACCAAATGATAAAAGTGATTTAAAGTTTACACAAGGAAATCACCAATAAAGAGAAACTACAAACAAAATTTATCTGCCTTAAAAACTTGTATGTAAATGAAAGTAACTAGGAGTTAATAACATAACTTATTACCTATCAACTTGCACATCAATTCGAACTGCCCAATCCCCTCCGTAACCACTGCCTTCTCCCTTTGATTTTAAAAACAAAGTATTCATAATCATGCCATGATCAACCAGTACCTGATGCCCAAAATCACGTCCATCATGCTTTATCCATCCATAAGCACTTAGATCATCTTCTTGTTTACAAACATGCCGCAAGTGGTACCAGTCATCCTCCACATAATTCCACATTAATCCAGCCATCAGAGATTGTGGAGTCCTATCATAACCCACACCCCCAAAATAACAGAAAAATATGAATGACTCTCCCATTTTTTATTTACTAAACTGTATTATTGATTATTTTTTAACTACGGTAAATCCTTGTGCAGACATTTTGCTGGTTTCTAATTAGATGTCCCTATCAGTATTATGTCCGGTGCATGTGTTAGTGTTTCACATATCAGTTCAAATTGTATTTCATTTCATATTATACGGTAAAATTAAATAACAGAAAAGATATATGAACATCACAATTGATGCGGACACCGTATTTTTTTTCAGTAATTTTTTCTCTCGTCGGTTTCTGCACAGACTCGTCTCCTAGTACTATTTTTATAATCTAAAAATAACACTGCTCGTTTAATAATACCTGGCACGAATTCCGAGATAGAGATGGGGACGATAAGTTCCCCAATACAAACTCTCCTTGTGATCGCCTTGAAACTGCAACAACAACGCCGAACCGATTCATTCACATAAAGAAAATTCATCTAATTCTGAAAAGAAAGAAGAAATAAAAGAAACAAGATCGAATTTGAAGTTGAAGTTAACCTGAGGAAGGTCCGTTAACTTTGGCGCGGGAAATGGTGTGACGACGCGAGGCAGACGAGGTTCTGCTGTAGAATTTACGAGATGACTGATAAGAAACGAGATGATCGTGATGATGATGAAGAGTGCTGAGAGGTTCATGGTGAACATCACTTTGAACTTCTTTTGTTGTGCTTCTACTTCTGTGGCGGTTGAAACTTTGCCTCCTTTTGGCGGGAAGAATTGTTGTCGGTTTCAATTTGGAAGAACGATTCGACTCTACTCCGACCAGTCCTTCTTTCACTTCCGGTCACCGGCGATAAACGCCGCTACAGTTATTTCAAAAAAATAAAAATAGTAAGTAGAGAGTTTGTTATGTGGAGGGAGAATGCCTTATATGATCAGTCCAAAAACGTCTATTTTCTGTGCTCTGTCTATGATCAAAATTTAACTAATTCTTTGGCATTTAATGTTATTATTTTTCCAATACCCTTACTATAGTTTAAATAATATATATATATATAGTGAAACAATTATTGTTTTATAAAATGCAAAGCTAAAAATTTTTGGTGATGTTCAATTTATAATTTATTCATTAAAGTCATGTCTAAATTATTAATCATTTAATTTAATAATATTGAAAGATATCAATTTATAAATATAAATATATTGTAGAAGTCTTGTTAACCATTTTTTTAAAAGTGTGATGTAATTTTTTGTAATATATAATATCGAAGAGAGCATACATCAAACTATGAAAAATCTTTGTTTGTCGTATTTTACAATGGAGTTTTAATTTTTGTGTATTGTTTAGCATGAAAAATTTCACATTATTACGGTAGTTATTTTTTAAGGGTGTGAGGTAGATGGAATTGAGTTTTAATTATATATATATATATATATATATATATATATATATATATATATATATATATAACTTTAAAATCGTAAAGATTGACAGTATAAAAATTAAATCTTTTATAATATTTCATTCCATCTAAATATTTTTAAGATTTAGTTCTTGTAAAATTGTCTGAGTATGGTTTTAGTAAAAAATCTTTAATGTCATTTTTAATTTTAAAATAGTGTTTTAAGTTTGATGATATGGGATAGAATAATTGTGTATCACTTACTGACTTGGTACTATAGAGATAGGATGACGTGAATTATTCCGTGCTCACTAATTATCTATTATTAATAAAAATTATAAATATTTAATTAAAATAAAAATTAATTATTTAAATTACACAATAATAACTCTAAACCCAAAAATTTATGTTCATTCACAAAATTAAAACTTATATTTAATAAGAAATTTAGATAATCTATAAAAAAACTGAGAATGTTTGCATGTAACAAGTAATTAACTAATTACTCGATTAATTAAAAAATAATTAGAATAAATCACGTATAAATATCACACTTTTTTCTTTTAACGAATGAAGCTAAGGTCAATAAATCCAATTTGTTCCATTTTTCATCTTCTCTAGTTTACTTCCATGTGAGCAGCACCTTGAAAAACACTCGCATAAACAAGATTCATCTCATCAAACAAACAAGCAGCAATACAACCCACACGTATTTCTTCCATATATGCTTCACTTTTTGGCAATCATTCACCTTCGCAAACGATATTGTGAGATAAATCCACCATTGCAGCGTCATTACCATCCTCAACAAGCCTCTTCTTTTTCTTCAACCCTTCACCGGATTTCTCAAGGCGAGGAAGAGTAGTCGGCGACAAACTCTTATTGTTATTGGGAAAACAATCAAAACAACACCAACACTTACTTGACTCTTTCTCTTCTCCCACACCATTCTACTTTGGAAATTTATATAGTTACGACAATACCAATTCTCTTCAACACCTACGAAAGATCCTTTGAAATTTATGGGTTTGGTGTTGGATTTAGATCTATAAATTTGTGGATTGAAGATGATTTTTTTTATTATTTATTATTTAATTGATTTCTTAATTAATTAATCAATTTTAAGTTTTTAATTAAATATTTTATAATTAAAATATTAAAAAATATCATGTCAACCATATTAATACACGTCAACAAAAATAGACTCGGTCGTCAAGTGATACGGTCATCATCATATGCATATCAGCAAAATTGGAATACATAGTCGTTTTAAAATTAAAAAAATTACATGAAGTACTTTTCTAAAAGTGTTTAATTTTGCAAGGCTATAAATAAAAAGATTATTTTACATAGATTAAAATCAAAATGAACTCATTTTGCAAAAATTAAAATTATATTTAAATCTATTTTTAATTATTTTATTGAGACGGTTTATTTAAGATTTTTTTAAATAATTTTTATAGTATTTTTTATTATAATGTTTTGAAAAAATAATTTGAAAGTTAAAACTTCAAATAAAAAACTGGTAAAATAAACCGTTTCAATAAAAAAAAAAATATATATATATATATATAAATAAAACTAAATCAACTCCGACTCCACCTCACTTTATTTTTCATTTTATTTTCTCTCCTTCTACTTTCTCTCTCCACTCTCTTGGCAATAATTTATCTGCTCCAAAAATTTTTTTAAATTATTAAAATAAAATATTATTTTGATAATTTATTCATAAAAATGATTTTTGAAAGATAATTTTTTTAAAATATTACTTTTATCATGTTAAAATTTTTAATAATGAATATCTAAATTATTAGATGTTAAAATTACCTTTTTAATCGATAATAAATAAATCTAAAATAACTTTTACTATTTTTAAATAAATTTTCATAAAAATTATTTTAAAAATATAAAATTATAATTACTTAATTACTTTTAAAAATCTAAAATAATACATGATTATTATCTTTATTTTTCAAAAAAAGTAATTGCTAATATTTTGAATGTGTGAAAATTTCATTATACAAAATAACCGAGCGTGCAAAATGTTCGTGTTAAATTGGTGTTTAAATTGTACACATTCTTATTGAATAAGGATTATATTAATTTGATCCGCATCTATTAAGTATATACGAAAATTTCACAGATATTTAAATATAAGCTCGGATAATTGCACACGCATTTAAATGGACACGAGCATTCTAGTACTCACTCCACTCTCAAATTCTCATGGGTGTATTATATTGAAATTTTGAATGACTATTTTGAAGGGGAATAATTTGAAAGACTGTGTAGAAAGTATAGATTTTAAATTATTATTTATAATTAAGGTAAGGGAAAATTTGAAAATTAGAGAGTTGTAAAAAATTTGTGAGATGAATTAGATTGGATTTTAAAGTCGAGTTTAGTATTATTAATCTTTAAATATATTTGATTCAATCAAATCGAGTTAGATGGATTAATATAAATTGTACCGTAAAAAGATGGATCGGTATATAATAAAAAAAAATTATTTTTTATTCCGATAATTTGGATATGAAAATTATTTCAAGGAACCATGCCCATTGCCCCCTTGCCACTAGGACTAGTAGGCGGGGATTAATTGTCTTATCTTTAGACTTTGTATAATTATATGTTTATTTTTTTAGCCTTTTTTCGAATTTGAATATTGAAATTAATTCAGTCTAAGTTTAAGACTAGTTAAAGATAAACAACTCATTTAATTTTATCAAGAACAAAAACTCGTCTAAATTGATTCTCTCACTGTTAGACCGAATCAAAATTGTTCTTTTCAATATATAAATTGTGTACCTTTTTTTTTTATTTAATAAGTTTTCCTGAGAGCACATGGTAGCAAAACCGTTTCGAAAAAACCAAAAGGCGATGGCTCTTCGCGTTAGCACAATCATGTAAAATTTGCCACAACTTTATTTTTTATTGGAAAACAAAATCTTGTTATGTATATATTTATCAGTTACAAATTTTGTATTTAAAATGTTTTTTATTTTTTTAATATTTTATTTTTTCTCTATTTATTATTTTTATTTTTTTTAATATTTTATTTTTTCTCTATTTATTTTTTTTTCACATTGTCTACATATTATATTATTCTTTCATATTTATTCTTTCTCTTTTAAGACATAGGATGAATAAATAAATGTACAACAAACATTTTTTATTATTTATACAACTTTTATATTCAAACAACCTTAATTTCTATACATGCATTCAATATATATTTTTTTCTTTATCTCTTCTTCTAATCAAATCATCAATATATCATAGCTAATATTACATTATCTTCTTTATTTTTATCTCTTTAAATGTGCAAATTAAATTTTGAGTATACATCAAATATTTTCTTTATCGATATTACACGTAACATTTCATGTATCTTTCTAGTGAGGATGACTTTCTCTTTCAAATGACATTATTATTATTATTAATTTTATTTAAATACTATAAGATGTGGTATTTAAATCTGTGTTAGGTCTCGTCTCCCTGTCTCTTGAGGTGGTCCTACCTATACCAAGTGACGAACTCTTTTCACCTGCCTCCCCTTTACGAGCCCGCCGCAATGAAGAAAGTAATGAACCCCATCGCCAAGAAACGCACTTTGGAATCCCAACCACTCATATATAGCAGACCAGACTTTATAGGAAAATGACCAACAAAAACAAGTGGTTGCATGTCTCATGCTACATATCACTTTTTTCATATTTTATTTTATACATGAAGCATGAACTAACATGAATTTAACTACATTTATCACTTTTTTTCTTCTGGAAAAACCATAAGCTTTTGGGTGAAAATTTGAATGCTCGTGAGAGGAGGTTGGAATAGTCCTATTGCTTCAATTTTAATTTCTATATTTTCTAAATTATAAAGTTTTGGTCTAGATCTATCCGATAACTTAACATGTGATAGAATTATTTGGATGGATAATACATTATCTAACACATACTTTACTTTGCAGCACACTTTTTTATTATTGATTAAAATTTGTGTTGGTTTCAATAAATTTAAATGGGAAATCACGCACTTTGATGTGATTCATGTGCATTTTAATTAAGAGAAGAGATAATATAAAAATATGTATTAGATAGTGTTTTGCTATCATCTTTTTTACTTATATTGTTAAAAAATCAAGAACCTCTTAGTTACTATAAAATTGTAAATAATAGTTGTGATAAAATACAAGTGTGCAAGTATACACAATAGTGATAAATAATAAAGTGAAAATATAATACCGATCACATAAGAATTCACGTGGATAAGTTTTAAGTATTTTCAAATTGATTAGTTTAATTAGTTAAAATCTGAAGTACCAAGTAACACAAAAATTTCAGTTTATGCAAATAAAAGTACATTCAAATTTAAAAAAGTAAATATTATGATGAAAGATCATCTAAATTAAGAGTTCAATGAATAGTTAAGGAATCAACTTTGTTGCAATTTCAGTTTATGGGTGTGCAATGTGCAACTATAGCATTGGTAAACAGAGTGATTTCAGGAGTTTTTCAACTCAGTCATTGTGGTTTTCAAATGCACTAATGTCATTCATGGTTCATGTTCACGTCCAACCATGCTACAATTTATAGTTCATTTTTTGTTCATTTGTCCAATCATTTTGCCTTAATCCACATTAAACAAGCAAAATTATTTTTTACCCTTTTCAAGTTCAAAAATTAGCATTAAATCTAAGGTGATCAAATTCATATTTAAAGACATTCATTAGCTTATAAATGAAAAAATATATATGATAAAGTCATTAAAGAAATAGTGTTCCAACAACAATTGAATAAGATATTAGAAATACAAATTACAACAACAATTGTCACAAAGTTCATTGCAACAATCAATTCTAGCTATCCTTCAGATTCCAAAACTTGCTCAAATGACTTCCAAATGGGGTAGAAATGAAGAATGTTGATGATGGAGTGATAGTGGCTTTTAGGTCTCTTGAGATACTATGAAAGTTAAGTTTTCCTCCTTCCACTTTTTAGGTTTGCAGTTGCTAACATTTATATAGGGCAGTTTTAAACCACTTTTATCTCTCTCTAATGG
The DNA here is from genome assembly GCA_037974295.1 of Cicer cuneatum. Taxonomy (NCBI): domain Eukaryota; kingdom Viridiplantae; phylum Streptophyta; class Magnoliopsida; order Fabales; family Fabaceae; genus Cicer; species Cicer cuneatum. The sequence continues at coordinate 10,426,289 of JBBPBO010000005.1, forward strand.
GTATTCCTTTGTTCTTTTATGCATAAAGCAAATTTTTCCTTAATGAATCTTCTTTTATCCCTCCTTGATGTCTCGGAGAGATGCTTCAATACTGTTGTAACATTTTACATATGTTTGATCAATTAATTATATTATGCACAAAATCAACACCAAACAACATAATTTCAATATAAACTAGCACAATATAATAAAAAATATCTAATCAATATTATATTAAAAACTATTAATCAATTAAAATATCTCCTCAAATATTTCCATACTCAAGTCTAAAAATATTAAATAACTCATACATTTAAGAATTATCAATAATATCAAATAAAATTCTATATAAAGTGTACATAGAGACATAGTTAATATTTTTTTACTCAGGGCAATATTAATATGAATATATAATTTATTCATGCTTGTTTGTTTTTACAATTTGATGTTTAAAGTGACAATGACTAACCATATTATAACACACTTAACACATCTCATGCATTTAACAATTCTCCTTGTGCCTAAATAACCAATCCTTGTAAATTTGACTATAAAAAAAAGTAAACGATCATAAAATTTGCAATTTTGTCTCTGTATAGATTATTACATTCACACCGTACGTAGTTGTGCAGTTTTTCTGCTAAGTTTACGTTGAAGTATAAAGTATTGTATTTATTTATTTAATTCTCTAGTTTTGAGAAAAAAATAAGTTTTAGTAATTTAAAGTTTAATAAAAAAATAAATAAAATTTAATTAATAATTGTTTCAATCAGGATTTAAATTCTATTTTGTATTTTTTATTATAATAAAAATTATTTTTTAAAACAACTTTTTATTTGAAGTAATTTTTATATTTTATTTAGAAGAAAAAACTCAATAACGAGATTAAAACTCTTAAAAAATAATTGTTTCAAAAATTGTAATAAACTAAATCATAATAATTTAAATACATTTTTTTTACTAAAAACAGTACTTTGTTCATTCAAATAAGTAGAAATTACATCGACAATGATACAATTAAATATTGTCAAAAACGAAAAGGACAAGCTTGCGAACAAACTCACGTCATCAAAACTAATAGCATAAAACGACACAATGTCTATAAATGTGACAAAACTTACAAATATGACAAAATAGATGTATCCAAAATATTTATATATTTGAAGTTGTAACGTTGAAGAGATAAAAGTTATTGATTGGATCTGCAGTAAATCGATTGAAGTTGATGTCTCAATTTGCATCAAACAAATACTGCAGATGAAAAAATCAAAATAGCGTCTCAAAAACGAAGAACAAAAACTTCGCATTGAAACAATGAAATCATAAATAAAAAAATTAAATATATATAAAAATAACTTATTTGAATGAAAAAAAAAGTTATAGAAGATAATTTCGAATAAAAATTTACATTCTAATTAAACAAAAGAAGTATGACTGCCAGATGAGGTGATCTGTGAACAACATTACAAACAATATTAAATACATAAAGATGGAAATTCATGTTGACCGCATGTTTCTTGCCGTAAGAGGGAACAAATGGCAAATGGCAAATGATAAAATATAACCTTTCTAACGGTTGTCCATAAAGGTTACATCGACTAATTAAGAAATTTTTTTATAATCTCATTTTTTAAAGATAAATATAAGATTCTTTTGAATTTTTTTATTATTTTTTTATATGATTTAATTTTTTAAGTATATTAATTATTTTTTTAACAACATACTTTTAAAAATGTTATATATATTTTTTATAATATGTAATAAATATTCTAATGAAAATATTAACTAATTTTATCTCTTGAATGATAAACTTGTAAAGATAATATAAATTGTGGACAAATTTAATACTGTAATTAACTTTCTTAATTCAATGATTTACTTAAAGGTCTCCTATATTTAGGAACGAAATAGTATATTTTTATAATAACAATTTTTTTAAAATTACCATGATTTACTCAAGAGCGTCCTATATTTAAGGACAAAAATAATATATATTTTTAGAAAAGCTTGAATACATTTTTAGCCTCATAAGTTTATAAATTATGCAATTTTGGATCCTTTATTTTTTTAGCAATTTTGGTACTCCATATTTGCCTTTTATGATTTATTAGCCCCACGTCCTCGTATGTGGTTGAATTTATTTAAAGTTCACAATAGTAACATTCAAATGTCACACTTAATATATCTCTTTCATTTTCATATCCCAACTCTACTCAACTCCACATTGATTTAAACTAATGCATCTTTAATTTTCATTATCTATACTGACAATCATAGTTTAAAATAACTATCATAGTCCACTATTAAAATAAATATACTAAATTTGAAACTGAACCATTTCAAGAATCTCCACTTCAAGGATTTTCACTTTAAACTAAACCACTTCAAGAATTTCTACTTGAAGTTAACTTCAAAGTCACTCTAATATTTTATTTTAATGTCGAAAACCTTGATAAAAATTTATGGTGCAACTTCCATGTTGGTTGTCTCAATAAGTTATTCAGTAACCGATATAATTTCACAACACACATTGCATCAATGTCAACCAATGCACACGTGTTAATCAATACTTTGTGTAATCATGATTTTATTGACACATTATTGACTTTAAATTTACACAAGTCAAAATTAATTGATTCATCCACCAAATTTGTTTATCACATACTTCATAACGGAACTTGACTTATTATAATCGTACACTAGGTAGGTCTTCATGGAAGAGAGGTGAGACAAAAAGAACCAATTAATAATCAACTATTTCCTTATTCATACATTTGTCTAATTAACACTTCTATAATATAACATTCATTTTATGACGTGGAAGATCAAACAAAATTACAACAACACAGCATACTAAAAACTCTATTTCCTTGGACCAAACTAAAAGTTCTGATGTCAGATGTTGGAAAAATAAACAAACAGTCAAATTTAAATAACAATTAAAACATAAGAAAATAACGTGAAACTACAAAATTGGATAAAAAAAACTACGACCAATATCTAATGACAACCAGATAATAACATTTTGTAAAAATTGTTACAACACACAAACTTCTCTCAAACTTTTCATGGCCCCCAGTACACTCACACTCTTCAAAATAAATATTTCAAATACATCTCACAATAGTATAAGAGAAAAGAAAGGAATCAAATACAAGTTTAAAGTGTTTCTGACTGATGCGAATTATAATGAAAAGACTAAAATCGTATGTATAGCATTGAGTTCCTTCTTCGTTTACAATTCTAAACAATGTGAGACTTTTTCAAAACTTCAATTTCAACAAAACCTAACAACTCCCCCATCTTTGCCAACTTCCCATTTTCATCGGCCTCCATCAACTCCTCCATACAAAAGCCACAAACCATCATGCAAAAACTCAAAATAAAACAATTCCAATTCATATTTTTTAGAATTCTTCGCAAGTGAACCCCCCATGGATTCTTTTTTGGTCCTCGTGGATCCTAGAATGTCTTATTGTTCTACAACATGTTATTATTCTTGGAGGATTCCGAGCTCTATATATAATCACCTAAAGATATTACTCTTTTTGTCATAAATTGTATGTCATTTTTGCAGTTTCACGCAAAATAACAAACACAATTTACACATGTATCATCCATTAATGGTATGATAAATATAAATTAAAAGAATTTTAAAAAAAATAGAGTAATAAATAGTAAATGTTATAATATAAAAATAAGGATTTATGGTTTATTGATATTGTAAAATGACATGTAAATTGGAACAAACATATTTTATTAGAATGACATATAATTTGGAACATGATGAATAACATTTTACAAGTTGTTGTGGTAACGAGATGAAAACACGTGTCTGAATATTGTGTTTTGGCACCTACTATTGAGAAATTATGAGTTTAGAGCTAGTTTTGGGGAATAGAAGTGGGGAGTGTGATAAAGATGTTTGTAAATTATTGACGCAGTCGGAAATTGCAAAAGGTTAGCAAGCGCTAATCCAAAAAAAGAACAAGTTCTGGAATCCACCAGAGAAGAGAAAAACTCTCAAAATTGATTATTTTATTCAAAGATACCGTTTGTTACAGCATAGAAAGTCTTTAAATAGATAATAGAAACCCTAGTACGAAAATTAGGTAAAACAGAAAAGCCCGAAATTAAAGGAAAAGCTAAAACGGCTGTAAAACAGAAAAGCCCGAAATTACGAGAAAAACTAAAACGCCTGTTTTGAGGCCCAAGACGAGCTCAAAAAGGTTATGGAGCCCATACTTCATGGCAAAACCTTGAGTTGTGTTCGTGGCGCGATTCCCTTTATGGAAAGGTATAATAATAGACAATCTGACACCGGACAATCGTTTTCCGCATTTTTTGCTGCTTTTGTCCGCAAAGCCGTTTCTTCCTCGATTCTGGCCATGAACCCTCCTACATCAGTCTCCTCCACTTCTAAAGAACTCGACCCCGAGTTCATACCAGAATAAAGGTCAGCATCTTCATGGAACTCATAAATATCAGCCACATCAAAGGTATTGAAAATATTCATGGATCCCAACAAGTCGATCACATAGGCGTTGTCATTGATCTTCTTTCGCACCTTGAATGTCCCGTACTTGCGACGCTGAAGCTTCTTGTAAGTGTCAGTTGGGAACCTCTCCTTACGCAGGAACACCATCACATCATCTCCTACAGCAAAGACCTTGACTTTTCTGCGCTTGTCAGCAGCGATTTTGTTCTTCTGCCAGTAGCCTCTAACTTCGCCTTGACAGCTTCCTTAACGGCTTGCACATCCTTGGCCACCACTGGGCAAAACCACTCAGAGTTCCTTGAAGGTCTCAGTCAGGTCATGCTCATCCTGCGTCATAACAAGAAAACTGGACTTCTCCTTCCCTGTTTTTCTATTAAAACCAGAAACCGGGGCCATAGTTATCTTGTGCGTTCCCCAGGTGAACATCATCACATTATCTCTGCCTCTATACGTGATATCATTGTCATACTGCCAAGGTCACCCCAGTAGGACATGACACACATCCATATTCAGAACACCACACACTATCTCTTCCTTGTAATGCCTTCCGATGGAAATATGCACTTTGCAAGTCTTCGTCACCTTGACCTGCGGACCCTTACTCGCCCAACCCAAAGCATAAGGCTTGGCATGCGGTTCTGTCGGCAACTCTAGGTACTCCACCAGCTTCTGGGATACTAAGTTCTCTATACTCCCATTATCCACAATCAGATTACACACCTTATTCTTAATAGAACAGTGTGTTCTAAAAAGATTATTCCTTTGCCCCTCCTCATTTGAAGCAACAGAACTCTCTCCAGCACAAAATTCAACGCTTATTCAGCTTCTTCTTCAGCGAACTCAACACTGTCATACTCGTTGCCTGCTTCCTCTTCCTCAGACTCCTCATTCAAGACTGCAGTCATTCTCCTGGAAGGACAAACATTCGACTTGTGACCCTGCCCACCGCAACGGAAACAGTTATCTCCCGTCGGTTTCGCGTATGGGTTGGCTGACTTCTAGTTTGCCCTCTTGTTGTTAGACGTAGCACTACTAGTTCCACCAGTTTCCTTTGCTGAGGAGTTAGAATCCTTAGCAGCAACACCTTTATCCTTATCACCAGCAACTTCAGAATTACCCTGCGGAGTGAATATGCGAAAAGATGAAAAATTTCTGGGGGATTTCTCCATCAGTTCTGCTTTCAAGGCTAACGTAGAGGCCTCCGTCACGGTCCAGACAATCTACAGACCCATCTTCTCCTGTATCGATCCCTTCAAGCCATTAATATAGCGAGTCACCTTCTGACCCTCAGTTTCCCCTAGTTCGTTGCGTTATGAGAAATGCAGGAACTCTGCTGTATACTCGGTCACGCTCCTTCTACCCTGAACGCAATCGATATACATCTTGTACAGAATATGCTCATAATCTTTAGGCAAGAAATGCTCCAGCATCAACTATTTCATTCGCCTCCACGTTCTGATTAGCGCTTTCCTCTGGTGCTGCCTTTGAACAACAAGCTTATCCCACCACACAGCAGCGGTTCTCTTCAATCGAATTGCCACCATCTTCACCTGCTTGTTTTCTGGCACACTCATCACGTCGAATAACCGATCAACTTCAATCTGCCAATCCATAAACTCTTCAACGCCCATAGTTCCATAGAACAACTGGATGTTAGCCTTGACTCTGTAGTCGTTGCGATTCTGTTGATTATCGAAACCCTGATTCTCCTCCTGGACCTCTTATTTGGAACTAGAGTCTGATTCAACACGAGCCTGCAAGCCTCCATGTGGACGCCTGGGCGGTTCGTTTCTCCTGCCTCTATCCCTCCTATTATTTATGGCGTTCACTTGAACCGTCAAAGCCGCCACCTGAGTCGTCATATGCGTAGTCAAAGCAGTAAGGGCCGCGGTAAAAGCCGCAGTGATACCCTCGATGTCTGCTCTTGTGACTGGTTGATCTCCCATGACTGTTCAAGCTACGAAAAGAAACAGGAGAAAGCCTGCTCTGATGCCACATGACGCAGTCGGAAATCGCAAAAGGTTAGCAAACGCTAATCCAAAAAAAGAACAAGTTCTGGAATCCACCAGATAAGAGAAAAACTCTCAAAATTGATTATTTTATTTAAAGATATCGTTTGTTACAGCATAGAAAGTCTTTAAATAGATAATAGAAACCATAGTACGAAAATTAGGTAAAACAAAAAAGCCCGAAATTAAAGGAAAAGCTAAAACGGTTGTAAAACAGAAAAGCCTGAAATTACGGGAAAAACTAAAACGTCTGTTTTGAGGTCCAAGACGAGCTCAAAACGGTTCTGGAGCCCATACTTCATGGCAAAGCCTTGAGTTGTGTTCGTGGCGCGATTCCCTTTTCGGAAAGGTATAATAATAGACAATCTGACACCGGAAAATCGTTTTCCGCATTTTCTGCTGCTTTTATCTGCAAAGCCGTTTCTTCCTCGATTCTGGCCGTGAACCCTCCTACATCAATTATAATGCCTCTCTTTTGGGTTTTGATAGATATTGCAAATAGATATAGCTTGATTTTATGTGTTGGTGAACAAAAAATTGTTTCGTTCTCAATGTTGGATGTTACCACAATTGAAATTGCTACACAAAGACAAAGTGGGTGAAAGTTGCACTGCGAGTGAATGTAAGAAAGACGGGAAATGATAAAAATGGAGAATAAAGTTTGAAGACCAAATAAAAAATTCCTATGGCTAGATACAACAGGAACGAAAGATCGAATAAACGACTGAGATGTTAACAATTGAAGCATGATGCAACACATATAAAAGTGTTGCGTCTTATAAATTTCCATGTTATTGATTTGTCAATAAAATTTTGTTTAGGTAAATGAGGATAGATCCTTAAGATGACAAAATTCTTTAACTTATTTATAACATTTTAATTCTTTATTTTCTAAAATTAAATAAATTTTTAATTTTTACAAAAGTTTCAAACTTTATTTAATCTCCATGATATAAAATTGCATTTTTTCTCTCAAAATATTATGGTATGCACAATTGATACCTACTGTTAGGTCAATGATAGTTGACTAAAAGAAATAACACGTGTGAGTGCCATAGAACACTTTTTTGTTAACATTAATTGTCAAAAGATGTGATGTTTGTTGGTTAAAACAAAATTTCATTTTTTTAAGGATTTAAAATTTATTTAACCAATTTTTTATATAATAACAAAAATAAAACATATGTCTATGGACCTTCGGAACCTCATAAAGATGGAAGAATAATGAGGACAAAGTTGTAATTGGGCAAGAATTACGACAGGGCCGAGGCAACAACCACAAGGTCGGCAACTGTCGGCCGGTGAACCAGTATAGATAAAAGCGCGAGCTTCCAAAACATTTGTCAAACTAAAATGCATTGAAAGTTTATAATAATTGTTCAGTTTCATCCACAAAACCCTCTACCCCACAGATAAAAAATCCTAATTTAAATTAACACTTCAGTTTTAACTTCCAACATTATTAATTAACTAGTGAAAAACTTTAAGAAATAATGGAAATGACATGTTCCCTTTTTCCATTATGATTGAATATGTATTTTATATTGATTACAAAAATTTATAAATGTATCATGATCGTCAATAATACACTTTTTTTAATATATTTTTGTTGGTTAAAGTTTACTTATATCCCATTAAATTATTAGAGTCTTGTATAAATTTAATAAATTTTATATTGATTTTAATCAATTAAAAAATGTGTTGGTATTATTATTTTAGATAAATTATTTCTATCAACTATTAATGATATAAGGATTATGAAATTGATCCTTCACTCTAATTTTTCTTTAAAAAAAATGATGAAATTGAAAAATAATAATTAATACTGTTATAATTATATGAGCAAACTAGCAAATTTTTAAATATATTGATTAAAGAATAAAAAATAAAAAAAGTTTTATATAAAAAATAACATTTTTTAAGATTTTAAGACATTAAATGTACAACTTCTAAAAATATTTTTTATTTTTTGACTTTTTAATAAGTGCACTTTTTAATTTCAAATGAATAAGTAGATAGAGGAATTGTAGATAGAGGAATTGAATATTGTGAGGTTTAGTTAAAATGATGGAAATTTTTATGTTACATTTGAAAATTAAAGTATTATCAAGTTAAATCATTAATAATTGAATGACATGTATTTATGAATGAGTATAATTATTTTAAATTTAATGTCAATAAATTATTAAATTTTATTTTTTAAGTTTATTTTAAAATAATATTTTTTATAATAAAAATAATTTATTTAATTTACTAATATCAAAATTGAATAATAAATATGAGAAAATTCAAATTTAAGTTAATAAACAAAAGTATTATTGGGATAAACAAATTTAGAGAAAACTATTCATCCTTATATTTCTTAATAAGTAGAAGTTGTGAAATGATTAATTTAGACAGTATCCATCAATTTTCTCACAATTTCACTTTAGAAACAACCCATAAAATCTCCATCTCCATCCCACTCAGTTTCCTCTTTCTACCTTGCGTGCAGGTGCTCCGACAAACTCGCTCTCCGATTCCAACCTCAACTCAACTCAACTCGACTCGACTCATCACATGTATCTCAAATTACAATAGATCTCCCCAAACCCTATTCTTCAAATATTCAACTTTCTTATTCTTTTAATGAAACCTCCTTGCTTCTGATTTCATTATTTTTTCTATGTTCCCTTGGTACGTCGTTTTGCTTCCAAACCCTAAACCTTACTTTAACCCCCTTCAACTGTTTTCTCGTGCTTCTTTGAGTTTCTTAATGATTCGCTTCTGATTCTGAAATCAGTTTTTTTTTTTTGTTGATAGTTTTGTAACCTCCGTTTTCATTTTTTAAACATCTCTTTTTGGTTTTGAATTTATTCAAATGAAGATCGTAGCTGGCAAATCATATTTTCAAAATCTATCTTTTTTGTTGAAATCATGATTCATGAATGAAGGTGTTAAGAGAAAACTTGTTGTATAGTTTGAATCAGTTTTCTGCCTCCATTTGATTATTCGATGATTTTCTCTTAGTTTACAAAATCCTATTTTGAAACTTTAGCTACATGTGTTAATTATCCTTTGAGGGAAAAGTTTGGCAAAGAAAGAAGTTGTTTCCTATTTTGATAAATTTTTTTATGGCTATGACAAATCTAAGGCTTAATTGGTTTCTTTTCTTGATTTGGTTGCATGGTCCCTTTTCTTTGTGTTTTTCTTTACTTCTGGTAATTTCGCTAGTAAGATAACATTGGATTTTATACTTTGAATGTAAAGTAGCTATAATTTGTTGATTATTGTTTTTATGATTTACGATTCTTTAAAGCTTACTGAATTTCGGTTAATATGTTTGGCCAGAATAAGTGTTTTGCTTTGCTTACTTTATACTTCCTACGGAATAAAATATAAGTAAAAAATGGTAATTGAAAAGTTGAAGTATTTAGACTAAATTCTTAACCAGATACATCAGCCTTTCAACTATTATTTTTGCTTATATTTCATTCTAGAGGGAGTAGGTTTAATAAAACTGGATGAAAAAAAATTATGATGGCTGCTGCCTTAGTGATTAATGCTGTTTTGATTCTAAAATTATAGTTGTTGTCCTTTTTGCTAACTTTATTTGTTTTCCCCTTGTGATCCTGTAGGCTGTAGCTAAAATAGTTGAGATCATTTAGTGCCTGAGTTTACATGCACCGTGGATGTGAATGATGGATGCTGTTGAGGTTGAAGAAAATCTATTTGCTGTTAGTGATGCCAAGGTATGGTTGTGTATGTTTAATTGTTTTGTATGTTGTTTTTGAAAATTCTAATGCTTTATGTATATTAAATTAGTAATTGCCTTTACAGTATGCACAGTCCTTATGTCTAGGTATAATTAAGGGCTCAAATTTATTTTATATTAGTTTCTTTATATTCTTTCGTTCGATTATTTAGGTAATAGGGAAAAAAATATTTATTATTTTTCTTTCCAAGTTTTTGTATGTATTACGATTCATGAACACTGCTATTTGATTTTTTTTTTTGTTCCCTTCAGTCCTAGCCTGATGAAAATGGAAAAGAGTAAATGTTCTATGCTCTTTTTGTCTGTTGTCTTGTGCCAAAGTTTCCCCGTTTTATGTTACACCCCTTAAGTCTTTTCAATGTAATCTAACCAAAAGTTACCTGGTTTCCCTTGCAGTTACATGGACAAATGTGCAAGGCTCTTTCTGTAATTTATTGCCAAGTATTGTCAATATTTCCTTCTTTAGAAGCAGCTAGGCCTAGGAGTAAAACTGGAATTCAGGCATTATGTTCAGTGCATGTAGCCTTGGAGAAAGCCAAGAATGTTCTTCATCATTGCTCAGTGTGCAGTAAACTTTACCTGGTATGATTCATTTCTTCTGTAGTTTTACTTGCTGATTAAGTATGCAAGATTTTTATCTTACCTTATGGAACAATTATCTGTTGTTGGTTGGAGGTGTTATTTGACTTGCAATACTTTTGCAAAATATCTTACATCTGGGATTGATCATGATGCAGGCTGTAACTGGGGATTCCGTTCTCCTAAAATTCGAGAAGGCCAAATGTGCTCTTGAAGATAGTCTTAGACGGGTGGAAGATATTGTTCCACAATCCATTAGATGTCAGGTAATAAACTTCAATGTTATTGCTCAATAATTTTTTTCCTTTTTCGGGGTTTGTTCTATGTTCATAATTCTAGTTTTTTCTCGAAGGGTCTTACTCAGCATGCTGATTTCTGTTTTGGGCGTATGAATGAGGATGCCTGTTTTGAATTTTTTATTCCAAAAAATTGAATGCCACCATTTTTGTGATATTCTGGATTTGGTTTTCTTTAACAACACCCCTTGTATGTTTATGCACATGCTCAATTGTTGCTCTTTCGTGTTTTCATTGTCAACGTTTTAACCTGGTCTGGGGTATGACATTACTTGGTCAGGTTCAGGAGATTGTGAATGAATTTGCAAGTGTGGAATTTGCACTTGACCCCTTAGAGAAGCAAGTTGGCGACGATTTAATTGCATTGCTCCAGCAGGGCAAAAAGTTTGATGACTATAGTGAAAGTAATGAGCTTGAATCTTTTCACCATGCTGCTACTAGACTTGTAATCACATCTTCAAGAGCAGCTCTTGCTGAAAGAAGAGCTCTTAGGAAACTTATAGAAAGGGCTCGAGCCGAGGAAGACAAACGAAAGGAATCAATTGTTGCATATCTTTTGCATCTTATGAGGAAATACTCCAAGTTATTCAGAAATGAGTTTTCAGATGACAATGATTCTCAGGGTTCTGCTCCTTGTTCTCCCACTGTTCAGGGATCTATGGAGGATGGTGTTCCTGTTGGTCATAATCAGGCTTTTGACAGACAGCTTTCAAAACCTAGTTCCTTTGGTTTCAAGCCAAATAATAATGTGGAGCCAGGGCAGATGGCTCAACCACCTGAAGAGTTAAGGTGTCCAATATCTCTGCAACTTATGTATGATCCTGTTATCATTGCTTCTGGGCAAACATATGAGCGGGTTTGCATAGAGAAATGGTTCGGTGATGGGCATGACAACTGTCCAAAGACCCAGCAGAAACTTCCACATCTTTGCTTGACTCCTAATTACTGTGTTAAGGGTCTTGTTGCTAGCTGGTGTGAACAAAATGGAATTCCTATTCCTGAAGGCCCTCCTGAATCTCTTGATCTTAACTACTGGAGATTGGTATTATCAGAGTCCGAGTCCACAAATTCAAGATCTGTAAATAGTGTGAGCTCTTGCAGGTTGAAGGGTGTCAAAGTGGTTCCTTTAGAAGATAGTTGTATCTCAGAGGAATATGGGGAAAATGGAGCTGAAAGTGTATCTGCACAAGAGGAAGACACTGAGCAGTATCTTAGTTTTCTGAAAGTCTTGACCGAGGGGAACAATTGGAAGAGGAAATATGAAGTAGTAGAACAGTTACGATTGTCGCTCAGAGATGACGAGGAAGCTAGAATTTTTATGGGGGGTAATGGGTTTGTTGAAGCACTTGTTCAGTTTTTACAATCGGCTGTACATGAAAGGAATTTGATGGCTCAGGAAAGTGGAGCAATGGCTCTCTTTAACCTATCTGTGAATAACGACAGGTCTGCATTATCATTTGTTGTTTATATAAGTTTGAATCATTATGTAGAACTTCATTTCGTGTGGTTGGAAAATCAAAACAGTTTTTGGTATTACTAAAAGTGAGACATTGTATTTAGCCAATGCCTTACATTAATTAGCTTCTATTAAATTAATACTATTCTTTAATTCAAAGTTAACAACTATGGTTCTGCATTATCTTTCCTAGTTTTTAGAGTTTTAAATCATTAAGTATAACTACATTACATTTGATTTCCACAACAAAACTGATCTTCGAATATTTAAAAATGAGCCAGGGAGCTTACCTTCATTACCTTGTATTTATTTAATCATTAATAAAAATTAAAAATAAATATTCTTTATCAAAACAGTTTTTGTTTGGCCTCTTGCATTTCAGAAAAAGACAACAGTTTTTTCTTCTGGAAATCTTCTATACTTAATATTGAAAATTAATTGCACACTGTGTGTATAGTTTGTTGAACTATCGAGGGTGCAATAGCAAAGAAAAGTATGCTGCAGATGGACGTTTAAAATTTGTTACTGACTTACATCGAATGCATCACTACAACTTTGATGATACACATACTTTGTTAGTTTTTAGGCTCTTGCTTCTTTATTGGCTTATTTAAACACAAGAGAAGGATTTTGTTCGTTTAGTCAACGTGTTTTCCAAATATTGAATGTGGCTGAATTTTCCTAAAATATATCGTATTCACATAATTTTAATCAATAACTTCTGTGCATCATTAACTTGTTTTTTTCCCCTTTCTTTTCAACAGAAATAAGGAGAATATGTTATCAGCTGGAGTTTTATCTCTGTTGGAGGAAATGATTACTAACACTAGTTCTTATGGTTGTGCTACTGCTCTATATGTGAATCTCTCTTGCCTTGAAGAAGCCAAACCTATGATTGGCATGAGTCAGGCTGTACTATTCCTAATCCAGCTCCTTCAATCTGACTATGACATTCAATGCAAGCAAGATGCTCTCCATGCTCTCTACAATATTTCTACTTTGCCCTCCAATATTCGATACTTACTTTCTTCCGGCATTGTTAATGGCCTACAATCCCTTCTTGTAGACCAGGTTGATTGTACATGGACCGAGAAATGCATAGCTATTTTGATAAATTTAGCTACTTCTGAAGTTGGAAGGGAGGAAATGGTATCAACTCCTGGATTCATTAGTGCTTTGGCTTCAATATTAGACACCGATGAGCTCCTAGTGCAGGAGCAAGCTGTCTATTGTCTCCTAATTTTGTGCAACAAAAGTGAGCAATGTTCTGACATGGTCCTTCAAGAAGGGGTTATACCAGCGTTGGTATCCATATCAGTGAATGGGACCCCAAGAGGGAGAGAAAAAGCTCAGAAACTCTTGATGCTGTTCCGACAGCAGCGACGAGATGATTCACCTGTTGAGGAACATCAATGTCCTCCTGAAACCAGTGATTTGTCTATGCCGCCTGCTGAAATCAAACCTCCATGTAAGTCTATGTCTAGAAGAAAGACCGGGAAAGGTTTTAGCTTATTCTGGAGAAGCAAAAGCTATTCTGTGTACCAGTGTTGAAGTTCCTTATGTTGTAAATATCTCTGTTTTGTCCCCTTGTTCTTCCTGTTTCTATGGGTGTTGCTTACCTTTTGGTTTCCAAAGCGAAGAAGAGATGTACAGGCCTGTGTAATTTATGGATTTTGTTTTCTTCTCGCTTTTCTCTTTGTAATTTGTAACATCAATATCTCAAACACAAGTGTTAGATTTTGCATTTTTTAAGTTAAGGTAAATGTGAATTATGTCATTGGTGAATTGAAGCTAACTAGTATGTTCAGTAAAGTTCTGTTGGGACGTCTGTTGGTTTCAACTTTAAGCTTACCCTTGTTTCAGCCTGATATTAGTCGGTAGCGCGCATGCGATTTTGAAAGCAATGCAAATTGATTGTTTATTTTAAAGACAGTGGAAGGGCAACTAATGAATTTAAAAAAGATATTCAGATTATTGCTCAAATTCTATACATTTTGTCCTTTTTTTTAGAGTCATATATTAGTGAGATTTGTTTAAATTTTATCTACAGAAAAGTTAGTAACATTTGTTGTGACAATTTTTATATTGGTTGAAATTTAAATAAGTAAAACTAAATTTGTGTTGGATTCATATATATAATTTAAAAGATTCATTTGAATTTCAACCATTAAGTGTGTTTTATTTTTTAAAATGTGTTTATTTTATCTTGATAATAAATTCTTGAAGAGAACTATCGTTAGAGAGAGAAGATGATATGCTAGTTAATGAACATAAATTTCTTGGAACACAATTTTTTGACATTTTTATTGTTTTTAAAATTGTAGAAAATTATTTAATGGAGGATTGAAAAGTTGCACATTCAAAAACTTCTTTTAAGCTGCTCAATGATATTGTTCTGGGTTGAGTTAGTGTTTCTGAGTGCATTGCCAGAAGTAGAGGCAAGGAACTTTTTATGAACTCGTTGCAATGGGGTATTAATGGATGTTTTGAAAGAATGAACTTATTAACATTGCTGCTTGCTGCTTATGTCTTATATTTACAGCCACTAAACCTAGGTACACAAAATTCATGATGGTAGTTTAGTGGTCAGTGGTCACTATACTTGGTGGACATTATGAATGCTGTGTTGTGGCTAGGTGATAGTTTTGACTAATGGCAAGGATAGTTCTGTGTTTAGAGGTGTGGTGTCTCAGTCAAGTAGTTGGTGGTTAGTAGTTTGATAGTTTCATTAGAATTTGATGAAAATGGATTTTATGTAAAAATACCAACTATAGTAGATTTTCTTAGATTGGGTAACCATCCTCCACAAGCTAAACCGATACTATATGTTAAGAGTTTGAGGAACATCAAAGGCAACAACGAACTAATAATTAGGACCACTAAAAAGTTGTGAGATCACATCTCAATTTAAAATTTTCAAACATTAGATATACGTATTTTCTCTTTTATATATAATTTATTTAACTTATTTGTAGTCTATTTAGAACTAACAATACACACTTGAACTCTAACATTAGAATATTCATATAATGTAAAATACAATCATGTTTTCCAAACTCCCAAACACCTAGCCATACTGATTTTGTAAGCTTTGGATAGTATTGAGAAAAACCTAAGTTACATGTTATAAAACATGAAACGAGTTTATAAAAAGTGACACATTTAATTTTATAAATCAGATTTATAAGGAGGACTTATATATGTTCAATCTAAAAACTAAATACAATATCATAGTTTATCTATTGCATCACCTACTATTTATATCTACATGTTGACACTCTCAATTATATAAGTTAATTTTGTAAACATGAATTAATTACAATATAAAACTCTATCAAATGTTTTAAAGATGGATGATCATTTGGTGTTTTAAAATGATGAAATCTTAGGTATAAATATTTGCCTTAGCTTTAACCCTTCTTTAGTTTTTTAATCTAATATATTCACGTCATCATCTATTAGATCCAAAACAAGATGTTTTCTTTAAGTAAATAATGGCAATTCTTTTAAAAGAGGCGCATGACATTATAATAAATAATAGGCTAAATAGCATACATGGTCCCTTAACTTAATTTTAGGTAATGTTTTAGTCATTTATCTTTTTTTTTCCCGATTTGGTCATTTATTTTAATTTTAAGTGACAATTTAATCCTTTATGTTTTAAAATGTTAACAATATTATCTTTTTTTTTTACAAAAATTCAAAAAATTCATCAAAATTTTCAACCAAAACCCATAAAATTAATTACATTCTTTAATATAATACAAATTTTATCAAATTCGTAACTCAAATATTCAAATAAACTCATATTTTCATTTTTTATTTGATTTTTAAAATTCTATCTAATAAAGAATAAAAATATGAATTTATTTGAATATTTGAATTACGAATTTGATAAAATTTGTATTATATTAAAGAATGTAATTAATTTTATGGGTTTTGGTTGAAAATTTTGATGAATTTTTTGAATTTTTGTAAAAAAAAAGGATAATATTGTTAACATTTTAAAACATAAAGGATTAAATTGTCACTTAAAATTAAAATAAATGACCAAATCGGGAAAAAAAAAAGATAAATGACTAAAACGTTACCTAAAATTAAGTTAAGGGACTATAGATGCTATTTAGCCTAAATAATATTTTCTTTCAAATGTCTATCTATTTGTTTGTCATTTTGGTGAACTCACATGTTTTGTCTTGTTTTATTCGCCATTAAAGACAAATTTTTATTAAATATTCATCGTACACAATTAAATATAACAGATTTCTCGTTGAAGATTTGAAAGTTGATTTGCTCTATTGTGCAGACTAAGTTAGTCTAGACCCTACCACCATTAATTTCAAATGACTTGTTAGTGAGATCAATATCTAAACAACTATATTAAAATTAATGGACAAATTTATATATTTAAACTAATTCTTTTACTTACAAAAACTCCTTACTTAACCACATCTTTGATAATTAACTAGTGAAACTCAAATTCAAATTCATAATTTAAAACTTGCTCGAAATAATCATCGATTATATTTTACTTACCTTTAATCAAATATCAAAATTTTAAAGTTCATTCTCCAAAGAACTAGAATAATTAAGACAAAAAAAAGATAGAAAGGAAAATCTGGTGTACCCAAGAAAGATTTGATTTGCATAAAACAAAAATGGACTTGATTTACAAGTTTCTTTCAAGATTCCCAAGTAACAATTGAAAAACAAATTGCAAAAGGAAAAAAAGGCACTGACTTTTTAAGTAGCCATGGAAATGCTAGTCTTATACATGACTCATATATTCTAATCAATTGCATTAATCTCTCTGTCCTTGGTTCCAGAAACGACCAGGATTCATAAGCCATGCAGACTCAAACAACTCTAAAAGTGGATCATGCTTCATGCTTTCACTTCTCCCAACTTGTAATTTCTCAACACTTTCAAACTCTTCATGTTTCTCTTTACCTTCACATTCATCAATACTATCTATTTTCTTCTCACTACTACTCTCCAACAATGCTTCTTTATATGACCCTTTCAAATTGGTAGCACAAGAAGACACTGCCACAACAACACCTTTATTTTCAGCTTCTGGTATAGGAGGAAAAATTTCCTCACTCTCCATTGGAAGGTTAAGGTACACCTCAGATGCAGCTGATTCCACCTCTTCATTTATATTACTATTTTTGCAATTGCTATCAACATCTATTGTTTTCTCATTCACCACCACCCTTGAATTTTCATGTCCCCAATTGGAATCCAAACTATTCAACATTGAAATTAAATATGTCAATGTCCATTCCAATAATGGAACTTTGTGGATTATTGCAGGGACATACTTGTTCAATGCACCATCAAATTTATCTGGTAGAGACAATATCATTAACACGATTTCGTCGAGTTTGTCAAAGGCGTACGATGAAGATGGAAACAATTTCTCGGCGATGTTTTCGACTGATAGAATTCGGTCGTCGATGAGGGAGAGGATTGTTAGCCATTGGTATTGGATGGCATAGATTAAGGGTGTGACAAATTTGGCTATGTTTCTTAATGTTGAACCTATTGGTCCATTCATATGTTGGGTTTTTCTTATGGTAATGTCACCAATTGCAAAGATTGAAACTCCACATGCATGTAAGGGACGTTGCCTTGAACTCATTCTTCTTGTTTCCTTTGCTTTCTTCTGATAAAATATTCATAGATAAACGTGATTGATTCACTGTGTTATATAATACAACAATTTGAACATTTAATAACATGGATGGGTTCAATTATTTGTTTGGGCATGTAAATTGTGCAGAAATTAAATCAAATTAACTTGATGATCAAATAATAAGGCAAATCTGATGAAAAACAATTTCAGATTAGTAATTAGTCATAATCAATTAATAATATTAATAAACAGAATATCATGATAATAACATTAACATAACAAACATAAAATAATGAATGATATAACAAAATTGTTAAACTCACTTGGGAAAAGGAAATGGTGGGAGGCATGATTGGCGATATAGAAGATGCTAATGAGAGTCGATAAATGTGTAGGTAATTAATTAATTAGTTGAATCTATGAGAGAATTTATAGATCTGTTAGAATTAGGATGGGGATGTAGCTAAGACAGCAAAATATACATATAAAAAGGAAAGTAAAAGTCTATAACGGAAAATAGTTCCTGTCCTGGCACCTAGGAATAGAGGGAGAGAAAATTGGATTTCCCAGGTGTTTTTTTTGCATTTACATAACTAAATTAAAAATAAATCAAATTTAGAGAATTTGACAAATATACAATAATAAATTTATTATCTATTAGTAAAAACTTATTTTCTACCATCTACCCCTATAATATTAAAACAAAAAATTTACCCCTAAATATGAAAGTGAGAAAAACACAGCAAAGACCATTGAATATTTGTTGTTTGATGAAGAGAATAAAAGACACTATATATATATATAATGTTTTTTTGATAAAAAAACTATTATATAATATTTTAATCTAATGTTTGATAAATCCTTTAATCTTAGACATTATTCTATTGTGTTATCTCAATTAAAATTGTTATTGCAAATATGACTTGAATTAGATATTATTATAATAAGATAATCTCAATACTTATTTAATTATCTTTATAAAATATATAAAATTGAAATATGACAAAATATAAATATAAATTTTAGATTTTGGTGGTAAAATTTTAAAAAATATTAATAAATAATTTCAAAAAACAAATATTATAAATATTTTAGTTTAAAATAAAATAAAATAAAAATATATTATTTTAAATTATATTTTTAAAATATAATTTCATAAATAGTTAAATAAAATAAAATACTAATAATGAATATAAATTAACTTACTTATATAGGTTCATTAGATAAACTCAAAAGCCTTTAAGTGTTTAATATTTTTAGCTAAACAAATTTCTAAAATAATATTAACGGCGTCTATTTAAAAAAAATTTGACCTAATTGAACTTGACATAAGCTATGCCGTAGAAACCTATTGCTACACATACACATGTGTCTTAATGTCACGTATTTGTGTAATTAATTTTCTGAAGTAGTATGATACAAATTGACACTTAAATATTAATTTGAAAAAGAACACTTATTTAATAATGCTATTGTAGTGTTTACATCTATAAAAATTTCAAATTCATCCTTAAATATAGATTCTATTTATAATTTTATGGATCAAATTGTAAGTATAAGACGCATTTGAGAAATCAAATGTATTAGTAAAATACATAATTGTAAATAAAAGTGATTAGCGAAACACACATTCTAAATATATTTTTGTAATTTTAATGAATTAAAAAAATATATTCATAATATTTGACGTATTTAAGAAATCTAACGTGAGAATTGTTGATAACTTGATCGACCATTAGAGAGCAAAATCTCTCAAAAATCTTATTTTAAAATGATTTGGAGGGAAGAAAAATAAGATAAATACCCTTGAAAATAATTCTGGGGTTAAACGATACACACTTTTGATTAAATTCACTCTCCTCGGTAAGTAAAAATTCCTTCCCCTTAGACCCAAACATACCAATCGATATTGTCATAAATCATTTTAAAGCACGATAAAAAAAAAAAAAGTGTCAATTTGGATATTTTGTCGAAAATAAAAAAATAGGAGCTGTGTTTCCCACCGGCAACTCCCCGCTGGTTTTGAAAGAAGAAGAAAGGAGAAAGAAAGAGTAACGGCGAGGATGGCAACCCTTCCCATTGTCCAATACGAAGAAAAAATCATCCAAACCGTAGAGAACAACCCTATCACCGTCATCATCGGAGAAACTGGTTCCGGTAAGAGCACTCAACTCTCTCAAATGCTTCACCGCCGCGGTTACTCCAAAATCGCCGTCACTCAACCCCGTCGTGTCGCTGCCGTATCCGTCTCCAGGTATTCCCTCTTCAATTTCAACTTTCCAACTCACCCTAGGGATTTCGACGCCGTTTTAACTCAACTTCCATCCATAGACGAGTCGCGCAAGAGCTCGGCGTTCAGCTCGGTGAGGAAGTAGGTTACGCCATTCGATTCGAAGACAGAACTTCACGCAACACGCGCATTAAGTAATTACTCACTCTTCTTCACGTATTTGCTTTCATTCTCAGTTTCTCAATTGGTTTGTTACCATTGATCATTGATTCGATTCAATTAGGTACCTAACTGATGGTGTTCTCCTCCGCGAAAGTCTAGCTGATCCAGAACTTAACGATTATTCTGTTATCATATTAGATGAAGCTCATGAACGGAGTTTGAACACGTAAGACACTTTTTCCTTTCTCTTCTGTGTACACTTCTCATACATTTGAGGAATGTTTGGATCAGTTTATTTCAGCTTATTTCTGAGATAATCACTTGTGAGACGGCTCTAGAGAATTTATGAAACAACTTATTACATGTTGGTAAGTTGAATTCAGCTCATTTTCACATGCTCTTGAGGATAACTTATGAAAATAGCTTATGCGAAAACAGTTCAACTTTGTTTTATCTGTGTAGAAATAACTTATTCACAAGCTCTTACAGTATAAGGTTGACTTAATTAGGTTGTTTATGCAAAGAGGGCCTTGGGCATTGTTGTTTCATACAATTTATTATTTGTCTTCAGGGATATATTGATGGGACTCATGAAACGTTTGGTTAAGCTTCGTTCCTCTAATCTCAAAGTGTTGATTACGTCTGCCACACTTGATGGTGACAAGGTATCAAAGTTCTTTCGAGATTGCCCTGTATTGAACATCCCTGGGAAGTTGTATCCTGTGGAGGTTCTCTATAGCAAGGAGCGTCCGTTAAACTATCTCGAGGCAGCTCTCAAAACAGCTCTTGGTATGACATGAATTTTTTTAATTCTATCTTCATGCAAACATAATTGTAATAATCACACTACCTGTATTAATAATTAATAATGTATTGTATTCTGCTTGTGTGTAAAGAATTTTTGTAGTTAGACAATTTTTTTGTCAAAATGTTATTAAGTATTTACCTATTCTATTACATATTGATAAAGTATCATGCTTTACATGTGTATTTGACATATATTCAGATAACATCTCTCGAAAATTGGTCTAAGCTATTGGAAAAGGATGGATGCATTTTAAGTTGTTGCTTATAAGTAAATAAGCTGCTAAGAGAGGGATGCATTTTCAATCTAAACTTAGAAATTCACCTGTTCACAATGATGTAAACAATTAGATTCACTTGCTTTATCTCCTTTGTTGATTGAACGGCTGGTAACTTTTCAAGTAGGTAATTGGTATATGCTGTCAAGTTGTGTCAATTTAGACCTATACTGCATACTTCATTTCATCTGTCTTATTTACTATATTTGTAAATAAAAATTCTTCTAGTTGTTCACAAGTGATTGGTTTTGCAGATATACATGTTCGTCAACCGGAAGGGGATATTTTAATATTCATGACTGGACAGGTGAGCATTTTTGTGATATGACATTTACACTGTAGTAACTTCAACTCCAGAGTATAAATCTTAATCCTTTAGTTTCTAATATGATGTAATGGTTGCTTTGATGAGTTTATGCAGGATGACATAGAGAAGTTAGTATCTAAGTTGGAAGATAAAGTTCAGGCTCTCGATGAAGGTTCCTGCATGGATGCTATAATCTTTCCTCTACACGGTTCTTTGCCACCTGAATTGCAGGCACGTAATTTTTTGTTTTTGTACGATCTTCCTAATTGAAATATTTGCTTATTCCAAAATACAACCATTCGGAAGCACATATATTTTGAAATAGTAGCTGTATTGAGCCGTATCCATGATAGACGCTTCTAGTTGTATTATATATATATATATATATATATTTTTTTTTTTTTTCACTTTCATTTTCGCATAATATAGATGAGAATACCACAATAATTAGATAAAATTTAATATTTTATTATGTATATAATGACTTAGCCTAACTTTCAGAATATCAATTCTCTCTTTTAATTTGAAATTTGTATCTTTCTATTAATTTAACGCTAGTTTTTTTATGTAGTATACTAGTATTATAACTATGTCGTGTCGAGTGATTTTTAAGGCATCAATCTTCTATAATTAAATTTATGTAATGATGCATGTCTAATGCATTCAAAAGAAACTGTATTTTGATCATTTTGGAAAGGCATTATAATTTCACTCCCATACATAATTCGTAGTTTTCTTTTTTATGTTAGTCCATAGTGAACTCGACTAACTATCACATGTAGAATGGTCTTGGAAGCTCGTAAAGATGCTATGCTCTTGCATGGATCTGGGAAAAAATGACAGAGGTGTGAAATTCCTTCCTGTGTCATTGGGGGAATTACTTTTCTTAGTATTAGTAGATAGTTTTGCATGGAACTGCCTTGAGAGGATTTATCTTAGTTCTTTCCTATTTTGGCTTGTTACTTGCCTTGTTTGCTTCATAATCACATGTCAAATCATGTTAGCTTGCAATGAACTCTTAAAAGCATATAATTCATCTAGGATAAACACGAAATAAACAATAGTTGATGTTTGGTATATTCTACCCCGCTAAAGAAAATTTGAGGCATGATATTTTTTATGCACATTTGAAACTCATGCATGTCTTATATAATCTTACAGGTGCGTGTATTTAGTCCTCCACCTCCAAATTGCAGACGAATTATTGTTGCTACAAATATTGCTGAAACTTCTTTGACTGTTGATGGTGTAGTGTAAGGGCACTGATATTTAGTTAAATATTATTAATTTTCAATTTGAACTTAACTTAATATTTGCATACTAGTTATATATAGTCTTAAAGATAATTATTATACATTATTGTTTTTGTTATTGCTGATATTACTTATTGTAGTAAACCAATTGCTTCTTATTTCTGTAGCCTGTTTATTGTTGTCTTAGCCAGAGAGGAGATAGCAAATGTTCAAAAACACCCGAACCCCTAATCTCCATTTATTGAATATGTGCGGACAAGTTACATGATTAAGTCAATTCTGTGAATATTGGTTAGTGTCGCACCCATTTAGAGGATGGAAATTTTGTTGGCAAAACAAGAATACGAGTGTTCAGTGTATATTGTAGCCAGGGATGTAGTCTATTTCTTTTTGGCTTCATTTGAAAAACCACATGCAGTAGAATGTGTGGTTGCTTATCTTTTAGACTGCATACTTTTGAGATATGTAACAATGCAGTTTTCAAATGCATGATGCCATTTTTTGTAAAGATATAAATAAATAACGACATGATTTATTGTCTGAAAAAAGTAAAAGACAATATTTTCATATTTTATTACTACAGCCCTAAGCTGTTTATATAGAAAATAAAATTACAATAGTAATACTGAGTAATAATGACATAATCATAAAATAAAAATAAATAGAATAATATAAAATCAAATCAAATCAAATCTGATTTTCCTTAATTCTTCAACACCCCCTCTCAAGTCGGTGCATAGATATATGTCATGTCCAACTTGGCTATAAGTCGCTCAAAATTGGGTCTTGCCAAACCTTTTGTCAAGATATCAGCGGTTTGCTGGTTGGAAGTCACAAATGGCAGACATATAATTCCGGCATCAATTTTTTCTTTTATGAAATGGCGGTCAATCTCAATGTGTTTGGTTCTATCATGTTGTACGGGTTTGTGAGCTATACTTATTGCTGCTTTGTTATCACAGAACAATTTTAAGGGTGAGTCAACTTTCATTTTCAGTTCATCCAAGAGTTTACGAATCCACAAAAGTTCACAAATTCCTTGAGCCATTGCTCTAAATTCAGCTTCTGCACTGCTTCGAGCAACAACCCCTTGTTTCTTACTTCTCCAAGTGACTAAATTTCCCCAAACATAGGCACAATATCCAGTAGTGGATTTTCTATCAGTAACTGATCCTGCCCAATCAGCATCTGTAAATATAGAGACTTCTCTGTCATTAGTTTTCTTGAAGTACAAACCCTTTCCAGGATTGGATTTCAAGTACCTTAAGATTCGATAAACTGCCTCCAAGTGTTCTTCATAGGGAGAATGCATGAATTGGCTTACAACACTCACAGAGAAAGCGATGTCAGGTCTAGTGTGGGCTAGATAAATAAGTTTGCCAACCAACCTCTGGTATCTTCCAATCTCAATAGGAACACTGCCTTTCTCCCAAAGTTTAGTATTTAATTCCATAAGAGTATCTGCTGTATCTACACCCACTCATCCCAGTTTCTTCCAAGAGATCTAGGATGTATTTCCTTTGAGAAACAACAATTCCCTTCTTTGAGCGAGCAACTTCCATATCAAGAAAATATTTGAGTGCGCCTAAATCTTTGATCTCAAATTCTTTTGTCAAGTTTTTCTTCAATCTTTCCATCTCAACAATGTCATCTCTTGTGAGAATAATATCATCTACATATACAATTAAAATTACAATTTTACCAACATTAGAGAACTTCATGAACAACGTATGGTCTGATTGTCCCTGCATATATCCTTGCTTTTTGACAGAGTGAGTGAATTTCTCAAACCAAGCCCTTGGAGATTGCTTGAGACCATAAAGGGATTTTTGTAGTTTGCATACATTTGAACCAAACTTATCTTCAAAGCCAGGTGGACTATCCATGTATACTTCCTCTTCCAAATCACCATTCAGGAAAGCATTTTTTACATCAAGTTGGTTAAGAGACCAATCTAAATTCACCGCCAAAGACAAGAGAACTCTAATAGTGTTTAACTTGGCAACAGGAGCAAAAGTCTATAAGTAATCAATGCCATATGTCTGAGTAAACCCTTTAGCAACCAAGCGTGCCTTGTATCTTTCAATTGTGTTGTCAGAATTATATTTCACAGTAAATACCCATTTACAGCCAACGGTATTCTTTCCTGTAGGTAACGTCATGACTCTCCAAGTTTGATTCTTC
This sequence comes from Cicer cuneatum, assembly GCA_037974295.1. Lineage (NCBI taxonomy): Eukaryota > Viridiplantae > Streptophyta > Magnoliopsida > Fabales > Fabaceae > Cicer > Cicer cuneatum. Next base: position 10,451,716 of record JBBPBO010000005.1, read on the forward strand.
TCAAGAGCTCTCATCTCCTCAAGAACAGCTTCCTTCCACTTTGGAATTTTTAGAGCCTCCTGTATATTTTTTGGAATTTCTACAGCAGACAACTTAGAGGTAAATGCAGCAAATGAAGAAGACAATTTTGAGTATGACATATAATTAGACAAAGGATATTTAGTGCATGATCTAACAGGTTTTCTAATTGCAATAGGAAGGTCTATATCAGGATACTCGACATGACTCTTAAGAACAGAAGAGGACTTACCTGTATCAAAATGATGTGTTGGATTATTTATTGGTTCGGAATCTTGGAAGGGTCGGAGAATGGGTCCTTCATTTCTCTGTTTATGGTTTCTTCTTTCAAAGACATTTTCCTTCCAAGTAGGGTCAATGGTAGTAAACCTGCTTTGTGTCTCTTTATCTGAGTCATTATGTTGTGGCATTTCAGGTGGTCCTTCATTATTATTGAGATCAAGAATTTGATCAGTGTGATTTTGATTTAAAATTGTTGCCCCCGAATCTGTCGAAACCTCATTCATAAGTTGATTGAGTTCCAATATGGATTCTTGGGCATTTTCTTTTGGTGCATTAATATAAGTCTCAGAATTTTGCGACACTATATCACTTAAAGTAATGATGTTTTCATAAGTAAAAGATGAATCTTCCTTATAATTTCCCCATGAAGATGAATGTCAGTAAAAAATGGTTGATTTTCCACAAAAGTAACATCCATGGTTACAAAAATTCTTTTTAATTTTGATTCAAAACACCGATACCCCTTCTGAGTTGGAGAGTAACCGGTAAATACACATTTTATTGCTCTTGGCTCGAGTTTGTCAAGTTGTTTATGTTCATGAACAAAAGCAGTGCAACCAAACACTTTTAGTGGCAAATCAGCAGATACACTAGTCAAAGGAAAATAATTTCGAAAAACATCAATAGGGGTATGAAAATCTAAAACTTTAGATGGCATTCGATTAATTAAATATGATGCAGTTAAAACAGCTTCACCCCACAAATATTTTGGAACCTTATTTGCAAATAGTAAAGCTCTAGCAACCTCAAGAAGATGCCTATTCTTTCTCTCTGCAATTCCATTTTGTTGGGGTGTATTAACACAAGAACTTTGATGAACAACTCCATTGGCAAGAAAAAAATCAGACAAAAATATATTAAAATATTCTTTACCATTGTCACTTCTGAAGACTTGAATATTTGTTTGGTATTGAGTGTGCACCATTTTAAAGAAATTTTTGACAACTTGTCCAACTTCTGATTTTTCTTTCAATAGATAAACCCAACAAATTCTAGTATGATCATCAATAAAGGTTATAAACCATCTTTTATTAGAAAAAGTGTTTATTCTATTAGGACCCCAAACATCACTATGAATAACTACAAACGGTTTTGATTTTTTATATGGTTGTGTAGAGAAAGAAGAACGGTGATATTTAGCAAATTCACAAGTTTCACAATGAAATAAAGACGAATCCTTCTTAGAAAATAATTTAGAAAACAAATGTTTCAAATACGGAAAACTAGGATGTCCTAACCGTAAATGCCATAACATAATATTATCATTATTAGAAGAAACAAAAATAGATTCAAAGCAGGTACTTGTTTTTGGTTGGTCTTTGAAGTCAAGTCCATTGTTAAGATGATAGAGTCCTCCACTCTCCTTAGCATTGCCAATCATCTTCCCCGTGCTCAAATCCTTAAAAGTGCAATGAGAATGAAAGAAGTTAGCTTGACAATTTATATCCTTTGTTAATTTAGTAATGGATAACAAATTACATGATAAATTCGGAACATGTAAGACATCTTTTAAGGTTAACACAGGTGACAGAATAACAGAACCTTTCTCTGCAATGGCTGAAAGAGAGCCATCTGCAATTTTAATTTTGTGGTTACCTGCACAAGGACTATAAGAAGAAAACAGACTCGACTCCCCAGTCATATGATCAGTAGCACCAGAATCGATAATCCAAATATGGCTGGGAGAGACACTAAGTAGAGCAGTATTTGGAAAATTACCTCTCTGAGCTATAGAGCAAGAAGGAGTTTGAGACTCAAGGAGTTTGTACAATTGATCTAATTATTCCTTGCTGAAAGGAGATGGGCTTGAAGGAGACTGCTTCTCTTGATCAGAGGTACCAGCTTGGAGGGCATGACCTTCATTTCCTCCTTTTTTCTTCCAATTTAGAGGTTTTCCATGGAGCTTCCAACATGTATCACGTGTGTGCCATGAACGTTCGCAATGTTCGCACCATGGTTTCTTGCCATCTCTCTTCCCGTCTTCATTCTTAGTGACTAGGGCAGAGCTTTCAACCTCAACAACAGAAGGTGACTTACCCATCATAACACTTTGTCTTGCCTCTTCTCTTCTAACTTCTGAGAACGCTTCCCGAAGTGATGGCAATGGAATCTTTCCCAATATTCTGCCTCGGACTTCATCAAGTCGCTTATTAAGCCCAACCAAGAACATGAATACTCGGTCGTTCTCCTGTCTCTTAAGAAACAAAACACTGTCCTCACAACACTTCCAATGATCATCATAGCAGAGATCCAATTCTTGCCATAGTGTCATCAACTCATTATAATAGGTAGTGACATCTCTATCTCCTTGTTTGGCATGCCACAATCGTGATTTGAGATCGAAAATTTGAGAAGAATTCTGAATATCAGAATATGTTTCTTTGACAGCCTCCCAAACTTCCTTCGCAGTAGGCAAAAACATAAAAGGTTTTCTAATCGTTGATTCCATATTACTAAGCAGCCAAGCAATAATAACAGTGTTCTCAGATTTCCAAAACTTGTAATTAGGATCAGTTGTGGCAGGTATTTGCACCTCTCCTATGAGGAAACCGTATTTTCCCTTACCATCTAGGATCAATCTTGCGGTTTGGGACCATTCGACATAATTTTTTCCATTAAGTTTTTGGATTTCAACTTTGAGGGCATTAGAAGTTCCCTCATGGCCAAAAAAATTGGAAAAATCGTTGTTAGATAGACCATTCCAACTACCACTGCCCCTTGGGCCGCCGCCAGTGCCTAAACCGGTGTTGTTGGCTACTTCTGATTTTTCACCCAAACCATAGTCGCCGCCGCTAGTGCCTAATCCAGTGTTGTCGCCTGAGCCGCCGCCAGTGCCTAAACTGGTGTTGTTGGCTACTTCTGATTTTTCACCCAAACCATAGTCGCCGCTACCCATAAGGGATGCCTTTCATGAGGTATTGTGTGCCATAGCTCAGTTGTTGGTTAGAACGCAGCAAACCTTAGTGGGTTGTGAAAAGCTTTACAAAACCCTAACCAACTCTTGATACCATGAAGAAAGTAAAAGACAAAATATTTTCATATTTTATTACTACAGCCCTAAGCTGTTTATATAGAAAATAAAATTACAATAGTAATACTGAGTAATAATGACATAATCATAAAATAAAAATAAATAGAATAATATAAAATCAAATCAAATCTGATTTTCCTTAATTCTTCAACAATGTCACACATTTTGAGGTGCAACAACAAACATGTCCTTGCCATTTAAATTTGCCCATTATAATTTGGAGTGTGTGTTTTTGTTTCACTTTGCTGTATCGTGACAATTATTTTCTCCTTTAGATAAACCACATCAACTTGTCTACTTACAGTTTCTTATATTGTTTTTAATTTTATGAATGTAGGTATGTTATTGACTCTGGGTATGTAAAGCAAAGGCAGTACAATCCATCTAGTAGGATGTATTCTCTTGACGTTATTCAAATTAGCAAGTAAGCAATGAGTAATTTAATATCTTATTGAGGCATAGGTTGATTAGGTTCACTGATGCAATGCTTTTTATTTTTATTTTTTTCTCATACACGAGTAAATCATATATGAAGTTCTACTTCCTTCAATATACTAAATTCATCTTGAGCCATTTTTTAATACTTCAAACAAAAATCGCAATATATTGGTTAAAAGGATTCTTGTTGCTTTAACAATTATACAACAGTTTTAAATTTTTGAAATGATTAAATCATAAGCTTTAAAGTTAGTGTGTACTTTCTGACATTGCAGAGTGCAAGCTAATCAGCGAGCAGGCAGAGCTGGACGGACACGGCCAGGGAAATGCTACCGCCTATATCCTTCCCAAATCTACCATGATGAGTTTTTGGATGTTACAGTTCCTGAAATTCAGAGATCCTCTCTTGCTGGCAGTGTTCTTTACTTGAAGTCATTAGACCTCCCTGATATTGACATTCTCAAATTTGATTTTCTCGATTCTCCGTCATGTAAGATATTTTTTTATAGTTTAACTTTAAATGTAAATTGACACCTTTGTTCCTTGCAGTATTAAGTGACTAAACTTGATTCGATGAAGTTGCTTTTATATTTTCTCAGAAGTTTCAATTCTTCAGCTCTGTTTTTTCCTCCACCTTTTCTTCTTTATTTTTTGGGGGAGGGTGTGCGGATGTAGTACTTTGCTAGTTTGCTTATATTGGTTTATGAATTACTTGTGCTTTTTAAAATTCTTCTCCCTTGACATTTTAATAAGTTTTGCTCAAGTATAACTTGGTGATTGTGTAACCATGTTTTGTGCAGCCGAGTCCTTACAAGATGCCTTGAAGCAATTATATCTGATTGATGCTATTGATGAAAATGGTGCAATTACAAGTATTGGGCGAAAAATGGCTGGTACTTTACGTTTTAGTGTTGAACTTTAAATATTGGGGTGGTGAAATCACAGATAATGTAATATTGTTGTCTTCATCATCTTGTTTCTTGATAAGTGTGTTTATACCTTTTTCCTATCATTGTTATGTTCATGGAAGTGTGTGTCTGCCAGGCTTGACCATGGAAGTTATCCTCAGTTTTGAACATGAAATTTGTTCTTTCTGTATCCATTCATTTTCTTAATCGAAATTTTCAGAGTACTTTTCTTGGTTCACTGAGTTGTTTCTCGATTCTATGCAGAGCTTCCGTTAGAACCATCCCTGTCGAGAACTTTAATGGAAGCAAACGATTATGGTTGCATAACTGAGGCTTTGACTGTTGCTGCCATGTTATCAACTGAAACTACATTGCTACCAGGGCAGAGGTTGAATCATCTTAGTGCTCTTCACATTTTCAATTAGACTGAAAAAAATGCTCCCTATTAAAAAAACATGTGGTTACGATAATTTTCATGCTCATATAGTCACAGTTTCACACTCTCTTATTAGCATTAAGTAGAGCATGCTAAATAATTTGACCTTTATTTGTTGAGCCTTAGCCAAATTGGTTTTCCCTTGAAATATTATGGAGTGAGAATCTATTATCGGGAGAAAGAAATGGCCAAACGAAGATTCTATTAACATATAAGAATCAGGAAAGGAATAAAAAAACATATTAATTGATTATTTTTTGAGATGACTTAAATACCCTTAACAAGTCTTGTGTACTCTTGAAAGGAAAGGGGCAGGTTACTTGGTCCAATTATAAGTGTTCATGCTAACTTCCACTCTAAGGTGAACGAAGTTAGCATTCCCTGTACACAATCACAAAATTGTATTTTTTATTGACTCCATTCTTATAAAATGTTAGTATATGATTTCCATTATTTTGAATATAGCTACTATCAATCAACCAAACAAAAGAAAAGAGCCCAGAATATACAAATGGCATAATTTGTTTTCTAGACGTTTGAACATCTATACATTGACAGTGACTGAGTGGTTACAACATCCCTTTTATGCACAGCAAGACTGAGAAAAAGAGGAAACGTTCAATATCTAATCTCCCTGATGGTTCTGGCTTGGGTGACCACATCAAATTATTGCAGATATATGAGCAATGGTATCAAACTGATTATGACATTGCTTGGTGCAAAGACCATGGCTTGCAGGTACCTTCATGCATTCTGGTATTTCCATGAACAAAATGTATGAGTGTGTCTGAACTCTTGCAATGAAGTCTGTTAAAATATTTAGTTAGAAGCTAGGTTGTCAATTGCGGCGGTATTGTGGCATAGCGATTCAGAGTGGTTGGTGGGCATTGTTCTCCAGCTGTGGCATGACATGTTGAGGTGCAGCCATAGATGTCGCAATCATGGCCAGAAATCACAGCCAATAGTGGCGCTGCATGGCCTGACCAGAAGAGGCACCTCGAGAACGCCAGCATATCCTTAAGAGAGGGACATTATAGCTCTGTAGTCAATAGTGGCTGCTATAGCGGTGCAGTGTGCAGCAGCCCCTAGGTGCTATGTGAAACCCCATTGCATTGCAGTTTTGAGTAGTGGCTGTAGCTCCTCCAATAGCAGCCAAATAGAGGATGTAGCTACCACTGCTGTAAAATTCTTGTAAATTTCTTATTTTTTGGTCCTTTTTGTCATTTCACCCTAAAATTCTCAATGGGAACAAAATAAAGTTCTCTTGTTTTGTTATCTCTGTTACGGCTTCATCTTCCTTCCTCACCGTGTGCGGCTTCATCTTCCTTCCTCACCTTGTGCGGCTTCATTTCCCCTCCTCAAGCTGGAGATAGTCATTCCATTAAAGGAATCACTTGTATTTATTTTAATTACGTAGATGAGTTACTTAAGCCTCGGAGGCTAAAACTTATCTGCTTTATATTGGGTTTGAATATTAGTAGCAATGAACTTTGGTTATTAGTTATGAATATGCCTTTAATATAGTGTATTCTTCTATATTTTATCTATTATGTGTATGGTGTAAATTTCTTGTATTGTTTTTCTAAACTTTGACGTGGCGGCCATTTCAATATCTGCTATCTGCCATTGAACTACATAGCATTTTACCATTGAACTACATAGCATTTTAGAGAGGGGGCTGGGATTTTTTGGTGATTGCACAGCCAATTAGGGCTTAAGAGACCAAAAATAATCCTGGACTCACAACTTTCCTCTGACCTTCTGTGTATAAAGTTTTACAATTAGTGACCCAGCCTTGCATGACTATTTGAACCACCACTGCAGCCATCTTTTCTTGCTGACGGAGCCTGAGCCATCAAGGGTGCACCTCATGTAGTTGGTGAGCCACATCCCGTTATGCACTATGCCACTATTTTAGTTTCGGAGCCGGCCTACGCCCCACTATCTGATATCGACAACCTAGGTTAGAAGGCTATTAATATCCTTGTGAAGTATTTATATTCACACACTCAATTCAGATGTTCTATCTTTAAAAGAAAAAATCACATGGGTAATTGGGAAATAGGGGTGGGAATAGGCCAAATCAGGCCAGGTTTTGAAAGGCCTGAGCCTGACTTACGATTAATTTTTTAGGCCTAAGCTTGACCTACAACCTATCATAGGCTTTTTTTCCGGCCTGACCTGACCTTTTTAAAAGTTTGGTCTGGCCTGATCTGAAAGTCTATTTAAAAGCCTTATTTACGTTAAAACATTTAAATATTATATTTTCCATTTTTTTTAAATAAGCTAAACTAAACATTTATATACAAGGAAAACTAATAAAATTATAATCAAATCTAATATAATAAAATAATATTAAAATAGCCTAATTGATAGGCTTTAAAATATGAAATAATAATATTAATAAATTATAATATATATATATATATATATAGGCCGACCTGTCAGACCTAATAGGCTTTTTTATAAGCCTGAGTCTGACCTATTTAAATAAATAGGCTTTAAAAATAGCCTGAACTTAGCCTTCTTATTAAACAGGCCAGACCAGACTATAAGTAGGTCAGGCCATAGGTCCCTGACGGACGGCCTAGCCTATTCCCATTCCTATTGGGAAAGACATATTCTGTTATTTTTTTATTAGAATGCATACTTGCTTTTTTTTTTTAACTAACAATTAACTAAGATTTTTAGTCTTTATACCGCACTAATAATATATACTTTGTATTTGTTCAATGCATAATATATGTCATTATTCTGGAATCACCTAATTGCAGGTGCGAGGAATGTTGTTTGCCAGAGATGTCCGTAAGCAGTTATCTCAGATAATGCAGAAAATTGCTAAGGGTTTGTATTTACACTTTTCTTGAAGTATTTTCATTTTATGAAATTAAGAATGTGCTTTCGGATGCAGGGGTAATGTTAGTATAAAAATGAACCAGCATAAATTATCCTTGCATCTATAATTTTAAAAAATAAAATAAAAGTGGGCTGTAAAATTGACACGGGGCATAATTTAATTGCTCTTTTTCTTCCGGTTCTCCTTCATCGATCTTGTGTTGATATGTCCTTGTTTGGATAAGTTGTATAGAATTACTTTTGAAATAGTTACTTTTCTCTTTTGCCCAATTCTCTTATTTTTTCATTCAAATTAGTGAATCCTCCAGCTAGTTATCATACGTGTCCATTTCTCTCCCACTTATATATATTTTCTTAACTTTGTAATAGAACCCTTGGATATAAGGGCAAATGGGAAAGGGGGCGAGTTCCGGCGGGATTATCGAAACTTGAGGAAGGCGCTATGTGTGGGTTATGCGAATCAGCTTGCTGAAAGAAAGATGCATCATAATGGTTATCGAACTCTAGGTTTCCAAGGCCAAGTAGTCCAGGTAATTAAAGTGTTGTTTAAATATAATATTTGCTTCAAATCATTTCCCATATATCCATGCATTTTCTGTAAAATCCATATCAAAGGAGTGGTGCAACTTGCAGAAATGCTTCACAATATAAAAAAAGGGTTTGTAGAACCTTACTTACCTGAATCTTGTGTATTAGGTGCATCCATCATCTGCATTGAGTTCTGATGAGCTGGGGAAGTTTCCAGACTATGTTGTGTACCATGAGCTAATTGCAACACCACGGCCGTTCATGAGAAATGTGTGCTCTGTTGAGATGAAATGGGTTATACCCATCATTAACAAGCTGAATACCTTAAATGTGTACAAATTAAGGTAACACTATTGGCATTAGAAACTTCTGAAACATATGGCAGGAAAAGTCTTGCGTCCAAATCACTTCATGTTCCTTTGATATATATGTAGTACGTTTTATGTTGCACATGATAATTTTTTCTTCTTTTTTGGTGGGGGAAGGGGTTGTGATCGATGATGACTCTAATTCCTTTGTCTGTAGTGGTGGTGGTATGAATCACGTTGAGGAGGAAACTGAGAAAAGTATTCCAGATTTGCCCAAGAAGAATGTTGAGGTTGCTGTTGCTGCAGATGATAGTCAAAGTAGAATCCAAGCTGCCAGAGAACGATTTCTTGCTCGGAAAGGCAATAAATAAGCACAGTTATACCTGTGGAGATGGTGATCTTTTCTTGTCGGGCATTTTGTTGGAGGGACAGACTAATTGGTAAAAGTTACCTGAGAATAGTGAGTCAGGATAAGCTGACATTTCAAGTTTTCCATGCTGTCTCGTTCCTTTTATGTGCTCTGACATTATATCTGCTTCATCATGATGCAATTATCTCTTGCCAACATTTGATGATTTAGCACAGAACACCTGAGATTGAGCACATTGTACCATTCTGATAGTGGTTGAGTGGCTGAATGTATATTGTCCCGTTGGTCATTGAAATTTATCCAGGGTAGAGAAAGTAAGTGGAAGGGGAAGAAAGAGAATAACGTCAACAAGTCCCCTTGAAGTAAATGTCTAACAATTCTGAGGGGTTTTGAAATGCAATTGCCAATTTGCCATTACAGACAGCAGATTGAGATGATTATCTTGTAGCACTGTTTTCATAAAAGTAATTATTTTTTTGTTTGAAGTTGAGCCCGTTTAGATTGTGATAGTTAACTAGCTGAGGGAATTTGAAGTTCAAAATAATAATTATGTAGATGAAATCTTTCTCTCATATGGTGTTGGTTCACATAACCTGTTTAATCTGCCCTTTGGAATATTACATATTCTATTCTATGACTATTGCATGTGCAAATATTTTTGCTTATCAAAATCTTTATATGTTTGCAGTATATATGATTATAGAAGTTGTCCCTAGTATACACCAGAGAAATGCTAGCAGCGGTGGGTAAAATTAGTCTGCAACCCGGTTAGGAATGTTAGTAACTTAATGTCAGGTTTTGCGTTGATTAAAATTGATTTTGAATGAATTGATTTTGTAAAATTGATTTAATTAAAAATGAATTAAATGTAAAGTGATTTATGTTTGAATATTTTTAAGCAAAAATGAGTTGAACAATAAGTTTTAGTGTAAAAATATGTTTGAACTTAGAAGTTACAATCATAAATTTAAGTTATAATCAATTATACTTAGTATTCAAACAAAGAATAGTATCTAAACAAGTCAAGTCAAAATCAATTCTAGGTGCAATCAAATATGCACTTGGTATCACTATTTGGTGGAATTTACTCTCTGATAGGTTTAACAAGAAATTTTATTAATAAATAATAAAAATAAAAAACATTATAAATAGTTTATTAATACTTGTACAAGTATTCAAGTATCTTGATATCTTAAAACTATCACATGTGATAATTTTTTTTTTGAAATAACCACATGTCACAGTTGAAATATAATTTTTTTTTTTGTTTTTTTAAGTTAAAAAAAATATTTTATTACTAGTTACTATATTTAAAACTCAGTCTTGATAAAAGATTTAAAACTCGGTTTGATGAAAATAAAATATTGAATTTTCGTCAAGTTTATAATAAACACGCCTTTAAGAATAAAAAACGTTGAGCATTTAAATTTTAATTTAATTAAAAAATATCGATATTATTAAATTGAATGTGTGAGTTTTTTATGGTAATTACTATATGATTTATTGGACATAAAAAACGGCCCAAACAAATTGACTAAATCCGAAAAAACTACTTGGAATAATGTTTTTATGAAACCAAACATGCCCCTTGAAGTTATTACCACTAACTAATTTTCGCTGCATAAACAGCAAGCTTTAAACCAAACTACGTGGAAGATGTGAGTAATGTTAGGAAGCTCACCAAACTAGATTTGAATAAACTTAATGACTCTCTTTCTCACATGCTCTCTTGCCACCAATGTTCCCCTTTCTCGAAATTATTTCCTCTTTTAAGTACTCTTATAAAGCTTCATTATGTTTTTTCTTTTAATATTTTGATATATGTAGAACTAAATTAACTTAAAGATTTCATAGTTCCGGCATGTACACCCTTTCTTATGAATTTAGATCCAATGAGCTTTCGGTCTGTGTTATTTGGTTTTATTGAATTATTAGGCTTAAATTAGTTTGAACTGGATTGGTCATTTGACTCATAGTTTGGTCAAACCGAATTGTACTGAAGTTGAACCATCAATCAATCTGCAGGTCGGTTCAAATCGGGTTGAACTGTGGTTAGTTCAACCACATGTTTTTTCAAATATTTTTATTTTTTATTTTTGTTGAGATGAAATATTTTTTTAGATGACATATCTTTTTTATTCCTTTATTAATTATTCATTTCAACTTATTGAATCAATTAGATCATGATTTGAAGGTGTCGTCAATTTGATATTGGGTCCATTTTATAAAACATTGTTTGATAAACAAATCTTGATGACTTGAACTATTGTAGCCCTATTATATTATTTAGATCAAGTTCGTCTAAAAATAAGAATGAAATTTCTAGAGAAAGGCTAAACATCACGAAACAAAATTCATGAGAAACTCCCAAACACGTGTTAGTAAAAAATAAAATAGATAACATTTTCTCTGTTCTCTTTACTTTGTTCTCACGAGTTTAAAAAATAGCATAAAAAGCAAAAGATGAATAAAATAAGTGATGCGCACAACCCCATCAAATCTACCAAATACCCACACTCATGTGTGATGTACTCTCATGCCCCTTTGTCACTCAATTTTCTGTGGTACTCTTTCTAGTTTACAATCGATAAAGTTGTAAATTATTTTTATCAATTTGAGGTTTTTATTACTTTGCTTAAAAATTAATAATGAACATTTGAGATATTTATAGATTTAACTTGTTCTAATTACGGTTATATATATTATTATAAGCACCAAACCAAATTTTGAGTGAGTTGTTTTTAGTTTTATTTGAGTTAACGGTGTTTCTTCACGATTAGTGCCTACAAAATAGAGAGCATGAAGGAAGGAAGGGGAAAACGGCAAACGGCAAACGGCCAACGGCCAACTACTCCACTTTCCTTTTTTTTACTTTTCAAGTTTAATATTTATTAAAATAATGTGTAATACTTTATTCGTGATGTTTGCGATATGTTTTTCCTTCGCTATATATAGCATAGCTCAAATTTCTATCATTTTTTGTAGAAATAATAACAATACACAGAAATCAATCATTTCTCTTTTTTTAACTATAGCATTTCCAAAATTATACTATTCATTTATTTAATTTTTATTTTTAATGATACGGTTTATTGATCATTGAGATAATCTTAACATACATGGAATTTAAAATAATCCTCATTAAAAAACACATAAGGATATATACACTATGAGATAAAATGATAAAAAGAGTAATATGTATGATAGACACATGATCCGATAGAAAAATAAATAGTCGACAGCAAGTGGTGATCATTAAGTCTAAAAAGTAAATTGAAGTCAAGTGATAGTGGAAAGGTGATTTTAGCGACAAGAAAACGTATGATAAGTGAGAAAATAGTTATGATGCTCTCCATTGATCCCTACTCGTGAAACACAATAATGAGAAATAAGACTGGATAGATATACACTACACTCCTCTCTTTTTCTGTTAGAGACATTGCGAACATGTTTGCTTCGCTCCTCCGATCTCCCACGGTGATCGCCGACAACAGCCACCGGAGGAACATTTCATGCTCATCTGGATGGCGGAGGAGAGTGCAGATTCAAGCACTGATCAGTAGCGGCGACAACAAGAGTATTACGACGTCTCCGTTCGACAGCAAATTAGAGAGCAATGGATCGGTGCCACGTGGTTCCAGTGGTGGTAGCAAAGATAACCAAGTGATAAAGGTGAAAGCGGTGGTGACAATAAGGAAGAAAATGAAAAATAACATGGTTGATGATAATTTGGAATACTTGATCAATGGTGTTGGTCATGGGATACAGATTAACCTCATCAGCCAACATATTGACCCTGGTTTGTTTCCTCCTCCTTTCTATGGAGCAAAGAGTTTACACCTTCAATCCATTATAATTAAATGATATTTATAAACATTAAACACTTTTTTTTTATCTGAGAGAAAGGAAATATTTTATATGATCATTTTCATTCTCAAAAGGATTTTGTTGTTGTTGTTGTTGTTACATTTTCAGCTACTAGTTGTGGAAAAAGTGTGCAATCCAACGTAAGAGGTTGGCTACCGAAGCTATCGAAGATTCCATACATTGTGGAATACTCAGCTGATTTCACTGTGCCAACTGACTTTGGACGCCCTGCTGCTATTCTCATTACCAATCTTCATGCAAAGGAGTTCCACTTATTGCAAATTATCCTTCATGGCTTCATTGATGGACCCATTTTCTTCCCCGCAAACACATGGATTCATTCGCATAACGACAACCCTCTAAGTAGAATCATATTCAATAATCAAGTGAGTACTTAGTAGTAGTGTGATAAACCTAGCATCGACTCATTAATGCCATTTCTATGTAGTATTGTAGTGTAGAGGGTGATTAAGGAAATTTTATTTTGTCGAATATTATTTATTGATACGTTCGAAGTGAATGTCCAATTCATTTCAAGTATTTCAAATTATCTTTAAGAGAATTTGTTGTTATCCCTTTTATATCCAGTTTGTATAAACGGTTGAACAAATTGAACCAAAAGCTTAGTGTGTTCACGCACGATTTGAAATTTATTTATGCAATCATCACCATCTTTATCTTTTTCTTATTCAAGTTATTGCAACATTCTCCAACACACAGAAACTGAACATGACACTAATACTGGTACATAGGCACAAGTAATAATTTGAGAAAATTAAAGTGAATTAATGTAACCACACATGACACACCTTCGATCTCAAGTTATGTTTTTTCCTCCTTTATACCAACTTAACTTACCATGTTGTTTGCTTGGATTTGATAGGCATATTTACCATCACAAACACCACCTGGTATCAAAGATCTACGGCGTGAGGACTTGCTAAGCATAAGGGGTGGTGGAACACCCCAAGAAAGTGAAAGAAAATCACATGATAGAATCTATGATTATGCTACCTACAATGATTTGGGCAACCCTGATAAAGATGACGAATTTTCTAGGCCTCTCCTTGGGGATCATGACAGACCTTATCCTCGCCGTTGTAGAACTGGAAGACCTCCAACTCGCTCTGGTAGGGTTCATAATTTTTCTTTCTTTTTACATTGACCACCAATCACGAACCCTTTAAACAGTTGCATAACTACCCTTTTCAGTTTTATATTTGCAATTGTTTGATGTATTGGAAAATGTTACTGGTTGCCAGTGTAAAATAATTTTATATGACAATCTTTGTCCTTTAATCTCATTCGTAACTAGTTTTTTGTGATGTCATTTTGAATTTTGGGTTTTGGAATGAATATCATATCTAATGAAATGTGCAAAATGTGTTTTTTATGCAATTGGTATGGTGCAATAAATCAGATCCAATGTGTGAGAGTAGAATAGAGAAGCCACATCCTATTTATGTGCCACGAGATGAAACTTTTGAAGAAATCAAGCAGGACACTTTCTCTGCTGGAAGATTGAAAGCTCTGTTCCACAATCTTATACCTTCACTTGCAGCCACTCTGTCAAAATCCGACATTCCTTTCAAGTGTTTTTCTGAAATTGACAAGCTTTATATTGATGGTGTTACTTTGAAAGATGAAGAGCAGAGAGGGATAGTGGAAAATCTCTTGGTTGGAAAGGTGATGAAACAGGTCCTCAGTGCTGGACAACTGTTGTTAAAATATGAAATCCCAGCTGTTATAAAAGGTATATGCTACACCCGTCCATGAATGTTAGTTCAACGTCAAGAGTTTAACCACATAATCTCAAAAGATAAAGTTCAAATACAAATGTTGTAAAATGATCATTAATATTACTTTAATAAATAATAAATTCTTAGTCTTCCATTTTTTTTTAAAATGGTACGGTACATCTATGTTTGCTTTCTATAGTTATTTTTTTGACTTGAGGCAAACAAATTTTAAAAAAGGTTTGCAACTGCAATTGAAATTCAACGGCCAGATTTGATCTGATTTTACCGTACCGCAATTTAAAACCTCGAATGCAATATAATCTTGTATTTATCAAAACCACACTCATTCTACTAACTAGCCATTGTACTGTTCCAGGAGATAAATTTTCTTGGTTGAGGGACAATGAATTTTCAAGGCAGGCCTTAGCTGGGGTGAATCCAGTGAATATTGAGCTATTGAAGGTAGTTCTCAGTTTATTTCACACTAGTTAAGCTGTTGCAGGAGTATCAATTTATTCATCTATGATCTCTTAAAGATGCTCTTTGTCTTTCACAGGAGTTTCCTATTTACAGCAAACTAGATGCTGCTGTCTATGGCCCTCCTGAATCAGCAATAACAAAGGAACTACTGGAGCAAGAACTTGGTGGAATGAGTTTTGAAAAAGTTTGCTTCATATTTTGTTTGTTGCTTGATCTGTTTATCTTACAGAAATTTTACTATCTCTACATGCAATCAATAATTTATATATTGGCAGGCTATGGAGGAAAAGAGACTATTTATTATTGATTACCATGACATGCTTTTGCCATTCATCAAAAAGATGAACTCCTTACCTGGGAGGAAAGCTTATGCCTCGCGGACAATTCTCTTCAATACAAAGACCGGTGTTCTGCGTCCTATAGCTATAGAGCTTTCGCTTCCTCAAATGCCTTCTTCGCCACGAAATAAAAAAGTTTACACACAAGGCCATGATGGCACAACACATTGGATTTGGAAGCTAGCAAAAGCTCATGTTTGTTCAAATGATGCTGGCATCCATCAGCTTGTAAATCACTGGTAAGGCAATTGGTCTTGCAAACTCTAAACAATTGCTCAAATGGTTTGGTTAATCAGTTTAGAGAGTGAATAGGCAAATTAGTCATTAAAAATGTTAGGATTGATCAAAATAGTCTCTAATATAAGCGAATTAACAAATGCATCAACGAAATTGTAAAATGTCAATCAACATAGTTCATCTGTTAACTATTATATTTGGAGACTATAATGTGACATGTTAATTAAATATTTGACCCTTCCACGTTGGTCCCACATCATTGCCAGGATACAATAGACTAATTTTGTCATGACTTAAAAACCGACATTGTGACTGGCGCACAGACTAATACTCCTAGTCTAGCAAGCCTATCGACCAACTTAACTATTTAAGCAATTAAATAGTTCTAAATAAGTTACTTTCGAAAAAAAAATATCACTCGAAATTTCAACAGAGTATTCTATGTGATTTCAACATTTCCAAAATATAAAGAAAATCCTGTTCAAATATTCAATCCAATCAATATTTCAAAAGAGCAAATCTAAAAGTTTAATACACTTCACAATGATTTTTTAGACTCAAAATAGCTGCAGAATACACCACGACTCAACATAGACATAACAAAGGGCCGCCAATCAAGGAGGCATATCAAAAATGTGATTGAGACTTGAATCTACTAAGAGATTTCTACTCAGTTGCATGTGAATTTGAAAAAATAACAATATGAAGGAGTAAGTCATAAAGATTTAGTGAAGAGACAACAACTACCATCAACGAGAAGGGAAACACACTAAGGCACGAATAGTTGTTTTATAAACCTTGCGATGTTTATGCTAAAATGAAACTACATTTTTTATAGATATTTTTCAATAAAGTATACACATGAAAATTCACAAACTTGTAAATTCATCCTATCAAGTAGGGGCGTTTAAAATTCAATTTATTAAAGAGGTGAAATCAAAATAGGCAATCTTAAAAGGATCGTAGAAAATCTAATATGTTAAAAATAAATTCTTAAGAATCAAGAGGCAGCTTCATCTCATTGATAACTTTATCCTCATAAGGGCAACATTTTTCTTTGGGGTGGCTCCATCAAACGAATAGCCCTCTCCTCCTCTCAATCCTACAACTCAACATATTGCATCAATTAGGGAGCTTATATCTCGTTGATAGTCTTCTCCTCTTAAGAATGACATCTCTCATAGAGGTGACTTCGTCTAACAGATAACTCTTTCTAATCAAAATGATGTAACTAGGTGTACCTACCCCATTAACAATTTCGTAATTATAACAATGATTTTCAAAATATATATTTCAAAATCATTTTTCATCTCATCGTAACTCATGATAAAACATATTCAACTTGCAGATACTTTTGGGAATAATTCAGATTTGATATGATTCTGATTTATATTTAATTAGTTGATTTGTACTGCTAGAATTGTATGTTATTTCCTTTATTAGACCTAATATTTCCTCCTGATCCTTAGATCTAGAATTAATTATTAGAATCATAAATTCTTCTATATATTTTCCTCTTGTATTATTCAAACGTATTAAGTGAATAAATTATCATGTATCTGCACAACTCTGCATCAATTCAATATTTAAATACTTTATAGCTCAAACAAATCAAACTATAAATATATTATATATCAAATAACATAAACTCAAGTAATTGACGACAAAGAAAGATTTCAAAGGTTGTGTTTCTCCATTTTCAAGTAATTGACGACAAAGAAAGATTTCAAAGGTTGTGTTTCTCCATTTTCTATATAAATATTTTAAGATAGAAAACAAGTAAAATAACAATTTATTGAATAATAATAAAAATATTTGACGATGATCACCATCTACCCACAACAACGAGGAATCAACTAAATTTGCTCTCCAACAACTCCCAGAGAGAATTAGACGACTTCAAGTGACAAATTTGAGCATAAAAAATATTTTCAAGACTTTAGAAATTTATTCTAAAGTTTTACTAATCATAGGTAACCATAAAAATCCTTAAAATATACTCTAAACACAAAAATAAATTTTTGAACAACACTACATATGCCTAAATATGTCTAAAAATAAATATATTATTAATATTGGAGTTGTGTATTTATTTCAAAGAGTCTCGATGAGAAATTTTCAAAGAACGAATATTCTTCTTCTTTCTTAGAGCACTACCCTAACCCCCAAAATGTTATCCAAAAACAGTTGTGGAAGTGTTCCTGGGTTTTGGGTTTTAAGTGTGTTGTCTTTTTTTTTTTTTGTCTTGTGTGTTTTGTCTCCCTTTTTTTAAAAAAATTTAAATGAAACGGTGCGTTTCAAATTTGCCTATGAAACTTTGTTTTAGACTAACTTGCAAGTATTTAGTTCTCATACAATTGCAATTACTGACAAATTTGTCCTCGAAATAACCTAAATTTCATAGACAAATTAGTCTCTGGTGAACTGAAATTGATGTGAGATCAACGTGTAATGTGATATATCTTGTCAACATACAACGTCTTAGTCTCTAACAAGAAAAGCTAACAGAGAGATTACTTCGAATGATATTAGGATTTCGCAGATGTATTTGCCAATTCAAAAAATGAGGGACTATTTG
Source organism: Cicer cuneatum (assembly GCA_037974295.1). NCBI lineage: Eukaryota > Viridiplantae > Streptophyta > Magnoliopsida > Fabales > Fabaceae > Cicer > Cicer cuneatum. The sequence goes on from JBBPBO010000005.1 coordinate 10,470,130, forward strand.
AACTGATGCTTACAAGTGCAAGGATCAATTTACCTATTCACTCTTAGTCTATTTATGGAGCAAATTCAGACCGAATTCCAATTCATAAATGACTTATTCATAAGAAATGGTGGATTTTCTCACATTTGGCTATGAGTAAGATACAGTGGCAATATGTAATATGCAGGTTAAGGACTCATGCATGCGTGGAGCCGTATATAATTGCTACTCACAGACAGCTAAGCTCAATGCATCCAATTTACAAGTTGCTACATCCTCATATGCGCTATACTTTGGAAATTAATGCACTTGCTCGGCAAAATTTAATAAATGGAGGGGGTATAATTGAAGCATCTTTCAGTCCAGGAAAATATGCCATGGAACTTAGTTCAGCAGCTTACAAGAACTTGTGGAGATTTGATATGGAATCTCTCCCAGCAGATCTTATTCGAAGGTAACTTTGATGTCATGATTTAAAATCAGCTTTCAAACTTTTTCTTGATGTTTTTTGTGCTTAATTATTAATCCCCCCATTCTTTATAATAGTTAATGTTACGTTGAACTAAACAAGAAAATAAATTTTCTACAAATACGACAGTTAAAAAGAAACAGAGGGAGTATTTATCCGTAGCATGTATTTCGCTATCATATTAAGTTCAAAATTTGTTCATAGCATAGCATATTAGCAGTTTGTTGATATTTTATGGCATGCACTTTCCAGGGGCATGGCAGTAGAAGACCCTTCAATGCCCTGTGGTGTAAAACTTGTGATTGATGACTACCCTTATGCTGCAGATGGACTCCTAATCTGGTCTGCCATTAAAGAATGGGTAGAATCTTATGTCCAACACTTCTATTCCAAATCGGATTCGATTGTATCCGATGTCGAGCTCCAAGGATGGTGGAGTGAAATAAAGTTTAAGGGTCACTATGACAAAAGGAATGAACCTTGGTGGCCTAAACTAGACACAAAAGAGGACTTATCTATCATACTTACCACAATGATTTGGGTTGCTTCAGGTCAGCATGCTGCTATAAATTTTGGACAATACCCTTTTGGAGGATATGTGCCTAACCGTCCTACACTCATGAGAAAACTTATACCTCAAGAAAGTGATTCTGATTATGAAAAGTTTATTCAAAATCCTCAGCTTTTTTTCCTATCATCATTGCCTACTCAACTTCAAGCTACCAAAGTAATGGCTGTTCAGGACACACTGTCAACTCATTCCCCTGACGAAGAGTATTTGGGTCAAGTGAATCATATGCATAATCATTGGATCAATGATCATGAAATATTGAAGTTGTTTCGTAAATTCTCTGATAGACTTGAGGAGATAGAGGAAATAATTAATGCAAGAAATAAGGACACACGTTTGAAAAGTAGAACTGGTGCTGGTGTTCCTCCTTATGAATTGTTGCTTCCTTTGTCAGGTCCTGGGGTAACTGGCCGTGGAATCCCTAACAGTATATCTATATGATTAATTAGTTAAGATTGCATTGGCATTATCACTTGTTACTTATTTATTATATGTGATCTGACTATACAATAGTATAAGCAGATTCACCTAAACGTAAGACCACTAACACAATCGTCTTATGGTTCTTGGAAAATAAAGTCATTATTCAATAAAAAAATCATATTCTACTATTATGAAAACTAAAATTTATAAAATCTAATATAAATCTAAATATCCTAAACAAATATTAAATCGATTAATGTTATTATTACATTTGAAAAAAAAAATATATTACACGAAATCACCTGCATTAATTTAATAAATGCCTTTATATTCTAAGGCTAAAAAGTTTAAACAACAATTTGATAAAAAGTTTAATAATTTTATTAAAATACTATTATGGACTTTTATTATAAATAAAAAAATTAATATCGTGGACTTTTAATATGTTGTGTTGGTATTGAGTTTAAGGTTATATGTTTGAGTTTTCAACCTCTCACCCCACCTATATTTGCCACAAGAAAAGACAATTTTACTCTTTTAGTAATATATAAAAACTTGAAAATTTTTACTTCACTTTTTCGAAAATTTAGAGAAATTCAAGTAATTTCAAATCTTCCAAAACCAAAAAGTTAGTTTAATTCCAATATTTCAAAACACAATTTTTAAAACTTTTAAATGTTTTCGAAACTTTCGATGGACTTAAAACTTTCGAAATATAAAATTTCAAGAATTTTTAAATCTTTCGAACAATCTGAAACTTTTAAAATGGAAAATTTTCAGAAATTTTGAAACTTTTAAATTTTTTAAATGAGTGAATTTTCGAAGGTTTTAAAAACCAAAATTTTAAAATAAGAATTACATTTCAAAATTTTCAATTTTCCTGTAAGTTTCGAAATGTAATACAATTTTATTTAAAAATAGTTTAATTTTTTATTTTAAATATTGTATTTATAACATAAGTATTAATTAAATTTAGTATATTTTTTCAAATTAGGTATAAGTAGAGTTGAGGGTGAAGTTCCTGCTACAATACCGACCGTAGATTCTACAAATAAATTCACGACTAATCAGGTAATATTAATGATAATTGATATTATAAGTTTTGGTTTTTAATGTATAGACATATATTGATTTTTATTTGAAATATATTTTGTAGATATTTTTCTCTCGAGAAAATGTATTCGAATGGGAAAAAATTAATGAAAGACAAAATGGCATAATAATTGTTACCATTCTGTACAGCTACCGGAAAGAGAGGAAGAAAAGACAAATTAATTTTGGGATGCGAAAGAGGTGAAAGATATAAATAAAAATCAACAGCAACTTGTTCTCACAGGGAAAACTGTCCATTCAAACTTAGATGTATACCGATGAGTATTAGTGAAGGATGAAAAATTAGTGTTTGTGGAACACACAATCACAATTTAGTGGATACTTTAGACGATCATTCATATTTGGGACGTTTAAATGAATATGGAAGAAAATTTGTTAATGACATAACAAAGTATAAGTTTGCACCAAGATTCATGTTGAATGCTTTGAATAAGAGAAATAAAGAGAATCTCATAATTTCCGCTCAAATATATAAAACAAGGAGTACTTATCGATCATCTTTGAGAGGTTTGTTCACATAAGTGCAACATCTATTGAAGTTAATACAAAATGAAAATTATGTGAATTGGACAAAAAGACGGGAGGATTCAGATGTTCTGAGAGACATATTTTGGATGCATCCTGATTGTATAAAGTTGTTGAACATGTTTCATTTTGTTTTGATATGTGATAGCACATACAAAACAAATAGATATCGGCTACCAATGCTTGAAATTGTCGGTGTAATATCTATGGGTTGACATTTTTTGTTGCATTTGTTTACTTAGAACAAGAGTGACAAGATAACTTCATCTGGGCAAAAGGTAAGACAGTTGTTCGTCTCTGAGAATTTAATTTCTAAAGTTATTGTGACCGACAAAAATCTTGTCATGATGAATGCTATTGGTGTTGTATTTCCTACTTCAATTAATTTGCTATGTCGTTTTCATATTGAAAAAGTTGTTGGGGCAAAATATAAACAATATGTGAAAAATGATAGACAAGATCAAGTAATGGATTTATAGAGAAAAAAATTGTATTTTTGACTAGTGTGGAGGAGTATGATCATGACTTGCAACACTTTGAGTTAGTGTGGGCCGATATTATCCTTTTTGTTGATTATGTTAAAGATTCATGGTTCACACCTTCCAAAGAAAGATTTGTCCGAGTTTGGGCCAATAGAGTGATGTATTTAGGGAATATAACGACCAACAGATACTTTTAAATTATAATTTGTTTTAGAAATATGATTTAGTAATTTATGTAATTTGTTTTAATTAGTGTTATTTAATTTATTAGTAGAGCTGAGTTTGCTCATTGGAGATTGAAAAACATGCTGCAAACTAGTAATGAAGATTTGTGTAAAAGTTGGGATGTTGTTAATATGATGTTGAAAAACCAAATGTGTAGCATCAAATCGCCTTTTCAGAAAACCATTATCAATGTTGAGCATGGATATAATTCACCGTTTTATCAAAGATTGAATCTCTTTGTATCAAGGAAATGTATAAAAAAAATTGACAAACAATTAAATAGGGTAAAGATGGTAGGTACTGACAAAACAAAATGAGGTTGCTAAATCATAACAACTTATGGATTACTCCATGCTTGTGAGTTGACAACTTTGCAAATATTTAGTAATGTCATCCCTTTAGATAGCATTCATGTTTTTTTGAATAAAATTAAGCACATAGCATGAATTGAAGAATGAAGAATCTTTATCACAATATGACTTTTTAGAATAGTGGGAGGCAATGAAAGCATACATGAAAACATAAGATATTGTTGGCCAAAGGATATTCAGGACAAAAGTGTGTGAACTTGTATTACCACATACAACAACAATGTGTCCACCACCTGATCAAGTGAAAACCAAGGGAGCTACTAAAAAGAGAAAATAATTTGATGTTCCTTGTGATCCTTCATATTGGGAGTATGTCAATACCTCTCATGGATCTCCATAACAACCATCTCAACATTCTGCAAAGCAACCATCTCAGCGTTCTGCAAATCAATCATCTCAGCGTTCTGTAAAACATTAATAGCAATTGGATTTGTCAATGAAAGTAATTGGGTACAGGTAAAACTTATGGTTGATTGTAGTCTTTAATAGTAAATTAATGTTTAATATTATCTTGTTCAGGTAAACTAATGTTTAATATTTTCTTGTTCAGATAAAATTGAAGTGTGATTGTCCTTTACCACCTATCTCACATAAATGAAAGACTTTTGTAGTGATTATTCGAAGACATGTGAAATAGCTTATGCAGGATGTCTTAAGCATTGGGAACACATAGATCCAACATTTATCAAACCATATTGTATTTCATTAAATGAAGATTAGTATATATGTGTGTAATTTTCAAACAATTGTATTTCTTTTTTGGTATCGAGTTAGAGTTGAACTTTTAATAATTTACTTATAGCATAGATAACACAAAATATTGATATTAGAATAGAAATTCGTTATACAAAATATTGATAATACAAAATATATTTATCATACATAACATAATCTATTAATCGTATCCCAAGAACATGGAGAGTAACTCATTTAAATATTTCATGAACTTCACTCATTGGATTTATCATATGTATAACCATACGTAAAAGCTCGTGCTGAAGATGGACCACCTTGTGTAGAAGATGATAGAACATGTGCAGCAATAGGTGGACTGGCAGGTGGAGTATCAAGGAGGATCAGAGGATGTGAAACATCTACGTAAATTTTGCATTTCTAAAATTTCTGTTTTTAAAACTTTCAATATGAAAAAAAAAATCAGATTTTGGAAAGTTTCAAATATTTGAAATGTTCAAATGCTTTTTCAATTTTGAAAGTTTTATATTGTTCAAAAGTTTCGAAAATTCCTTGATTTTGCCTACTTCAAACATTTGAGATTATTTAAAAGTTTCTAACATTCTAAATACTTCAAACATTTTATATTGTTCGAAAGTTTCAAAATTTCTGAAAATTTTTTATTTCGAAAGTTTCGAAAAATTTAAATATTGTGTTTTGGAAGTTTTAAAGATTCAAATGCAACTTACTTTTTGATTTTGAAGATTTTGAAATATTCAAAATTATTGTGATTATCTAAATTTTCGAATGAGTAAATGAAAAAGTAATAGGTAAAAAATTTCAAATTTTTATATGATTAAAAGAGTAAAATTATTTTTTTATATTCTTTTTCTTCTACTTATTATATTCTTTAATATGTGTGGAATAACTTTAATCGCACTCATTTTGAAACAATGGAAGTATTAAAGTACAAATTGAAAAATTATATTAAAAAATAAAGAAGGAAAATATAATGTGCATACAATAAATAATATAACTGAATACCACACTTCCAAGTTTCAGGCGTGCCGCGCGTGATAAATCGTGTCACTAAGCAAGCTATTGAAGTCAAAAGTGTGTGAGAACGTCAGATAGTAGTTTTTGTGTCACTTTTCATAATTTTTTATTTTTTTTTGTCAAAATAATTTTTACTTCTCTAGTATTATACTTCCACAATTATTTCGTCAAAAATTTATTATACTCCCACGTGTTTTTTAAAAAATTGAATTTTATTAAAAAAATACTGTAAAATTTGCAGAAGAATATTTCATAAATTTTACAGTTAGTTAGATGTAAAAAAAATATTATTATTACCGTTGAAAAAAAAAATACATTATGAATTGTTTTAAGTTCATGAAATAGAGTCAAATGACCACCATTTTAAGGGTATAAAAAATGGTAATTTATTGTTTAGAGTGAGGAAGTGTCTTCAATGGTCTAATTGTTAATTAACATGAAAATTGATTTAAAATTAAAAATAATTGGTGTCATTCTTTATAAGTAAATTATTTTACTCGTCTTTGTGAATAAAACAATAATCTAATTAATATTGATTCTTCAAAAAACAAGTAAAATATATATTAGTAGTCAATACTCAATTTATGTTTGTTTTCTCTTGTTTTTATCATATCTACATTAAGCAAATCACTATGTAAGCTATAATGATATGGACTACCCTAAATTTCTGTTTAGTGGTGTGTCTAGTTGGAGGGATTTGGAGGAGGAGAGGAGAGATTTTTAAATTTTTGTATTTAGTTTAGATTTTAGGAGGGAAGAGTAGGAGAACAAAATCCCCTCTTTGGGCATGTTTGGTTGGAGGGGAAGGAAGACTTTTAAAGTTTTGTGCAAGTTTTAAATGGAGAGAGGAGCAAGATCTCTCCTTAAATTGATTTTGGTCTCTTCAATTTTGGGAGAATTTCTATATGAGATACTCAATATAATTAAAAAAATTTATTTAAAATTTATTTTTTTTCTTTAAGTTAAACTCAAAACCATTAAAAATATTTCCTCTCTCATTCTTTCATTTGAACCAAACATATCTCTTTACTTTCTTTCTCTCACCTCCCTTCTATTAAAATCTCTCTTTTCCCTTTTCATCTTTTGTTCTCCATCTAAATTGGAGGATTTTGAGGTGAGGGCAATGAAGCAAAACAACTTCAAAACCATTTTCTGCCAAAAAAATTAAAACTATTTAAAAAAATTCTATTCCCTTTCAACAAACACATTAAAATTATTAAATTTTTTTTATCTTTTCATTTAAATCAAACATATATCTACTTCCTTTTTTCTTCCTTTTCTTTTCTTGTATTGAACCAATCAAACCTAAAATGATAACATCTATAATTGTTAAAATTCTAGACTAATTTTATGCATGAATCCACCTTAGATCCACAAGACATTCTCTATCTTAGCAATTGTCATAAAAATATCACTCACATCATATGATGTGAGGATTGTGCCGTTTGCTTAGAACAAAATCAAAACCAAGTATGCTAAACGCTTATTGAACTTCCATAATGTCATTTTCCTTGGTTTGAGTAGGGAGCAGGATCATTGTTCATGATTCATTTTGCACCAAAAAGGAAAATCTAATTTTTTTTAAATTTTTTTTAAGATTTTTAGTATAAAGTTCAAATTTTTAAAAAAAATATGTGTTCTAGAAAAAAAATTTTAAAGTTTTTCGGAACTCTAATTAAATTTAATAAAATAAAAAAAATTATTATTTAAAAAAAAGTAATAATTTATATAAAATGTAGAGTAGAAGTACATGGTAAAACTTTCTTTCTAATAATTGAATGGATGAATTGGAAAGTGAAAACTTGCTATGAATACATCATTCACTTGCCACTGTCTTTATTAGCATTAAAATGTATCTTATCTAATCATGTTAAATTCAAAATTCATGGAAGGTGTAATGTATGGTATTCGGCATATTCTCGTTCAAGATTCAATTATAAACAAATATATAAGGATCAAATTATACAAATGTAAAGTTATATCAATGTTACATGGTTGAATAACTATTTAACATATACAAATTTTATAAAATATCCTGTAAAATTAAAATCATCCATATAAAACTATTAATTTTTAAAACAGAAAATTAATTCTATAAATTAATAAAAATAAAAGAACTAAAATCATAATTAAACTTCTAAAGATTATTATCGAACCTAGTTGATATTTTAAGTGACTTCGAATTAGTGTTAAACTACATCTAAAATATGTTCCGAATCCGATAGTGTTGAAAAGGGAAATCTGATATCTCCATTTCCCCAAAAAACCAAATTCCCACGCCACCAACTTTCAAAACACAGCTTAACTATTCAGCAATCTGATAATCATAATAAATAAATGGTTTCCAATATGTTGAAGCACTTAAATAGTTTTTGAGAGATACGAAAAACAATAACCGAAGATGACGACGAATCTCCAAATACAAACAGAACAACCCCCTGAAACTCAAACCCCTCTTTTAACTTCAAATTCAAATCATGAATCACAACAACAAAACAATAATAAGACCAACCAAACTGAAACTGAAACTAAAACTGAAACTGAAACTGAACTTGATAAAACCCTCGTGCGTTTGGAAATCTTTTTTAATCTCTTAGGCTTCAATCCACGTTCGCTTCTATGTTCCGTCATTTGTTGGACCGTTTTCTTCACCTTAGGAGTGGCGCTTCCCCTCGCGGCGCTGTGGATGTGCGACTGTTCCGAGTGCGAAAGGTACGAATTGCGCGGTTGCGAGATGGTGATCGTCACGTTTCAGGCGAGTCTCGCCGCCGTTTCTTTGCTTTGCATTTCGCACAATCTACGAAAGTATGGACTTCGGAGGTTTCTATTCGTTGACCGTTACACTGGACATGTTGCTTGTTTTCATCGCGATTATGTTAACCAGATTTCGGTAAGTCAAACCATGGTTTGCCACGTCATTAGCAATTTTTCTATGTTTAGATTTGGTTCAAATATGGAATGTTTCTGATGAGGAATACTATTTTACCCTTTTAGGGTTCAACTACCATTACTATGCAATGCTCGTTCCTTATTTTAATCAAAATTTCGCTTAATTTTGGTTTTTTATCCATTTAGTTTTGAGAATGTGTCACTTTGATCCGTGCGGTTTCAATTGTCTAAATCAAGTCTCAACTTTAATCTTCCGTTCAGTTCAATTATTACTAACTCTGATCAGGATTTTTGAGGTGGCAACAGTAACCACAAATTTTGACCTGGATTGGAATCATTGTGACCAGAAATTTATAAAATATCATTGAAGGTCAATCAAATTGGAATAATTCCTTTACTTCTTACTCTTGTCATGTTGAAAATTGTGTTTCAAGTCAACACATTTTATTTAGGATCCGACTAACTCAACTTAGATAGTAAAGTGGTGAGTCATATCAATTGGTGATGAACAAATCAATGATTGATATTATCTACATATGTATAACGAATTATAGGTAGTTGAAATATCAACACTTGATTTTCTCACTTTAGTAACTAGTAACTGTCCGCTTTAGAGGAGCCAAATTCATCTATTAGCAATTGGTCAAAAGAAATACGAGCCTGCTATGTTTTCTAATCTTTCCCTTTTCAATTTTGTGGACTTGTATATAAATTACAAATGAGAATTTAATTGTCCTCCCTCTAAATTTGTAGGGATCTTTGCGCCTGTTTGTTCTGTGGGTATTTCCATGTTTCATTCTGAAGACGGTGCGAGAAATCATTCGCATTTCATATATACAACATGGGTCGTGGTCATTGTCGATTGCTATTTTTATAGCTTTGATTATATCGTGGACTTATGTTAGTGCAATCTCTCTGTCAGCCTGCATCATGTTTCACATGGTCTGTAATTTGCAAGTCATCCACTTTGATGATTATGGGAAGCTCTTGGAAAGGGAGAGCAATGTTTTAGTGTTTTTAGAGGAACACATGCGGTTGCGCTATCATCTTTCCAAGATAAGTCATAGGTTCAGAATCTATCTTCTTCTGGAGTTCTTGGTTGTCACTGTGAGCCAAGTTGTGACTCTCTTGCAGCTCACAGGATATCGTGAAATGATTACCATGATAAATGGTGGAGATTTTGCCGTAAGTTCAACTCTATGTTCAAAGTGTTTATGCATTTTGATTGAACGAATTAGTTCCATCTAGTTCATACAAAGCTATCAGGCTCTCAAGTAGTGTTCTCTGTTCATATTCACACAAAGCTTTTCGTGGTTGTTTCTTCCTTTTGTCAACATTCAAATCATTCAAGGTACATGGATTGAATATTCCTCTTTTTTTTTTCAGGTATCCACACTTGTTCAGGTGGTTGGCATCATTATTTGTCTGCATGCGGCAACAAGAATTTCTCATAGAGCTCAAGGCGTTGTTTCGCTTGCAAGCAGGTGGCATGCTATAGCAACATGCGCATCTTCTGATACTTCTCAATCGAGATCCGCCAGTGCAGGGAGCTTTGACGCTGCAAACCATTTAAGCTCAATACATATAGACTATTCTGAAAGTGATCTAGAGTCGTTGGATTTTGGAGGAATGGCTGTAAATACCCAATTGGTTTCTTATATGTCCTCGCATCATAGGAGGCAAGCTTTTGGTACGTACTTAAACCACCTGTCTGAAAACCTGTGAATTTTACCAGTTTTTCTAATTGATGGCAAAAATAAAATTATAGAAATATCAACTAAGTACCACATTTTCACTGTAGGTAGTAAATTTTATACATTTTTTTATGCTTACTGACTATGCAGAGAAGTGAAAAACTCATTCTTGCATAATTTCAAGCTAGTTAAAATGCACAGATATGCTCAGCAGTTCAAGCTTATAATTTTATCAAAACTGAGCTTAAAATAAACTGATAATGTTATATGCAATTCTTTAAATGGAGTAGGTAATTAGGAAGTACCGTTTTAGATTCATTAGTTTGTGGTTCCTAATTTCCTACAGGGTCTTGCTAACAAGTGCCCTAAGGGCACTTAATAAGGAACCAAAAATAGAAGTTATGCATGGAAAATAACAACTTTTAAGCTTTCAAAGAGTTGAAAACACAAGTTTCAATACATTTATATTTGACTTTTTCCATTTTTAATTTCTTAACAAGTGGCCGGAACTTGTTAGCATTTGTCTTTCCTTTTGTATATAGTAAAACCTTGTTTCACATGCAAGATGGACTTTTAACATTTAGTCCAGTTAAAGAAGGTAGACTTTTAAAACCTTTTAGTTTTTTTTAAAGAAAAACTATTCTTTAGAGCAGGGGAACATTTGTCAAATAACCCCCAATTCCAAGGATGTATTGGTTTGATAGACATTTGTCCTATTCATCCCTCATGATCATAGACCAAAACTAGCTGTGGATAGTTATTTCATTTTAATACGACAGACCATACTAAAATTTATTTATGGTACTCTCTAATTTAATTAGCTTCTGAGCCATCTTTCATACTAGCATGTTAACCCATGTGTCGCACAAGATGCGTGTAATATTTATAAAATTTTGTAAGAGATATTTCATGTAAAAATCTCATCTAGAATTAGAATCAGAGATGCGTCTAAAATGTGTTTGTTATGCGTCCGAAAATTAGAAATTGTACACCAAAATAAGAAAAATAAATAAATAATTAAAATCCAATTCTGATTTACTTGACACTTCTTTACAACACAATCTTAGATATCTTTGTAAATTCCACTATCATCAAATAGTGTAATTTTTATATCCTTCGATCATTTCTTTTAACTTGACTTAGTTGATCGAGCATCAGTATCTTTCAAACAATGCATAGAAAAAATTTAGATAAAAAATTAAAACAAATATTAAATTTCTGTTGTGTGTGGGACTCACTAACTTCCACCATAGCCTAAAAACAGAGTTGATATATAGATTAATCAACTTAGAAGACAGTAATCAAAAAAATGTTATGGAAAACAATATGAAAAGAGGATATCACCCTCTATTTTGGCATTAGTATATGGAACTACCAAAGATTGGGGAAAATACTTTACCTGATCAAAGATTGAATCTTTTGCCTTTAAAAAAATAAGAAATGATTTGAATGAAACAATATTAATTAAAGGAACACATACATAAGATGAATTAAATCCACTCAAAATAAGAAAATCATGAATAAAGATTTACAGAAATAATAATTTCAATTTCGTTTTAAGTAAATGTAAAAACTTAATCAACTTATAATCTTTATGAGACCGGCCAAAATGCATGATAGCTATTGAAATGGATACATTGAAAATAAAAACCCTCCACATTCTTATATGCAGTTGTAGAATTAATTTAGTTTAAATTTAAATTGAAAACTACTCCAAATGATATTAGAATTTTGGAAACCTACAAATTTTTTCTACTTTAAAGGCCATTTCTACTTTAAACATGCTGTAATTTAATGTCTAAACAATTTTCCCTGTAGTATCTCTTTATATGAAAAATAATACAACCCCATAATTACTACTATTTTTTTTTTTAAATTATGGATTTTCTTTCCAAAAAAAAAGTAGGGTCTCTTCAATTTTGGTGTTTATTTCGAAAAAAATAAAAATAAATTACAATTAACAAATTTAACTATTACAAAAAGAATAATAATAGAAAAGTTACTACTAATAGAAAAATTAAAATAGGTTAAAATATTCTAATTAAGCGACAAATGTCATATTGGCCATAATATTAAGTTTGATTTATTATAATGTATAGATAGATGTTATAATGGGTAAGAAACCTGATATTGTGTACATAGATGTTATAATGGGTAAGAAAGAGATGTTATAATTTTACACATGGATTACTTGGTTATTCTATTGTGTTCGTGATAGTGTACATAAATGACCATTATTCAAAAATAAGATTTCTCATTTTTATATTGAGATTAGTTCTCTTAATTTTTTGTTTAGGTATGTGTTATGACTGTATTTATTATTCACATTGATCTTTGGCGATCATGCTAAATCAACTGGACTTTCCGTATAACTTGCTTTTGGAATATATTTTCAAGTGAAGAAAATCTTGCTCTTTCTGGTCAAAACACTTAATCAGGCTGTTAGCATGTACATGTATGAAGGGATCTCATCCTTATTGATTTCTTTTGAATATGCAGTGATGTATTTGCAGTCAAATCCGGGAGGAATCACTATATTTGGATGGACAGTGGACCGATCTCTTGTCAACACAATTTTTTTCCTTGAATTAAGTCTGGTTACCTTTGTTCTAGGTCAGACGCTGATCTCATGATAAAATTTAGGCGCCAATACCTAGAAACCCTTTGGGTTACCACGGTTACTAAATTTGATTGAAACCCACCCTTGAATAACCATAATTCTTCCTCGTGACCAATGTTTCTAAATTTGGTAGCTCTGCCAGAATGTTACATGCATGCAGATATAGAAAGGATGGAACAAAGTTGCCTTGTCAGTGGCTGACCTTAAGATTTTTGACATTGCCTTGTCATTGGCTTCTTCCAACACAGATGTCTTCAACATTCTGTCCAAGATTTTCATTCTTCTCATCGACATTCATCATCTTCATCAATGCTATAATTTTTGGTTTGAACATGATCCAAATAAACTTGCCCCATATGTGTACCGGCCTTGCGATTTGCTATCTTCCCGGACTACTATTCTGCAAAGCAGTGATACTCATTGTTCAAATTCTTAACCTGAGGTTTGCACAATCTCATCTCATACGAAAGGATCGGAGCTCGCTATATTGATGATTTCAACCTCTGGACAAGTGTGACTTTCAAGAGCTTGCTTGTGGGGAGTTAGAAGCGAGAGCAAGAGTGTAATTCTGACATAAAGTGTAATTTCAGCTAGGATTGTGTGAGAGTTGAACCCACATTTTGTATCACAAAAGACCAATGCAAATGTGCACGCAAATTCCAACATAGTTTAGTTGCTGACGCATTAGCAATTTGCTAACAGTTTGTATGCAGCAAGTAATATATGTCCCTTCATTCTCCATTTCAAATGTTACCAACGTTTTTGCACGGTCTACTAAATTTACCTGTCTAGCCATTGCAATATCTGAGGGCAAACTACACAATTTTTATATAAAAAAAAAAAAGAAGAAAAAAGACCACTAAATGTTACATTCAACGTCAATAAAGGATTCAAGGCTTTATAGAGATGACAAAGCAGATTAAGTTGTCCTAACCAGCCAAAAATGGAAAGTGTATTAAACTCAACCACCAGCCTATCTAACCTGCCAAGAAAGTAGGTTGTGGGCAGACTAAGGCGTATTAACTGACTTTTATAAAAACATTTTTTTAACTCTCTTTAATATTGTGACATCGAACTAAGATCCTCTTACTTTTGTTCCCATACTTTTAAGTAATTTTTTTCTTATTTCTCTCTTAATCAAACTTTCTCTCATTCAGATAATTTATTTTAATCAATAATTTTTCTCTAAATACACTAAATTCACCGACCATCAAAATTATATTTTCTTGTCATAAATGAGTCTTTAGGAATGAGTTTTGCATCATTTGTGTTAGGTTGTTCAAATTGTCAATTTGCCTTTTATCCTTTACTATTTTAATCTTAAATATAGACAAAAATAAGTCAAAAAATCGATGTATCTAGTACAAATTTTAAACCAAATACATTATTCTTTAATTTATTTTTGCTTATATTTGAAATCCAAAGAATATTGTTTAATTGAATCAACCCATATATCCTTAGTTTTAAGATGATTGAAAGCGTGATTGATTAATTGGCATTACTGGGGTCATAATCTTAATTTTGTCCACCAAGAACACACCTTTTGAAAAGAAAAGTGTTAGCAACACATTTTTAATACAACCAAATTTGTTAGTCGAAATACAATTAAATTTCACTATTTTAAAAATAAATTTATCACAATATAAAAATCCATATAAATGTCTACCAATAAAAATCACAATATAAAAATCCATATAAATGTCTACCAATAAAAGAGTGTATTAAGAATAATGTATATTTTCCTTGGTACAAAACTACAAATACCCTGTGAATTCAATAAAATTACAGTATAATAAATTTTCATTGGATACCAATATATAAACCCAATTCGTATAATAAGTTGTACTAGTTGTAGCCTCCCCGTTTTGCAAGCAAACCCCACACTGCGATCTCTTTGACTGAGGCACGTAAAATGATGAAATATAAAATAATAGTACCCACTTCTTTTGTGGCTTCCCACTAACCGATTCCTGAAAATTCACGTCACTCCTTCACCACACGTCCATTTGTAGGTTCCAACGTTACATTGCATTTTGCCACGCATGATTCTTCAGTTTATGGCTCTGGGAACATATTTAAAACAAAAACCATTAACGTTATAAAGAGTAAATATGAAATTAAAATTGTAAAGGTAAGTCGATTGGGTTTCTCAAATTTATAAAATAAGAAATTAATCACTTAAATTTAAAAACAATTCAATCAATTTAATTGCTCCATCAAATACTCATTTAGTAAATATCCATCAAAACAAATCAAAGACGTACATATTGACTAACATAGTCTGATATATCAAAACAAACATTAACCTATAGAACTATGGTTCAAAACTTTAAAAGAATGACTTAATTATTTTCAATTTAAAAATCTAAATTGCTATTTAACAAATTTGAGAGATTAAATTTACCCTTCCTTTAAAATAAAATAAATATACCGAAAGACAAATCCAAGCCTCACGTATGCTTGATGGCTGCAACATCTAATAGCATTTGATACGCAGGCTTGCAGCAAAAATAAAATAAACTCAATTTTACTATGCCGTTGAATTCCCTCTCCTGGTAAGTGTGTTTTAAGTGACAAAACTTTGGGTTTAAAGAGGGCCTCTGATTCTACAGGTGTTACTACCATTCGAATCATCTCATTACAAATTTCTAGATAACGGCCATATTCTATTTTAATGATATCCCAATATCACATGCAACTCGATGCTACAAGCCTTTGTAGCAAGTGAAACTGATTGCACATTCACTTGTTGAGCATTTTGGAAATACATAAATTACTCTAAAATAAAATAAGTAAAAAAAAAATCTGAAAAGATGATGCGCGCAATTTCAATTTTAATCAATTACATCAACTTTTCTAATACCATTTTTAACGATATTTAATTCTGGGGCGAGTCAAACCCAGAAATTTCATGCTTACAACCTGCCTACTGCAAACAGGGGGGGGGGGGGG
>JBBPBO010000005.1:10486329-10609127 GCA_037974295.1 Cicer cuneatum
CCGCGGGTTATGCTTACTATATCGCCCATCAGACTGGATGCTTTACATCTCTTAGCAACCCCATCTCCCAGCTGTATGAATTAATAGAATCATCAATTATGTGAAAATCATAAAGATTATTGACACAAGCATGCAAGCAGAGCACCGGATCCAACTTCTAAGTTGGTAAGAACCCCAACCTGCGACAACAAGGTTGGGCAAAAATTCTACAGCTGAAAACACCCAAAGCTCTCTACTATTGGGTTATATGTTTAAAGCCGAATCATGTGTGATTGTGAACAAGAGAAAAAGCCCCCACTTTAATACTACCACTGCACAAAACAAAACTAGTGCTGCTGTAGTTGTTGAATATTAGATTCCTTCAATGACGGAAACAGATAATCAAAGCATCAAGGAAAAAAAACTAATGGGTGACCATAAAACAACAAAAATTTAATTCTGATCAGAACAAGATTTCCTTACAGAAAAACACTGAACTTTTCAAAGCATTATATTTCAACAGTAACCAGAGAAGACTTAGTTTATGGCCCAGCTTGACAGCATACTTTAACGTCGGACAAGGAACAATCTCTATAATATTAGAGTAATGGACAACTGGAGAACTTAATTTACCATCAAAACACAGAACCTGGAATTTTGGTGTCTTTTAATTCCCCAATTTTGGTGTCTCTAACCAGCACACAAAAGTCAGGAAACCTTGAGAAATTTGAAGCCTAAGGGTCTGTTTGGTTCAACAGAGGGGAGGGGGAATAGAGACATCTTTGGTTCAAAAAAGGGAGGGGAGGGGTTTTTAATGGTCGCATTTGATTAATGATGAGCCCCTCCCCTCCAAATTCTCCCAAAATGGAGGGAGAGCAAAAACCACTTTAGGAGGGGTTTTGCATTCTCCTCCCCTCCTAAAGAAATGAACCAAACACACTTCAATATTCCCTCTCGTCCCCTCCATCTACCTCCAACCAAACACACCCTGGAAGATGCTTTCATACAGTGAATTTGAAGAACAGCAATTTAATGAATAAATACTATAAATGTCACAAACCACCACATATCCCATTCTAGAAACGGGGAAGGACTATAATATGAATTAATACAGCATGAATAATATAATAAAAAAGCAAATAATTCTAATCTAATATTTCATGGAGATGCAAGTAGTACAAAAACACAATACGACAAACCAAGGTTTGCATTGTACCTCTAGGAAGCCTGAAGGAACAACTAACTGAACTCCTATACTTTAGGATATCCTGGTATCCTCCTCAACCTGCTTGCTCTGATACTGCAGTGACATTTGCAGATAAATGTCATAAAAGAATTCTTATGCGTTCAAAACTTCAATCTTCAGACGATGAATACATATGATAATAAGAACTGCTTTGCTTCCTTTTAACTAAGCATTAAAGAATTTGTTATTACTCTTAAGGTTCTATACAACACAGTAGAGAGGGAAAACAAACTGAAAATTAGTTGTACATTTTTTCACACAGGAAGAGGAATGCTAGTGAAATATAATGGAACTAAAGGTAAGAAAATATGATTCACTGAGAGCTTGGCCTCAACATGATCAGCATTAAAAAAAGTTTGGTAGTTTAATACAGACAGAAACTTAAAACTGTCTCTCAATAGCACAAGATTGTTTTCGAACACCATCACACATAACAAATTATTAGGGAACGAATTTCATCGAAATTCTTCTAGGTGATTCACTTTTATACAAGAACCATGCACAAAAAACCTACTATATCAAATAAATTCAATAGAAAAAAATAAAATAAATTCAATAGAAAAAAAAAATCAATTGCTTCCTCCTCAAAAGAAAAAATGTTAATTGTCTTTAAGACGTGGTCATTATTCAATAGAAAAAAGAGAAACTGCAGCCATGTAAAATCCACAAAAGCAGTGATTAATTATAAAAGGATTAGTAGTGTTAACAATAAAATAATCCATTGCAAATTATGCATCCCAGTGACAACTAAATTCACGTAAATATGTAATGTAACAGTTGCCATCCAAATAGATCAAGATTTTGTGCAAGTAGCAGTTATGATGAAACAAACAGGATTTTAATCCCGCCCCCCAGAAAAACATACTCATCAATAAACATCAAACCCATGCTAACAGAGGGTAACTTTAGCTTCTGAACATTATATTCTTCTATCACACAGAAACATATCTGATATCCCCATTCCTTAATATCCAAGATATCAAAGGAATGCATTACCTTTAAATTAATGCATAATAAAGTCCCTGTCATTTTCTTCAATGAAATGCATAGAAGGCCCTCTTCCACTTCACACCTACGGTCTCTTGCATACACAACGTGAATATTAAAAAAAAAACAGAGAGAAAGACAGAAAAAACTGATAGCTGCTAGAAAATCCATATTGCTTTAATACTCAACCAAATAAAAATTGTTTACAATATGCCAAAGAAATGAAAATATGTTACATACACAAGTTTCACCAGACAGTGACTTCCTAATTTCAGAAGGTTATGCCACACCTTGAGCAGCAATGTGTCACAGATGTATTTCTATATAATGACCAAACATGAAGAATGTTAACCTGAAAGAAATCTGGTTCTCAGGAAGTAAAAGAGTACATCTCTGCTCAAACCAATAAGTTCATGCTAAAAAACAGCACGAGTGATCGTCTAACAATTAAAGCTTGCAACTTCCGGTCAGTGCATACCCTCACCTCAACAATGCAAACTTTCAGTATGGCATGTTAGAATGATTATTGAGAGAGAGGTTTAAATAGCTCCAGTCTTAACCAAAAATTCCGCCAGTCCCCAGTTCACCCTGCTGCAACTCCTTCCGTCGCTGCTCCTCTAAAGGGTCTGGACTCTTGTACATTCTCCGCATCCGCCTGTTAACATCATGAATCTTGTTAAACAAACATTGATGACTAATTTTATGAATACTCGACAGATATTTATAGCAGCAGCCAACAGCCTGCCACAGATGTCCTTTTTTAACTCCCCTAGGGACAAGCTATTTAAAAAAATTCTTAAACAGATAACTTCAGTAGTTTCCATTAAATCGAATACCTGTCCTGAGCATGTTGAGCAGGAAATGTAGGCATGAATTCTTTGCTCTTGGGAAGAGGAACTTCGCGGAACCATTCATGATTGAGAGCGGCTTCAGCAGTGATCCTCTGCATTCAATAGTAAGTGTTATTCTTAATAGTTAATACTTATTAAGAGAGAAACAAATATGAGCAAATTAATTCATTAGGCTCAAGCGACCTTTACCTTTTCAGGGTCATAAGTTAGAAGCTTGTTCAACAAATCAAATCCAGAATCAGAAAGAACTGGAGATCCAGTGAATGATGTGGCAGGAAATTTTTTACGCAGAAGATTATACCTGAAAGGAACATTTTGGTTGTTAATAGAAAATACAGAAGTTGTGTAACATGAATCACCAAGGGAGGCCAGATAGTCAGACCAAAACCACCCAAAGTTGGAAGCCTGGGAAAACAGTGGCAGAAAAATAAGAACAGTGTAATTAAACAATCAATCTCTTAAATAAAGGATATCATGAGTACTTACTGGTGCTTGACAAAATTGACCTTGACTCCAGGTAATTTTGAGAAGCCAGGCCAAATTGTTTCATTTGGAGTGCCAAGTATCCTGAAAATCTGCAAGTAAAATAACAGATGTCAATATAGAAGCAACCTCTTTAATACAGAATAGGTCTGGCACTCAAGACACCAAAACTTAAAAGGAAGATAAAAATGAGAGCATATGTTCTAGCAAATAATTGAACTTGGCATATACCTTGTCAAGTTGATCAAATTCCGTTTTTCCATTGAACAGGGGTTCCTTAGACAATAGTTCAGCCATTATACAACCAAGAGACCACATATCAATAGCTGTTGAGTACTGCTTTGCCCCCAGAAGAAGTTCAGGTGCCCTGAGAAACAGATAGACAACCATCAGGTAAATGATCTCTTATTTCTGCAACACACTGCAGAAAAAGATGTGTTAAACACATAAGTGAAAGCAAAATACAACTAATTAAAACCAGCACCATAGTGCAATGAGAAACTAATAGAGGAGCAGATATAGGTATACTCATTGAAAACATTGTCGCACATAAAAAGGAAGGGTGAGTACGTAAACATTGAGCTAACTGTCAAAGGACATGGTATCTAGCAGCCAGTTTGCAACATTAATAATTGATTAGTATTGCAGAATAGCTACAAAGAAAGAATCAGTTGTGTTCAATGAATCAGGCATGACCACGGTTTTCAAATTAACAACTAAGCAATCAAAGTTTCCTTAAAAAAAAAAGTAAACAATCAAAGTACACTCAGAATGATGTAATATCAAATAGTCTAATATATGAAATGGATATATAGATGGATAAAAAGAAAAAGAATGCAATAAGCAAACACAGCTCACCTGTACCAAAGAGTAACCACCAGGTGAGTATATGGTTTCAAAGGACTCCCATATTGTCGAGCCAACCCAAAATCACAAATTTTTAGCTCACCCCTGTTATTTAGAAGCAGGTTTGAAGTCTTCAAATCCCTATGAAGCACCCAGTTGTCATGAAGATACTTCACACCTTCTAAAAGTTGGATCATTAAGCACTTCACTTCACTTTGGCTAAATGGTTGCTTCATTGACTCCATCAATCCTTTAAGATCATGTTCCATGTATTCCATTACCATGAAAATACTATCAAGGCTACTTCCGACCACTACTTCCTTGACATCAACTATGTATGGGTGGTGAAAAGAAAGAAGAATGTTTATTTCCCTAAGAGAAGTCAGTGGGAAGCCTTCTTTTTCCTTCTCCATCTTGACCTTCTTTAATGCTACAATTTCGCCGGTTTTCTTATCTTTAGCTCTATATACCACACCATATGTTCCTTCATCTATCTTGTTAAGTCTCTCAAACTCATCAACACTTCTACAACCCTGAAGCATATTGACCACTCTTTGAGGTTGAGCTGGAGGTTCTGGAGTCTCCTCCCTATCATCTTCAGATTCTGTATCTGAGTGACTAATACTGGTGTCGCTTTTCATACCTCGAACATCAATGTCCATATAGTCGTCCTTTTCTGAACCAATACCAGGATGTCCATCACCACTAGACATTCTCCCATGGATAACACCTCTTTCTTCTGAATCGGATGATTTGGCTCTAGCTCGTTCAAAACCTTCTATTTTAGAATCATTGGGGCTCAATAGCTTGTTCCTCAGTCTAGTCTCTAACAACTCAGGAGTTACCCTCCTCCTCGTTTTAGGCATTTCCTCATCATTGAAGATTTCACCCTCATCAACAGGGGAGTCATCTCCAGCTGCCCATCTTGAAGATGATATATTTCGAGTTGGAACATAATCTTCACCATCTGGATGCTCAGCTTCCTGATCATTACTCCAAGTCTGTTTTGGTGACAAGGACCGCAATCCTGAAGGAGAACGAGAAGTAGCCTTAGCTGCTGTGGCCAACTCAACATCGCCAGTTTCTCTGCCCCTGTCAGAACGTATTTGAACTTCACCATAAGAAGTATTCAGCGACATAACAGAAGATTTTGACAGCCGAGGCAGAGGAGGAAGAGAAGTCACCTTTGTGGTGGAAACCCTAACTTTTGAAAACTCCTTCACTTCCTTGTCATCCTGATCCCACACTATTGGCGAAAATTTCCTTTTCCTCTCCTGTGGTGGAGGGGACCGAGACCTGTTTCCTTCAAACATAGCAACCTCACAATCTTTCACCCCAGACTCCGATTCAATAGCCCCATCAGACCCACTCTCACTAGAAAGCTCACCAGGCTCTCTATCGATCGCCTTCACAGAAAAACCACACCGACGAGGACCAAGGCCACCACTACTACCGGAGTCACTCCGGCTGGAAGAAGATGACCGGTAACTGCCATTACCGAAATCTTCTCTCTCCCTAACATCCTTCTGCCTCAACCTAATCCTATCTCTCGAATCTCTGCCCCCACTCCTCACATCATCATGGACACCATTCCTGACCGAACCATACTCTTTTGAATTTGAATAACCGCGACTGGAAACATCAAAATTGGATCCGTTATCCCTAAACTCGTTTTCGTGGTAATTTCCATGTCTACCAGCCGCCATATATCTAACTAAATTGATGAATTCTAAGGGAAAACCCTAATCCCTAATTCCCAACAAACTTTTTTTGATTTTGTTTTTGCTTATTAGAACCCTGAACCCAAAACAGAAAAAACGTCCCAAATTGAAGAACAAAATTGAGATTCGATGATAATTGGAGAGCAGAGAACAAGAGAAAATAAAAACAATATGAGAGATGGTAAAAATAGGAAAATAAAGAAGGGATTTGAATCGAAACCCTAAAAATTTAGGGGGAAAGAAGAATAGAGGGAATTGAAAAGGCTTACCAAAGATAAAATTGGATGGATATTTAAAGGGAAAGTGAGATAATTGAATAAGCTATGCGATGCGATGCAACAGCGAATGAAAGAGAGCGAACCTTGGAGGAGAAAGAGAACGGCGAAAGGAACAAGACGTGTGACCGATAAGAAAACGAAAAATATCGAGACACATGATACTACTACTCTTCCATAAATACGATTATTTCGCTCCCCTTCGCTTTTATATATTAAGGATCAAATTATTTTTTCAGTATATCTCTACACAGATTTATTTTGCATTTCCTCAAATAAAATTTTATTATTATAACCTTCAAATCAATTCTTTCCAAAACAAATCTTCAACTCAATTTCACAAATAAAATCTTTAACCAAAGTTTTCTTTTTACAAAAAAAGGTACATAGTCCAAGAAAAAAAATTAAATTATATTCATATTTTCATAATATAAGTTTTTCTCTCAAGAATCTCTAAAACTTACTAGAAATCTTTAAAAAATAAAAATGAATAAAACTCCAGAGTTATTATATTAGAAATGAATAAAAAGAATAATATTATTGGAGATAACAATTTTAAAAATTTCACCTAACTTCAAAAGTATTACTTTTTTTTTAATACTTCAAAATTATTTGATATAATGTAAGCTACAATCTTCAATTAGAAAAATGTTTTAACTTTAAATATAATTATTTGAAAAATTATATATATACGAGTAGTTGTGATTTGATAATAGTGTAAATTGTTTTATTTTAAAAGCATGTAAAAATTAATCTTTTTATATAAAAAGAGGTCAAATTAATTGATGTAATACTTTGACGGTATTGTATTGTTCAATGACATTTTATTGGATCCATATTTTAAAAAAAGATTCATAATTATATTTATTTGCATCATTAGTCATTCAATTAACTTTTATTAATAATTAGTTCAGTTAGATATATCTTATTATAAAAAAATCTATTAGATGCTGTAATAATATGTTTCTTGTATCAATTCTTCATAAAACATCAATCATAAACTATTTACATTTATTAATTTCTCTGCAACGGATATATAGTATGTTTCTTTTAACTGAAAAATTTGTATCATATATTTTGCCGAATTAGTGATATGAACTAGAAAATATAATCACTGATTTTACAATATTAAAAAAAATTGACGCATACAATATTAAACAACTTATAAACAGATAGAGTAATTTTTTTAATTTAATTAACTAGTAAAAAATTAGAGAGTGAACACTAGAAAAGTTAATAATATTAACTAGATTAAAGTATAAATTTGAGGCTAAAGCAGCTGCAACCCCTTGGGCCCTCAATTTTGAATACAAGTGTCTTTTGCCCACTTCAACTTCCTCAACTCAAAGCTAGATTTTTTTGCTTCTCACATACCACAACTTTTGAATACAAGTCAAGTGGTAGAAATAGAATGACTATTAATTATGTATTGGAACTATTAATGGAAAACACGAATGCTTTTTTTGTTAGGACATAAACCAATGGATCAAATATAGACATAATGTAATTTGCAAAATTATTTAGAAGTAGCATAAATATATTGTTCAAAAGGTTTTTATATTTCATACACCATGTTATGAATTGCTGCATGTTACCAGCAAATGGAAGGCAACTTAAAAGTGAAAGAGAATGAAGAAGGCACATGCCCTGTCCTTCTTATATACTCAACCCTTTCAGTAGTCTTCAAAGCATTGTCATTCATCTTCACTTGTGCATTTGCCCTTTTCTCCTCAGCTATCCTCCTTGTTGCAGCCAGTTTATTTGTTAACTTTTCTTGTGCCACAGCTTTCATTCTTTCAGCTTTCACCTAGTAGTAATAATAAAATGAAATCCATTTATTTGAAAAAGCTTTCATAACTTTAAGTCACAAAATATATTCATTTTGTTTTATGTAATTTTTTAAAACTCCAAATATTGCAATTAAAGTCATAAATTAATCACTTGAAGTATTAAAATTTATTTAAAAGATCAACCTCTTCTAAGTACACATATTACTTCGATCTGGAATATAAATAAAAAATACTTATATTTTTGTCTCAAACATAAACAAATATAACTTATTTTAACTTTATTTAATGATGTATATAGTAAAATACCGTTTTTAAGTATATTACTGTACATCAGTAATGTACTATTTTGGAACTATCAAATAGGTCCTCATGTTGTGACTAAATATTTCTTAGGATTAATGAAATGACAACTAAAGCACTTTCCAAATATAAATAGCATTTTCTACGCAGTGCATTGGAAAAGGTCCCTGCCATGTATTTTTTTTCTTTGCAGGAATAATTCTCTTTGTCAGTGTGTTTCACAGAGCTTTCAACTTTATACTAATGAACTATCCCGTAGTATTATAAGAAACAGAAAAGCAGAACATGAAAAGATGAGCCATCATCCAATGCCTTAGAAAAAGGTTAATATCATTGGCAATAATTGAAGGGTAAAAATTGCACCACAATGCCAAACAAAAACTACCACAAAATGCTTATACTATGTTACTAAAAGAATCACAATGGTACCTCCATTTTCTTCATTTCCATTTCAGCTTTTCTTATCTGATGATTTTCCCATGCTTGAATCTTCATCTCTTCACGCTTAAACCTACAATAAATAGTTTTAACAATCAAACAAACAAATTTAATAACAATTTACATTTATTCAATGACTTCTAAAATTTAACCTTTAAGTGAAAAATGAATCAGTCGAATTTTACTTACTTTTCTTTTTTTTTTAAATCGGAGGGTTAAGAAAAAGAAAAAAAAAAGACTTCAAAAACATATGAGTATATCTTAAGGAAGTGTTTAAACATAAAATAAACTAAAAAGTAACAAAATCTCAAGTTGATTAATTACCTAGCCATATATTTAGCACGTTCTGCCTCATCCCAAGCCATAGCTCTACATTCTAGAGGACTCAATTTTCTAACTTGATCATCACTCTTCTTCTTTTCAACCATCTTGCAAGGACTAATTGACCCTTCTCCACATTGTCTACTTGCTGGGCTGCTTCCATTACCTGATGCAGCTTCAATTTGCAACAATCCATTTTGACCCATCATTGGAGCTGAAGTTCCAGAACGAATAGGACTTCTAGTGGCAGGAGTTGTGTTTCTAATAGGTGTTGCTGTTCTTGAAGGCTCTTGACTAGCAATAGGTGTCATCTCAGTTCCCATGTCTCTAAAACATATTGATTGAACATGGATTGTGTTTTTGTTTTCAGCTAAAACCTTATGATTATTATTGTTGTTATTCATTCTCCAAATTGATTCATCACATTCTACCTTTTTGGTTTCTTCTGCTACATATTCCCGGCATCGATCATCATCATAATGTTCTTCTTCTTCTTTTTCACTACTTGAATAGTCCTGCTCCTTTTGTGGCACAGGTGCTATCAATCTCAAATCATCTGCATTTGAGTTTCTTGGTTTGCTTTTTGATTGGCTTTTTTCTCCGCCTTTCGATAACCCAACGAGCCATTTTTGCGCGTCGTCCCACTTAGAAGGTGTTGGTTTTCCCATATTTATTCGATGGTGATTCGAAACACGAGTAGTAGTAGCAGCAGCAGCAGCAGTATTAGTAGTAATATCTTTTCCTTTATGAAACTCTGAGTACATGATGGCACTACTATTTGGAGTATCTTGTGCTGTTGATCCGTGGTTACTATAGCATCCTTTGTCTTCCACGAATCTCATCCTCAAAAGTTGAGCTCAAAATTTAGGAAAAAAGAGAAACAACTATAGTTGAAGTGAACTATCGAAGTCCGTTTACTTCAGGTGTTTCCTGTTTTCATTTTCACCTGTTCAACCTCTATACACAGTGAAATTTTTTACAAAGTAAATTAATTCTCGGGGTCTACAATTTTTGCTCTAAATCCCATATATATATTGAAAATCACTATGCTCTACTTTTATATTGAAATATTTGAAAATCACCATGCCTTATCTAGATTGAAGTAATTTGGAACTAACTAGTATTGTTCAATTTGAGATCCTTGCATGTAATGTACAATATAGTTTATGTTTCTTTACATATATGAGAAACAAAACAGAACTACCAACATAGATTCATATATATTTCAAAGGAGGAAGGAACAATCAAGAGAATAAGGGAAGAGAATCTCAAATATAATTGGGAAATTTTAACTCTTTTTGCTGCAACAATGAGAACTCCTTGAACTTAGTAAAATACACAAGTCTCAAGAGTTAAAAATCATGATGGATAAGCTTTTAAGGAAGCTAAACAAATAATTTCAATAAATCTTAATATACAAATGATGATAAGCAACACAAAATTAAACACATTAAGAGTATATATAATATATTGCTTAATGATATACCTTGTTACTTCAAAAAAACCATGAAATTGTGAGAGTTGCAGAGAAAGAGGTGAGTTTCAGATCTATTCGACATTATAAATTTATAATACTAGTAACAAAATATCATATGGAAAGTTAAAAAAAAAAAAGAGTATCTATCATCTACTACCATTTAGATAAAAAAAGATAGAGGAAACATAGAATAAAATTTACCTTGGAATTTGGTGAATTTTTAGTATAATTATTAGTAGTGAGTAATGCAGGTGGCATGTGGGTTGGAATTGGAATCTAGAGTTGATATTAACTCCAGAGTTGGCAAAGGAATCATGGTGGAAATGGTTTATTGAATTATGTGTCAGAGACAAGTCCACTAGGTAGGAAAATACTAGTTGTTAATAATACTACTTACTACTATAGTGTACTATTCTTCTGTCACTGTCTCCAAAGAGAAGAAATAAAGGGGTTAAAATTTTATGGTTGTCCTTTTAACGGTTATACTAGATCTAGTAGATTAGATAAATAACATAGGGTACACAACATTTTTATTTTTTTATATAAATCCACTCCACCTATTTAATTATATTTAAAACGTCTTGAAAATTAAATTTAGATATCCGTTAAGGAATTCAAATTTAAATTTATTATGTTGTGAAAATAAATATCTAATTTTATTGGTATTCTAGCTTTTTATTTTAATATTATAAGAGATAGTAAATTTTATCGTACTTAACTTATACAACTATGAGATTTTGGATTTGAATTTGGATAAGACGTTCATCTTAATAATATCAGAATTTATTAGTTGAGTTAAGACTTAAAAACGGTATTATTGTTTTAAATGTGTGAGAAGTTGTGACATTAATTATATATATATATATATATATATATGAGATGTGAGATGGTATTTTAATAAATTTTTTAATATTTGCATGCTTAAATAAATTTTTAATTAATTAATTTAGTTTTGAGATCTATTTTTTGGTTGATCAATTAGTTGTTAAAAATATTAGTAGAAGATATATCGGAGATGTATATGTTTATAATTATAATAGATTTTAAAAAAATTATAATGACAATTTCTCGTACTAAAGTTCAAATACTAAAATATTGTATAATAGGTGATGGATGGACACGTGGACGGTGGAAGATTAACAAGAGCATAGAGGATATGTGATACTTCTGAGGTGAGGGTATATATGATAATGGAGGTTTTTCTGACCTTTTCACGTGGCCATGCTGCTTCAATCAAAGTAAATACATGGTAAGTATGATATATGATACGGACAGTTTCATAAATTTATTTGATTGTTTTCTTAAGGGCCCAATATATTAACCAACAGCATTGCATTGTGTGATTTTTAAGTAAATTTCGTGAAATTTATATAAATTTTAATTAATAAAAAATGTTATAAAATAGTATTATAATTTTTTAAAAAAAGTGTAATATAAGATAGATTATATATATGAGAATTTGAATTTAATATTTTATTTTTTTATAAATTTAAAGAATCAATAAAAAATAAGAGTAAAAGAATCGTGAAAAACATCTTTTTAAGTTTTTAGAATTTTAATTTTAGTATAACGATAAAAAAAATTATCATCTTTTTTACATATTTAATTATAAAAGACTAATAATTTATAAATTTAGAATTTTAAATTGATTTGACATTTTATATTATATAATTTTTTTATACTACAAATATTTTTCTAGTGCCCTAAACATTTTCCTTAATGAAATTAGATAACATATAGGAAGACTATTTCCTACCTGAGTTCGGATTTCGGAAGTATATCTTAAAAAAATCATAAAATTTTACGCGTTTTCTTTGGTACAAAATTTTACACGCTTTAATGTGTGTTTTGAAGTAATTTGTGTAATTTTAAAAACATGAGAGTTCGATTAACAGGAAAGACGGAAAGTAGGTAATAATGTGTAAGAGGGTTAAGTTTGAAATAAATCACATGGTACAATGTCACTTTTAAGACATAGAATTGCATGGGGCCATCACTCAGTTAGTCATCTGCCATGCCATAGTGTGCCAAATGCCAACGGACACAAATTGGCATACAGACAAACAAATATTTTGTGAAAGAAGGGAAAAAAACAAGTTGGCTTTGTTTGTTCTTTACCTTTGCCCCATTTATCTCCCAACCACCATCCCCTCATAAAAAAGAAAGAAAAACTCACAAGATAAAATTAGGTAAATTTGTTTGAATGTTTCTTGCTCAGCATACCTTGTGCTACTGGACTTACTTTATAATACATGACCTCTTTTGCCTTTTTTATTTAAATAAAAAAAAATCCTTCAAAAAGAATAGGTAAAATGGCTATTATTATCTTAATTTTTTTTTTAATCCAATTCTTTATAATTTTGTTGTTAAATAATAAATTAATCATTTACTAGTATTTTTTTGTCTAATATATCACTAATAATGTATTGACATGTCTTTAGAGATTATAAAAGAGATCAATTTGTTTTATTCTGTTATTAATACGTCTTAAAAGAAGTATGTCAAATAGATATATATTGTTAAAATTCTACCGCACCCCGTTTTATGAGAGGTTGGTGGATTGATCTACCACATATTCATGTAAAATAATTATTGATTAAAAGTTCACAAAAACAATGTAAAAAGTATAAAAATAAAAATAAAGACAATTTAAAAATACTAAAATATGTAACTAATGAGTGTACTAAAAATATGGAACTAACATTAAAATATCCATAATTCATCACTCAAAAATTTAAGATAAATCGACAAGACAATCAAAATAAAAAATTGATAAATTCACATAATGACAAACTATTCAATTAAATTTATCAAATATATATTAACTCAGTATCCTTAAACAACTTCTATATGTGTTGCGGAGAGGAAGAAGCAAATGAAGAATCAGAATCGAAATCGTCCTCCATTAAAGAGGAATGTGAAGAAACTCAAGAAACACGGAGATGAAATTGGGCATGCAGAGCATATTTCTCTGCTATGAGAGCATAAGATGATTCACTAAATGTGAATACAATGAGCTTATGAATATTCCTGGATGAGCAAAACTGGTTACGTACAAGCATAATAGAAGAATTAACTAATTAAACTTCTAAGTGAATCTAATTTCCTGACTAAGATAGATATCTAATCAGCTGTGTAGCTTCTCAAGAGCGGCAAATTATTAAAATAATAGTGATAAAGTTACTAAAATATCTTCAAAATCTTTAGTATTTTGAGACTCTTCTCTCTACCTCTGTATGTATGTTTATGTCTTCCTAATTCTGCGTTCAAATTGCTCTCCCTCTTTTTTTTTGGACTCTCTGAGTCGCAGCGGCTAGTCGCCAGCGTCACTTCTTGGTCTTGATCCTTAAACTAATACTATCTTTATATTGTTCAGGTTCTTACTTTTTTTCTCTTATACTTAAAAGTAATTTTTCTCTATAAATAGAGTAAAAACAATGGTTATTGTCACCAATAATCTTCTTCTTAACTTTATTACAATGTACACGATGTTTAAACATAAGAAAATTGATGTATTTTTTCAAGAAAATAGTTTCAGACAAAGATGAAAATTGCAAAGTTTCAACATCGACGTTTGAAAAGCATCCTTCCAGTGATCAAACAGTTCAACCAGATGAGCAGCCTTGTAAGATTCAAAAAATCATCATGGATAAATTTCATGTCAATTGTTTAGAACATGACCCCAAAAAGCGTCTCCAAATTTGGGAATATCTGGTGAATCAAAGAAATGAAGTTCGAAGAGCTTATCTTAATTGTGGTCCCTATCAATGTGTAGTTAAAAAATCCCCTAAATGGAGACAAGCATCCAAGACGACTTCAAACATCTTGGTTCAAAATGTTCCCTCCATGGCTAGAGTATTCTCCGACTAATGATTATGTTTATTGTTTGTTTTGTTACTTGTTCAGTACAAAACCAAGTTGGAATCCTACCACTGACGTCTTCACTAGAAAAGGATTTAAAGCATGGAGAAAGATCAATGCCAGAAAGAGTTGTGTTATTCTTAAACATATTGGAGGGATTCTTTATTCGTTTCACAATAATGCAATGAAAGCATGTCAAGACTTGTTCAATCAATCTATGTACTAATATATATCATAAATGGCTTTAATGTGCAGGGTGCCGATCTAATAAACAAAAATAGATTTCGCATCAAGAGCTCTATTGATTTAGTTTGTTGGCTCACATTTCAAGTTTGTGCTTATGGAGGCCACGACGAATCACTAGGAACAAAAAATAGAGAGCTTTCTTGAAATGGTTAAACTCTTACCATCATACAATGATGAACTTGCAAAAGTAGTGCTAGAAAATACTCCATATAATTCAAAGTATACCTCTCCTAAAATTCAAAAGGAAATTTTGCATATCATGTCTAGTAAAGTGAAAAGCTATATTCAAGAAGAGATTGGGGATTCTAAATTTTGCATAATTGTTGATGAATCGCGTGATGACTCTCTAAGAGAGAAAATGACTATTATTTTGAGGTTTGTGGATAAAAATAGATTGATACAAGAACATTTTTTTGGTCTTTGTGCATGTTAACGACACTATGACGAGCACTCTTAAAAAAACCATTTGTGATGTTCTTTCTCAGCATGGTCTTGATGTTTAAATATCCGTGGACAAGGGTACGATGGTGCTAGTAATATGAGAGGGGAGTGGAATGGATTACAAGCATTATTTCTCAAAGATTGTTCTTATGCTCAAATACATTGCTTTGCACATATATTACAACTTGTTTTGGTTATTGCTTCTAGAGAAGTTTTTCCCATTCGTGATTTCTTTTCACGCTTAACTTTTATTATCAATGTAGTGTGTTTCTCTAGTAAGCGTTATGATGAATTGTGAAGTGTCATATTAGAGGAGATTTCAGCTTTGTTGAAGATTGGTGAACTTGAAAGTGTCAAGATGGATGATGAATTTCTTGCTAACAACATGATGCTTTATATTGAAAAAGAAATAGCTAAAAGCTTTAATTTTGATTCAATTATCGATGATTTGAATGCTTTAGGAGAATGAATGGCACAACTTTAATTCGATGTAAATGTCTCTTTTCACATATTATATATTTTATTTTGTATTAATGTTATGTTGAATCTTTGATAACACTATATGACTTTTATGAATTTCAATTATAATATTTTAGTTAATATTTGTCGCTCCCTCTAATATTTTGTGCAAAATCTGTCACCGTAACTAATTGTAGTTAAATTAAGATGTACAATAGTGTTAATATTGGCGGATATTTCTTATTAGGACAAGGGGTGGCCATGCCCAACCCAAAGTCCTCAACAATTCTTTATTTAAAAAATAACATATGAGAAAAATTATATAAAAAAAGTTAATTAACAAAATACACACATTTTTTAATCAAAATTTCAATTGTGTATGTTGTGAGTTTCATCTAAAGATATAAAAGTCAAACTAATAACATGATAATTACAAAATTTAATAAAAAACAATTAAATTGATTTTAATTTTTGTTCTTCGTGTTTGAGTCTAATTGAATCAAACCAAATAAATCAATCTCTATTAATTTGAATATAGTTTCACTTAATTTAAAATTTCCTATCAATATATAAATAAAACAATTATATTTTATTTCATATTATATCAATAGTGTTGTCTTAAAAATTAAGATAAAGCTGCTTAAGAAAGATACTGTTGCTTAAGATAAAGCTACTACTGCTATGCTTCAATTTGTTGTTGCCTTTTGTCCATACTAAACTTTTATATGATAAACGAGAAAGGAGAGCTAAACACAACTAACAAGTGAGGAGATTCAGAAGGCTTATGATAGTAGGACAGGATAATAAGTACTAATCTTTTTCAACTTTAGAATCAAACACTTTCAACACAAGTAAAAAATATATTTTACCCATGCATCTCATCCTAACTGTTCTGCATATGATAAAAATATTAATGCACTATACATTTGAGTCTGTTAATAAATACCAATATTTATTATTCTACATAGGAGAAAAATAAGAGGAAAAACTTTTTTCCTTTTGACCTGAGGGATTACTCTCTAGGACAAGGAGATAACAACAAAAATCAGACATAAACATTGTACATCCTTAATTCCTTCCATCTAGGTTGCACATATAGTGAGGCAGAGCTTCAATTTTCCTTTCGCTTCTGTCTCAGCCTAAGGTGGCAGACGTGTGCTGGCGCCACAATTTTTACAACGATAACATGGCGCGAAGCAACTGCACAGGTCATGAAAATCGATCACCCCCCTTCCCCAACTCAATGCACAAATATCTTCACCAGTAAGGGCCTCCGGGCAAATTTGGTTGATGGTAAAATCAACCATAAATCATTAGAGCATATCTTTTCCAATAAAGTTTTTAAGTTCTTCCTTTGCTGCTTCCATCACCACCTTAAAGTCTATCTTGGTATACCTTCCCCTGCAATCCACAATAAGATTCATTAAATATTTGTCTGAGAAACAAAATAGGAGGAGTAAAAAATGAAAGGAATGGAAACTGCTCACTAGAGTTTCCTCCTTGTTTCCCAAACAAAACCAAAATCTTATGAAATAGCAAATCTGGCAAAGGTTTAGTTATTCATATTGGTTTAAGGGTACACAATTCTATCAAAGCTCAAGCACAAAACCGTAATACTAAGTCGCCCAATTTATTTCACACCAAGTATTTAAGGTCATGAAATCAAAATTTTGGATTTCCACGTACCAGAAATGGGTTTTACCCCATGTTGTATAGGGGTAGGCTGGGCTTGCAATTCCGTGCATTACCCTCGCAACAGCTCGTGGTGTAAATCGAGCATGTGTATTGCTCTGTAGAAAGACCTGATAATCCCAAAAAGAACAGGTAATTCTCAAAAATTTCCTCTTCCAAACATGATATGTATCAAGTTTATAAAAGATTCTCAGAATGCCTGCATGTGTGATATCTTACCTTTATATCTGCTCGCAGGAAAGGACTGCATATGTAAATACAAGCAAGTTTAGTACAAGATCATGGCAGCATATAGCAGAAGTATATCCTTATTATCAAAATACTTGCAAAAACTTTTTTGGGGCATAAACTAGAAAGACAATTCTATTTTACGACTTTCAATACCCAAAAGAATTTATAAGATTATAAAGCATAAAGCCATTTTAGAAGTCATTGATTAAATATGTTCTTTGCTACAAAACTTAGGTGACAGAAATTAGTACGGACCTGCTGTGACCAATTTTCGTGCAGAAATCAGTATTATCAACTCCAGCAAAGTAATCCAATATCATTCTTTGTAGGCATGGTGTGTGATCCGTACTACTGCAGCCGTTCATCTTATCACATAAATTTACTGCAAAATATGCAGCGTTAAACATTGCATCCATTTTTCGTACCTATACAAAAAGCAGAACAATGAGAAAATAATCAATCAGTAAAAACTTTGACTTTATGGACACAAAATTCAGCAAATAATCTAAAATGAATTATCCGCCCAGTAATAGTTTCTAATTCGGGAGTTGGGACTTAAAAGTTATGATTGAGAGAAATGCGAGACAGTATCATAATAACTAAATTTCAATCTTCGGATTCCGTTAAAGGAAAGCGTTTTACATAGGATACACTCAGTTCCTGAATAAATATAAATACCATAATGAACAAATATCCCAAAAGTTTATCATAAATTACTTACCTTACAACTTTCAACTTCAGATAACCATTGGGTAATATCTGCTGATAGAGAAAAAAAATCTGTTGGGACTTCAAGAATCCTGTAACAGTAGGCCATGTCCTTCATTTCATAAGTTATTTCTCCCTTCAACTGAGAATTTTTCACAAATAATAAATAAGGTTAGATTGCATAGACCAATCACAATTGTATTGCTTCCAATACCACACACAAGGGCAGAGCTAGGCCAATTTAGTCAGGGATTCCAAACTAGAAAATAAAAATAGAAATATTTATTATGAAAATAAATTATGTGCAAAATGAAAAAATTTAAAAAACCCTCACCCACCACAAGGCTCTAAATCAACGCATGCAGACACAAAACACTATATATTCAGTTTAAAACAAAACATACAGCTTCAGTGTTTTGATTATATGAAACTCATACGTATGATGCCAAAAAATTTCAAGACAAGGAAATGCAGAAAAGTGTTATAAGATAATTGCAACAATAAAGACATAAATCATGCTGCAAGTATTTATGGCTAAAGTTCTAAAAGTAGAGCTACAATATTATCACTTCATTTTCTTTTGAACACAGAAGAGAAAAAGGCCTCATGCACTTTCAAGACATATTTTGTATGTCCACATACAAACTTGAGAAGAAGAAAAGTCCTATTATCCACGAATCCAAACCTTTAGTTCATACAACTGATTTGTTAATTCAACTGGTGTGACTCCCATGTCATTTGCCACAGTTGGAATATCAAAAATATGTTGACCATGCTTATTTTCAGATCTGAAAATGCACAACAATGGTTCAGTTAAATGAGAGATGTATATGCATAAGTAAAATTGAACTGCTATTCTTGTGATTATAATAAGGAAATCATAAATAAATAAAAGTACTATCAGCCGGTATGCCTTCCCTTTGTAGAAACTGAAAATTTGGATCAGACTCCATCTCGAGGTTGACAACATTAAAATAACTAATAGCACAATGACCATCCATTCGATTTCAGAGGAAAAGTTTGAACCAAAAGCCAAGAAATATAATATGTTTATTATTACCTTTTCAGAATTACAGCAATAGCAGAAACCTTTAGGGCAAGGGACACAGCTGGAGTCTGCATTAGTGCCAAAAATTAAAAATATAAGCAACTGAATAATTGCTCAAACAGCATTTATCTTTCGAACTTTCAGTAAAAATTTAACAAATATGAGATTGAAATGTCCAGTCTAAATCTCTTCAATCTGTAATATATACTGTAGTTTAAATACATAGTTTGATAGATAGGTAACTGAATTTATCTTGCATGACATATTCTACATGAAATTGAAGATCTGTTTGCACGCACCTTATGAAAATTCAGAACACAAGTAGCATTTGTCTGTGGAAGTAAATGTATGTACTGCACATCGCCCAGCTCCAAGCGTGTCAAAACTGTGAGCATCACCTAGTAAAGGAATTATTGGTGAAAAGTTTTAACTTGTAGACCTAGTCTGAAAAAGACAACACATAATTATCTAGAATTTCCTCTAGAGTGATTTTTGTAACTAGCATGTGCATATCTATTAGTTACATAAATGGTTAAATGACCGACACCAATAACTAGAATCTTGTCCATAAAAAATAAAATTGCAATAATTTCTCAGAAAATGCATCTCAGCTTTATTCGGTCTCAAGTTAATCTTGATCTCTCGGGTTTCAACAACATAAAAAGGAGATAGATAAACCAAAAACCGTATTTTCGTAACAAAACAAGGATCAATTACAAAGTATAAACATAACATGCCTAAACAGGACGTTTAGTCAAAGCATGCATGCTCCACACATAACCATGCTAATGATTTTCTCTTCATTCAACTATATGCAAAATCTTTGGAGCACCTGAGATGGCCATCATAAATTTGCCCTTTTACCCCTTGACCATCAATATATCAGCATGGCTAACTCTTGAACATGATGTTATGGTCGTCTACTTTGTAACTGAAAATCACTCATCTAAGTTATCAAAGTTCATATATTTAAATGTATAATAGTATTGAGTAGAGGACCTCTTCTTTCATATCAAACCTGCGTGAAGCAGATTCTTTGACGAACGAACAGATTTTCCCACAGGAGTTTTTTTCAGCAGGAAACACTTCAGACAGAAATTTATTCACTGCATATTCATCTACTCCTTCACTGAGGATTAAAAAAATTGCATTAAATGAAAAACATTTTGACAGTGAAAAACAAAAGAAAACGTATTGTTACCTGTACATTAGACTACGAAGTTTGAAATACATCTCATCATCATAAAATAGGTGGCAATAGGACAATCTCCCATCCCTTCCAGCACGTCCTATCTCCTACAATGCCCATTCTGTTTAATGAGCAAAATGTTTGATAGAATATCATGCTATACTACTACTATAGTTTAGAATAAATCATATACCTGTACATACTCTTCCAGACTTTCGGGTAAACTGTAATGAATTACCTAAACACAGTTATGACAATGGAATTTCAATATGAATTACTGCAACATATAAGGTCGTTTATATTTCAAAACAAATTAGTGTCAAAAACAAGATAAAAGTGTGTGCAGATTGCAGAGTGGTGCTCAAAAAACAGCCTTCTGTTAAATGTAACTAGCAGAACATCTGCATGAACAGAGACCACATAAATAGCTCAATACTTCAAAACCATTTACCCCATTTTGCAATTTAAAGTTTGTAACCATAAATAAAATCTTTTGAGAAAAGTCAATTGTTTCTGATACAGCACGATCACAAAGGTGTAAAAGGTTGGAACAGGGAAAACCGAGTCACCATACAAGAGCCCAATGAGAATCAGTGAATCACTTTTGAGTATACCACCCTAGAGAACTTTTTTTGTCAGAAACCAGTTCATGCAAATTAATGCAGAAAATTAAACATGTTATAAGCCTTACTGCTCCAACATCACTTTTATCTAGTCCCATGCCAAATGCCACAGTTGCAACAACCTTCATAAAAGAATTGCAAGGTATCAGTTGGCCTAGCAATGTTGTATTAGAAGTGCCAAAGAGAATAAGGATGAAGAATATTATACAAAAATGCATATTTGCATAAAAAAATTCATAGAAATAGAGATTAAAACAATAAAACAAATCTCACCACTCTGATCTTGTTTGAACCAAACAATTCTTGTACGTTACCACGTTCCTTTGCAGAAATACCACTATGATAACTCTAAATGACGATTCAAATCAATTGTAAGATTTAACATTCAGTATCAAGGGTTACACATAATGCCATGCAACATCAAAAAGAGAAATGTCAGGCTAACCTTTGCTAAAATACTGTGATCATTCAAGTATCTGCTAATTAGATCAGTTTCGGACTGAAACAAAAAAAAAAAACAAGAAAACACAATCAATTTCCACATATATAGAAATATATGAGATATCCACACTGCAGAATTCAGCATTCCTTGCAAATTTAAGTAATTAGCCATATACTAAACCTGAGACAAAGAACTTAATAACTTTTCTGTGCAAATGACATTATACATTTCTAATACTGTGGGCAAGAAAAGAGAATTCAATGGAACATAATGCAGATGACTATATGAAATCACTTAACACTGAGACCCAGTGCCTGAAAATTGAAAGAAAAAAAAAAGTCCATATACACACCTGAAATTTGCAGTATACTATGATGCTTTTAACTTCCACAAAAGGAGAAGACTTTATCAGAACCAGTAGGTCTTTCATCCTATCATTGATGAATACGTTTAACAAAACTCAGATAAGGAGAAAAAAAAGGGAATACAGTCTGAAGAAGTAAAGTGGAAGCATCTAACTTGCCTATTTTTTACCAAAGACACCGACAAACGCAAATTGTCCCTTAAGTGTGCATTCTGAATAAGATTAGTGCGAGGAATATCTAAGGCAGACATGATGGCATCTAAAGTCATGGCTGTAGCAGTAGCTGTCATTGCAAGAACAGAACCTACATTAAGACTGTTATGAAGTAGTGATGCTCTAAGTCTCATGAATGAAGGTCGGAAATTGTGAGACCTGTAAAAAAATTAAAATCTAATCAACAAGGAAACAGAAACAGAAGATCTCCAAAGTAACAAACAAAAAGAATGTGCTTCACCAATACAACATTGCAATCCCCTCACCATTCAGATATACAATGCGCCTCGTCAATAACAACGAGTGAGACGGCTGACACAGAAGAAATAACAGACAGAAACTCTTCATTCAAGAACCGCTCTGGTGAAACAAAAAGCACCTGTATGAATTAGAATTGCAAACATTAGCTTCAAGTAAGTAAGAGTACTATCATCATCGATACAATAATCATCAGTCTCATTTATGCAATCAATCAGGCAAGATTGCAACATATTTCTGCAAAAGCAAATCTGAGCCAAAGTTGAATTCAGTTATCAAAATTCGCACCTTTATTGTGCCTTGCCGAAGCTGGTTGAGCGTTTCAGATGATTCATCGAGCGTCTAATATAATAAACAAAACAAAAAGAGAGAGAAAGATTTGCATTTAAATCATCCATCATTAAACATAATTAACAACAATTCATCATAGTACTGTTTGATTCACGATAAGAAGTTAGAAACAACAACATTGTATACACCTGAGCACTGCTAAATTGCGAGCAAAAGAGTATCAAAAAGACTATAAAATACACCTGAGCACTGCTAAGGAGAGCACCGCTAATAAGAGGAGGCAATTGCCTAAGTTGATCAATCATCAAAGCTATCAATGGACTAACAACAAGTGTAATCCCAGGCAAAATCAATGCACTCAACTGATAACACAACGACTTCCCAGCACCGGTCGGCAAAATAAGCATAGTCGATTTCCCAGCAAGAAGCATCTTAATAGCCTCAAGTTGCCCCTCTCGAAAAGAATCATAACCATGAATCAATTTCAACAACTTCACTAAATTCTCATCAGAAGCTTCACATCTTGCTGCCAACACAGCCTCCTCCAACACTTTGCAGTCATTTTCACAACCCTTTTGCTTCTCTTGTTGCTTTTCATTCTCTAAAGCTAAATCATCTTCCTCATTATCATCCCCTTCATCTTCCAATTTCGTACGTTTACTTCTACTACTATAATTATTACTATTTCTTCTAAACCTTTTACCACTGCCAAATCTTCCATTTTTATTCCACCCTTTATTCAAAAACTTTTTCCTCTTACCATTAAGATTCAACTTCACAAAATTACCTTCGCCGGTGCCTCTTAGTACCTTCACCGTCGAAATAGGAACACTGGAACCTATCAAGTTAGGGTGTTTCTTCGCGAATTTAGCGGTTTGGGGGGAATTAAAAACCGGTTCGTTGTCCGAAGATTCTAGATTGAGTAAGGGTTTTCGAATTTTGGAGAAGGAAATTGATTTGGAAAAGAATCCAGCGGGGAGGGTTTCGATTGAATGGGAAGATGAAGATGAAGCGGCGTCGGACGGTCGCCGGATATGGAAAGGGAAGGAAGGGAGTGGGAAAGGGAAAGGGAAAGGGTCTTGTTGGGGGATAGTTCCGGGGGCTTTGGGAGGGTTTTTATTGGATTTTGAGGGTTTGGTTTTGGATTTTGATTTTGATTTGGAAATTGGAAGGTGTGGTTTTGGTGGTAATGGTAATGGTTGTCTTGGAGGAGTTGTAGAGACGTGAGATCCGTCGGAATCTGAATCTGAATTCAACTCCATCTTTTGTTGTTGAGGCAGGAGAAGAAAAAGAAGAAAAAAACGAAAATGGTCGTTCATACAACACGTTCCCGCCAAATATTTATTTATTTTTGGCTTTTCGGGTTTGACCACTGGGCTTCATCAAGCTCGTCTAATTCAACCTAAAACTGTAGGTGATCTTCTCTTTTTTTTTCTTTTTTTTTTAATAATGAAGTGAATAATAAATTAACTTTGCATTTACTTCATGCTTATCCTGCTTTGAAATAAATTAATTTTGCATTTACTTCATGCATATGCTGCTATTGATTTGTTGGTGGAATTTGTTAATAATTTAGTAGAGAAAAGGTGTATGTGAGAACACAAATAACATGCAATATATTTAGTAAAAATCATGCAATCGAATCAACAATGTCACATAAACCAATCTGAATAAGCACACTAAACAGTTTAATGGGTTTGACGAGTCGGAGTCTCAGTTTTCAAATTGTTTCATAATGTTGGGTTTTTAAACTTGCTCCTTTTCACTATGTCAGATTTAAAAGAAATGAATTGCTATTTTTGAGAAGGAGAAACATCTTTACGACAAACAGATTTGTTATGAAATTCTCATGCATTTAAATAAATCTATTTTTACATTATTAAAAATGAGTTTTTGCATTGATTTCATAATATTTGCACAAGCATAAATCTACTCAAATTTATCGCCAATATCCACATGAAAACACTATCAAGGCAAAAAAAACTCAGCATTCGAAGTTCTCATTGTGTTGCGTGGAGGGACGAGTACACCTCCCGTTATTAAAATCATCGACTACTTTGCTACATCAATTATTTGATCATCGTGGCAACAACACTTCAAAATATTTTCGGCGTAATATTCGAATTTATAATGCGGCTTTTACTTTTGCATCTATGTGTGGAAAAGTTGCCCCCAATATCAACATAGTGGTCATTGAGTTTTTCACATACATGGTTCTTTATCCCGGTTGATGGGGACAAGTCAAAATTCGCTCAACTTTATATATAGGTCACAAATAATGAAGTCAACGAATCAATTGGGGTTTGTTCAATGTAACGGTGAAAATAATTCAATTTAATACGAACTTGTGAGATAAATTTGAAGTATATTGTATCGACACAATATTTTAGTTAAGTCATATACATGACTTAGCTAAAACATTGTGTCGATCCAAAATACATGATTTTAAATTAGAATTGATTGGAAATAGATCGACTAATGGAAGACAAAATAACTTGAATGCTTACTCATAAATTGTTGCACTTTTAGTAGAACAATCTTCATGTGGAAAAAGTCATTGCGATATAATCGTTAAATACGAGACAAATGACCTATAAAGAATAACATAATTGCATTCAAGTGTCGTGTCACTGCAATATTCAGTGAATAAGTCATCAATATCCAGTAATATGTCGTGTTATAAACGAAAAATAGTTACAATTAGACAATATTATGCATTTTGCTTGCATCGACATGTTGGAAAAGGTCAAATTTTAATGCGGGTTGTGTGTTTAATCCACATTGTACTTGGTGGATACCTATCCTTGTTGTGTACAATTATAATATTAATCATTTTTTCACTTTACTAACTTATCACTTTAAATAAATCAAATCTCTTATTTTTGCACCATCTTTTTTAATGCACATTTTTTTAAAACTATTTTTTCTTTTTTCTATTTTGTTGCAGTGTTCGTTTAATTCAAATCAATTTTGATTTATTACATATTGAATTAATGACTTGCTCAACGCAGCAAACCCAAAAACATAAATTTTATAGTAACTTTAATTTTATCACATTTGTAAATATTTTGCTCTTTTATTTTATTAACTTTAGTGTTATGAGTTTGTTCATATATTTATCAAATTTCAGTTTTAACTACATTTAATTTGTATTGTTTTTTATATACTATAAGTTAGAAATTCTAACCAACTTGAATTAATAATATTAAAAAATAATAATAATAACCAAACTAACGAGTCAATTAATTCAAACCAGTTTTTTTTTTGGTATATGGTTTTAAATCGAACTAAATCAAATATCAAATAAAACCAACATTTTCTCTGAACAAGCAAAATATTTGTGCGTTTGTACAGTTCAGCGTGAATGAGTCATTTCGTAGTTCAACATTTATCCCGTGTATTGTTTCTATAAAAATTATAATTAAAGTATCACAATTTTTATTATGATTTCATGATGAATGGAATTTATTTGTGTCGTGTATGATAGTTTAATTTTTTAGTGATAATTGGTCATGTGTATGATAGTTATTTTTAACTTTTTATCAATTATTTCGAAATTTATTTGCCTCGTATATGATAGTTTAATCTTATAGAATTTGTCCCGTGTATGATGGTTATTTCAAATTTTCTATGTGTCATAACTTGTTCTTGTATGATAGTTCAATCGCATCAATTAGAATTTGTTCTACGAATCGCAGTTCATTCTCGTTAGTGTCAATTCGTCGCCTATATAATAATTTTTTGTTCAAATCAAAAGTGCCAACTTGCTTTGGATAAAAACAAATAAAATGATTTAAAAACAAAAAAAAACAAAAGTGTATTGTATGATAGTTAATTAAAAATAATTATCAGATGAATTTTTTTTTTCACAATGATATCTCATTCTCACATGTGTCAATTTATCAAATGTAGGATAATAATTTTTATCAGCGACAACTTGTCTCATATATATTTTTTTTTTATGGGTAACTTGTCTCATAAATGATAATTATTAGGGGTGGACAAAATTTGAAAACTGAACTGAACTGTTTGAAAACTGAACCGAACCAGTTTTCAGTTCAAAAAACTAAACCGAACCGAACTGGTTTTAATTTAATTTTTTTATTCCTATAAGACAAATTTTACATAATTACACTTAATTATTTGTAAAAAAAAAATTCGGTTCTAGTTTTTTAACCAAAAAACCGGTTCCGTTCAGTTTTTTGAACTGAAAATCAGTTTGGTTTGGTTTTTTTAGAATTGAAAACCGGTTCGGTTCATTTTCAATTTTAAAAAATTAGTTCGAAAATCGGTTCGGTTCAGTTTAGTTTTACAGTTTGATTCAAATTTTGGTTTTTTTGAACACCCCTAATAATTATATTGAAATTTTTATCAGTAAGAATTTGTCTTATGTATGAAAGTTAGATTATACCAATTACAACTTGTCTAATGTAAGATAATTATTTTGATTTTTTTTATTGGCGATAACTTTGTCATGTGTATGATAGTTTCATTTTATCATTGCCAACTTATTTTTGTAGATGATAAATAAAAAATTTGACCGTATATGATATTCAATCAAAAGTTGTCATGTAAATGATAAATCTTAGCATTTACAACTTGTCTCGTGTAAGATAATTATTTTGAATTTTTTTACCGATGATAATTTGTCTCGTATATGATAGTTCATTTTTTATGAGTACCAACTTATTTTGTAGATGACAAGCCAAAAGTTTTCTCATGAATGATAGTTCAATTAAAAGCCGTCTCCTGAACGATATATCATATCACTTATAATTTGTCTTGTATAAAATAATTATTTTAAATTTTGTATCAATGAAAATTTGTCTCTTGTCATGTGAATGATAAATTACATCACTCACAATTTGTAGATAATTATTCTGAATTTTTTATGAATGAAAAATTGACTCATATATTATAGTTCACTTTTAGTAAGGACAACTTACTAATTAATGAATTAATATAAATTATAAATATACATTTTTATTCTTTAAAAATAACTTTAAATAGAGATGTCAATTGCAATACCTAATTTTAACTAAAAAAACATTTTTTAAATAGTTTGATTCATTCGGTAATTGTGGAGAGTAAATTTAATGGGATTGATTCCTCTCCTAGGTGTACACATCAGTTTTTTTTTTTTTTTTTAATTTTTTTTTATTATTATTATATTCTTTTTAGAGGATTATCATGTTTTTATTCTATGTAATTTAAAGGAAATATGATTTTAACCCTATTTTTTTTTAATTCTATCTCTATGACTTGATATTCTTTACATTTTAAGCCATTAATAAATTTTGACATTTTTTAAAATTAATGTGACGTTCATAAATAAAAAATCTTATAGTGAGTTAAAATAATAATATTTTTATTAAAAGGGATAATAATTATTTTTATTAATATAAATATAAAAACAGTTTTTAAAATAAAGAAATATTGAAGAAAATATGTTAAATTTGTTTTAAAAGAAATCAAAAGCGAAACATAAATATAAAAAATTACAAAGATTTATGTGATAATATTGTTTCGTTTAGTCATGACTGAAATGCTTACAAAATAATT
The DNA here is from genome assembly GCA_037974295.1 of Cicer cuneatum. NCBI lineage: Eukaryota > Viridiplantae > Streptophyta > Magnoliopsida > Fabales > Fabaceae > Cicer > Cicer cuneatum. The sequence goes on from JBBPBO010000005.1 coordinate 10,514,672, forward strand.
ATTTTAATTTAGTTTTTATGAGATTTTCTTCCAGTCTTAACATCTCTTTGATTTTATTGAAAATAAATTTCAATTTTTTATTTTAAAAATTATTTTTTATTTATATTAATAAAAATATACTAAAATAGTAGAAAATTACGATTCCATTTCGCTGCAAATTTATATATATATATATATAAATTTATATATATCAATGTCATATTAGTTTTAAAAAAAATAAAGAATATCAAAAAAAGTATTTTTCAGCATAATAAATCATATTATTTATTATTAGTTATTAGGGTTTATCATTCTCTTATTTCTAAGGTTTTTATTTTCTCTCTCTCTCAGACAAACCCACCACTACCTTCCACTTCTCGGCGCCCCCACGGCCCAGCTCCGGCAACCGTTTGCCATTCCACCGCCACCATTATGTTCCTTCCTTCTCCTCTTTAAAAGCCATACATTTATTATTTAGATCTGTGAAGTTGAATTTTTGGACCGCTGCCTTTGAAGCCGGTTTCCGGCCACCTCAAGTTCAACCACTTTCACCGAAAATCACCCCCGCCGCGTCGGAGTTTGGATTTCCCAGATTGTTTTATTTATCTCAGTGAGTTTTCTTCTTCTACTTCCCTTTTAAGTCGTTATCATGTTCATCTCTTTATTCCATGTATGTATTGCTTGCCATATGCACTGGTTGTTGATGGGATTTACTCACATGTCGCTGCTTTGGTTGCTGTGATGTCGTTCACCACTAATTTTTCATAGCAGGATGTTTATAGTATTTTAGCCTTGTTTGGTTTTCTGCATTGTTTTTTGGTTTATAGAGAATTTTGGTTGCATTTATGAATTGCTTTTAGAGATGAGGCATCTAGTTCAACCCTACTCAATACAAAGGCAGATTATTTATAGAGACCCAGTTATACGACCGAGCAAATCCTGTTTAATCTGGTTCGATCATGTGGTTCGACCAGTGACCCTGTGCCCTAACCGAGTCAATCACCTAGTAGGTTTTGGATTGAATTTTCCTATTTTGGGACCAATTCTTTTATAGTTTATGTAAGATTCTATATTGTCTCGAATTCAAAAATATAGTAAACGGTGAAAACAACTTTTAGACTTATGTTTTGTTCTGTCATGCTTTAGGTTTCCCTAGAAAAATTGGTAAACAAACCAAATCTTAGTGACTCGGTACACATGAGCGGTACACATGAGCGGTTCAATATGCACAATACAACAAATAAAAACGCCAATTTTTTTTCAAGCTCGTTGAAAAGTGAAAATTAGTCCCTTATCCCTTGCTGCCAGATGTGTGTGTGGCAATGTGAGCCCATATAGTGATAGGAGCCTTTAGCCTTAGAAATAGTTCTTTCGGCTTTACCATGCAAGATGACAAAGGAAGGTAATTTAACTATGCCATATATTTAATTATAGCTAGGAATATATAATGCATGATCAAGAGGTGTGGGAAAAGAGTAAAGGAATAGAGAGAAAGATGTAATAGCTAATATAATGTAATATAAAAAGGATGCAAAAGTGAAGTGATAATTATAAACAGGCATAAAGTAATTATGTGTTTCTCAAGTGGTGGAAATAGAAACTAGAAAGAAACATAAGGTGAAGAGGGCAGGTTAGTCATGTTGACAGTGAATGAAAAATAAATAGAAAGAACATGGGACAAGAATGGTATTCTGACATACATCAATTTAATAATGTGATTTCCTCCGTTTCATAAAATGTTTATAAGATTCTATTTATTATTATTGATGAGAAATAAATAAATTTCTTGAAGTAACAAATTGATCCAAAATTTTTATGTAAAAATCACCGAGTGTACTACTACACACAGTACATGTTTACAAATTTGCATGACTAAGTCAATAAAGAGTTTTTTTATCAAAAGTATATGTCTTGCAATTTGACAGTGACAGAGAGAGAGAGAGCTATGGGTTCATCCCCTTCACCAGACATTTACATCCCAGAGCAATGGTCGCAGGCTGCAGAGTCCATTGCTTCAAGTTCAACGCCTACTATCACACTCATATGTGGAGCAAAGAACTGTGGCAAGACAACCTTCTCTCGCTATCTCCTAAATGTACTATTGACCAAATTTAAGAGAGTAGCTTATCTCGATACCGATGTTGGCCAACCTGAGTTTACTCCTCCTGCTTTTGTGTCTCTCACCATTGTTCATAAAATAACTCCAGGTATGTATGGTAATCAATACCTTTCTTCAGTTTCTAAAAAAATATTTCATAGTGGATATTGACTTAGAACTTTGTTATTTTTTTTATTGTTTTAGATTTGACAATTCCGTGCCTGAAAACACCAGAGAGGTATGAATTGCTATCTCATCTCAATAATATGGGAACTTAATTTGTCTTTTAGATTATTTTATTTTATTTTTATTTATGTTGCTTTGAATTGGAAATATTTCACATTGCTGCTGCTTGTGAAGACGTAATGGCACATAATGACATATTCTATAGTTACATGTAATTGCCATGTAATGTTAGGCATGTTGTATTCTTTACTTGTTAGTTAGGTTAATATGGTTGGTTACTACTTGGGGGGGTATATGAGTGTATCGCATGCTTTCTGGATTAGTCCCCGAAAGAGTAGTTAGTGGTATGAATTGGGACACCAAAGGAGTATTGTGTATGAGGTTTAGGGCTCAGTCCTTGCTACTAACAATTCCTCCTCCCAATAACAAATTGACTATAAAAAGCTTGCTTTCCAGATTAAGTATAGTACTGTCAAAACATTAAATAACTGATAGTTGACAATATCAGGGCTTGTTCGGGGTGGTTGTGAGTTTCTGGTTTTGAAAGTCAATTTTGAAACCAAAACCTGTTTGGGTAAAATGGGGCTAAATTGGTTTTTTCCGAACGGGGTTTTAGATATTTTGAAATCAAAACCTGTTCTGTTCATTGTTGTTCCCTTTTCTGAAAATGTTGTAAGACTCAAAGGTTCTAGTCCATTTCATTGTTATGAAGTATTCTATAGGCTGTGAGGTGGATGAAAAAATTTATTGTCTGTTTGTAGGATATATTCAATTCTGTTAGCGTCAGTGAATCCATGTCTTATTTGAATGAACATGTTTACTTGCTATGGAGTTGCTTGATTCACTTCCTGTCATTTATTTTGTAGCAGATGCCTTTTCTTTGGTGATGTTTCTTCTAAGAGAGATCCATCAGCCTACTTAAATTACATCTTTTCCATATATGATTATTATCAAAAGGAGTATTACACCATTGATAAGAGAGAAAAATCTTCTAGGACTGCGGTTCCTCTTGTAGTGAATACACCAGGCTGGGTTAAAGGTAAGCTCGTGTCTTTTGAGTTATTAATTTGATTCCTTTTATTCATTCATTTTATATTTTACTGCACATGAACTATTGCTTTCATGGACTGATAACAATATATCAATGATTACGGTACTCATTCAGTGGGTTTTGTCTTGCATTTCAGGTGTTGGTTATGACGTATTAGTGGATATGTTAAAACATATTTGTCCCACACATATAGTTAAGATAGGTATATCCACTGAAAACAAGAATTTACCTGCTGGAAAATTCTGGTTAGATGGGAAACATGATGAAACGATGAACTTGATCGAGATAAATTCAGCTCGTCAGGACTCATTAAATAGATCGTAAGCCCAAATCTGATAAGTTTGCATTTTCAGCTGCTATTTTTGTCCACTTGTTTTTTTTCTTTTCAATTTTGTTCATCAAGTATTATAGAATATCCCTATTTGTTTCCCCAGGGTGCTTGTTCAGAAGGATGCTCATCTCCTGCGTGATTTACGAATAATGGCTTATTTCAGACAGTGTTTTCCTAACGATTCAGATATTTCAACTATCAAGGAACTTGCACATTCCTTGACCTCTCACTGTCCTTATAAAGTTCCCATTGCAAGCATAAAGATTCGACATGTTCATCGTGAGGTTGGTTCTAATGTCACTTATTATCTCTTCTGATTGTGTCGGGCCACTGGGTAAAAGTAAAGTTGATGCCTTATGACTTGATGGTGGCAGCAGTATCTGCCTAAACAGCCTCTTCACTCAAAAGTTTTGTCAAAGTACGCTTCCTAAGCTCCACTGTGGAGTCTTGTGATTGAGCTGTCCTTTATATGCTTGGTTTTGATGCATTTCATCCATTTGATTCCAATACCACTTTGAATTTCAAATCTTTTCATTATATATTTAAATAAATATGGAATATATTATGGTTTTCAATGTATAGTTGAATATATAAATTTGGACAATATATCTTGTATTTATCTATTTATTTATTTATTTTTGTATAAAGGAAATCAAAACATTTTATATGACCTATCAATGTCTTTGTAGGTCCCAAGCTCTGAAATATTCTACAGCCTGAATGGTAGTATTGTTGGCTTAGCAGTTGAATCTGAAGGACCTAAAAATTTACCCTGGTGCCTTGGTCTTGGTAGGTAGTTTGACTGGCTTCCAAATTCCAAAATGGCTCGTTAAATTGTGCTCTAAAATAGAGGTTCATTTCTCAACAGTCTGTATCTGTTACAAAATAAACATTCTGCCATCATTTTACTGAGATGCAAATTACAGTATCTGTTGCAAAATAAACATTCTAACATTCTGACATGATTTTACTAATCCCATGGCAGTGGTGTTGTGAACTAGTTGAAAACCCCCTATTTTGTGGTTTTCATGTCTAGAAGGCTTCCTATGCCTTGTAAACAAAATATGACATTTGGATTCTAATGAAATTTATAAATTAAAATTTTGAATAATATCATTTAAACTTTTGGTTGCTGTGAGGCACACAGAAACACTGAAAGGAATTTACATATGTGGGTCGACTTCGTTAGATCTCATATGTTTGTTGGCTGTGATGAGTTGAAGGAATTCCATAATTTTGCAATAACATCTTAAGGGATCTCTACCTTTTTAGGGTATCAAATATCCACAAATGCAAAAGATAAAAAAATAAAAAAGTCATATTCTTCTGGTCTTCTGATCTTTTAATGACGAGCACACAGATCATTGTCCATACGATCTTCTAGTTGTTATGAATTTGAGTAATCCTAAGCATAATTACTGTTAAAGACATCTTTATTTCTTGTGATTCAGGCATTGTGAGGGGTATTGACACAGTCAAAGGCATGCTCTATGTGATTGCACCTGTGCCATTTAATGCTCTGAAAAAAGTCAACCTCTTGCTACAGGGTTATATCCAAATTCCTACTTGTTTATTGCAGGTAAGAAATTGTTTTTTGTACTTGTTCCTTCTCAACATTAACTTGTAGAAACAAAAGTATACCTTGTTAGAAAAGTGTTACCAAACTGCTTTATTTTGTTGTCTTACAACTTAGATAATTTGTCATTAAAATGTGTTGTCAAATTTTAGAAAAGGATGTTAATGTGTGTGTGCAGGAGTGCGCATGAAAAAAACCTATAGTTTCATGTAATCTGTCACGAGTCTGTTGCTGGAGCCTGGGACAGGGTACCTCTGCTGCCCGCCCTTTCATAATGCTTGAGAATTCATTGGTGTTGTTAGAGAATATTTAAGATATTATTTGAATACCTTTTTCATCTGTTTCTATTTTCCATGGGTTTTGATCTTAGTAATAGCGCGCTTGTACTAGACGAGTGGTACTTGACTTGATTATTAGTATATATATATATATATATATATAAGGTTGATGTATTGTAACACATTATATTAACACATAATATCTTTAAAAAATTCAGTTTATTACCTAGAGTTGCCTTCGTTTCCTTCTTCTCTAAACCTAAAACTTAAACTTATAATTCTTGATTTGGTATGTGAAACCTCACGGCCATGCAAAGACCTGTTAGAACAGCCCTGACCACCACTACACCCTTTACTTAATTTGGACATTGATTCCTCTTTCCCGTAAGTTCTGTTCGTTCTTCTAGTTGTGTTGTCAGCGAGAGTAATAGTCTTTGTGCATTATGTTGCGTTTGAGCTAGGAGAAAACGGCTGGCTATGTGAGAGGCTTGTGGAGCAAAAAAGCCTCCAGTTGGATGGAGCCGTCCCTAGGTAGTTCAGTAGTTGGTCTATTTTAAGATTCTAATGAAGGTTGCCATGTTCTATCTTAAGATTCTGATGAAGGTTGCCATGTTCTATCTTAAGACTCTGATGAAGGTTGCCATGTTCTTTACTTTTTTTGAATTGAGGGGAGGGCTAGTTGCCTAAGTTATCTGGCAAGTTAGACCAATGTTCTTCTTCTGCTGCTCTTGGCTTATTACTTGTAACAAGGAAGGGGAGTCTTAGAGAATATTTGATGCAAAGGAGGAGAGGGATGAGAGAAAATAACTTTTTTCCGGTTTGGTTCAAAGGGCAGAGGAGCAATGTTAAAACAAATTTTTTTTCATACCCTTTATTATTACTATTATTATTATTATTATTATTATTATTAATAATAATAAATGCATGTTCTCATGTAAAAAAATGACTTATTTTCAGGTCCAGGGATGCATATCACCTTACATGTCAGAGAATGTATTGTAGTTACATGTCAGAGAACATATTGACCAAGCTAATTATTTTTTACGAGTTAGCAAAGAGAAGAGAACCATTGTAGTTAAATAGGGTAGTAGCCAACTCTTTATTATAAGTATTATAAATTATAAATAATACATACTTCCCTTTCTCATGGCATTAGCACACGGATAACAATTTATGTGTTTACTAGTATTCTTTTTCAATTTATGATTATGCACTTTTTTTGTCTAACTTTAATTTGCAGGTCAATGTTAGAATTATAAATGGTAATTGGTAAGGATGTTAATATTTTGTCAAGGGTGAGGATGTAACCTGCGATCTCGTTATTCTTCCCCTTCTTAACTCTTTCACTCTAATTCCCAAGTTAATAGTTAAAGAAACGATAACAAATAATCATAACTATTGATTAAATCTGAACGACTCTGCTTAACTTTTCATTAAAAAGGTCATGTGTCCTCGTAAAAATTATTTCAGAAAATTTGAAAGCAGAACTTCTGCAATGCTAACTGCCACTCCTGTCTTCCGTAAAAATAAATAACTTTCAACATTTTCATTGTTAAACTATGAACAACTCAGGCTCCCATGCTTTTGCTTACTTTTCATTTTAACCATTCTTTTCCTTTTAATTTTTTATTTAATTTATATGATCAGAAAATGGTTAACTTGTTGACCACCGATGAGTATTATAGTGGGCGATGAACATTGATTAATTGTGATAACGAGAACCCATTCTCGTTCTAAAAGTGAAGAAATTATTCTGAGAAATAAATTGGGTATTTGAGGTTGAAACTCTACCTGTTTCCTCCAATAACTGATTTGATTCCTGTTTCTTCTAAAAAAGACTACAGTTTATTTACACAATTCAACCGTACATGACTAAATCAGACACACACACAAAAATCCTCCTAATAACAAACTATATGTGAAGAAAACAAAATCTAACCTTTTGCAACCTAAATTTAATTAATCTAACGTAATATTGTAAAATAAGTGAGCTTGAACTACAATCTATGGCTAACTATCAACTAATAAATAGGTTTCCCCTTGACATTTAGGGTGTTAATATCCTTGTACAGATAGTTTATGAGAAGAAATCGTAATGCTTGAATTTAACAATGATGCTTCTCAAGGAAACTATTGGTGATAGTATCATCAACAACACCCCAAACACGATGCATATCTGTAATGCGCAACTAATCAATTAAAATCTCCGTAAGTTACTAGACATAGAAGAAGAGAATCTAAGGAACTTTTATAATGTCAATTAACAATACCATACCCAATTGATTGTCCAAGACAAGCCAAATCTCTTGGGTTTGTTGAGTTTGAGCCATATTATACAAGGAATCTGCATTTAGGATAATATAAGACTAATCATGCATGCACATTAGCTTGAAAAATAAATACAAAAAAAAAAAAAACACACTGATTTTTCTTAGAAAGTATGATGTTGGTGCAAAGGCAAATCCCCCGAGAAATCCAAGAAGAGAACCGAAGAATGGGAGGCATATGCCAATTAACGTTGTCAATGCTGAAATGATATTTAAGATATAAAAAGGTTGATTAATTGAGCTATATAGCAATTAAACCAAATTACAATCATAATCATAAATAATCACATACCAACAAATATAGTGCGAGCAATTAAGCGGAGTAGAAAACAAGGAGGTAATTTTAATTGCTTCACCAAATAAGTTTCAACCATATCGAATACCGGCATTGAGAATACCTATATATATTTTTTTCCAAAATATAACACATTGGAGATGAAAAAATATAAATGATACATACACATTACCCTTTTTATACACAAGTGAGCGACACTTGATTTATCACATGTAAAAATGTGTTTAATTTAGTTGAATAAATGCTTAATTTAAATTACGACGAAAAATATAAATAACACAACTACGTGATTAATTACAATTTTCAACGTAATTTAGATTAACCACTTAACTGAATTAATTATATTTTTACACAATTAATTATATTATATGTACGAAAAAGTAGGTGTACATGAAATATTTCCAAAGAAAAAATGTGCATTGGTACAAGGCAAAATTTGAAAAAATGACCTGATAGCGACCAATAAGAAAGAAGTTAGGTGCAGCAATGAGCCAAGGGGGGCGTTCCAATGTGATGAGTATGTTATCATGAACAGTGTTTCCAAATACATAGTATCCAATGAATGCAACTGGGAGGTAACAGAAGGCCACACCTATATATGCAACAATTACTCCTTTCCACATTGCTATCTTGGAAGGGTTCTCAGGTGAAGAAGGTATTGTTGCTTTAATTTCTAGAACCACATTATGACCTGCATAAGAGAATTCTACTTCTCCCATGGCCAACATGAAGTTGAGTACACCACAAAACTAAAATGCAATTGAAAGCATCAAATAAATTATCCAGAATATTAGTTAAATAACAACAACTAAGAGTCTAATATTCTAGACACAACAATATGTTCTATTTGGATATTTTAAATTCACCGGAATATAATAAAAGGGGATGAAGTGAAGTGAGAAAGAATAGAGCAGAATGAAATATAAAATATTAATTCTATTGTTTGGATAGTTGATGATGAAATAAAACATCCTTCACCCAAAATGAAGATGATGAAATGAGATGATGGTATAGATACCATCATATCCCACCTCCTTCCACTCATTTTTTAAATATACAAATAATAAGACTTCATTAGTTATCACTACATTCCACCATATTTAATCAATCTAAATAAATCTTAATACATAACCTTATTGCACACTTTGGCTAGCTAACTAGATCCGAGAAGAGTGTGTTTGAAAGAGTTTATTTACGGTTTATTTTTGTCACATCTTTTTGAAGAAGCTATTTTTTTTTTTTTGACACATTATTTACAGTTCGGTAATTTGAGCTTATCTTACATACGAGAAGCACTATAGAAAGAGTTTATAAAAATCACTTATGATTTATATAAAAATGGTACAATCACATTAATTCATTCTTTTATTTTGTAAAATTAGGTTATATACATAAGTATTTTTTAATTACCATAAACACTTAATTAAATTGTTTATTCAGTAAAAAAATTGTTTAATCAAACACATTCTTAGATATGTATTATCTCCAGAACAAAATATAAAAAAAATTAATTGATAATTTCTGAAATAAAATATAATTAAATTTCACAACTTCTCTTCTATTTAACGATAATATCCCTTAAATACTTCTAATTTAACTAGACTTTTTATACTTTTAATAACCTAATTTATTGATCATAAAGGATAATTTATAGGCAACAAACTTACTTTTTACGAGGATTGCATAGATTAAGGATATGTTTGTTATAAATTGTAAAAAAAATATTTTGATATTCAATAATTATAAATAAAAATACTTTACCTTTATCTATTTTTGAGTGAGATATCTTCATAAATGATTATTGAATAAAATGGATACAGAAAAATATTATAAAGACTCAATGTACGTTTAAAAGAGATTTTACATTTCTGGATGTTCTATTGAAATTAATTTTCTTTGAAAGCTAATAAAAATAGCTATTTTATTTTTAGTATAAAAATTATTTTTTTGACAAATTGATTTTTGAAATTTTTTTATAGACAAACATAACTAAAACTAAAATGTTTTTTTTTTTTAAATCTTAAACAAACTAGGATCAATTACTTTCTTTTCTTAATATGTATTAACCTATATTTTTGTTTATAATTGATTTATATTTATAGAAATAGAAAAGACAAAGGAGCAAGTTGAATTATATTACGCAATAGACATGACAGCAGCAGAAATAGAGTTGAAGCTTGGGCATTGACAGAGAACAAAGTTTACAGAACTGAAGATAAGAATCCAGTACGAGGTTTTGATGTGTGTACAAGTTGGACAAAGAGTTTCTTGAACCTTTTTCAATGATTTTCCTTCTGTTACCATATAAGAAGCAATGCAAGTTCCAACCTCAACAAGTAGCTGTTGTGGAACAATTACGTATAGACCCAATTTGTTACCAAATGCATGTTGACCAAGTTCATATATATGGTATCTATCAAATCTTAACCCTGGTACCATTTCATGCATCTCAACCATTTGCCATAGTGTAAACAAAGTAATGGTCCATGATAATATCAACACCACTGTGCCTGGACCCCTGTTTTTATTTTTTATAAATATATATTTCAATCAAACAAAAAAAATTGTTTCTCACATAAAATAAAATATAAAACATTATTTTCACCCTTTTAATTGAATGGATTTATTCCAACAAAAAATGAGTCATTAAGATGTACACACCTGTAATCATAACAAGATTATGACTTAAATTTCTAGATGACACATGATAATCTAAATAAATAAATATAAATTAAATGTTTCTTTTTAGAAATAATATTGTACTACTCTGTAAAAAATTACAAAGATAAAAGAAAATTGATGTATTTTATCTAAATTTTAAATTAAATAAATTAATTTTTTTAAATTAATTTTGACTTATATTTTGACATAGAAAAATAAGTATATATATTTTAATTAGTCAGCAATCATTGTATTGAAGCATACATTGTGATTGTCCTATAACAAAAATAAACCTATATTGTGATAGACACATATTTACATGCATAATATCCCACTACTTATATAATTAACATCGATCAATTACTTCTTATGTTAGTTGTTATATTTCAAGTTCCATACAAATTGCAATTTGCACGGATTTGTTTGTATTCAGTTTTATTTTGTATCTTTAGTCTAAGCTAATGACTAAAGAGGTGTAGATAAATTTCATTCAAAAAAATAAAAAAATATTTTATTGAAATATAGATTTGATTCAACACCTTCTATAAAAAAATGGAAAGAAGTAAAATTGCATTATATATTTTTTATTTCTTATTACAAGCAAAAAATAAATCATCTAAAAATATTTTAGTCGGTGTATTTTTGACATTCATAAAAATATTTTTTTTGATATTCTGGCAATCCAAAAATCTTAGCAAATATATTTTTGGTATTCAAAATTTTTTAACCGACGTATTTTCGACATTTAAAAAAAAAAATCTTTTAACGTTTGTATTTTCTTTTTCTTAGATTGTAAAGTTCATCTCAAGTTGAAAATGTTAAACGTCATTTTAATTTATGAGATTTTTAGAGTTACTTTATGTTAATTACAAATGAGTTAAATTAATTACAAATTAGTCATAATAGTCACTTTGAAATCTATATATAAACAATATCTTATATCTAATGTAATTAATAATTTATTTATTCTATCAACACAAATTTATTTTTACTTTTTTTTCTTCTAATATTTAATTCAATATTTTATATATTTTATTAGTTATAATTTTAACCTTGTCGATTCCAAACAAAGAAGAGAAAGTTATGATTGCTGCGAACTGAAAGATGAAGAGGTGGAAAGATGTCATGTTCATCTGACTAGTGTTAGGAGAACTGACAATTGGGCTGCCTATAGAATGACCCAATTTGCCTTAACTAACAATGACAAGGTTTGGATTAGGTACTGTCCAATTGTAATACAAGGTTAGGTTGATATGGATCTGACACTAAGGATAAGAATGAGAATAGACTAGGCCGGTCAGGTTCAGGAAAGGTCAGACTTTAATTTGATTATGGTCAGTTTTTGAAGAGAGTAATATCTATTAGCATGATTTTATTCGGGCTCAGATAAATTACACAAAAGATTCGATGATGAAACTATAGAAATTCAATCAGAAATTGAGATTAAAAAAAACACATTATGGTATTTGTAAAACATAAACAAGAAAAAGACATTAATCTTCTAATCTTTCCATAAGTTTTTATTCATTGACTTGTATTAATTTATCCCAATTTCGCATGAAATTTGTTAATTAAATTAACTTTTATTATATCAAACTTAAAAGTCATGTAGATAATATGATTAATTAAAAGTGTAAATTTTAAGCCGTCTATACATTAAAATTATCTATATACGCACCTTCCTAAGAAAAGAAAACTACCCCACCAATCATATTCCTATATATATGCATTACTATAGTTATGCACTCTCCTCTCAATTAACATATTAAGACAACAAAATAAATTGAAGTATTAATCAGGTCTTCTCTTTCTACATTATTTTTTTAGATTATTGTTAATTTAATCAATATAATTCAAGTTTATTAGAGTAAGGAGGAATGACAATGGGTAGGGTATGGGTAGGCAGTATAGTATCCGTCTCCGTATACGCAGTTTAAAAAAATATTCGTACCCTAATGCGTATCTGCCCGTACCCTTGTGACTATCAACTTTAATACCCGTATTTTTGTCCTTTGAGTACTTAAGTGCCCGTACCCATACCCATTACCCGCACTTTAACAAAAATATATCAATAAATAATTTGTGATTAAATTTAAAAAATTCTCAAATATTTTAAATCTAAATCATAAGTATTACAAACCAAAATATGGATATAGCATCATGTAAGTATGGTAAAACATCATGTAAATTGATATGGGTAGAAGATCATGTAAATTGGTATGAATATAGCATCATGTAACTTGATATGTGTATAGTGACTAAAATTTATTTTTTCAATTTTTTAATTATTAAAATTGTACTTTTTTTATTAAGGGTCCAATTTTTAAGATTAGAACAGGACCTCCAAAATCTATTACTATTTACTAACATATTTTCGTGATGATTTACTTATGTTTATTTTTCAGAAGGATTCGAAAATTATGAAATGAATGACCTAAATTCATTGATTTGTTTGGAATAAAAAGGAGAGGTAGAGAGACATGAGATGTAGAGAGTGAGAGAAATAGTAGATAGAGAATGGAAGGGGAGATAGAGATGCATAAGATAGTAGAGAGACATATTTAAAAAAATCATGTATTTAAAAAATATTAGGAGTGTGACATAGTTATGATATTCAGTTTATTCATTTCAAAAAACTTATACATCCATGACATATATTATTAATTAATTAATTAGTACATAGTCTTATTCGAGACAATTTAGATCATGAAGTTGGTCATGTTGTGAAAATTTAGTGTGACTATCTGTGTTAAACTATATATTATTGATTTTATTTTTGTATCTCTATTTCTTACATGATACTTCATATTTACATTGTTCACTGATATAGGAAGGTTCACGGCCAGGATCGAGGAAGAAACGGCTTTGCGAACAACCGCAACGGGAAATACGGAAAACGATCGTCTGATGTCAGATTGCCTATTATTATACTTTTCCAGAAAGGGAATCGCGCCACAAACACAACTCACGCTTCGCCGTGATATATGGGCTCCAGATCCGTTTTGGGCTCGTCTTGGGCCTCAAACAACATTTTAAGTTTTTCCTGTAATTTCAGACTTTTCCTGTTTTGCCTAATTTTCGCGCTAGGGTTTCCATTAAGTATTTAATGACTTTCTATGCTGTAACGGGAGGTACCTTTTAATTAAAAATAATTGATTTCGAAAGTTTTCTCTTTTCTGGTGGATTCCAGAACCTGTTTGTTCTTTTGGATGTAACGCTTACTAATCTTTTGTGATTCCGACTGCGTCATTCACTTTATTATGTGATTATATGTTGTATAAATCATGTAATAGGAACAATTATGTTATTTTTCTACAATATATGAACAATTCTTTACATCATAAAATTATTATATAAAAAATCTCACATTTTAAAAGTGATCCATTTACAAAATAAAAACGTCTCCATATAAATGGTTCTTTCAATTTTAATATAATATTAATTATTTTTTTTTCTAAATATATCATCTAATTAATACTATATGCTTCACTCTTATTTTACTATTTTTTATTTTTTATTTACACCTATTTAATTCTTCTACTAATTATAATTATTAGATATCCCAACATAATTTTAAGGGTGTTTCGTTTGAGCCATAAAAAGTGGTCCGTATTTTTTGGGTGTTTCTTTTTCTACTCCTAAATTCACTTAAAAAGTATATTTTAAAAAAAAAAATTACAGTTTTTATGCCATCAAGAATTTTAGATGCTCATTGTCATGTGTGGTGTTTTAGAAGTGTAGGGGATTAAATTCTCTTATTTTCTAACTCTTCTGAACTACTTGTCGGAATACACAATAATAATAATAATAATAATAATAATAATAATAATAATAATAATAATAATAATAATAATAATAATAATAATAATAATAATAATAATAATAATAATAATTAAAGTGATTTTTTTTAATAATTGAAAATAAGCTGAAGTACAGGTTTCATATATCAGTAACTGTAAGTCACTATTTTTTTTTATCAAACTGTAGGTAACAAATTAACAAAGCTTATGGTACTATGTATTTATGTTATACACTGACTCACTAATATTGAGACCCTCTTAGGCCCACTTTACATTTATAAAGTACCTCTCAATAAAATAAAAAACATTGATAAAGTGTTCTGCAGCCTTGGCTTATTAGTCTCACATAATAGCAGGCTCATATACATGTATAGTAACATTTATTATGTAACTAAATTACTAAAACACTTTAGAACGACGCTTTGACTGTGTGCAACTGTTTGCATCTTCCAAAGCCTGCTCTTGTGCTCCAAAAGAAAAATACCTGTTCATCAATTTCTTATTGAATGTTCTCTGCTTATTATATTTCAACTCTAAGGTACCATTGGAGCAAGAGGGTCCAGTTGTATCAACATGTTTTTCCTTATTGTTTGAAGAATCAGATAAATTATCCAATTTTGGCTTTACCTTAATTACACCTTGCATTAGTCCTGCAGTGAAATACTTTTTAGCAGTTGGATTTGGAAGTGATAAAGTTCTTATAGATAATGTTCTTTTGTTGTTTGGAAGTGAACACTGATTTTTTGAGTATCTTTGCCTTAATGTCATTGGAAAATCTTCCAAATTTTTCCTTGAACTTATAGAATCAACAGAAATATTATCATCATCTTCAAATTCTGAGGCTGATGCTTTTGTCTCTCTTTTCCTATGCAACTTGAGAAGATTCTTTAACCGTTTCGCAGTCGAATTAACAGAACTAATAGTCTTGCTGTTACATGAGGAACTTGAATCATTGTCTACTTCAATTGAAAATGAATTTGATTCTGTTTCTAAACTGGCTTGATCATTATTGACAATTCTACCAGATGAATTCTCAATGCATGTGTACAATAATATCTCAGCATCTGATATACTAAATGAAGTTCCAGGACTATTTCCAATAACACCATGATGAGTTTTCATATGATTCACAATTGCATTTCTTGTGACACAATCTTCACAATTAGATATTCCACCAGCTGAAATCAACTGTTTGATTAAAAATTCAGAAGTTCCCGAAATCGGTCGTTGTTTCAAATAATCCAAAGGAGTCATTCCATCAGTGTCGCGGACGTTTAAATCGATCGATCGAACTGACATAAGTGATTCCACTACATCACATTTGACATCATGAATGACAGCTACATGAAGAGGAGTTCTACCAGCATTGTTCTTAACATTGATTATGTCTTTCATGTTCGCGATCTTATCGGTTAGTAATAACTGTTTCATGAGCTCGGCGAGCTTGTCGAGTCTGCAGAAACCAGGGCTTTTGAAACCATACACTGCCATATGAAGAAAAGTGTCTCCATTGTGATTGGTTAACATTGTTAATGAAGGAGATGCTTGAATCAGAAGCTCTACCACAGGAAAGTGACCTCTGTAACAAGCCACATGTAATGCTGTATTGCCTTGAGAATCAGTAGAGTTTATAATATCAGGTGATTGATAAATTAGATTTCTTACCACCTGCATAAAAGTAAGTTTGGATATATACTGAATTTTTGTAGCATTAATTAACCGATCCAAAAAAATAATCAAATGTCAAAGGCAGTGGAAAAAATAAAATAAGTTTCCTATTATTCCTATACAAGATTGACTGAATCGTCACTTTAGTCCCGAACAATTTGGCCACTGATATTAAAAAAAGTACAGTATAAAATTGTCCTTAAAATTGAAAATTTCTCTCACATTATAAGGCTGGTCAATGTTGTTTCTGAAAGACTAATATGATTGGAGATTTTTAATTTCAATACTAAATTATCTGACCTCTATAACTTACGAGACAAAATTAGTGAATCGTCATTTTAATCCCTCGAATTATTTGGGTTGAACAATTTAGCTACTGAAATAGACAAAATTAGAAAATCGTGTCTAAAATTAAAAATTCTCTATATCGCATTATAATGATGGTTAATATTGTTTCTATTTTAGATTATACATGGATACTAAGTTTTGTTTGTATAAACAACTTAATTAAGAGTTACATTTTAAATTATAATGCATACTAAGTCTTGTTTGTATAAACAACTTAATTAAAAGTTTATGTAATTAACGCTTATCAAATAAGTTTATGTGATAAATTATTTCTCTAACAAAAAATAAAATAAAAAACTCATTTTTTTTCATATAAACTATAAGCTATTTTTATAAGTTATGCTAGAGAGCTTATAGAAATAAGTTGAAAACAGCTTATGAATGAGCATGTCATAAGTTATTTCCATAAGCTCTTCAAAGAGTCTCATAAATGTTTATGTGAGTAAATAAACTCAAATAAACCAAGGGAAAGAAAACAAAACCTAAGTGATGTGAGTGTCTCACCTCAACCTGGCCTCTTCCAGCTGCTGAATGCAAGACAGTACATCCATGAGCATCTCTATAAGACAAAATCTGAGAATCACTTCCTAAAAGTAGCTTCTTCTTCAGTATTTCCCAATTCCCTCCTCTAGCAGCAGCATGAATAGCTCTATTCAGTATCTCCCTCTTGAAAAGTCCACCAACTTCATCCAATTCAATACCACAATCTTTTCTGAAGAGAGCAAAATCAAGAACAACATTGAATACCTCACAATTCTTACTCCTAGCTGCAGCATAAAACATATCAGTAACACCATACTCTCCTTCACCAAAAACCAAAAAAGGATCTCTTCTCAACAATTCATCAACAAATTCAACGTCACCAGAAGAAGCAGCTGTGTACAAAAGCCATCCACCATAACCAGAACTAATAAGAGAATTTTTTCCTTTTCCATTTCCATTTTGTGTTTCACACTCAAGAAGAAGCTTCTTAGCAACATGAGACCTGCACTTGGAAACATGTTGAAACTGAGCTTCATCGTCCCAAACTGTTTCGAGGCGTCGAATTCGACGAAGGGAAGTGAGTTTGATGAGAAGATTTGTGTCAAGATGGAGAAGCTCAGTGACTAAATCATAGAGACCATTTGCAGCTGCTAAATCGATAGGTGATGCATACCACCATTGGTGTCCTGTGCTTTCCCAACGAAGAGGAAAGGTATGAGAGTGTGCCATCATTTCTTTACAACACTCACTATGTTCTTAGGATTATGGAACAAAGCAAAGTGGCTTTTTATAAAAGTGGAAAGTGGAAAATTCATTCAACTAATTGAATACATACATGCTTTTATGTTTATTCTTCTACTGTATTAGTCCATTTTGTAAGAATTAATTAGGATCAATTTTGTGATGATATTTTTAATATGGATTTCTTAAAATGGTGCAAATACGGATGCTTACAATTTATGGAAAAATTGGGGGTTTTATAATAATAATAAAATATTTTAATATTTTATTCAAATTTACTAAAAACACCTTTGGGCTCTTTTATAGATGCACTCACTTTGTGAACAATTAAGTACAAGAAAAATTGAACTTAAATCAGTTATTATTGTTGTATAGTGTATCATCTATGAGGACCATTTGATTTAAAGAGAAATCTAATTAAGCAAGTAGTGTTCTAGGGTGATGTTGGTAGCAAAAACAAATTGTTGGCTGGCTGCAGGCTGGATGGTGAGATTAGGAGAGAATAAAAGAAACCAACCTCAAACTGTTGTTGCATGATGTTATTGTTATTGTTAGATGACAAATTAAGGAAAAGGATTTGTGAGGAGGAAGAGGTATTTCTTATCTATAGTGGGGAAAAAGTTAAAAAGAAGGATTGAGAATCTCTAGTCTTTTGAGCTCACTGGACATCCAAAGGATATTTAATTAGATGATTTTTTTGCAACTTGTGTGCTACATTCCACGATAAATATAATTAATTATGTATTTTTGTTATAAATGTTTTTATTTTTATTTTATTTTATCTATTCACCTTCTTTGATAATATTAAATTTGTTTGTTAAGTAAAAAATGTCTCTCTTTTTCTTTACTTAAAAAAAATTTAAAATTCATTTTTTTATATAAAATTAATATTATTGGTACAAATATTAGATTAGTTGACTTTAATATTAATTAAAAAAATATTACATTAATTACTATAACCACTAATTTATTTTTTTTATAAAAAAATGTTATCAATATATTTATATTATAATTAAATGGGAAAGTTAACATTTACCTCAAAGGTAGGGGGTGTACGCGGGTTGGGTCGATTTTGACAAAATCTGATACCCGAGACGATCGACTATTTTTGGGTTGAGTTAAGTTCTAAACCCATATTTTTTTCATTTAACTTGAACCCAACTGATCCAATCAAAAAGAGTTGAGTTGAGTAAGTTGGTTGGTGGGTTGACCCGCGCCGATGTACACTCCTACTCAAAGGTACATGTCAACTATTAAAATGTAGAAATTATCTTAGAACTTGTATTTTCAACTATTTAAAAATTTAAATATTGTATTTCTTAATAGAGTTTAATTTTCAATTTTCACTATAAAAAGTTTTACACAAATAATAATTTATTTTATAAGTAATTATGTCAAAAATTAAATATTATTAATGATTCAACAGTTGAAATTAATTAATTACGTAAAATCTATTTTACATTTGTATATAAATTAAATTATTTTTAATAAAAAATTATATTTTTGGCATGTGCGGTTAAGGCAAAAGTTAATAGGACCCTAATTGAAATTCCTTAGACCCAGTGATTGTTTTGGTTGAGCGGAGGAAATTTCGAGGATTGTGTCGTTTGTGGCATGACATAAAGCAGGAGTTGCCAAAAAAAGAGATAGAGATTTAGAGGGCATAAATCTTTTTTGTTGTTGGTAGTTTAAGGGGCAAATTTCCCTCCATAAAAAATAAAATTATCGCCGTGATTGATGGATACAACCTGGTAACCAAATTCACAGTTTGGGGCGTTAGTTAAAACTTAGAGACTCCACGCGGGACATGGTACGTTGATAGTGGCAACAACCGTCACCTTTACGCTTCAATATGTGGTGAAGCGTGTGATTTCATAAAAGATATAGGATGTAAATTTACACCGCTGAGTGGGGGTTTATGTGTGTAACAACTTTGATGCCTTATGAAATAGAAAAATGGTAAGAGTTTGAACTCTTACTCATGAGTGTGAAGAAAATCTATAACTCAGAGTGAGATATATAGTTCTCTTACGGGTTCAACATAATTTTAAACAGAAATTAGTCACAATTATTTATTAATGTTTTTTCACCCAATTCAAGGTTTGAGTACTCACTTTTTTTGTGTGTGTGAAAAAGAGTACTCACATAGTCACTTGTTATTGTTTTCATAATTTGTCGAGACGAGGAATTATTAATGAGAGAATTGTTTAAGTTATGTTGTTTATTTTTGAAACGATGAATCAGTTAATGACATATTTTTTGGGTTGTTCTTTCTCGTATAATATTTGGTTATCAATTTATAATTGCCTAGGTGTGTTCGATGTGTGGAGAGGAGATGGATAATTTTTTACAACATAACGAAGTCTTCTAACTAATGTATGAGCCTGTTAGAATGCCTAAGATTTATTTAATCTTATAAAATATTTATTGTAGTGGGTTGGTTACCCCTTGTTTTACCAAAGAATATAAATATTTTTTGTTTCTCTCTCCATTTTTAAAATTTGGTATTTTTATTTTGAGTTAAATTTTATATTTTAACTAATGAGATTTAAGTAAAAAAATGTTCAAAATAATTTGATCTGTTTAATTTGTAAAAAAATAATAGATTACGGGAACTTAGAAGTTTTTAATTAATGATAAATTTTGTAAGATATAAATTGCTCTCGCATTAAAATATTGTGTATAATATTTTAATATTGTTTTAGTATCTTTTAATATTTTTATGAAGTTAAATTAAATTTTTAAAAAATTAATATTAATTTTAAATCTTGATTTTTAGTTTTAAATATTTTTATATTTATTAGGTTTTACATAATTTTAATACATTTTTATTAATTTTTTTACATAAAAAAGGTGAATGAGAATTTTGTTTTTATGGTCATATCTTAATTTTAACTCATGTCTCACTTTATGATTTTTTTTGGGACTAAGTATGGTATAATATTTTCATATAAAATATGATATAGTTTTATATAAGACATGCTTGTACAAAATATTGAGGTGAGAGATAAATATTAATTAAAATATTATAATTGAAATTCATAAAAGTTATATAGTTTTTTTTAGAGTTTTACACAATTTAATTCACACAAATTTCACAAGTCACGCGATTTTCACAATTCACAGAGTTTTTATAGCGTCACACATTTCAATTAAATAAAATATATTCCTTTTATAATTTCCATTTGAACTTTCTTCTTGAAAAATTCATTAATTTTCTTTGTATCATTGCTAAAAAATTCACAAATTAATTACAACACAGGTAGATAAAGTTCACAATTCTGAATGTTATAACTAACATTCACAAATTAAATCAATTTAGAATCTCACATCCACACTAAACTAATCAGAAGAAAGAAAAATAAATAATTTATAATTATAAAGACACAATTCATACTTTAAATTCATAATCTCAATTCTCACATTAAAATTATTTACAACTCACAAAATTACAAATACAATTTACACGCTACTAGTAGTTTATAATGTTAAACTAAAAATATAAGAAGGAATGAGAGAGTAGTCTCATAAAAAATTTGAGAGAAGAAGGGGAGAGAGGTGGAGAGGAGAAAGTCCATGCCACCACATGAAATAACTTTCTATATACCTTAAAAATTTAATAATATCTTAGTAACTTATGACTATCGTTATTATTTATAAAAAAATAAAATATAGGAATGTTGTGACCGCGTCTAATAAGGTCTGTCAATACGATAAAATTAAATTACTCCCTAACAAGATACGATATATTATCAAATTCTTCCTATTTTATTTTTATGCGATAGTCAACAAGGATATCAAAATAAGTAATTAAAAACAGTACATGAATCTTTCACCGTTATTCTATGTATCGTTTAAAATAATCATTAGATTTAATGGGAGAAAATTTCTCTATTGTAATTTAACAAAGAATTATATCCTAATTAAAAATATCATAAATCTAGAAGGAAAGTCTGAAGAAAAATAAAAATAAAATGCATATATCTTTTTTAAGAATTAAAATATATATTTTACTAAATAAGTTTATTTTGTTTTGGAAATTTATAATTTTAAAATTAAAATTACAATTGACTAAATGTGTTAAGAAAACAAAAAAAAAAGGCATACTTTTAATTATTTAGATTTTAAAGAATATGGAAAATCGGGCTTCGAATTTTAGCATTAATTAACTTGCACGTTTCAAAACATATTCTCAATTTTTCATACAATGTATAGTGCCCTTCGAGTTTCTTAGGTTTATTTTTCATTGTAGATTGCACTTACACACAGTTTTTGTTTATTTCTCCCCCTTTGCAAATTCTCCACTCATGGCTGGTTCAAGATGGATAAGGCCCGAGGTATTTTTGTCTTTCTTTTTCTTTACCAAAATAATAAAAAAAATCACCCTATTTGATTAATTGATCAGAAAATAATGGTGTTGCAATGTAATTTCTGGTTTGTATCGGATCAATTTTTTTTTGTTGACAACATATCAAAGCACTTTTTTTTTTCTTTCACTTTATGGTATTATGAATTAGTACTTATTAAAATACAGACAGATCGCCTATATTTATGTTTTTATTATATTTACAATGGATTGAACCACATTTTTTATTGATGAATTTTTGTTATGTGAATAGGTATACCCACTATTTGCTGCAGTTGGCACTGTTGTTGGAATATGTGGTATGCAACTTGTTAGGAATACATGTACCAATCCTGAAGTCAGGTATACATCTTTTTTTCTTTCATCCGTCAAAAAAATAATCTCTTTCTTTCATATATTTTTTTTGTCAGTTATGATAAAAGCATGAAGGTTGTATAGTTCCAACCTCTATCAAACTCTTAATGACTTGAATTAGACCTGACTATTTGTTTTTTATGTGTCTACTTTTAATGCATATTTGAGAATTGAAATTGGGGTGGGGAAAAAACTAGGTCTTTCACTTACGCTATTTATTTAAAAAGTTTAACTGTTATAGACTTAATATCAATATAAAATATTTTATATTGTTAATATATCACCATCATTAATAAAATTGATGTTTAATGTTATTTTGATACAAATTAAATATATTTAATGATTTAATTGTTGTGATTGATTCACAGTATAAAAATTCTTTAAATTTATGATACATATATATATATATATATATCAATTAAATTCTTATTTAAAATGTGTAAAAAATATTATTAAATTAAATTTTTTGATAATATTATTGATCTGATTTTTTACTATCAAATTAGAGTTTTATATTCCTGAATTTTAGAATATGAGAAAATACCGATAATTTTGAGTGGGGAAGAGCATCGCCCATTTTATTTGCAATTGTTTCATTTGCAAAGATATAAAAAACTTCAGCCTTCAAGAATTGTTGGACCACACAACATTTTTCATTCAATCTGTTCCTAGATTTATATTTGGTTGTTGCACCCCTCTATTTTCCAGGTTGCTATAAAATAGTGAATTGATATCTAAGTCTCTCTTTAATAAATATATTTGATTAACAACAGTAGAAAATGAGTGAATGGGCAAACTTCTCATTGAAATTGTAAGTATAGTCAAACTAGTTTATAAATTTTAGGTCTTTGATGCACAAATTATTAGTAATTAGTCAATGTGTATAGTTATATTTATTGACAAATTTGTCTATAAGTGATGACTAAATTTTATAAAAAAATAATCTATAAAAAAATAATATTGATATAAAATCAATACAAAAAAATTATATATTCAATTAATATGTCACATCATAAATTTATATGAAGTCTATTTTTGACATGATGCACGAATATTTCATTTTTTTCACCTTTCTGTGTCGAATACTTCCAATATTCTATATTTACTTTTGCATATTTTTGTAAGTGAAAACATTTTCAACCGCTTGCACGTTTCATCTATTCACTTGACATTATTAGCACATCTATCCCACTCATCTAATTTTATAAATGAGTCGATCAATAGACCTATTTTTCTTAAGTTTTACCTTATTTTCTTCTATTTTAGATTATTTATATATTATATTTAATATTTTGTGAAATTTTTACTTTTAGATATACGCATCCTAAACGAATAGTATCTTATATTTTGTAAGAAATAATATATCGTCTTATTGTATATGTGCACCATAAATTTTGACATTCAATTTACGACTTAAAAACAATATCCGACAGTTTACAAAATTTAAGAACTAATTCTATAATTTTAAGAATCAAATTGTTTATTAGAAAATATTAAAAATTAAAACAGAGTTGTGACATGTATATTAAATTGATTTGGTTGTTTTCAGGGTAAACAAAGAGAACAGAATTGCTGGAGTGCTTGAGAACTTTGCTGAAGGTGAAGCATATGCTCTACATGGATTCAGAAAGTACCTCCGCAACAAACCACCCCAAGTTATGCCATCTCTCAACAACTTCTTCTCAGACCCTCAATTGAAATAATGAATCAAAGCCTTTCTGCCTATGCTGAATAGTTTTCAGCATATTTACTGCTGGATTTTCAAATAATTTGATGTTCAAGGATATGTCAGGGATTTCTTTTTTTTCCAACTTTCTTATGGTTGTCACTATTTTCTGAATGTTGTAATAAAATAGTCCAATACTTTTTGTTGTTGGTTATGTAATTTTTTGCATTTAATACTCTATCTCTTATATTGACTATCTAATATCTAAGGTTAATAAATTATATTAATTTAGAATTTGACCAAGAATTAAGAAAAACATAGTCAAAGATTTTTTTCAGCTGAAATTTGAATTCAAATTTTATTGATCAGAGTCCTTTTTAGCCAATTTTCATCAACTACTTGATTAAAAGTTTATTTTTATTGAAAAACAAAACAAAAACTCAACCAAAACAGTGTAGTAGAAGCTGTTATATTCTTGAAAGTTGAATCTTTATGTACCGATTCATCGAGATGGCCTTAAAAAGATAATTTTTTTGGCAAAATTGCTTCTTTTAAGTTTGATTCATTTCGTTGATTAGTCCTTTAAAATTTGTACCCGGTAATTTTTTATTTAGCCTTGTTAAAAAAATTCCCGTGAGTGTTAAGATGTTGATGGTCAAAATTCAAATAGACAAATTATATTTTTAAAATTTTAAATTAAAATTGTTAGGGTTTTTCTTTTTCATCTCTTTATAATCTTTTAAAGTAGAAAGTGAAACATAAAAAATCTTAAATTAAAAATCAAATTAGATAAGTTTTTGAAACCGATAAAATCTTGATAGCCAGAAGAAAAAGTGAGTCACAAAGAATCAAATCAAGACACCTCATCTTTTAACTTTTATTTTTTTGACCCTTTTTCATTTAAGTTTTTTTAATCCTAAAAGATTTAAGTTAAGTTTTAATTTAATATTTCTTAGTTTTCAATAAAAGTTACAAAAAACGAAACCTATTCTAATAATTCAAATTTGTTACTTCAACAATGTATAATAGACACATCACCGTTTTAATAACTACCTTAGAATAAAACAAAAATAAAAAAATGACTACTATATACAAGTTTTGAAACTTAAATGACAAATTTTTAAAACAACTCAAAAAACCAATAAAAAAATTGGTTAAACTTTTGGCTGCATATATGAGTTTGTTTTCTGTTATAATAACGTAAGAATAAGATAAAAAAAAATGACATTTTCCAAATATGTATTGTTAACGCTAACCTTCCAAAGTTTTTGATATGTATGTTCTTCTATGAATCCAAATGAGTCATGTACTTGAAAATAAATTGGTCGCGAGATATTGTACCTAGCTTAGGTCATAAGTCCTCAAGCCAACCTAAAAAATATGTACCCTGTCATGTATCATTCTAAAAACTTCACAACACAAAAAGAGAATTTACACTAGAATAGATTTTTCAACTTCTTTGTCACATTTACTATTCTAATTTTCATTTATCCAAACAAGAAAATTAGAATAATAGACATGTCGAAAAATCTACTCTGGTGCAAATACTCTTTTGACTTGTAGAGCCTTTAGATTGATGCATCCATATAAAATATTGGTATGGCTAAAGATCTAAGTTTTGTATATCTACTCATGATCCAACCATATTTTTAGGTACTATATGACTAACCTAGTTCAAATTTGAGGATGATCTTGGAGGATTGGAGAAAGATGTTTGAAGATGGGTTTGTGTGATGTTAATGGGAAATTGTTGGGGTTGTTGCAAGTAATCACTGGTACTGAGGATTTCAGAAATTGAATTTTGATTTTCTAAGATGTTTTAGTTACAAAAACTGAAGGTGGATTCAAAGGCTTATTGCATACTTTTAAATTAAGGTTGTTATTTTTTTTAGAGAGATTGAAAGATTAATGATCTAAACTTGGATGGAGAGAGGAATTGGTTGAGTGGAAAATAAGGAGTGACGAGCGTATAAATAGAGAATTAAATATTCACATAACGAATAAATAGAGAATTAAATATTTAGTTTGGTTTGATTTGATTTAATTTTAGAAAAAAATATCCAAATCAATTAAAATTAATTGGTTTGGTTTAGATAGGGACGAATTTGGTCTTTTTTACTTTCACATTAGACTAATCATGAAAAATTTGTACTCGCTTCTTTTAGCGGGTGTGAATATCAACACACCCACATCTGAGTGCGGGTGCAGGACGACACCCGAATTTTAATTCTAGGAAAAATCTGCACCGCATCCAATCAAATTGGGTTTTCTCCCGCCCAAATCAAGACGGTTTAGAGTGAGTACCTGCAGCTGCGGATTATGTTGTCATCTCTATTTTGGTTTAATACTCTTATTTATGATCTATTCTTACAAAATTAAAATCAAACCAAAGCAATATAGAACAAAAATTAAGTTCTTGTGTTATTAAAATCAAACCAAAGCAATATAGAACAAAAATTAAGTTCTTGTGTTGGGTGATTGATTTTGAATGACATGAAATCGATAATCGAACCAATAGAAGTCGAGTTTGGTTCAATTTAGATTCGAATATGAAAAAAATTAAACCAATTTAATTAGTTTGGTTTAGATCTTTGGGTTTATCAAACGATTTATTTGATTTTTACTCTCTACTTGTAAATATTAAGGAGGTTATAACCAAAGAAATGAACAAATAAAATAAAAATAAAACTAAGGTTTCAAATGAGAGTTTATAAAGAGATTCATTTGTCACTTTATAAGTCAATTTTATTAAATAATTAAATTCAATATAAAAAACTTAATATGGGATTGGAATTTATCAATAATCGATGGTTTTGGTTTTTTTAATTTTTTTTTATGGTTTTGGCATCAATTATTGTCGTATCTCAAGCTAACCTTGTGTTGATAAAAGGGACTGAGCATTAAGATGCTGATTTTCCCTTTGGGTTCTATAATTTCATAAATAAAATGACCAACCAACATGTGTCCTGAATTGCATATAGATACACAAACAAGGACACACACAACAAAGAAAAAGAAATGATGGAACTGGAAACAAGTATCATTTGTTTTCCCGATTTATTTATTCACGTGATTGCACAACGCATGTCTTCACATCATTATATTGCTTATCTCCAAACCATTTACTTAATCTTTAGTGGATGGATTAGATTGAACTCATTAGCAAAAACAAGTACAGTTTATATAAAATAAAAATAAAAATAAAAATAAAACAACCACTCTAAAAGTGTCAATATCATTATTTCCTTGTTCAATCGTCGGTGAAAAGAACATCCATGTTTGATTAATCAAGAGAAAGTGTATATTTGGTATTATCACAGAGTTGCCAGAATCACAAGTCGTCGTGATTTTCAAAAAATATAAGTTGTAGTTTTTTCAAAATTACGGTGGCTTACAGTGATTCTAACAATTCCACCGTGATATCAAACATAGACAAAAACTAGCAACTTCAAGAATCTCTCCGTCATACGGTTTCCACACATCTCCATCAACCCACATTTTTGCTTCCCCCTCGCTATAATCCTTCTCCTTCTCGAGAGGACAAAGATTTGTGTGAACAAAAACTAAATCTACAACTCTCTTGGGATTGAGCCTATTTCTTGTATTAGTAGATGAATAAATATGCGCTCCAATTTTTCTGGATTGATGATTCATAAATGGTTCACCATTCCTTTGGTTTCATGTTTCAGCTATCTTGCAATGAATCAAATTGACTGAACTGTCCTTCATCAATCGAGAATTTAACAAATTCTTTAGTTGCCTCTAGTCTTTCAGTTGCATCTGCAGAGGAATTTCTTAGACATTTGTTTCTTCATGAATAAATTCTCAAAATATAAATTATAAGTGTGAGGTAGATAATTGAAACTTAAAAGGAAAAAGTAAAATAAATTGAAATTTAATGTGCAATGAGTGAATGAGCCAAGCAATGAAGAGGTGTAACTTTTAGTCCATCTAGCAAATGCCTGTGTTTTGTTTTGGTCAAAGCTTAATCCAAATTTTATAGAATTGAGTAATTTCTTTCATTTGCTACTAGAAGACTAAAAATGAAGTGAAGAGAAGTACAAATATTGTATTGGTTATAAGAGTGCTCTAAGTAAGTCCTAAAATTCATAGGTGGTCTAAACATGTGACTTATTTCTTCCTCCTTAATAGCTAGCTTTTAAAGGAGGATTGTGCAAGCGTTTGAATACTTATCATTATTGTTCCTCAACTCTTCTTCAATTAATCACAGTTTGTTTTGCCTGATTGCAATGTTGCAGCATAACAAAGGTAGCCAAATGTTCTCAGAAAAGGAAATTGGAACTTTTGACTGAAAATATAATACCATGGCCATGTTCAATAGGCACTGATGCTTTCTTTCAACAATAGAACTTTGTTGTGGCCTTTTCACACAATAAAATGATGTAGAGTGCCCTATTGGTGGTGGAGGAAATCACTGAGTACAAATTCTTCAATCTACATTGGACTTCATCTTTAAGTTGTTAATGTAATGAGTCATTTCTTGAACTGCTATCTACTGTCATCACTAATTCTGCTCAGCAATATGCCTAAATTTTTATCTATGTACAATAACTGTACGGTGATCTGCTACGCTATGCTATTCTCTTATCTTTTTTTTGACAGTTACTTTGGGATGATCTCCTCAAAAATTCAGACACCAACTTTGAGAAAGAAGAAGAACTATCCTGTAGCAATTGAGTTGGTTGATCATATTCCACAATTGTCCCTGTATACATCAGAATAATAGTGTTTATAAGCTCCAAGCTTACAAAATGAGGTGCATTAATATTTAATTTTCTGTTATATTTGTTGAGAATGACTCTTTCCTAGGATTCATTATCATTATATAATTATCATGCATATTGAATTACAAACTGTCTAATGAGTCCATTCTTGTACCTTCATTAAGGACCAAAACCAAATCATTATCAATGACAGTAGGAATTCTATGTGCTACTGTAAGGACTGTGCATCCACTTGTCTCTTCCCTGATAGTCCTCTGAATTAAATTATCAGTTGCAGTGTCAATCGATGCAGTTGCCTCGTCTAGGACTAAAATTCTTCTTTTCTTCAGTAGCACCCTAGCAAGGCAAACTAGTTGTCTCTGTCCAACACTCCAATTTTCTCCATTCTCAGCTACTGAAAATGTGTTTGTGCAAATCAAAAGTATGTGTCATATAGTTAACAATTTTTTATTGAAAAAAAATAAAACCTTCACCAAAACTATGGAGTAGAAGCGGTTATTGCAGTTATGCTCTGAAAGATAAAGTTGTTTATATATATATACCTGGTGCATCAAGAAGTCTTGGATCTTTCTGTACTATTTCAGCGAGATGGCACTTACTGAGAACCTGAAAAAAGAATAGTTTTTTTTTATTTTATATTTTTTGTAGTAATCATATCAATGATGGCATCTTCAAGAAAGTATTATAGTGCTAACCTCCCAAAGTTCTTGATCGGTATGCTGTTCCAAGGGATCCAAGTTAGTCCTTACAGTACCTATTAGACATGTTAGTTAGTTATACAAGTTAAGGACAATAGCCAGTTAGTTATTATGTCTATTGGTACCTACCTAAAAACAAGGTCGGATCCTGAGGAATTATGCCAAGCTTAGATCTTAAATCTTGCAGACCAATCTTGGAAATATGTACACCATCAATAATTATCAATCCTTCCAAAGGCTCGACCACTCGAAAGAGGGCTTGCACCAGAGTAGATTTTCCGCTCCCAGTCCGGCCTACTATTCCAATTTTCTTCTTTGCCGGGAAGACGCAAGTAACGCCTTTGAGAACCATTGGAGCAGCGGGATCATACTGTATATGAAGGTTGTGGAATTCAATTTTTCCTTCCCTAGGCCACTCTTGTTCCGGCCTACAATCTTGTATAACTAACGGCGCTTCGCTTGGTATACTAGAGAATTGTAATACTCTCTCTACTGATATCATTTTGTTCTCAACATTGCAAAGGTTCCATATCACCCAAGCCTGAAGCACATTCAAGTTCAAACCATAAGTAGCTACAAGACCTGCTAAGCCTGAAAATCAGAGAAAACAATTCATTGTTAGCGATATAAAACAAGATCAAAGATCTCTATTGAGAGAAACTATTGAATCTGATTTCTAATCTTACTTGGATTGATGGCAGCCCTTGGCAAAGTAACCAAGATGATGAGAACAAAGTAGAAGACCAAATTGAAAAGAAAATTGATTCTAACAGACAACCATTCCATGGTGGCATAGTTGTGAAAGACGACCCGAGAATAATCATCAATTAGATCCATAACCTTGGTCAAGAATATTTTCTCTTGATTGAAACAACGGATTGTGGCAGCCCCAGCAATTGATTCTGAGAAGTGATGCAAGATTGGTGCCTTTCGAATCCCCACCATCCTGGCCAATTCCCTAGCCGTCGTGATGTAATAAGCCTACAAAAAAGTTCAAAATTTCCATCATCATTTTAATACTAGGATGGTTCATGCAAAAATGAGCACATGCAATGCAAACATTTATGACACAATGAGGCCTCGTCTTAAAATGAACTAAACTATAATCTTATCAGTTCATGCATTGTAAAATCTTGAAAAAAAAAATTACAAATCATATGAAACACGTGTATCATTAAACGAATTTCTCCAAGTGCATTGCACGGGTTCTATAGCTAGTATAATGCAATTTGTGTACATTAGTAAAGACTATTAGTTCTTACCTGATACCAGATGGAGATAGCAAGAACCACAAAAAAGAGAAGAATGACTTGCCATGCAGCCTGTGACATCAGGACAACGATACTCAATAACTGGATAAGTGCAAAGACCAGTCCAGCTAATCTGTAGGGTATGTCTGTGTCTATTGTACTTTGATCATTAGATGACTGTAACAATCATAAAAAAAAAAAACAATTTGAATAAAACTAATAACAATAATCTTATCATAAAGAGAATACTAGCGAACTTACCCTACTCAGAATTCGGCTTGAAGGTGTGGTATCGAAAAATAAAACAGGTGCCCTGAAAACTGATTTGATCATTCCATGAAAAAGACGTTGAGCAGTCTCGACAGCAACCATTGCCATTAAAACAGTCCTTCCCAATATGAATATGGAGCTGCCACCAGACAGAAGAGCGAATATTCCTATAAGGCGCCCATTGTTGACCCTGCCCTTTTCTTCAGTAGCCCAAGATATCCAATAATTGCTACCCATCTGCATAACTTGAAAGAGAATTTGACACAGAAGAATAACCGGAACGAGTGCTCCTTTATAAGCTGATGTAACAAAAGTTGAGTAAACACTCCATTTTACTCGACCGGTCATCGCTTCCTCTTCTCTCGTCCTCTTCCAATCCATGATGATGTCTTGAATATTTTCTTCTGCAATTTCATTTGGATTTTTTTGGCAGGGTGCAGAGCAAACAGAATCATCTTCTTGGCATGAAATTTGGTTTACTGTTTCTTCATGAGCAGCCATTTGTTGCACAAGTTCACTATAAGGACATGCCATCAAATCTCTATACCTTCCCGACTCGACAATTTTTCCATCTTTCATAACCTGATAAAAAAGTATATTATTGGTGAGATCAGAGTTTAATTAAATAGGTATAGTAATTTCATCACAAGTGTTTATTATAGCTTACTAAAATAAGATCTGCAGCTTCCAAGAATTCCAATTGATGTGTAGCATAAACAACAGTTTTATCATATAAAAATTTCATAAGACATTCCTGCACAACATTTTCACTTCTTGGTAAGTTTTTTGAATTGAATTAAAACGAAATTAGAAAGTGAAACAACAAAACAAATAATAATCATTAGCACTACTACTAACCTTAAACAAATGACTTCCAGTATGAGCATCAACAGCACTAAAAGGATCATCAAGGAAATAAATATCTGAGTCATTGTAAACAGCTCTTGCCAATTGAATTCTTTGTTTTTGTCCTCCACTTAAATTTATCCCCCTTTCCTCCACAAGGGTCAAATCTCCATCATTCCATATGTTGATATCTTGGTGCAATGCACAACCATCTACAACATTTTCATAAAACTCCTTATTCATTTGCTTCCCAAACAATATATTTTCTCTTATAGTTCCAGATTGAATCCATGGACTTTGAGGTACATAACTTCTAGTTCCATAAACTTTGGTTGTGGCCCCGGAAATCAATGGAATCTCACCAAGCATACTGCAAAACAAGCTTGATTTTCCAGATCCTACTTGTCCACAAACAGCCACCTTCTGACCTTTCTTTATTATTAATTTTTCAGTAATATGAATTGTTGGTTTTTTGGGGGATTGATAATCATTTGCTTCCCATGCATACTCACCTGGCTTGATTTCAATAGCGATTGTCGAAGCTTCATGAGCATGCCTATTCGTGAACTGGTTTTGATCTTCTTCTTTTATGAACTCGTAGATTCGATCAACAGAAACTTTTGTTTGAGTTATCATGGAAATAAGCTCAGGCAAATTGTAAATTGGTTCTTGTAAAATGCGAAACGTTGCGAGAGCTGACAGGACTGTGGCTGCAGTTAGTTCAGTTTTCACCAATATACAAGCTCCAAAAGTGAAAATAGATACCAAAGTCGGAGATGTCCAAAATAGCGTGGCAATTGCTGAGCATGTGAAGAGGTATTTCTGGAGCCACTTCCTCTCAGTGTCCCTAAGTTGGAGGAGTTTATGCAGAAATGTAGATTCCCATGAATGCAACTTTAGTATTCTAATGTTCTTCATAGTCTCTGAAGTCATTTTGATTCTTGAATCTTTAGCTTCCATTATCTTGGAGTGCAAACCTTCTTGCATGTTAGCCAAAGGGGTGTTACACACCATGACCAAAATTGTGACACCAAGTGCAGCAATGGAAGGTATACAACCCAAATTTATGTACAAAATCACCAAAGCCAAAATTATTTGAAATGGAAGCAACCAAACTCCATGAATATACCAACAAAAGTCACCAATTCTTTCAACATCTACATTAATCAAATTGATGATTTTACCATGTGTTGGTCCACCACCACACTTAATCGTTAGAGACTTGCTATAAACTAGAGCCATAAGAGCTGCGCGTACGCGAATTCCGTTTCTTTGAGCACCGAAGTACCATTGTCTTTGACTCAATGACTCCACAGTCTTTGAGAGGAAGAAAATGAATGCAAGAATCAGTCCATACTGGATGCTTGAATTGTCATCATTGGACAATAAAAAATTCACAAAGCTTGATATCAACAATGGACCAGTATAAGAAGCAATAGTATTAACACCTGAAAGTATATACCAATAAAATAAACAAACGTAAATGAAAATGACTCAATGTTTCATATAATAATATAACAAACTTATAAAGTACATAAAAATAAAATAAACAGATTAGTTATCATAATATGAATGACTCAATGTTGCGTATAAAGTACATAAGAATAAAATAAACAAATGAATAAATCAGTATATATATATATATATATATAATATACCTGCTAGAATTGCATTTAAGGCCAAGGATTTCCAAATAGAATGGATAATAGCTTTTGTCAAAGAACCTCCTTCAAGTTTCTGTTTCCGAATAGATTGTTCCAACATAGAAGAAGCACTAAAAGCAGTTTCAGATTGAGGAACAGAAGGAACATTAACATATTCAAGTTTCTGAACCCGACCCATTTTGAAAATTGGATTTAACCACCTAAATGTGAGTTTGCTCCATATACTAGCTTTTGTTAAAGCCTCTTCTTCATCTTCTTCTACCAAAGTGGAAGAAGATTCATACTCTTCGTGAAGTAAACTTTGTTCTATTTCACTTTGTTCTTTTACACACACATTAGGAAGTGCATTGAAACACAAAAGTAACAGCATAGGTAAAGAAACTGAATCAACAATGTTCTCCTCCAACAAAAATACAGAAAATTCTGAATTTTTGACTAGTTTTAAAGAAAGTGAGATTATAGTAACAGTAGTGGCAAAAACCCACCAAAGAATAAGAACAAAAGGGAATCTTTTATACTCCCCAAGTGTTTTCTTCATTGAATAAAATGAAACCAAAGTTGCAAAAACCCATGTTAAAGCCAATGAAGCAGAGTTAAATCCTATGATTCCACTATTAGTGTAATCATAGAAAACAAAAACTACGTTCAAAATGGAAATAATAGCACTGACAAGAACAGTTATTAAAGCAAAAAGTGTTGGTTTATGTTTGAAATGTAGAAGATTGTTAAGTTTGGTTAATTTTAAACTATCAAATAAAACCCATATCAAAATCATATAGAAGAATGTTACATTTGTTGTTCCTAAGAGAACATCTAAAATTGCCATTGTGTTTGTTGAGTGAGTCACTGAGTAATATTGCAATATAATGAAGGAAGAAATCTGTAAAATTAATGCAGCGAATGAATGATCTTGATTATTCCTG
This sequence comes from Cicer cuneatum, assembly GCA_037974295.1. Taxonomy (NCBI): domain Eukaryota; kingdom Viridiplantae; phylum Streptophyta; class Magnoliopsida; order Fabales; family Fabaceae; genus Cicer; species Cicer cuneatum. The sequence continues at coordinate 10,549,276 of JBBPBO010000005.1, forward strand.
GAATAGAATAAAGAAAATGAACATTAAAAAAGGGATAAAGTAAAGAATAAAGAACATATAAAAAAGATAACAAATATAAATAATAAATATAAAGTAATGTAATAATGCTCATAATAGAAACAAAAAAAAAACCTTAGAATGAAATAAAAGGAAGTGATAGTGATTAGGGAGTTTATAAGCGGCAAGTGTTGATACTATTGGCGACGGTGATGGATACAGATTGCGGTGGCACACTAATGAACAAACAAAACCTTCAAATATTTATTTTTAACGTTTATATTTTACTAGAAGACTCTTTCATTCTTTCTTGGGAATTTATTTATGTATAATAATTTGGAATCATACTTTAGCGTATTTTCCATAAAACACTGTTTGACTAATAATTCAACATGAGTTCAATGTTATGCACAATTTATTATTTTGCCATATAATTCTATTTCATAAATATTTTTATAAAATAACATTGCATTTTTAATTTTTATTAGATATCAATATAAAACTAATTTATATCAACTATAGATAGATGGTTTTTTTTTTCCACATTCAACACTCTCTTTAATAATTTGAAATTTTTTAGCATTGGTGTCAACATTAGTGGGCAAATTCTCATATGGGTTATTCAAATTACAAATTTGCAAATGTTTGAATGTTTAACTTTCAATACACTATCTTTTAAATATTGATGTTAATGTTCATTTTTATTTTTATTTTTATAATGTAGTAATTTAAATGATACTGATTTGATAAAAATAAATATATATTTTATATTAAATCAACATTAATCTTGTTATTGATTTATCTATAAAGATAAAGAAGTTCGTAAATTATTATTTTAAAAAAATAATGTCAACTATTATTTAAAATTTCTATAATTTTTAAATATTAATTTACAATAAATCACCTTTTTATTTGATAAAGACGGTAGAACATTTATAAAATACAACTTAGGTGTAGTGGTGTTTAATTAAGTGAGACTATTGTATGAGGAGTTTTATTTTAGAAGGCTTGAAAAAATTATAATTTTAAATTGAAATAATTTGTTAGAAAATTAACTTGATGCATTATTTGGCAAAAAAAAAAAAAAACTTGATGAATTTTGATAGTTTTGTATTTATCAGTGATTTATATTTAACATATTTGACTTAAGAAACTCTTGTAAATTAATTTTAAAAGTCATAATGAATCAATCTGTTGAAATCGGAATCATAGAGTGAGTGTGCCGGTTTTTATTTTTCATACATAATTATCGTGAGACAAAATGTCCTCACTCCTCACACGACAACATTTATAAATGTGGAATTACTTCTTACTAAAGAGGGACTGAAAATAGAGTTTCCTTTTTTTTTGGTACAAGCAAAAATAGGTTTGCCTAGTTCTCGAGTTTTAGGTCAACCCGATTTAGAAGATAGTAGAATTGCAAAAGATAGAGTGAAAATTAAAATGTATTTATAATCACAATTCTTAATATTGTTTTTAGCATTAAATTTTTATATGGGCATATAATATATAAATTTTGTTACTAATAGTTGAATTTGTTATAATAGTTTTTCAGATATTTGTACAAGTATTTTTGTTATGAAATATAATTAAATACGTTTAAAAAATTATATTAATTTGGTTATAGGATTAGGATAAAAAAAAATTATATTACTAAACAATCACAAGTTATATTTTGAATCAACTAAAAACAAATATAATTTTTATTCAACTTAAGAAGATGTAATTAAAATCGAATATTTGTAAATATTTAAAATTTTTATGGAAGACCATCAAACTCACGACCTCTAATACGACAATAGATGAAAAATAAAATTACATTGAAAATGTTCGAGAAGAAAAAAAAATCAAAATTAACCAAAAAAAAAAAACTAACGGTATACTGCTTAATTGACTTTATAATAGACTTAAAACAACTTAAAACGGTCAAACTTTATAAATATATTATTTATAACACAAATATTTATTAAGATAATTATTCATGACTAACGACACCGGTACTTTAATTTCTGGTTTGATATCTAAATAACCATTTTTCGTAGGCCAAATAAATAAACCATTTAAATTTTTGCAAAAAATTGATTAAAAAAATGTTTCTTAATTTATCTGAATGTATTAAAAACTTTATGCCGAGACAAAGTCACGAGCATGTGAGTAGCAAGTGCCAAGTAGAACCGTACCGCAATACATTGTTTGTTGTTACTTTGTCAGTGTTTTGGATACAACCCTTGCCAACCTGGATTTGGAATCTCTATCTATTTATTACGTCTAATTGTGTATATGGTAGGTAAGTGTAAGTTGTTGAGGAAAAGTTAATAAACATAATAGCGAAAAAGACAATTTTTTTTCTTTCCTTCCTCTTTTATGTAACCGATTCTGAACTCTGAATCTGATTCTCAGATCCACATGCCACATGGTTTGTGTCTTTGTTATGTATCCAATCGTGTTTATCCAAACTCTTATGTGCGTTTTTCTTTCTTCGGCTTGTTATATGGATTTATTAAACATGGCTATTTCATTGGTGAGTAGATAGATTTAATTAGAAATGGATCCACTTAAATATTTAGTACTAGTAACACATTTGTGCTTAAATATAAAACTTTGATAATTTTTTCTGGTCTCTTTTTATAAGATTTTTTATTTTATTTTTAGTTGATTCTAACAATATATTGAACTAGAATTTAAGAATATCACTAATTATTCTTTTACTAATATCTTTAATTGATTTAATTTTTTTTCCAGCAATCAATGATAAATATTATAATAGTAATGATAAATTTGTAAAAAAAATATTAATTTTTAACAAATTTAGTGGGTGTTTGTTTCGCAGACAAAAGCTTGTAAACTCATGTCTAGAGGCGTTTATGGTTTAAAAATTGAATTGGATTATATTAATATTTGGTTCAGTTTTTGAAAACTACTTTTATTAAAAAATAGTTAATTTTCGAATCAGTTTAAGTTCATTTTTGAACTATTTTAAAATTGATTTATAAATATAAATAAATTTAATATTTTGAACATGTTTTTAGTTAAAAATAAATATAAAAAAATTTCTGATAAGGAATATTTAAGAAATTTTTTTGATTTTTTTCTAAAAAAAAAAAGTTTAGATTTTTTTTTTGAAAAAAACAAATTTAAAAAAATCTCAATTTAGATTAAAAAACTTTTTAAATAGTTAAACCAATTTTTAAATTAAGTCTGATTCATTGATTTATTTTAAATATACAGTTCAATGTATGAACCTTTTAATTAATTTAATTATTTATTATAGTTCAATTTACTAATATGATTCAATTATAAGACTATTCGTTTCCCCTCTATAAAAATGCGGATCCAAACATACTGATAGTAGTACAACAACTTTCTTGGTTAATCATACTCTAAATCCTCCATTTTTAGCTCACGGTGTTTGTTGGTCAACAATGCATCATATGAAAAACAACACCAAATCCTATTTAAGATTTAGGTGAGGTAAAAATACAAAAGCTAAAAACGGAAAGGTCCAGGTCAGGATGGTGATTTGGTGAGGAATATATGGTGTGTGGATTTCACGTTTTAAGTGGTCGCACAGTGAATGAGAACGTGTTTGTTGGATATTGACGTGTGTTTCGTAACATCCAACTGATGGGAGCCACGTGTGACCAGACACATTGTAGATAATGCCACACGTGACTAATTATGGTTAAAGGGAAAAATTTATGTGAGTCTGAGTCAGTCTCCATTAATATAATTAATTGCATTTTCTAATTGTGAGTGATGGTCCCATTGAAATCCCCTTTTACGTTACGATGACGGCCCCATAGTAGCTTGCCGTCGTCAAGCTACAGAAGAGAAAATGTTAGATATTTTTATAGAATTGAGTTGGATATAATGGATTGAGGCCACCGAACCAGCATTTACGAGGTCATCTAGAAAACCACCATGACAACTTTTATCACTTCATGGGTGTTTGTTTTTATATCTAATATATTTGTGTTGGTGTTTTATGTTTTTCTAGTTTATGTTTCTCTGCTTCTGTTTTATTGTTAATGTTAGTTTGTTTTAAAATAATGAGTGAAATATTTTTTAATAGAAGACAATCACTTATTTACTCTCCAATAAATTGATAGTAAAAAAATAAGTAGTAGTAATTTTGGTGAATTGTATTCTTAAACTATATTTCTAGGAAATTACATTATATAATTATATAATATGATATTTCATTTTTTTTATATCTTAAATTCTTTCCAATTCAAATTCTTTTGAATGATTAATCTATAATCGAAGCAAACAATTAAGCCTAATAACTTAATTATAATGTCACGTTTCAATCACACTTATTTTATTTTTAAAAGTATTTTATTTTTGTTTAATTTAAAAAATAAAAATAAGTGCTCTCGTCTCTTCCTTCCAAATCTCCCTCTCAATCAAAGAGGCACTTGTGGTATTTTGAATGGAAGATTTCGGAAAAGGATAAAGGAAACATTTATTTCGCTTTTATAATTAAAAAACTATAAAAGAAATTAAAATAAAATAAATATAATCAAATTATATATAAGCATATATTATATATTTTTTTAATATTTTAAATTTTTTAAATATATATTAAAATATAATTTAGCTATCCAAAATTTTTTAAAATCATTTTTCTAAACATTTACGGAGATCAGCATTCCAAAAATCAATCTCGAGAGCAAACTTTAACTCTAGTTTTGCTGTTTTTACTTTTGGGATGTTTTTAAAATTCAACATCTATGTTTCTCTTTGTGTGTGTATTATTTTTTTTTTTTTTTGACAGGTTGTTTGTGTATGTTTTGTCTTTGATTTATGGTGAAGAGACGCATTTCTCGTATATTAGACCTAAAATTACAATTTAAGTGTTACCGTATTTTAAATTTTTTTGTGAATTTTTTTTAGTGATTTGATTGTAATTTTGGTCACTATTTTTGTTAATTTACGTAATTAATCTTTTTATTATATAAATCGACAGTTTTAATTATTCTATTAGATTTTTAAATCAAAAAATAATATTTAATATATTTTAAATGATGTATTATATAATTTTATGATATAAAATCATCTAAATATATAATTATTCTACGTAATTAATTAAATTAAAATAATAAAAATTGAAAGTTAAACTTTTAAAAACTTCTACTTTAATTTTATGTATATTAATCATTTTACATTATTATATAATAGGTCACATTATTTAAAATATATTTTGTCGTTATTTAATTAAAAAAATATGAATAAAAATCGACAGATTTTAAAATAAAAAACTAAAATTATAATTAAATATTTTTTATTTGAATACTTTTTTCACAATTATCTAAATTGATTTAACATCATAAACAAACAAATATATATATTTATACGTGGTTAATATTTTTGTCAGGAAAGAAATTGAATCTAATAAGAGCTCCTTTTCCACACCATCCTTGTCTATTTTGCCTGTAAACTTCTAGTAAGGCACCATACTACGACTCCTATATGTCTTGCTATTTGCTAATATTGTTCTCTGATGAGAACTCACATTAAATAATGTATAAATCATATTACCGAATATGGAAAAGATTCTCACCGTATATATGGAATATGAAATGTCAAAATATTTTAATGGATAAGGAAACTCACTCACGTGGAGTGTAGACGAGGCACAATCTTTATTAGTATCCAAAGTTATCCACGACAATGATCATGAGGTGATAATATATAAATATTAATATCAATATCAATCTAAGATGAAAAGCCACGTGTATTTTGCTCTTGTTCTAAGCTCATTATGTATTATAATGTCGACATAATGGGATTGATGATTGAATAACACCAAGGCTGAGAAATATTTCTCCTATCCAATACATCCTTTTTTAGAAGTTTAACTTCTAGGGGCTACTTCCTACCGACTTTATGTGTTATTTTTAATAGACACAAAGGAAAGCATGGTAGAAAAAAGTTGTTTTTTGGAAATAAAAAGTAGAATACCAATATTTTAAAATATCTATAAGTTGTTGAACCTTATAATTGATTAATAAAAATTCATTTATTATTTGATTTGGTTGATTCTCATTGAAGCCAAATAATATCTCAGTCAAAAGATTTTGACTTCGATTAGAATCTATTATTAGTTGTTGAAAAAAATATTAAAAAAATAACCGTATACCATTTTTATATAGGACACGTACAATATTAATCCAATTACTCACTCCTAGAGTGTTTTGGGCCTTTTGGCTAGATTTTCTTGAATGGGAAAAATAAAATGAACACATGAAATCAACACATATAAGGCTACTCTGAACTATGTGTAGTCACTTGAGTAAAAGAAAAAACTTTTATTCTTATTGATTTTGGTCAAAACAACAACTGTCTAGTCACTCTCGGGTGAATTTGCGTTGGACCATTCTACATCGTGTTTTGTGACCATTATCCTTAATTATAAATATCATTAATAAAAAATTTATTTTTAAATATAAATTCATTTTCAATTTATTATACTAAATGTATATTACTTTTTTAAATATAATTCTAATTAATACTATTAGTAATGTATCTTGAAATATAAGAAGTCTTTATTGAATACATCAGACATTTTAGTTATTTTTTCATACAACATCAATATATTAATTACATTATTATTTTTTTTTAAAAAAAGTGAAATTTACGATATGAATTTGTATTTAGAGATGGACGTAATAGTTGTTAGATGGTGAAGTGAAGGAGCTCTTCAATCTATTCGCTTTCCAAGCAATTCAATTTTTTTTTCCTTTTTTGAGAGTTTAGCGATGAAACTCAATTTTTTTATTATGTAAATAAGTGATAATAGGGAGACAATAACTGCAATTAAACTTAATATAAACTATAACCTATAATATATCTAAACTAACTAAGATTGCTTTTTGAAGAACTTTTCTCCAATTTATTGAGGTTTATTTCATGAGATATAAATACTTATATTAATCAAAATAGCTTACAAAAACATTATATTACTACATGCTAATAAACTACTATCTTTATTCTTATATATAAATTTTTTTTACCAAATAACAACAATTAACAAAATAGATTTTTAAGATTAAATTTGTCGAGAGATAACTAGTTTATGATTTTATTGTACTAGTATTTATTACAAATTACATAAAAAGATCTAACATTAAGTGGCGAGTTAATAAAAAAACAATTAATAAAATTAAAAAATTAAAAAGGGTCTTATAAAAAGAGGCAGAAAAATCTCAATAGAAACCTATATTTAAAAATAAAGACAGCATTGAGAGAAAAAAAATATGTCTTGAAATTTTTTTTTTAATTTTTTAGAAATATAATGCATAATTTTTAAAACAAACATTTAAACTTTAACACTAACAAGTGCTTATAAAAGTATATATTAGCATTTCCATTGTATATTGTTCCACTAATTATAAATGATTTATAATATGAGTTGATTTATGTAAAAAGTAAAATAAAATGAAGCCACATGAAAGATGAAATTAATGGCCTACTTTATTTCAAAAATAATTTTCCTAAGATTTTAAAATGTCAAATGGTTGATTTAGTGGTTAAAAGACATATATTATATTTAATAGGTTTTAGTTTTGATTTTCGTTAATATCGGTAGAGAGAAATAAATGAAATAAATATTCAATAAATCTTAAAATTTTCTCAATATTTTATGGCTATGGCTAGCATCTTTATTATTTCGTGTCAACAACGATGGGCCCAGCGCAAATTGAAAAGAAGGGTTTGCAAATGGTTCAAACATATTATTAGATATGGGCCCATATTTATTCTCAGTGAACATCATAATAGAGTTATACCTTATATCTTATGTTATACACTAACAATTAGCTTATATGTTATCCACTATGAAATAGTTTGATGGACATCTTAATAGACAAGATATGATATATAGATAGCATATCATATTCCAATCAAGTGTTTAATGAATTAATAAATTATAATGAATGCTATTATATCATGTCTCTCTAATTAAAAAATTTGTATGAGCATCAATGAAAATCAGTAATATAAGATAAGAGCAACAACAATTTATTTAGTTACTTTTATAAAATATACAAAATTGAAATATAATAAAATATAAATTTAAAAAATAAATTTTGATATTAAATTAAAAAATAAAATATTAGTAATTAATTTTTAAAATATGTATAATTTTATGAAAATGGTAGTTTTGTTATTTTATATAATATAATAAATTATTATTCAAATTATAAAAATATGAATCTTAGTTTAAAGTGTGTATATAAATATAACTAGAATAAAGTTGTTTGATAAACGTTATTCTCTTACGAATTTATACTATTGTGTAAGTTGCTACGTAAAGTACCACTTGAATTTATAGCTTATGCCATTTACACTTATCATTTAATGCATTCTCTAATTTTATCAAAACACTTCAGATTCAATTTGTTATCTTATATGTTATCGATTAGTTTATTTGTTATCTCCTGTGAACTCATCTATCATCACCTAGTTTATCTGCCACCCACTACATTGCAAAATTTTTTATTTTTTTTCTTCTTTTTCAACACCACACATATCATAGTATTTTATACGACATCTGATACCATGCTTAATTTTGTGTGTCTAAATAACACATCTTTATCGTTTGTGTATGATATTGTGTTTTGGATTTCGTGCTTTTGCATTTTGTAACCAGCCGTGACGTTGAGTTTTCTTCCATGGTCATGTTAATTTCTGTTTTATTTCCATATCGTTGACTTAAGCGTGCAAATTGCTTTAAAGTTGATAACGACGTTTACCACAAGAGAAATATAATGTTCCCATAGCCAGCATTCATTGTTATGTTTGTATAGACAATGGTTATTATTATAAAATAAATATAAGCAAAAATTAATGTATTTAATATTAATTAAGATCCAAATACATAAACTTTATAATATTTCAGTATGTAAATAGTAGAATAAATAATGGGGTAAGCCCAATACTAAGAAAAACAAAGAGATGAAATCTAACCTCAGTTGGGAGGGGTACGTACTGAAATCCCTCTAAGGAACAATGGAGGTTAGAAGGAAAGCTTGCAAATATTGAAAACGATCAAGTTTGTTGAAGGAACTTGAGTGACTGATGAGAATTAATATACCCTTTTGGTGATACTAGAAGTAGCAGTAGCAGCAGCCAGTCTTGTTGATACTATGCAGAGACTGGTGAGTGTAGTTGGGCAAGGGGTGAACTTCTCAAACAACACTACTGTTTTGCAGAGACTGGTTGGTGGTGATCGATATCAGAGTTTGCCGTGGAGTGTTATACACCTTGAGATTAGATATTATTGTCAAGCTTCGATCTTACATGTGAATGAATGATTTTGAAGAGGACGAAGATTGGCCCACCACCATATTCATCTTGTACCTTCATTTGTTTGAGAGGGAAAGCGCTTTGGGAGTTGTCACTATAGGACTCACTATGTTTTGGTTTCTATTTCTCAAACTGTGATTTCCTATTTCTATCAAGAGTCTATGCACGTACGACACTTACTTTAAGAATTTCAATTTTCACATATTAACTTATCTTTGGTTACTCAAATTTTACAAGAATTTTGACTCAGAAATTTGTTGTTGATCTCAATACCTCGTTTGAGAGAAAAACGTAAGTAAATTTCAAATTTATCAAATTGTTTGAACTTTAATACTTTTTCTGATTTTGGTGAGGTTTAGAGCCAACTCACCTAAATTTTTTTATGAAAATAAAATAAAAAAATTAAACTTTTGTTTTGATTTTAATTTTTTTATTTTAGATGGACATTTTGGTTAGTGTAAGCTACCCTTATCCGTGGTTCACATGAATTAGTCTAAATTTTATATAAGTTGTTTCAGTTAATAGTATTGTGAAAATCCGAACTACAATCTGTCGAACTCTACATTATGTCAAATATGGCAGATTAGCCTAGTTCAATTTGCTTGTCTATTTTGACAACTTTAATTTATTCATTAGATCTTCATGTGTCGTCTTATTAGAACAAAATTATAATATTTATACATATCTGAAATATAATTGTTTAGTGACAATTAACTAAAGTGCAAGAGTTCGAATAAATTAATAGGGAGGTTATTAGGGGTGAGAATAGATCAGACCAGACTTTGAAAAATTTAAGTCTGACTTACGATTAATATTTTAGGCCTGAATATAATTTACGGCTTATCATAGGGTTTTTTTTTGTCTAATCTGATTTGTTTTTAAAGTTTGATATGACTTGAAAAGCTACTTAAAAGTCTATTTCACATTAAAACATTTAAATAGTACATTTTACATATTTTTAAATAGGCTAAACTAGACCTTTATATATAAAGAAAATTAATAAAATTATAACTAGCAAGTCTGTGACAACCTTCCAAAAATAACAAAGAAACAAAACGAACCTCGTAATTAGTAAACTGCAAAAAGTCCTACAAATAAAACAAGTTGAACCCCATAATTAACAATAAACAAAAGATATTGTCATCCTCTAGAACGAAATTTGAACAACTCCTTGTATAATGTACACATATCAGTCAGCAAAACACATTCCCTGCCCAAGGAAGGGGAAAAAATGATATCAAATCTTCACGGTGGTTTGTATCTCTTGTTTATAAACCTTCAAGATTAGAAGAAAAAAATACATATATGTTAGACATTGGGCTAAAAATACTAAATAAATAAATAAATGAACAAATTCTTTTGAAAAAAATAAATAAATACTACTTGATAAAATATTATATCAAATAAAAAAGATATTAACCTTTTATTTTTTTTCTTCACATTATATTTATGACGAAACTAATCTCCGTCACAAATGAGAGCTTCAACAGATTCTTCGTTTAATTTAGTGCGAAATTCATCAATAACTCCACCTCCAGCACTATATGTGGACTCATATGCCACAGTTGAGATTGGAATAGCTAGTACATCAACAAACATCGTAGACAAGATCTTATATTTCATGTTGTTGTTCCTCCACCAATCAAAAGCACTAAAAGATTTAGTGTTAGGAACGTAAATACCTTTATCAAGATAATCTTATAGTTCTAATTTTATTGGAAGAATGATTTCATTTTCACGCAAAATGCTCAGAATTTCGTTAAATCCAATAACGATTGTAGCATTTTCTTTGGGAGAATGATAAATTATTACTATTTAAATTAACAAACATAAAGCTACATACTCATCATATAATTCTTCCAATGAACTCCTGACCTTCTTTATATTCTCATCAACAACTTCTTTAGATTTATATATTAAGAGACAACATATATGCACCATATGAAATTTGCACGTAGGATCCAAAACACTAGCAATAGCCATCAACATATTACACTCCCCTCACTATTTGTCAAACTTTATTTTCATTGAACCCCCATTTCTTTCATAAAGAGATATTCGTCTTGAGCAGTCTTATCAAGTATTTGTTTAACCTTCCAAACTTCTACTAAATACAATTGCAGTCGGATATTCACTATCTACATTTAAAATAGTAGTGATATTAAACACTTCAAAGAATAATAAAGTGACTTAATAAAGTACAAAATTAAACAGTTGATGAACTACTTGAGATCACATGAGTTGCATGATTAAATACTTTTAACAGCTTACAAACTTTCTCAAAATTGTTTGATTCTTCAAGTGAATGGGCATGATCAAAATGGGATTCTCTTTCTTTGTAAGTTGCAAAGGCAATCTTAAATTTCAAAGTAGTTGATAACATATTAAAAGTTGAATTTCATCTTGTTAGACAATCAATGACGAGATTCATTTTCTTTAAGCGCTTCTATCAACCACAGCACAAAATACCTTTAGTCTTGCACTCTTCTGGTTAACATATTTGACACTTTCACAAATATTAAAAATGGTATCCTTAATTTTACTAAAGTCGTCTTGCACTAACAAATTCAATATGTGTGCACAACATCGAACATGATAAAAATACTAGCATGGGTCTGCTAAAAAATAATATTCACACACATAACATAATTTTTTATAGGAAAATACTAACAAGTGTCTATAATTATGTTTGAATAAAGAAAGAATAAGCGTTAAAGGCAACATATTTGCTAACAAAATTATTCTAAAATCCAAAATTTCTTCAATGATTTAATATCAATCTTGTTTCAATATCAACAATTTTCCTCAAGCATGAAAAGATGAAGTCATCTCAAGAACAATTTTATCATTATTCAATATATTTTTTGTTATTTTTATCTCATTTTATAATTTTTATCTAAAATTGTAATATGATATGAAAAATTAAAAATAAAAGTAGTCAATAAAAAATATATGAAAATTGTGTTTTAAATTTTTAAAACTCAAAATTTGATTTTTTTTAATACAATATTATATTTCCTTAGCAAGCGCCCAAGATACTCAACACGTTTTCTTATATAATAGAGCTATTTATTTGTCGAATGGTCAATTGCAGCATGTTCCTACATTTAATTCAGACTAATGTTTGATGGACACCCCCCTTGTTCCGTACATCCTTCTACACATGTATATATGACACTTTTTATAATTAAATAAAAAAAGCAAAAATAAAAATCTGCAACAAAATAAGAGAGAGTGATGTGAGAGTGAGAGAGACGATGACGTCAGTTAGAAACAGCGGCGAAGGTGAGAGACGGAGGGAGAAGACTTTTTTTTTATTTCTTTTTTAAATTTTTTGGATGAGTGATTAAAAATGCCACATGAGTGAGTGTCGAGTGGGTACATGCATTACACGTGTTCATAAACAGAAACTCATTTCATTTACAACAATTTTATTTTAAGAAACAGTATTCATACACTCATTCAACGTTCAATTTTCTTTCAATCATTTTTTTCTCATCATATAGATAATATTTCATATCTATCACATTATATTATTTATATTATTCTATTGTTTTATCTTAAGATGCAAAATAGATACATAAATATATACTACATATTTTTCTTTAATTTATTTATTACTCCATCACTATTTCGTACTAAAATCTTTTACAAACATGATGGCTCTGTAGTTAAGTTTAACAGAGATGTAGTTTTTTTTTTAATGAATAGCAATTGCAATATCATTCATCAACCGATATATTAAAATTTTACAAAAATATAAAATTAATTTATATGTTGTTAAAATACATTAAAATTAACGTATTATGTATTTTTATTAAATGTTATTAATTTTTGAGTTTCAATTATCAATTAAATTAGATTTGTGTAAAATTTATGTGAATATTTTTATTATATAATAAACTTTTAAATCAACGGTCATATAATTTATATCAATTAAAATATTATCGAAGGATATGACATTACATTTATGTAATTTGATTTTTTTTTTCTTTCTATGATACACATATTATACGACGAATTCCAATATAAATTTTTTTTGTAATGACGAAAATAAAATAATAAACATAAATACAAAGTAAAGTATATTTACAAGAAGAACAAAATATTTAATGACTTGAAGTAAAAAAATGGAGTATCTGTACAAAACAATTTTTTTCTTTCTAAATAAACAACTTCTTATTTAAACCATTTTATTTTGCTTCAATCCAACTTTATATATAATTAAAAAATTTTAAGTAGTAGTTCAATTGAAAAAAAAGAAAAGAAAAAAAAAGTGATTCATATTATATTGTGATATCCTTCTTTCATTCTTCACCGTGTACGGTCCATCCTCTACGTTTTTATCTCTTTCCACTAAAAGTCCAACATTCAACAAGTTTACTCCTACGAATAAAAGAATCCTTAAATTAATATTTCACATTTTCAGCTAAATTAATGCTCTATTTAACATTTTCAAACTAATAACTCATATTGGATAAGTTTGTACCATTAAAGGGAGTTTTTTTTAATACTTATTTTCTCACATGTTATAGCATTTTTTATAAATATAATTATTAGTTTAAATATAATTTTAGTTATTTATCTTTTATATAATATTCGGTCTTTTATCTTTTTATTTTAATTAATTTCGTCATTTATCTTTTGATAAGTAATGTATTTTAGTATTTCTACAATCACAACAAAAATTATAACAACTTCTAGTCATTAAAATCTCTTATAACAATTGTCAATATGTATCCATTATAATATTATTTAAAAAATATTCATTTAACTCAATAATAGATTTTCACTTAAAAAAACTCTCATTGCATACTTTGAAATAGATATAAACTATTTGAAATAAAAAATATTTATTAATGTTATCAGTATTTTCATTTAATCCTTGTAAAATTTGCACGCTTAACTTTATAATTGATCTAAGATTAGACATTTATAGTATATTTGTTTGAAAATATTATAATGAAAATAACTAACATTTATTATTTATTAAAGATAAAGGATAAAAGTGAATTAAAAAAAAAAGATAAAATACCAAAATGAATATGCAGTAAAAGATAAATGACTAAAACTGTATTTAAGTTTAATATTATAAGCTTATGACGTATAACTTGTCTTCTCATTTTTACTATTATATTTTGATTTAAAAAATTAAATATAAATTAATATATTTTGTCTTTATAAAAAACTTCAAATTTAATCCAATAATTTATCTATTATCTATTATTATCTACTATAACTTATTCACTTTTTAATATAAGTTTGTCTGTTAACTATATTATATTTGTCATTACTCATTGACAACTTTTACAAAATAGTGCTTAGAGCAACTATTGAAGTTTCTATTAGTTAAAATTCTCTACATAATGATTCTACATGCATCATTCACTGCAAACTCAATATATCATGACAACATGTTTCGCAAGTTATCACAAATGGAAAATGGCTACTAAGAAGCTCCCACTAACCATACAAGTAGGGTTAGTGTTGAAATAAAAAAGTTAACTTAAGCATTTGTTATTCTGCATTGTATATCTATTATATTTTTATTTTCAATTATATTGTTATTATTATTAAAAAATTAACTTGTAAGTGGACCATGTCCATTGTGATGGTTCGTGATACAACCTCTCGCATCAAAAAAATTTCTCTATCATTTGTGTTTTACTTTTTTGCATGTGTTATCTCGCATTGTATATCTATTATGTATTTATTTTCAATTATATTATTATTATTATTATTTATATTTACAAATATAATATATATGAAGTTATTTAAACAACATATCCCATAGTGTAGTTTTGTATTTGAAAAATAATGGTGTTGTAAACTATATAGTTGATGAGATTTAAAACACAAATAATTTATCAGAATTAATAGAAATTTAAATATTTTTTTTTTACGAAAATATAAACAAATAAAATTTAAAATAAATAAAATTTGTAGTTAAAAAATGCATATATTAGAACCAGGACAAATGGAGGGGAGTAGAGTTGCACAAAATTAGTTAGTTGTAAATATGGATTTATTAAATAAAAATGATATCTATGAGTAACTCCTCCCCTCTTACTCTCATAATTATTTTGTACTTAAAACTATATAGATTTTGTTTTTCTATTGCTTAGAGAAACATTATCAAATTGAATAGTATATTTTTTCTTATTTTTTTCATCTATCTTATAAATATTAAATTTGATTAATTTTTTAATTTAATTTTCTTTTTTAGATAATAAAATAGATATTTTAAAGTTAACATAATTTTGTATAATCAATTAGAGATACAATTTTTGAATATTGTATAATGTTATAAACTTCAAAATCTATTTTTTATTTCAATTCTTTTTCTATTAATTCATTAGTAAATAATGTTTTAGACAAAAATATTTTCCACAAACTCAATACATATATCGTTATCTTATCTAGTCTTAAATTTTGTTAAACTCGCATTCAACTCATTTGATCTTGAACGATAAAAAGTAACGAAGTTGATAACTACGCACGTAAAATACTAGTTCTTATTTATTTATGCATTTGTGTATTTTTATTATAATATATTTTTAATTATCATAGTTAGTAGTATAGTTAGTGAAATATATAATAATTTATTAAGTAGTGAATTTGATCAGTATTAAGAGTAACGAGTCATAATGATCTAAAGAATATGTGCATATATTTTATCTCTTTTGTCTTTTGGTAGTGTTAAAAATAACAAAAAAACATAGATCAATCAAAATTGTAATATGTAATATATTTTATTTTGTTTTGTATGTATGCAAAAATAATAGAGTAAGGAAAATAAAAAAAATATAAAAGAATAAAAGAAAAGCAATAAAATAAAATAAAAAAAATTAGTATTGATCTTATTACTCATTTAAGTTTCAAGCATTTAGTTATTGAATTTATAATTTATCAAAAAATAATAAATGAATGTTATAAAATTTTATATGATTATTTTACAAAATTCAATTATTTGATAGATAATAAATATGTAATACATAAATATAAATAAAGTTCAAATTTACGATCGCTTTGTATTGCTAACATATATAATATTAATATTTATTATCACATGACATACATGACTCTAAGAGTCATACTTAATACATGACGAATTAAAGATAATAAATTTTCATGATATACATCAAATTTAAATAATTGTAAAAATAAAACACTTTATTATATGTATGTAGAATGAATAATATTAAAATAATACAAAATACACACCATTGATTTATCTAATACTGAAAATGAAATTATGTTTTATTTTATTTTTTAATTAAAATTACTGACACTTAAATTTTTAACTTAGAAATAAAATACTAAATTATAGATTAATTTCAAAACTAAATTCTCAATATTCAAGAGTCCTCATGTTTGATCTTTGGTTTTATACATGCACTATAATATACAAAATAATTCATAATTTAATTTAAATGTTATTTAAAAAGTATTTATATTTTTTAAGTAGAGTCTAAAAAATATCCAACTCACTTACTTCGTTATATATATATATATATAATCTTTTTATGATATAATATTATCTTTAGTTTGTTATATATTTTTAACAATCAATTTCTTTATATTCCTAACACTTTAGAAAATGTGAACATTGCTCAAGGAGTTAAAAAACATTTATTTTAGAGTCACATTGTAACTATTTAACACTTTATTTGAATTTTGTTTGAGTTTGAGTTATATTAGACAAATATAAATTCATTTGTGTTATGCTAGATAATATCTCAAACTTTAGGACAATTTAGACTTCTTTTAATTTGTGGGTTGTTTTGAAAATTTTGAATTGAATTTGTGTTAATTAAAAAATTAAAACTTAATTTATGTATAAAGAGTAAATCAATTTTTTTTAAATGAGCATGAAAGAAAATCAAAATTCAAATTGATTCATACTTAATGCAATAATTTTTTTTAAATAGATATAAAAAAAATTCAAATTAAAATAATCGTAAAAAAATTAAAAATATAATAAATAAATAAAATATTATAAAATTGCTTGGTCCACAACCCATCTAAGACCAAACCCGAATAATATTTTATTAGCCCTTATTCAAACAAGTTTTTTAAAATCCGGGCAAGTTCTATATGGGTGGGTAGCCCAAGATAGTTTATACGCTCACTTCTGTTCTGTAGTGTCTTCCTATTTCATCTACCCATTCAAGTTTTACCCAAAACTCCAAAACCATCCTGACTTTGCCATCACCTAAGACCGCTGACCTTCCACCCTCCGGCAGCGTTTTCCGGCAACCCGGCACTGTCCTTCCTTCAAACTCAATCGTTTAATTCTGGTTCGTTTCTATTAATCCTTACAATGTTTTTTTCTCTTATTTATTCTTCTTTTATGTTGTTTCGATGGTTGTTTTGATTCTTATTTTGAACATTTTAGTTTTATTTTTTCGATGTGTTGTTTCATTGAATTATTGTTCTTCTATTATGTTGATTTTTTTCAAACATCGTGCCTATTCTGTGAGGAGGAGAAGGGATATTTGTCAAAAATCGTGACTTGATTTTTTTTCTTTCTCTTATTTGAGATTGATTTTAATGCGGTTTTTGCACTGTAGCCTTGAAATCGTGACTTGCTAATGATTTTTTTTAAAGAATCTTGATTATAATGAATAAATTATTTATGTTTTACTGGGTTTTATTTTTATAGTTCGCACAGGGCACCAAATATCTTAGGACCAACCCTGAGTATATTCATTGCGTAACATAATTTACTAACTAATTTTTTGTTAGGTACTTCCTAACTCCTGATTATTTATTAATTTTGAGTGATTAATGGATATGAGGGTTTCATCACCACCGGGCAAGTTCAGCATTATTAGATTCAATTGCATTCTTCAGAAAGCATTTCCTAGTAGAAAAAGATATGCAAAACAAAATTATAGAAATTTGTCTATATGTACCTCACCATCATCATCATCATCATCAACAGCAACAACAACTTCTTTGATTCTTCAGTCGGTATTTGCTTCACCAGCCGATGTTCCACAATGTTCCGACGAGTGGTTCGCTCTTCGGAAAGACAAACTAACCACAAGCACATTCAGTACTGCATTAGGTTTTTGGAAAGGTAGCCGTCGCTCGGAGTTGTGGCATGAGAAAGTATTTGCATCAGAATCACAAATCATTGAATCTTCTAAAAGAAATGCAATGGCCTGGGGAATGCTCAATGAGGCAGTAGCTGTTGAAAACTATAAGAAAATCACGGGTCGTGAGGTGAGTTCGATGGGGTTCGCAGTTCATTCGAAACAGTCTTATGATTGGCTTGGTGCATCACCCGATGGTGTTCTTGGCACCGCCGGAATATTGGAAGTTAAGTGTCCTTATAACAAGGGCAAGCCTGAGGCAGGTTTGCCATGGTCAAGAATGCCTTTTTATTACATGCCTCAAGTTCAGGGTCAAATGGAGATTATGGCTTTTGAATGGGTTGATCTGTATTGTTGGACACCAAATGGAAGCACTATATTTCGGGTTGATAGGGATCGTGGATACTGGGACTTAATACATGGGATTCTAAGAGAGTTTTGGTGGGAAAACGTGGTTCCGGCGAGGGAAGCTTTGTTGTTAGGGTGTGAAGAACAAGTGGAGTCTTATAAGCCTGCATCTACACACAAAATGACTGGATTAGCAATTGCTAAAAGCATCAAGTTAGCTAGTGAATCAAAGCTGTTATGCAGAGAAATTGCAGGTCATGTTGAATTTTATACCTGATTCTTGTTCACAGGTTGTAACTTGTAAGTTAAGCCATTGAATTGATTCAAATGTTGTAATCTTGTCCTATTTTTTGTACTGCCTTTCGCACCCTTGTATCTTACCAGCAAGCAATATTTTTAATGAAGAATATATTTTGCTAAAAGACTTGGTCATGTTGATATTGTTAGCCATACAAAACAATCGTATGAAGAATGTGATATTATCATAGAAAGATAAAATCATAAGTCCTTCATCCACAAAGTATGTTGAATATAAAGTGATTCATGTTTGATACATTTACAAAAAATTGTATTGAACAATGAAGTTGAGGTTAAAAATCAATTTTGGAGGCAAAAATTTCAAATTGTTGTTTAAGTTAGAATCAATTCTGAAGGTAAAAAGAATTATGTTTAAGAACATCCAAATATTTTAACATCCACTCATACTTCTAGAATTGCATTTATCTCTCCCAACATTCAATCCCATGTGTTTCTTAATTTATAATTTTTTATACAAGCAAATGTCCAACAATAATAACAATGGTTTGACAGCTCCACTACTTGGTTGGGCATTTTTGGTTTCTTAAATGTTCTCAAATTGGAACACAAGAAACCAAGAAGTGTTCAATGGTGCTAGATTTGACTATATCAACATTATGCATTATACTATGCACAAAGTTAATTGTAGCAAGTGTCCATCAGGATGAGATGGCAAAAGCGAGTGGGTGTGCTTTGTACCAGGCTATTGACCTTAGATGGGTTGTCCTTGATGCAGGTTGGTTCAAATGTAACATTGACAGCTCTGTTAGCAATGGTGGACTCTAGGCAGCCTGTGTAGGTTTTTTCAGAAATCATCTTGGTGGTTGAGCCTTTGGATTCACGCAGATGGGTTCTTCGAGTCTTCTTATGGCAAAGGCGCGGAGCTGTGGGGACTGGTGTCTGGTAGAGGTCACTTGGCAATACGGTATGTGGAATTTGGTTGTGGAGTGTGACTCTAAAGTTGTCGTCCAGCTGATCAGAGAAGGGTGTGAGGCCACTTATCCTTGTTGGAGCATGATCCGGATGTGGAAAAATTGGCCACTCTCAACAGTTGGAAATTCATACTTTAGACAATTTTCATTTTGATTATTCTTTACTTCTTTTGAAATGTTATGGGAATTAGTTTTCCCTGTAGAGTTAGACGTTAATTTGTTTATGTATAAGGGTTAAGCTCCTAATTTGAATTAAAAAATGCACCACATTATCTTTTAGAGGGTTAACTAGCTAATTGAAGTGTTCTACATGACATACAAGGTGAAAAATGAGTTCTTGTACAAGCACTTGACTGTAAGCAATATTTAAGAATAAAAAATATTTTTATAAAAGGGAAAGTAGTGGTGAAGTCAACTTAAGCCACTAAGTGGAACTCAATAAAGTTCTTAGGAGCTATAATACTTAAACTCAACATAGAATTTGAATTAAAGTAGGCACATTTAATTCAATTGGTTAAGAATGAATCCATAAAATTTTATAGGTTGTTTCTTGCATGCTTCTATAATGCCTCTACGTTCATCCTCAACACTTTCGGCTAGTAGTTTTTGATTCTTAGACCACCAAAGAGATCAAATTATGACATAAAATAAAGTTGTTTTCCAAACACAAGCTACACTGTATTACCAAATGCAGAATCTGCTAAACTATATAATCGATCATGCAAACACCAAACGCAAGCGTTAAAGAATAATGTTTTTTTTTATCCCTTTCTTCTGGTTGTTGGGTCTTACGACCATTCGTTGGTGTGAAGTATATTGTATCATCCGAGAAGCTTACAATCAATCAAGCCAAGGCAACGAAAACGTAATCTATGGGTTTTGGATGACTTTGACCATACCTTTTCATCTTTTGTTTCTCCATTTCCTCGGGCAACTAAAAGCAACTAGCTTTTCAAGAGCTTAAACTTGTATGCTACAAGTTTTCACATGCTTGAGACATAATAACATCTTCCTAAATTTAACCGAACAACAAAGAATAACCTTTAGCCAACCTGTGAAGATTGTTCTGCTACAACATTCATCATACATCTCGTGTATAGTTCACATGGATTTAACTTTTCTAAAATAAACAATTCACTTTAGAAAATAAAATAATTAATATCAATTATTGATGATTAAATAAATAATTAATATTATACCTCATATATAACTAATCATAAATAATTATAATATTTATTAATTTATTCACTTTATCAATTTCTCACTCACTTTAGAGAAACCAAATTCAATTCGCAAAATATATTCACTTTATCATTTAAGTCCTTGTCTCAGTGAGTACAAGAAATGCTTCATTTTTTAAGATGACCAACACTAGCTTCCAACAAGGTTAGAAATTTATAATCAATTCATTTAACGACTTTTCCATGAAAGAGCCATCGTCATATGGGCAACATAACAAGGAACCTACTTCAATTTGCAAGAGGGAAATAATATACAAGAAAATAATAATTTGACTAAAACATTCAAAGACATTAATCATAAGCCCCGAAGTCAAATGAATTTCACTCGATACAGGCTAAAAATAATGTAAGCATAGATTCAAAGACATCACTACAATAACCACTTATTTTTTTTACTCTTATCCAAATATGGGAAAAAGAATAAACAGGGTACATACACCCCAACCTTGAAACAGTTAATGAAGAAGTAACCAGAAGTCTAGAAATCAGATAATTCAAACTGGTAAAGCAATAGAACAATCACAAATATATCATCTGAAAGTGACCCAATAAGAAAGGTTGCATTGCATAGCATATCGCTCAAATTGAGTGTGGATCCTTGCCACCTTCGGGTACCATCCAGTATCTAGAGAGGAACCCAACCGGAACTGGAGAGAAACCCGCTCCGACTGCAGCCCCCATTATCAAAGAGTGTAACATAATCAAAAACTCATAGTAACTATGTAGTAAGCCATCCGTAACCATAATAATTGATTTGGTTCCTGCAGTTCACTTCAGTAGCAGCAGAGACACAAAAAGGAAATCAATTTCCACCTTCTCAACAGGAAAATCCCCACCAAATACAAAGAAAGCCAAACAAGTCCAGCAGCACCCAGCATTTCATAAGACATTAACATGGACTATATTCCTCATAAAGACTTCGGTATGATAATAATACGACACAAATACCCACCCTAACTTTGTTTGCGGGGAACTGAGCTGACTGGTGCAACCTTTCCATCCACCCTTCCTAAACATTTGACCAGATACTGAGAACAACAAGAGCAAAGCAATTCCAGACAAAATGTTTCTTCATATTCGCTATCATTAATGCAGCGGCCACAGTGACTACATCGCGGAATGCAAAGAGTGCATGCCCTGCACACCTGAGTGGTACCCCCCACCACCCCTTGACAGCCTTCTGCTGGACAATCATATACAAGCCTTAAATTCTGACATCGGGGACAAACTTCAATATCTATGGCCCGATCATCATCGCAGGACAGATACAAGTTTCCACGGCAATAGAAGTGTGGTTTGTGAGGATGCTGCTGCAGCTGAGTGTCAGTGCCCAACAAGAAGTTCAGTTCATCAAATTGCTTTTGTGTTATACCATAAAGGCCACCTATGTGCAAATGCTTTACCCCCTGTTTACCCACAGAATTGTAAGCTTTTAACATATCCACAATACCTTCAATGCTAAGTCTTGTACATCCAGGGACGCTCAACTGCACAGGTTTACCAAAGGAAAAAATCTACATGGTTAAAAGTAAGAAAACATGGATCTGAACAAAACTTGGGATTTTGGCTGAGATCAAACATATTCAAAGCTCAAAGCAGTTAATACAACAACAGCAGAAAATTCAGGAATTCCCAAGCATACCAACACTAAATCACATAACTATATAGATATTGTGAAACCACCACAAATATAAGCAAACTCACTTTAAGGTGCCAAGATCTATCAAATACAAAAGAACCATTTAACCAATCTGAACAGTAAAAGAAGCTTGCATGTGTCAAAGTTGACGGTTGGAACAATTAACAATGTGCCTCAACTCAATCTATAATCTACTTTTCTTTCACACCT
Source organism: Cicer cuneatum (assembly GCA_037974295.1). Classification (NCBI taxonomy): domain Eukaryota; kingdom Viridiplantae; phylum Streptophyta; class Magnoliopsida; order Fabales; family Fabaceae; genus Cicer; species Cicer cuneatum. The sequence goes on from JBBPBO010000005.1 coordinate 10,572,350, forward strand.
TCCCTTCATATAGGGAACTTAAAACCTACAAATACATTGTATAAAATAATGCGTATTTTCTACCAATGTATGATGAAAAATAAATCGCAACACAATACACAGTTAGTGAAGGATATGTTGCTTTATCTTTTGGACAATATCCGAGCATAAGAACCAAGCATTTCCTACATCTACATAGGCATACACAACCAATAAATGATAGTATCCTAAAACAAAATATAGAATAAACTTATATATATTTATGTAATGAGAGAAAACTTCAGGGAATAAATACCAGTGATGATGCAAAGGACAAAATGTTCAAAACAGGAGCTGCTGACTTCTAAATTATATTTTAAAAAAGTGTCATTCCATGGTGTTGTAAGTAAATTATGTCCCCCTAATTCACCATTTAATAAACATAAAGCATAGGGGTCTCTACTCCGCATAATTTCTTTGTAGTTTTTATTCTTTTGGGCTTAAGCCCTCTTCTCTTAAAAAAAGGAATTAAAAAATCAAGCATAGCAATATCATATTATTATACATAAAAATTCCACAATTTTATACGAACAGCAGCAGATCTAAATTCTAATTTCAAGTTTCAACTTCAAAAGAAATAAATTATAATATGCAAATGCATGCTAACCTTGATTATTTTGGGATTGGCTTCAAGAACCCGCCTCAGACCATCATCAGTTATCTTACTACACTCCACCAGGCTCAAGCACTCAAGACCACCTCGAGCCCTACTGGTCAATTCCAAAAGAACGTCATCCGTGATCCTTTCATTTAAAGGCTGGCCAACATGGATACATTTCCACAGAAACGACTCACCTCGAACATAAGAATGCAGATATTTACATACTCTCTCAACTGAAAGAAGATCAGACAAACCCAGATAACTAAGAGAAAAAATTATAGATGAATGAGGAGAGATTATATCTCGTTCACGGCATTTCACATCATCCATGTTTGTGTCACCCGACACACTAGCAATAGCCACATCTTTATATTCACAACCAAAACCCAACACACCATCCATGTCACTAGAAGATCCATAACCAAAGCTGCTGCAGGATGCTTCTCCAATTTCTCTTCGAGGACACTCACCGAATCCACTGACTCCTTGAAATTGAAATTTCTTGTCCTCAATGGACGCATTTTCCCTATGGGGAAACGTGTGGAACCTCACAGCATTATTCCAAATGAAATTCAACCCAGCAAACAAAGGGTAATTCTCGCCGCTTGACCCAAGTTCATCTCCGCCATATCCACGGTAATCAAAATCTAAATCCTCCAGCCATCCAGTGATGGCTGTGAAGGTAGTGCTGATGTCCATGCCAAAAGGATCCGAAGGCAAACGATCGATAATGTCTCCCTTGGAGGCTGAATCCTGAGTGGAACTTGCACCCCTATCACATCTATCCCTTCCATAATCAAAGCAATTCTCAACATCATGCCATCCATTACCAAATCCATCACCATCACCACTACCACTACCATTACCAAATCCATCACCACTACCACTACCCTCTACTCGGTATCCATTCCCCATTCTCATCGGAGAAACCAAATTATCCTCAGACACACCACCGGGAAAAATTGATCGATGAGAGAAATTCAAGGCCATATCATGTATTTCCAATATATATACAAACCCTAACTAATTCAATCAACCACAAACCCTAATTTTTTTCCAGGGGTGAATCTATTCAAAACAACGATTTTTCTTATATTTTTTTCTTTTTGGTTCTAACGTGGAAAATAAAACAGGAAAAACAATATGAAAAGAAGCGGAAGAGATCTAACAAGAAAACCCTCGATTTCCGATTGCAAACTAAAACAACGCACCAAAAACTTCACAGAGTTTCTTGAGATGATGAAGAACCAATTTATAATAATAATTAAGGAAAAAAAAGAAGAAAAACAGCTAGAATGGAATCAGATGACGAAAAATAGAATCGTATTTTGTTTTTTTGCACAGAACGAAAACTAAAACGAAATTTCTACTATCTTTTTTTTTTCTCGTAAACCCGATAATTGGGACGAGGATTGAATAAATATAACAGAAAGAAAAGGAAGAGGATAAAATAATAAGAGAGAGCGTGAAGAGAAAAAAGGGAATGAAATGGAATTACCGGAGGAAGGAGAGAAACCCTAATTAATTTCGGCGCGAAGGAGAGGATGAGAAAGGAAAAGGAGAGAGTGTGTAAAGGGAAGGAATTGGTGGAGCGAATTTGCAGGGAAAATTGTGGTTGTGAAGAGAAAAGGAAAAATCGGAAGGAATTTCGTCGTGGTGGGTTTTTCTTTCTTTCTTCCCCCTCGAGTGGGTAATGCCGATGCCGATCGAGTTCGCGGAAAATATGTGAGATAGAGAGAGAGAGAGAAACCAAACGAGAATATATTTAATTTAAAATTAAAATCCAAATAATAAAAGAAAATAAAATCAATTGATTGGGTCAAAAAATAAATTAAGATTAAGGAGAAAGAGAAATAATAACGGTGAATGAGGAAGAGGAGATTGATAAGGTATGAAAGATGGGACACGTGGCGGAATAACCGAATAGGTTGATACAGTTTTTTCGCATCTAGCGGTCGTAGCGGTAAAGGGAAAAGGATCTCTCAAAATACCTATTCCTCTTCCTATTGTAGTATTGTGTGTGTTTTTTATTTTATTTTTAAATATTGTATCCATAGATCACGTGTTGCTTCATGTAAAATACAAATATTCTATTTGACCAAAAGTAATCCACAGCTAATAATTTTGTTGATATATTGGAGGAGGCGAGGAGCTTAAAGCACATAACAAGATAAGTTTTATGAATAAGTATATGCTATCTATCCATTAAAAAGGTTTAAAAGACAGATTAAATTTTGACCATTTGTTAAAATGATTTAATTTATGTCTCCACAATCAAAGCCAAAGGTTTTACCTAATCTGTTAATAGTTTTATAAATAATTATAAAAAATTAAATATTATTAATAATTTAATAATTGTTATTTATTGATTGTGTAAAAAGTTTATATCGATAATATATATAAAATAAATTCTTAATTTATATATATATATATATATAATATCTAATTTTTTTATATTATCAAATGTTTTATTTTTACTTTAACTCCTTCTAAAGTTATATATACATAATTGATTATGGTCGTTTAATTATATAAATTTTTTTACATTATCGTGCTTAAAAATTAAATTATTTCATAAAATTATATTAATTAATAAATTTAAAATAATATAAAATACTTTTAACTAATGATTAATTTGTTTAGTTTTTTATTATAAATTATGTATAAAGTATTACTAAAATAACTTAATTTAGTTAAAGTAATTTTAAATAGCACAAATTTAAAATTTGATTTTTATATTGATAATTTTATTTATTAATTTATTATCATTTAAATTACTTTAATTACATAAAATATTATTGTAAGTTTTATTTTCATTTGAATTTTAAAAAAATTAATATAAAAGAATACGTATTATAAAAATATATGTATAAGATGAATTTATTATTATTAGATTTTTTTGACTCATTATTAATATTGAATTGACTGTTTTTAATAGAATATATTAAAAGTATAGTCAACTTAATATTAAAAAACATATTATGAATAATAAACTGAAACAGTTAATCAATAAAACTAAATTCAAACATTGTTTTAGTCTTACTAAATATAGTGTTTGAATAAAGTTTGGAATATTCCAAGATCTCCTTTTTTTTTTCCTCACAAGATCTCCTTTTTCTATAACTATAGTAATTTTTAAAGTTTTTATTTGCATATACTAAAAATATATTTCACACATATTGTATGTCATTGTTCTTTTCTCTTACCAATGTGACGAAATTATGCCAGAGTTAAACAATACTTGTATTAATTGAATACATTATATATATATACACACGGATACTAACCTATTTGTCTGTCAGATTTTTTATAAACATAATGTAAGTTGCAAAATTGTATATATCTATAAAAATTCATTTATTTATTTGATTAGAAAGTAATAGCAAAATTATAAATAAAATAATTTAAACAATTAGTATTTTTGTCATTTTATATAATATAATTTTTTTTTAAATGTATTGAAATCATATATTTGAAATTGAAAATAAAATTACTATTAAATTTTACAAAACATTGATATGAATTTATTTATTTTTCAATAAATTAAATATAATTTTTCTACAACGATAGATTTATCATCTACATGTAATAATAAATATCATACTATTATTTAGTTTATCTAAAATATAATTTTTTTACAAGATAAAATATATGATCATATGTTATATAATTTTTTTATTAAGTGCACGTCAGACAAACAATAAAACAAACCTATTTCATTCTATCTATTTAATTAAAATCATAATTTCTTTGTGTCTAAACACAATATGAAAATTAATGGGTCACGCAATCTACCTAGAGTCTCCGAGTTAACATAATTTTTTTAAAAAGTATTTGTATCTTCATGTTGTGGGTTAAGTTCACACCAATGAATCCTTTTCAGTAAAATGGATGAAAATATTTAATTACTCATTTTTATATTGAATGGATGAAAAGTGTCCTTCCATTTCTAACATCAATCCTCTCAAAAAAAAAAAAAATTAACTTCTAACACCAATTTGTCTTTTTTATATATTTTTATCTTATCATCATTTTGTCATTTTAAAAGAGATTTTTGGTACAATAGGAATCGTAGTTGGTTTAAAAATAAGGTTTTTATTTTTTATTTTTTAAAAGAAGGATCTTTTTAAATCTTATTTAATAGTCTTATAGGCAAAGACAATTACGAAGAAATTATATTTACGAAGTAAGATCTAAATTAATTTACAAAATATCGAAATAGTTAAATAAGGTGCTATATTTTAAATTTAAATTTAAAAATTCGAGCATGTATTAGTTTCTTTGTTATTTCATGTAAAAAAAACAAATTAAATGTCAATTAAGATGAGGGCGCACCCTTAATTTTATCACCTTGCCATTACATTTTCTTTAGCATTATTATTAGTTTGAATTAAAAAATAATAATTAAGATAAGCAGCACGCCTTATTCATCGCTTGAAAAATCTTTGTATTTTATATGTTTTCATGTTACTACTTGTAATTGATTCATTTTGAGGTATAATATTTATATATGGATTTAATTTGTGTTTACGGTAAATGTTTTTTATATCGTTAGATATTTTCTTTTTATCGTTCATATAAAATAGAAAAAAATTAAATATTTAATGTATTATAAAGATATATTCTAATATAATTAAATTACGTAAAAAAATAAAACAAAACAATAAAAATTAAAAGCAAAATGTATTATATTCGTAAGGATAAAAAATAATGGTTTTTTTTTTACCAAGATTAAATATAATAAAATTTAATTTATATATTACATGAGTATAATTATTTTTTTATATTATCAATTAATCATAAATTATAAATTACAAAGAACATTTAACTTTTTTCTTAACTATTTCTAAAGTCACTTACACAATTGGTCATGATATACTGTATAAAACTTTTAACACTAATAACATATACAAATTAAACTCAAAATATTAAGTAATATATTTATAGAAATCAAATAGATATTTAAACCAAATAAATAAATACATTTTCTTTAAAGTAAATAGATACATACTCTATCAGATAACTATTATAAAATAAAAAACCACTTTTACATGTATTAAGAAAATTAGTTAGGTCCAGTTGATTTTCTATATTTCATATACAATATATACCAAAATTACTAAATTGTCTATTTCAATATTAAACATTCAACTAGTAAAATTAAATGTTTTTTATTAAAGAAAATATATATTATCAATAATAGCATTAAATGAGTCAAGGTAATTCACTTTTATTTATAATAGTTACCAAGATTTTAGATCACTTTTCTTGCTTATAATAGTGACCAGTTGGAGGATTAGGTGCAGTTAGTATATATGAGAGCAATCCAATTTTGCTTGAACGGTTCAAATCTTAAGATAAATTTTAATTTTTGTTTGATAAAAAATCTCAATAATAAAATCCAAGCTTAAATACATTTGTAGTGCTTATAAAATTTTAACATTTCTATTTAGTCATTATAAATTAAAAAAACAATTTTTTCGTCCTTATAAAATTGTTATGTATGCAGTTTTAATCGCTGTTGTTAATGCAAAATATATTTTTTAATGATTTTTTTTCATGCATGTTAATGATATTATTAAAAAAGTTTATCTACAAAAAATAAGTTCAAAATTCAATTTCTAAGTTAAATATTTTCATTGTTTTTATCTTGATATTTTAACATTTAAAAATTCATATTTAATTCATTTAAAGTTAAAAAATTCTAAATTTTTGTGAAATATCTTTTTTATAATATTATAATTGGAAAAATATATTAACATTTTTAAACTTGAACAGTTAAATATGTTTAAAAAATATATTTTTTATAAGAAATAAAAATATATTTAACTATTTAACTCTGAAATTTGAATTGTCTTATCTTGATTAATATTTTTTTTAAAATGACAATACAAATCGAGGATTTATATATATATATATTTCATTTTTCAAAAAAAAACTAACCATTGTACTCTGTATTGAAAATTATATATCAAAATTTATGTTTTTTTTCACAGCATCTCCACCATGCGACCACATGAAGGATTAATTTTTTTTTCTCTTATTCGCATTCCGGGTGCGACCATGTACTACGTTTTAATATTTCTATTTTTTAATTTAACAAAATAATAATTATTAATTTAATAAATAAAAAATAATACAAGTATTTAAAAAAAAAAATATAAAATACTTTTAATAGAAGAAAAAAATATATCAAACTTAGTGAAGTTGGGTAGATGAGTCAAAACAACTAATGTACTCTTAATATTTTGCACATAAATAGCAACACAATTCTATTTTGTTAACAACTTCCTCCCATTTTTCATCTGATCTAATAAATAAAAATAAAAATAAAATAAAATAAAAAATTGTTATTTTAAAAAAAAATATAATAATAAAAATATTTATAAAAAATAAAATTATATTAATAAAATTAAACAAAATATATTTGATATAATTTTATTATTATTGTTACTATTTTTTAAAATATTTTTTATGAAATCGAAGGAAAAATAAGAAAAAATTGTTAATAAAATAAAATTGTATTGCTATTTAGAGACATGTTATTTTTTTGGCACATTATTAATATAATTTTATTTTTTAAAAATATTTTTATTATTATTATTTTTAAATGCGAGGTATAATGGTTAATTTGTTTGAAAAAGATATATATATATATATATAATCCACAAATCGAACCTAACTCCACGATATGTCAGCCTAATGCTTTGCCACTGTAACATGTAGCTAGTTATAATAATGTTGTAATAAATATATAATAACTTAATAAAATTTATAACTTTCATATATTCATATATTATGTTAAAACATACTCCTCCTCTTAAAAAACGAGTTAAAATTACGTCGATTTGTCTTATATTTTTTTACATGAGTTGGAATCATACAATTGAATTTGGTTTAATTACGCAATTTGATCAATATTTCTTTTCAGTTAAATTGAGTTTGACGTGTCTCTTATCCAATTTTAATATTTTATTGGACCAATTTTTTTACCATAATTCGTTCCTTGACCCGATCAAGTCCAATAAGTTATGAGTTCATTAAAGACTAGACCAAACCAAATAAAGATGAGGTACCAAAAAGTAATCCTTAATTTTTTTATAAAAAAATATAATTAAATATAAAGAAACTCATATTAAATCACACATGCTTAGTACTTGAAAATTTATTAAAGAACGGTAACTCATAATATAGTTTTACAAACTATAAATTATTAACTTAATAATCCAATTGTTATTTATTTTAGAGAATGAATCAATACTAACATAAAATAATAACAAAAAATAATAATTTGAGATGAAATGGATCAAACCCTATCCTTTTTCTACCTCGTCCTTGTTTTTTGTCAATACGTTTTTTTTTAGACTCAATCAAACTGATCTCATTACTTATAAATTAAGAAGAATTAACGGAACAAATCGAATCTTGTACGTCCATAAGCGATTTGGTAGTATTGCGGAATCAACATCCAATCAAATTTAACACTAGAGTTGTTGGTTACCCCACAAAACATGTGAAACACGGTTCCAAGGAAATATAAATAAATAAAGTAATAAATTAATCCATAAATAGTTCATACAATCAAACACATTAATTTTTTATGGAACAAATTTAGATGGTGAGAGCTATCTCCTTGCAAGCTCATGGAAAACCACCAATTTTATTTAATATTTGCAATAAAATTTATTAATCACAACCTATCAAAAGCCTAATTCTAAACTTATATTCAAATGACAATGGGTGTGAATGAAAATTTTAATTATTTATCTTAACTATAATTGATATGAAACATATCATTTATAAACTAATTTTATTTGAAACCAAATGAAATCTTGAATGAGTCCGATGTATGAAAAAATTATACATTAAGAGAATATATTATATTTAAAAATAACTATATTTAAAACTTGCTAAAAATTGTAATACATCTATCTATATTTGTCAAATAAAAATATGACAAATGTATTACACAGAAACAAGACCTTTCTTTTTTGCGCATACTTGATTAATACGTACCTCGTAGAATTTGGTAACGTATAGCAAACTACTAACAATTAATAAAAAGAAGTACTAGTAGTTCAACAATAATTTTAGATTATGTGTAAACAATAGGAATCTTTTTATTTATTTTTGGGTTGATCCCTTTAAGCAATGAAACGAGGGACATCTCCTCCCCATTTGCTTCCAAATATCTCATGAGCGAGTAAAACACTTACATATGATGTACAACTTGTATCTCAATGGAACAATAATCCAACTCCCAAATTAATAAGACAAATAATTCTATAAAACTTTATAAAAAATGATAATTATATTTTACAAATGGATTTTACGAAGATGAAATAAACTAAATATGAAAATATAATATAATATCAAAGTTTATGGACCACTCACATATCTCCTTTATATTATACATCAATTTAATAAAAATGAATTAAACTCAATATAAAAACCAATATGTCGTGAATGAATTAGTTCCATCATGATCTAATCAATTAGATCTAAAACAAAAAAAAAAGTCCAATTATTTTAGTTTATGCTATTGAGACACAATACATATTGTAAATAGATTAATGTATAGGGTATTCTTAAAATTTCTAACCTCTAACACATTGTCAAGCACAAACTTGTAAACAACAATGTAATAATATCCATTTAATTCGAACCTCAAGTTTTTATGCACCCTAGCCCATTAATATTTTCCAATAAAAACTCTCAAACTGAAAACCAAATGTAAAAGAGGATAGATCTAATTGTCAAAGTTAAGTTTGAGTATGGTGCAGTTTGGTGAGTTTTTTTCTCACGACAACCATTCACGAACCTTCAATCTGCCATTGAGAGGAAATAACACTTAAAAGAGAAAGGAACTTTCAATCTAACTACTTGTCACTTAAACCCAAAATCATAACTACGCCTTCTTTTATTGGTCACCATTGTGACGTTTAATAATCCCAAAATTGAAGAGAAATAGTAGTAGCTACTCACTCTCTCCAATATAAAATAAATTTTTGGTTTTATATATAGGAAAAAATTATAATTTTTTAAACTTCATTTATTTTTAAATTACATTTATGTTTTTATTTAAGATGTTTATCTTTTTAATATTATTAATATCTCACTGTTTTCAATAAGGGTATAAGTGCAAAAATAATTAAAAATCAAAATAATTAATGAGTACATTCATTTTGATGGTTTTGTTAATTTTATTTTATTTTTTTTTATAAATAGGACCAAAGATAGTATTAAATTTGTTGCCTTAAATTGATCTGTTTTACGAAAAAAACCAAAAGATTATTGTTTTGTTTCAAACGAATATCAATCAGTCACTCAACTAAGAATGTTATTGGTTTACAAAGTAAAAATGGAGATTGATTGAAAATAAAACGGAGATTGACCACTCACTAAACCAAGAACGTTCTTAGTTTCAGCTATTCTGATTATGGAACTAAACATAATTTAAGCTTGCTAAAATGAACACACACAATTGTTAATCCAGTTCAAAGTTAAACTCCTATATCTGAAGGATTGGATCCAACTTCGAATTATCACTAATATGAGATGAAATGATTACAATAGATTCTACACGTTTTGCCATCAGTTTTCTGCACACTATGCAAAACTATCATATGCCTTGTTCCTATAACTTGGCTTATATATTGGTTACATTTAAAGAAATAATTACAACTTATTAATTGAATAACTAACAGTCCAAAACAGATTGATTTGTAAATAATTATCCAAAATTTATCTTCAAAATCATCTAATTACCACATTTATCATATTACATCTCTAAGTCTCATTCTAAAGAGTCCAACTACAACTTTCATACCCTCTAAATAAATGTGGGAGTTTAATCATGCATCATAACTTTGTATTTATGGGACAAACCCTCCATGCATTAGTTATGCTCATGAATAGTAAACAAAACAAGTTATAACTCATTAATGCAATTAAACCACTATTTTTTATTGGTTCAACACTATTCTTCGAAGTTCTCCTACAAAATTCAAAATTAAACACAAGGAATGTGAATAGAAGATCTAACTATATGTACCAACCGCAATAAATATCAAATCCACTTTTTATAAATTAATCCTATTTAAATACAAATATAAAAATATTCTTAAATCCTAAGATAAATGTCAATATTATTAAGTTGAACGTCTTGTTCCAAATTTGAATGTATGATCTTGCAATTGTTTATAAATTTATTGTAATATTTACAATTCATCTATTAAAAAAAAATCAAATACAATATTTAAATTTTTGTTATTTTGAGGGATAATTTCTATTTAAATTTCTTTATTACCAAACACAGATTTTAATAATACTACTATGTATACTAGTAAGGTAAACAGTATTATGAAGAAAACTATTGTGCCAATTGTAGTAATAAAGTACCGTTGAAAATTTTGTTAACCTCTGTTATTTTTTCATGGATTTATGTGCAAGTCTAGCATTTTCCACTAAGACCAACCTTTAATGGTACTAGCCTTTGTTATTTATAGTATAAATATATGTTTTTTCAGTCATCATAAAAATATGTAAAACTTTATTCATACTTGATTATGTTATAATTAACTTTATTCAAACTCTACTATTTATTAACAAAAGTCCAACTTTTTACTTAAGATTATTTAATTAAATGAGTCAAAACCAAACCACGCATTTATTTCATCAGCCAAATTCAAAGTTTAAGTGCAGTTCACTGTTTATTATTTTGTCTCTCTAAAGTGGGCATGGATTTTAAATTAGTAAGATAAGATAAGAAATTTAAATGCGACAAAAACAAAATTCATTTTCAAGTTAATTAAAAAATGGACATACAAGTCTTGTAAATATAATTATACAATTCAGATGATAAAAAAATATTAAAATATGCATTTAAATCCATAATACTTCTCTTTTTTACACTTAATGTGCACCAGTTTCGCCGCCATACGTTTGAAACTAAGAAAATGGATACAGTTTTGAAAAAAAATGGTGATACTACCATATCAAGGAGATTCACGTTTTATTGGGTATTATTTTTCTCAAACAATTCTTCCACTCTCAAAACTACTCCAAACGCGTAAACATCCACTTTCGCTGTCACTCTTCAAGTAGATGCCAAGAAACAATATTACATTATCAATAATAAACAATGGAATAAACTAGCAAAAGCATATTTTATAATGTAACACTATTCAAATTTGACAAACCAGTGAAGGCGAACAACACTTAGCACATTTTACAGCTGGTTGATTCAATCAATATTCAATACAACAAAACCATTAAAAATTTAGGAATTTTAACAAAAAATAAGTCAATGCACCAAGCTACACATGAACAAGATGGGATGACAGATTGTGCAACAAGTAATTATTGGCCAAAACTTAATGCAACCAGGGTATTTCATCATATCTTCCAACTTTTATTTTTGTGTAGCTACTCAGTCAAACTACCAAAATTTTCTCAACATCAGATCATGATACTGATGCATTACCTATATAGACTATAGCTATAATCACCAAATAATTTACTAGATCAGAACTTTAGAAATTAATTAAGGCACAAGCTTAAAACCAAAAGCTTTCCATACCTGCTTACTCAGGTGCAAGATATCCAAATGTTCAAGCCATTGCAACAGATATCATCCTCTTGACAGCAATTTTAGTTCTATCAGGTAACTCTCGTATAATAAACAATACCAAAACCTCCCTTTCCCAAAATTTTATCGTAGCTGAAATCATGTCACTTGTCGAAGAATATGAATCGAAATCGTAGCATTTCCACCATTTCCCCCTATCAAAACCATGAAGATCACTAATGATCACCAACACCACTACACAATAATAATCACTATTACCAGCAATCCAACCCGGTGTCATCGAAGTAGCATTTCTTGATCCAGCAGGACTTCCATCAGGCGTAGATCCAACAGAAGCAGATGTTCCACTTGTTCCACCTCCAGAATCAGGAGTTTTACTAAATAATACATTACTATCAGTTACTAACTTCACCATTAACGAGAATTTGGGTACATAACTGCTCAAACTATTCCCACTAAGAAGATTCAAACTTCTCAAGTCAGTCAAATAAGCAAATGCAGGCAAAATTATTCGCTGCAAACTCTGCTTCTCGAAATCCACAGTGACAGTTTTACCCTTTCCACGAATCCGCCAATTGAATAGGATAACCAAATGCCTCAGCAATTTGAAGCAAAACCATAATCACAAGGTCTCTCATAAAGGTGGTTTTCTTGAGACCAGAGCTTAAACCTAAATGTGTATAAGTCTAACTAAATGCAAACAATCTGGCATAAATCAACTAATTTCTTGAGAGTTGTCAGATTCACATACTAACAACTAAGAAATTGTGTGTTTTGAATGAGCTTTTGATCTTCAAATTGATGATGTTGTTGGCAGAGAGAGTTGAAATTCCAAATAAATCAAACAAATAAGAGATCAATCACTTGAGGCATTTTCACAAATGAAATACAGATCGAGAATGATATGATATAATTTTTTAAATTTCAAAAGCTGCTACTGCTGTGATGTAGAAGTCAAAGGCAAAAGCACAAGCAAAATATAAATAAAAACTAAAATATTTAATCAATGAAGAAAACCGGGAATCTGTGAATGAAAATGCTTTTGAAATAAGAAGCGTGAATTGAAATTGAAAGAGCAGAACAAATCAATGAGGGGGCATAAATTTGCTATCTCAACCAAATGATATCTTCATCTATCATCCTATGATCAAGAAATCGCGAGCAGATTTTTATAATCTATCGATACACTATCATCTATATTCTATGTTCAGGGATTCACAGTAATATACTTGACCAACCATTACACGAAGGGGCCAAATCAAAGACAATAATCATAAGCATAGCGATGATATATCAATTTCCATGAACGCCAAAAACACAAACAAACTAAGTGTATCAAAGTCGCACATTGACATTTTGCATCCAATAGACAGATATATCCATTTGCTTGAACCAAAACTTACACATATACTCATTTTCTTGAACCAAAACTGATGGTTTTGAGATTGAACTAACAGTGTATAATGTATATGGACCTGGGTATAGTCATTGAAAGTAGCAATAACAAAATGTCAGAAATACAACATGTTTAACAGAAATCACAAATCCCAGTTAATTTAATTCCTAGACTTCTTTCTCGACTTCGATGAAGGCTTGGTTTGCTCAGAAACTGCACTCTGCGTAGCACCTTTGGAGGTAGTTGCCTGGTTTGATTTTGGATTTGAATGACTAGACGAAGAACCAGCATCTTGCTTTTCTCTAACTACAGAGCCCTGTGAGCCTCTCACCTGAGCAGCTCTTTTGTCCTTCCTCTTGGGCCTAAAAGTTGATCTCTCTCGCTTAGGAAGCCATCTTTCTGGATCTGGTGGAGGACCTGGGTTTGCAGGGTTAAACCCTTTAGGATACCTTGGCTTTCTCTTTCTCTTTTTCTTAGTTTTTGTCTTATTCTTTCCTTCCTCGGACGCTTCAGTGACACCCACAATAGAAGGACCTTCAACTCGTTTAACTCCAGAAGTACGCTCCAAGCTGTCCACATCAATTCCCTTTAATCCAGGTAAGTTCTTCAGTTGCTTTTCATATAGTTCTGCCTTAACAACATCCAGACGGGCAACTGTAGTTATCAGCCCAACTAGTGCTTCGATACTTCCCTGACTTTTAACAAGCTCCTCATAGAGTTTAGCAGCATCCTCTTCCTTTCCATGCTTGAGCTTGAATGAGGCAGCCTCTTGCATTATAATATTAAGCTTATTGTCCTCAGTCATAGCATTAGACCACCATTTAGTTGCAGAATCAAGAACAGCAGCTGCACCCTCAACGTCGCTAGCTCGCTCTTTTAAAGACACGAGGGTGGCAACAGTAGCAGGCATGTGTTGGATATCTGGTATCTTAGTCAGAGAATCAGCTGCAATATGTGGGTGGCCAGCCGCTGCCGCCACCTGAGCCCTGGCTAGGTATAGAACCTGAGACTTCTCAGGGAACTTACCAGCAAACTGTGCCAGTATTTCTTCAGCCCTTCCAGCTTTGTTCTCTCTAACCAAGAGGGCAGCTTGCAGCAACACTGGTACAACACTTTCTGGAAACATGTCTGGCAATGCAGAAACAAGTTCTCGAGCCTACAAATTACGACCATAAAATAACATTAGCAGCATTCTCTGTAGCCATGTATTTCAAAAAAAACTAATGATGCATGCTTGCTGATTTAAGGACAAGAACACAAAGATGAAAGACCTGATCAAGTTTGTTGGCGTGAAGAAGCAAAAGAACCCTATTTGCATATATTGCTTCCCTTTCTTTTGCTGAAAGTTTCAATTCAAGTCCATGAGCTAGGCGAAAGCTTTGTGTCTCTTTCTCTTTTAGCCGATCAAGTTTCTTCAGGCTATCGGAAACATCTTTTGGACCTTTCAATGAAACAAGATTGTTGACTGCCACTGCAATAGATGATTCATCGGCCATATCTCGTTTAATTATGTCCACGTAAGCTTCAATAGCATCTTGTTTACGCCCAAGAAGCTGTCCATCAATGATTGATTAAAATTTATGACTAAAAAAATAAGCAATATTTCTTGAAAGAGAAATGATTTTTTGAGAAATCAGAGGTTTAGAACTTCTACCTGTTGGACATAGGCCAATTGTACAGCAATAGGAGACAATTCATTTTCTATATCGTCATCAGGCCAGTTATCTTCCATCAGACTCTCTTGACCAATTCTGATAAAAAAAAAGAATCAAACATAAGTATATGCCACTTCATGGATACCATCCCGGGTAATAAGTTCATGACTTAAAAGGTAAGTTATTGAAGTAATAACCACAAACTAATTAGCAAAAGTTGATTAAAGCAATTAACTTTGTACATGTTTTCCAGTGAGGGACTTTTACTCATACCAATGACACACTTGCCTTCCCAAGATGAAGAGTCTATTACTAATGGTCAAAGGTAAAAATGGGTTTTTATCATGACTCAAAAAAAGAACATAAAATTTATAATTTATAAACAAAGCTCTAGAACTAACAAGCACGTAATCATGAAGTGTGTTAAATATCACATCTAGCCACTAATAAGGCCGATATATGGTAATACTCTATATACACATCACACATAATAAAATTGAAAATTGTTGGACTATAATGTTAAATGTTACCCATGAAATATTAAAGTAAATTAGCTCTATTATCATGATTCCCACAATCAAAATAGCACATCACCTTCGTCCAGACAACAAGAGTTGTTCAGCATCTGTGTACTTATTCCTTTCAATTAAAGAACAAGCAGTATTGTATGCCAACTCAAAGCTGCTTGTTGCTTTAACCCGAAATGAATCCAACCATCCCTGAACTTCAGATGATCTCCCTGCCATAACTAAGGCAGCAACAGAATTTATTTCCATCATATCAATCTTGGACTTTTGAAGCTTCTGGTAGATATCTAAGCAAGCATCCATTTTTCCAAGACGATACAAAATTTGAGATTCCAAAAGCATAGTTTCATCATTTCTCTCATGTTTTTGCAAAGACTCCAAAGCTTCATCCAACTTGTTTTGTTTGTATAAGCAGTATGCCTATTCAGAACCAACAAAGTAAAAACAAAAAAAACGGTAAGTATTTAAAAATTCATCAAGGCCCTATTTGAATAAACAACTTAATTAAGTGCTTATGCATATGCCATTTCTATAATAGAAGATAAAATGAAATGTTTTCATATGAACAAGTCATAAGCTATCCTATAATGATCAAGTCATAAGCTCCCAAACCATCTCATAGGTGTTTATGTCAATAAATAAGCTCAAATAAGTCAATCCAAACATGTCATAGACATAGTCACTTTCGATGAACTCCAACAAAGTTTTCTATGAAATGTGTGCCTGTTTCAGTGCACACAGACACACACACAAAATTGGCTCATAGACCTAATACCTACTACTAGAGAACACTAACAGTTCCCATCATGCTTCCATTTCATAATTGAATCCCTAATAATGAAATCTACAATCCGAGAGGACAACCCTATCCTAAATTCTTGTTCTGAATTTCACCAATTAATCGATCAGAAAACAAAGCGGCAAAAAAAGAAGAAGAAGGAAATTCAGATTTAATTGACGTACCTTAAGGAAATGAAAATCCTCGGGAGGAGTACGAGAAGATTGAATGGCGGAGATTGCATCATCGAATCGATCATCTTTGATTAACGCGACGACCTTGCATCTGAGTGCGTCTTCATCGCCAGGCGCAATTGCGAGAACTGCGATAGGAAAACCAAGATGTTAACACGAGGATATATATAATTCATTGAAATGAAAGGCGATTAAGAATTGACGGACTCTGATCTGTGAGTTTGACGGCATTTGAGAAAGCGGAAGATTGGATGTGCTTGTTGAGAGTGGTGAACAGATCTTCGAGTGGAGGTGGAGCAGGAGGCTGGGACGGCGTTGGTTTGGGCTTCGGAGCCATTAGGTTTCAGCCGAAGGCAAGCTGCGTTTGATTCTCCGATCTACTCAGCGACTGTATCAGTGACGTTGATCCCGGGCAGAATAGTATCGCCGTCGTTGTTTCCGGCAGAACTTTATCGCCGTCGTTTTACAGGAAAGAGCTAATTATAATCGAACGTCAAAATGGGCTCCTCTGAATGTGTTTGGGCTTTGCTTCACTGGACTCATTGGGGGTTTCCCCAATCGTTCTAGACTTGGGAAATTTTTACCTCATATCTCCACATCCTCTAAAAATTCAGATTTCTTCCTAACTTTTTTTTAAAAATAAAAAAAAGTCTCCTACCCCACAAAATTTTAAATGTGTTTTAAAAAATTCAAATTTATGTATTTTAAAAATTTCAATTTAAGTTTGTTTTAGAGAATGAGATTCAAGTTCATTTAACATAATTTCATAGCCAAATTAAGTATAATAATATGATTTATGTTAGACGTGACAAATGAATATTGAAGTTGCATTAGAGACTTAAAATTGTACATTATTAGTATTTTTAGGAACTTGAATGTATGTACTTGTTTAAATTCTCTTATTATTTCAATTAGTTTTTCATAATGATATTCAAGCTAATTTAATAATCCAAGCCCATTTAACATGGATGACAATGTTACAAATTGAATGCAAAATATATTGAAATTGTATTAGAATCCAACTTTGCCGGATTATATATGAACTAATTTTTAGGAGTAACCTATTTAACATTTTTGACAATTATATGCATATGTTATATGCTATATATTTTTATAAAGAATTATAATTATAATATAAGATTATATTATATATTCAATAATATAAGTTTTATATATTAATATTACTATTACTATTTATGCCTAAAAAGATTATTATTGAAAAAATAGAAAAAAATATATAACTTATTTTTCAATAAAATGTTTTCACGCTTATTTAAAGAATAGATATCGATAAAATTATAACTTATTGTTAGTTGTTATTATTTGGGATATAGTTGACATGCTTTATATTTAAACTCGTTATCATGATTCATTAATGCCATTCTCATGGATTGGTAAACAAGTATGCTATTCTTTGCTTTTATTTTTTTTCTTAAAAAAATGCTATTCGATCTCATGACATGTATATCTGTTTAGAAGATTATTCTCAAAGCACAGACATAAGCATGCAGCTCTCAACGACTCTAATTCGATTTTTGGAAAAGACAGCCATATATTTCGAAAATAAATTGACAATAAAGTTCTCATTTTTTAACTTTTTAGTGTTATATATAATTTCTTATACGTATATCCAATATTTTCCTTTTTCATTGTTATTTTTAAAATCTATCGTGTGCAAGCTTGCATTGCATTGCATGCGCTCTTCTTATTTTTCCCTTTTTCTTTTATTAATTTTTTATTTTTTTGTATCCTGAGATACTTTGAAAATTATCTTCTTTTTTCATAGCGAAAAAAATCTACAATATCCCCAAAAGGGAGAAGAAGCTTTGGGCCTTGAGCTTTTTCTTGTTCTAATTCATACCCTTTTCAAATTTCTAGCCCATTATCATAAGCCCGAGCCTTTCTCAAGAAGGAGTTCCGTTTCACATCGAAGAAAGAGAGGATATTGGTAAATATACACTATGGTCATGGTTATGCTAGTGGATTTGATCCATCTTGTGTTTGTATCTTTGGTGGATGGAGGAAAGATCATATAGGAGTTATTATGCTCAATTTGGTTTTGAATAATTTGGGGTTTGAGTAATAATCATGTTTTCTCTAATTATGATCTAAATGTCTATGCTTTAGTGGAACATATTAAGGTTTTTTAGTGGTAGTAGTTTTTAACTAGATCTATATGTGGATTTGTTTGTTAAATCCTTTTTGTATTGGGGTTAGAATATCTTTTGTACTTATTATTTTGTTATTTATTCTTGTTTTTAGAAAACAAAATGCATTATCCTTATTCATCTCCTGATCTTGAGTGAAAATCTCCATCACCAATTCATTGTGGAATGAATGGAAAAATGGATTTTTTTTTCTATGCCTAGATGAACATGTTTTGTCTTATCCTGTGTCCACTACACATATTATACAAAAAAAATTAGCATCTTAGTGGAGATTTTATCAATTTTTTAAATATATTGTTTTATGAAAACCGCTTTAAATAGGGCAAATGGATTTTTATTTTAAAATCGAACTCAACCATATATGTAAATTTTAACAGTTGTCTGTTTTTTTTTTTACTAATAAACAATGTTGTATTAATCGATCTATTATTTATGGATTTTTTAATAATATTTATCTATCTTATATAATTTTTTATATATTTTAAACGTATAACATTTGTTAATTTGTAATGTTATATTTGTTTTTATTATTTTCATATATCATCAAATAGAGTTAATTGAAATTAACCTATATTTAATTTAGTCAACCGAATATATACCTGAAACATGATAGAGTTGTAAAAGAAAACAAAGTTCTTATGCAGTATTATACAGTACATGACTTATGACTTAAAAGATTATTTTTGAATAGGTATCATAGCATTGGTACCAATAATTGTAAATTCCATACAAATTATTATAATTTAACAAGATGAAAATATGTATACATATTGATTTAGTTAGATACAATAATAGTTGGATTAAGAGAGGCATATTGAAGGAGTTCAAGATGACGTTCAAAAATGAGCATATCATTCTCTTTCATATTCACAAGCGCTTCAATCCCATCTCCATCTCTCGTATCCATCAAAACTATCCCATTCCTCATGGGACAAGCACTAGTTGTCACCCATATCGGTTTCCCCCACCCAAAATCAGCTTCATACATTGGAAACCTACACCAACTAGCATAAATAATTAAACTCTGATTATTATTATTAGTATTATTATCATTCTCTGAATTTAAATTAGTGGTAACTTGTTTTAAACATTCTAATATAAATGACAAATCCTTTTCCTTCCCTCCAAATTTCTTCGGATAAACCTCACAAAACTCACACAATCCTTGTCTAATTTTATATACCATATCATGTAGTTCCGGGTTAATAACAAATAAGAACCAAACCAAGTTTCCTACACTTTTATCCAACAACGGAGGAACCATTCTTCTACGAAGATCCACGGCCATACGAAGCGACGTCGTTTTAAAATTCAGTCCCAATGCAGAAACTGCACACTTGTAAATCAACGCAGTGACAAGTTCTACACGTGTGGGATTTTTCACCGCGTTGGAATGGGAATTTACCATCACGGTCTTAAGTAACTTTATCTTAGAAGCTTCAAACACAAACCTTTTGCACACTATTGTTTCGTCTTTCCCAAACTCAACTTCCGGAAAAATTGGCAAATTCCCTTGTGGGAATATTGTATCTCCCGCATAAAGTGCGTTGTATGGTAATATCGATAATGTTGACTTTGACTTTGACTTTGACTCTTCTTTTTCACGATTAATTTTGGCCCAATCGTTCACAAAATTAAAAGCAGTTGAAGCATCTATAATTTTGTGACACGCACACACGCTTATTACAATACTTCCACATGCAAAACAATTGATCTGAATGGCTAAAATACTTTCACTCCAATTCGTGCTCTTCCATTGTAATTCATCAGGGAACAAAGGGTTCAACAAATTTTGGGTTGGATTTTGGAGAATTGTTGATAATTTTGTTCCAATATTTGCTACTAGAAATGATACACCTTGGTCATTGCATTCGATGGAAACTTGATCTTTGAACCTACCTGCAAAGGGGTAATATATGGATAGAATTTCAGATAAGGAATTCTTGAGGTGTGAGATTTTGGATGTTTGGTCACAAACTTGGGTATCATCGTAAAAGAAAAGTATGGGAACATAGTTGCGGAAAGTGATGTGATCTATGAAAGAGAGAGGAAAATTTTTTAGGTGAGGAGGAGTTGGTGATGAAGGTTTAATGATTTCTCTTGATATTATTTCCATTTCCATAACGAGTATTAGATCAAAGTTAGGTCCCTTTAAAAAACTTTTGCATACTTTATGGTTGGATCAAGTATGTCTTGTACTCTCATTGATAAAATTAATTTATTAAAACAAACTAAGCTTGTTGGATTTTTTTAATTCAGAGTATAATATGATCCCCTTGAATATTACAATTAGCTAACGATAAGAGTATCATGATACTGAATAAACCAAAACGATAAGAGCATCATTGAATATTATACGTTTAATTTAATTAATTTTATTGTTAAAGTCGTCAAAACAATTTTATCGATCGTACCCCCATAAGTTATTTATTGACACTATGATTTGCACTTTGTGTTTGTAGTTTATTGCTGAAAGAATCTTTAATTTACTTATTGATTATTATTATTATTTATTTACTTTCTGAATAACAAGTTGATTAATATTGAAACAACTGCGTCCAAAAATATTGAAACGATCAATTAATAAAAGTCCGCATGTATATTTTTTTACATCGACCGTCTAATTAAATAAATTAAGATAGGCAACCAATCAGCTTCCTCAAGTTTCCGTAAAAAATAATAATAAATCAAATATGCTTTTAGTTTAAGTAAATATATATTTTTTAGTTTTAGTTTATGCAAACGTTCGTCTCGCGCGCGATCGTAACTGTTATTTTAAAATAATTATATAATTAATAGATTGTATTATTTGTTAATATAAAACAATTTACATTGACAATGTATAATTATTAGCTTTTTTTTAGTCTTTATAAATAAGTCTATTTATTTATTTATTTTGGTTTATGGTCTTTGTTTTAGTTCTTCCAAAATTAGTTCTTATTGAACTTGAAGTTTGTAATATGTAAAATATTTAATTTTATCTTTACGGATAGAGATTAAAATGAATATTTAATTTTGTAAGGATTAAAAATAAATAAAAATTATACCGACTAAAAATAAAAAATGATATAGTTGCTTGAATAAAAAATATATTTACACCTTTAAGTGATATTGTTCAATAATGAGCGATTAATTTGAAAAAAAAAATTATCTTAAAATAAATGACTATTTCAATTTCAATGTGATTTTATTTACTTTTTTTTCTTTCTAGGTATACCAGGTAATTAATTTATATATATAATCTAGGTGAAACTGTAAATTGATTCGTACATAAAAACTATAATGTCATGTGAAATTGGTGTAGGTTAAAATGTGAGTCACTTGATTGACTATAAACCTTATGATCCTTTTTATTACCAAAACAAATTTCAAAAGGAATACCAATCATTTAACTATTGAGTTTGTTGGTGTCATGTACGTGCAAGTCTCTTTAGAATTAATTTCAGCGGCATTTGGTTTTCAAGATACAAAATATTTTCATCAGCTTTTAGGCTTTGCATTTTTAATCTTTTTGTTCATTGATTGCTTGTGTTTGCCAAATGCTAAGGGATTGAAATTGCCTTATCAGGTGCAGGGCCTTGGGATCCAAATATCTTACAAATCTTTTTTCAACACATTCAAAATTCAATACAACAAACACATTGTTAAGAAGGAATTGAGAGAACTTAAGATGAGACAACATAGTCATCATTGCTTGGATTAAGAGAAGCATATCGAAGAAGCTCCACATCTTGTTCGAATTTAGCCATATCATCCTCTTCCATATTCACAAGTGCTTCAATCCCTTTCCCATCTCTTGTATCCATCATAAATATTAAATTCCTCAAAGACCAAAACTAGTGACCCATATTGGTTTTCCCCAACCAAAATCTACTTCATAGATTGGAAATCCACACCAACTACTAAAAGTAAACATAGTTTGATCCTCAGAATAAGCATCATTAACATGTTTTAAACATTCAGATATAAATGACAAATCATCCTTCTCTTTTCCTCTAATTTTTTCCGGATAAACATCACAAAACTCATTTAGCCCTTCTTTTATTTTGCATACCACATCCTGCATCTCCATTTCATTCTTATCTACGTACATAGATAAGAACTAGAGGAAATCGAAGCTGGTTTACCAGAACTAGAGGAAACTGAAGCTGGTTTACTAGAAGCGGAGGAAACCGATGCAAGTTTACTAGAACCAGAAGCTGATACAGATCTACCAGAACCAGAAGCTGATGTAGACAAACCAAGAGAGCTTGAAAAGATGGAAGATGAAAAAAGAACCTGACAAATCTTCAAAAGATGAATCTGAAGATAAGTCAGAAGAAAGATGGATGGAAGTACAAATCTTCACATCCCGAAATGCTAATCATTGGGAGTGCAAGTGATCTCTTAAGGATCAAATCATCACTTAAAGAAATCAGTTTGTTTGGCTTACTCTAAGTCAAAAAGGTATATACATTCATCAATCAAAATATACAAAAGAGCTTCTCAAGAAGTTTAAGATGAGTGAATGCAAATCTATGGCTACTCCAATGCACCCTACCTGCTCACTTGAAAAGGATGACTTAGGACAAAAAGTTGATCAAAAATCCTACAGAGGAATGATAGGATCTCTACTCTATTTCACTGCTTCGAGACCTGATATCATATTTAGTGTATACGTATGTGCTAGATTTCAGTCTGACCCTAGGAAATCCCATTTAACTGCTGTTAAGAGAATCCTTAGATACTTAAAAGGCACTACCAACCTCATCTTGTTCTACAAGAAAACTCCTACATACAAACTGAGTGGATATTGTGACTTTGATTATACTGGAGATAAACTCAGAAAGAAAGAGTACAAGTGAAAACTGCACATTCTTAGGAGAAAATTTAATATCCTGGACAAGCAAGAGACAAAGCACCATTGCCATGTCAACAGCGGAAGTTGAATACATTTCAGCAGCCTGATGCAGCTCCCAACTCATTTGGATGAAACATCAGTTGGAAGACTACATAATCATGGAAACAAACATCCCTTTATACTGTGACAACACTTCAGCCATCAACCTAACCAAAAACCCTATTCTACATTCTAGAGCAAACACATAGTGATCAAACATCACTTCATCAAAGATTATGTTCAAAAAGGGGTACTTAACATTTAATTTGTAGACACTGATCATCAATGGGTTGACTTATTCACTAAACCACTACCTGAAGATATGTTTGAATTCATCAAGAAAAACCTTAATCTTATCTTCATCCCTAACCTAATAGCTTAGTTTAATTTTTTGTATGTTATTTTATTTTTTGTGTACTTTTATAATTAAAAAAAAGAGTAAAAAAAATAAATAAACAGAAAATCTACTTTCTTCATTCAATCCTTTTTGTCTGATGACAAAGGGGAAGAAGATGTAATATTTGACAAAATATCCGAGGGAAAAGATGATGTATTTGAAAGGAGGAAAAGATGATGTATGATGTATTTGATATGATATCTGGGCATTAGACTTAGGGGGGGAAATATAAAATAAAGCTTAAAATGAAGCTTAGTCTTAGGGGGAGTCAAAGTCAAAAGAAAGAAAAAGTATTATAAAAAATACATTATTTGTCATCATAAAAAATGGGGAGATTGTTGGAACCAAGTTGGTCATTGCAATTAAAGTTTTGATGTTAACAGATGTATTTTATAAAAATAACATATTTGACTTAGAAGAAGAATGAAAAATGTCACCAGAAGAATAGATCAGAGGATGACGTCACTAGAAGCATAAATCAGAAGATGACGTCACCAGAGGATATCACCAAAAGATGACGTCACCAGAAACAGAAATCAGAGGATGACGTCACCAGAGGATGATCACCAGAGGAATCTGTCAGAGAAAAATGCTCAAAACAGAATTGGAGCAAAAGACTCGAGAAACAGAATCAAGCTAAAAATATGCTCAAAACAGAATCTGAGAAAAATGCTCAAAACAGAATTGGAGCAAAAGACTCGAGAAACAGAATCTAGCTAAAAGTATGCTCAAAACAGAAGCGGAGCAAAATGCTCAAAATAGATTAATCGAAATACACTCCAGAAGTAAAGCATCAGTGAACAAAAGACTCAAAACAGAATATGAGCAAATTACTGCAGAATATTCTCAAAATATATTAATCGAAATACACTCCAGAAGTAAAGCACCAGTGAAGTCCTAAAGTTCAACTATAAATATAGACTTAATGCTGAAGATTAGAGCATCGAAAAATAGAAGAACTCAAGCTTCAATTCTAAGTTATCTAAAGAGTTCAAAGGAGAGAAACACTTGCTTAAAAGATAAATATTTTCTAATTGTTCTTTTCTTATAGTGTGAAGTTGATCGTCATCATATATTTTTCAGAAGCAAACACTCTAGTTCACTTTAAGCGTATTGTGAGTATCAACTTTCCAGAAGTAATTACTCAATTCTAATTTCGATCCCTTATATAAAATCCTATAGTGTTGAAGTTTCTTCTAAAATCTGGGGTTGTCAGGTTGTTAGAAAAAGACTTAACTTGTAGGTTTAAGGTTGTGAAGTTCCTCAAAAGTCTGGAATTGTCAGACTGTTTGAGAAGACTTGGCTGGTATAGTCAAGGTGTTGTTGTTCCTCAAAAGTCTGGGGTTGTCAGACTGTTTGAGAAGACTTGGCTGGTATATTCAAGGTGTTGTTGTTCCTCAAAAGTCTGGGGTTGTCAGGCTGTTTGGGAAGATTGGCTTGAAGGGTTAGTAGTGTTATAATTCAAAGGAGTTTGAATTAGTGAAAAGGTCTTTTGTAGGAAGGGACTGGACGTAGCCTAGTTAATGGTGAACCAGAATAAATTGTTGTGTTATTATGTTATTATTATCCGCTACTAAGTCTGATTAGTTATCCATCGAATAACTCACATCAAGATTCAATAAAACAGCAAAAGTAATCAAGTTTGACAAACACAATTCAACCCCCTTCTCGTGTTTGCACCTTCAAAGATCACTTTGTGGCCATTAACATAGGCTTTGAGAACTCAGTTGGCCCACATAAACATCAAGCAGTGGCACTAAGGGTTCAAGGAGATAAGGCAGTCTTCTTCAATTGCTCAATGGATGGATATCAAGAAAAACTTTATGTACACACCATGCATCAATTCTACCGCGATTGTACCATTTCTGGTACCATTGACTTTGTCTTTGGTAATGCATTAGCCGTTTTCCAAAATTGCAAATTTGTGGTAAGAAGACCAATGTCAAACCAACAATGCATTCTGACCGCACAAGGAAGGAAGGAAAGATTCCAACCATCAGCAATAGTCATCCAAGGAGGTTCCATTGTGGCTGATTCTGAGTTCTACCCAGTGAGGTTTAACAACAAGGCCTACCTTGCCCGTCCTTGGAAGAAATTTTCTAGGACTATCATAATGGACACTTTCATTGATGATTTGATTCATACTGATGGTTATTTGCCTTGCAAACAGTTGAGGGGCCTTCTGGGATGGATACTTGCTTCTATGCTGAGTACCATAACTTTGGCCTTGGTTCAGACAAAACAAAGCGTGTAAATTGGGCTGGTATTTGGAACCTCAGTGCAAAGGCTGCATATTGGTTTGCACCATCCAAGTTCTTCCATGGTGGTGATTGGATTGAGGCAACTGGAGTTCTTTTCTTTTCTGATATTCCTAATCACCAGAGACACAAAAAGACGCTACTTAAATGGTGATCTTGATGTTGTGTTCTTACAAAAAGTTTTTATAAATTAGTCACTAATTAGTTAATATTAATACTTTTGTTGATTTATGGTGTCACTTTGACATACCACCCTTTAAAATCCAAAAGGGATGTTCAAAATTTTGTTTTTCAAGATATGTATAGCTTTGAATTAAATGAAAGTTAAAATGTCTTTCTTTTGTGATTTTATTGTTTATGAGTGATAGTTGTTATGTTTTGTACAAATAAATTAAAGTTTCATTTCAAATTTATTTGCATGTTTAATTCATTTTCTATTGTGCCATTTGACACCGAACTAATAATTCAATGTTTGAATTAGAAGAGTAGATTTTGTTTTATACAATCTTAGTATCGCTAATATTATTAATATTTTCTTGAAGGTGAATATCAAATTCTCGACCTCTTTATTATTTTACTTCCTTCCCCAACTACAAATCAAACCTATATCCCCTAAAATATTAAAAATTATTAAATATTAAAATTTTCAATTAAGGTATCTAAACATAAATCACATTACGTCAAAGTCACTTTTAATCAAAATTAATTTTATTGAATCAATTTTGGTTGCTACATAACCAATTAAACACACGCTTAAAATGTCATGAACTGAAAATCTAATTTAACCATTTAGATTTTTAGAAAAACGTTAAATATATTTATGTATTTTCAACTTGTTGCATGAGTTTTAAGTCCAAAAATAATTTATTTTGTTTTAACCATTTGTTCATAGAGAGAATGAATTTTAGTAATTCAAAATTCGATTAACGGTAAAAAAATCTAGCTAAAGAATAATTTGATAGTAATTCGAACACAAGTACTAATAATAGATTTTTCTTTACCTAAAGTTGGTTAACCACCGGATAATAATAATAATAATAATAATAATAATAATAATAATAATAATAATAATAATAATAATATTTTTATTTGATTAAGATAATGTGTTTTTTTCATTTTAAGTATATTAATAATATACAACTATAGTAACATTTTATTTATATAATGACTTGAAGGATAAGATTTGTCGTTGGAAATTAGTTTTAGATTTTATCCAATAAAAAATAACAATTTTATCACATCACTTGACTTTTTTAACTTCATTTTGAAATACATAGTATGACAAAAAAAAAACTGATCAGTACATATCTCATTGCAGCTTATTTAGAGTAATATTTTTTTGTCAATTAAACTATTTTTTTAAACTCTGTAAAATAGCTTTGCAAAAGGCTTCGCTCAGTTTTTTGTTAGGCAACCTCCAATTTATTTATATATGTAGAAAAATTTTACGAACTACTTTATTTGTTCCTTTTAAATTGTCTTTATATTAAAAAGTTTATTAATTAATTGTCATTTTCATAGTTAGTTATTTAGTTGACTACAATTTGTTGACGTCAACGAAAGTGTACTGCACAATAGGATTTTTTTCAAGTGTATGTCAACGGAGATAAACTAGTATCACATGTTCTATTTTTTACGGTAACATTGGTGTAGAATCAGTTTAGTTGACGTTAAAGTAGCGTTAGATGCCATTTGGCCGACGATGTGCACTTGCTTCGACTTCTTTAGCCTAGACTATACGCTAAATCAACGTTAGCATCGATTTGTCCTTTAGTGTGGGCTTTCGGCTGACGCAAAAAACAAATTTTCTAGTAGTGATCTTTATGTTAACAATAGTAACTTCATTAATGTCGATTCAATATAAGATATATATATATATATATATATATATATATATATATATATTTTATTTTTATCGAAATGATATCATTAATTCATTATATTAGTCGTAGAAATAAAGATAATTATTAATATTTACTTCTAATAGACGATGTGATTCATATTCAAATTTATCGGTATTTACTTGTATGTTAATTTCTCTCTACTTTTGACAAAATGTACTTTAACAACTTTACTTTATTTGTGTGTGTATTTTATATATGAATTTAGTTGGAGATAGACGGAAGGAAGATAAAAAATATTTTTAAATTTTTGTGTTTAGTTGAATTTGTTGGAATAATATATATAAATAAAATTACTTGTATCTATTGACATCATTAACTTTTCTAATCCTATTAAGCCAACAAGTAAATACTTCCCGCCCAAATTTTAATGCTCACTAAAAATGAAATCCCCCTTGTAAATTAAATTTACAGTACAGCCTAGGAAATTACATGATATAAACGCATATAACCACTCGATGTATTGATAATCAACACATTAGTTCTAATGCTATTTAATGACCACTCAACTCATGACTTTATGTCATCCTTTTGAAATCATGTGAACCCCACCCTCCAATTAGGAATGACAATGGGTAAGATTTGGGTAGGGTAGTATAGTACCTATCCCCGTACTCTCGTGGGTATCAACTTTAATACTCGTGCCCGTACTCTCGTGGGTATCAATACCCGTACCCTTGCCCTTTGGGTACTTAAGTGCCTATACCCAGACCCATTACTCACACTTTAACAAAAAAATATCGATAAATAATCGTCATTGTTGTGATTAAATTTAAAAAATTGGTATGAGTAGAGCATATGTAAATTGGTATAGGCAGAACATCATGTAGCTTGATATGTGTATAGGGACTAAAATTTATTTATTTTTTCAATTTTTTTAATTATTAAAATTGCATTTTTTTTATTAAGGGTCCAATTTTTAAGATTAGAACAGAACCTCCAAAATCTATTACTAGCATATTTTCTTGATAATTTATTTATATGTTTATTTTGTAGAAGGATCCAAAAGTTATGAAATGGAATACCTAAATTCATTGATTTGCTTGAAATAAAAAGAAGAGGTAGAGAGACATGAGATAATAGAGAGTGAGAGAGATAATAGATAGATATTGAACCGGAGATAAAGATGCATAACAGAATAGAGAGTGAAAATCATTTTTATGTCATTTATGGTAATTTTGTAGTTTTAAAAAAATTATTTTTATAAAATTATATACAAATAGGTTAAAAATCATTTTACAAAAATCTCAAAAAAATAATCTCTAAATTATTTAAAACAAAAATTATTTTTATTTAAGCTCAAATAAACACATCCAATAATAATAATAATAATAATAATAATAATAATAATAATAATAATAATAATAATAATAATAATAATAATAAGGGTGGATACTATAGTATCAATACCCGTTTAATTTTACGGGTAATTACCCGTCTCCATACCCATTATGCGAGTTTTTACCCTATCCATTACGAGTTTTTTTTGCGAGTACCAACTGAGTCTGGGTCTAATTGCCATCCCTACCTCCAATGTGAAGAAACTATACATCGATTTGTCGATTTGATGATTCTTTTACTCTTCCTCATTGTTAACTACTCATATTGTTAATAAAACTTTTTCACATTAAAATGGTCTTTAGCAACATTTACTCTAATCTAAAAGGTTGGTGTTTACTATTCGAATAGGTTGTTAAATTCGATTTACATTATTGCTTGCAATATGATTAATGCATCAAGATGTTACTGTAATTCATCTAACATCTATAGAATAGTTGCTTCGAATATTTTGTCTAGGCTTCAATACGTCTATAGAATTTGCATGCAAATGAATATTTTAAAATTTGAGCAAAATCGGTAACTATATTGAATTTTTTGTTGGCAGGTTATTTGTTTTGCTAGCTTGGCAGTAGAGGTGTCAAATGGGTTTCATCCACTTTGGTCCAACGGGCCTAAATACTTGAATAGGCCAGCTTGATCCTACCCTCTTTGTTAATGGACAGTCATTTATTAAGACTGACATATCCGGTATCGTTTATGCGGTCAAAGGTCCAACCCATTTTCCTTTGCATTTTATTTATTTTAATTAATATAAATTCAATCAAAATAATAATCCAAAACATATAGAGACAATAAAACAAAATTATAATACATAACACTACATAAAAGCTGGCCGAATTCGGTCTTCGAAGCACGATGGTGGAATCGCAATCAATTTTGGTTTGCAGTTGCGGCTAGAGCTGAACCGAAAAAGATGTTAGACTAACCTACATTGTCTTGGTGAGTGGCAAAAGGACCACGACAATGCTACGTTATTCTTGACTTTTTAGTAGAATACATTTTCTTGTTTTTTTATATAAATTATGTTTTCTTTTCTTTCTTAACTCGACATGTTACTTTTATTGTTTACAAATCAAACCAAAAGTAGCAAAAAGAAAAATACAATTATTTGTTTCAGTCTAAATTTTTTCATTGTCCTACTCAGCCTGACTCCATTTTTAATGCGAGCTAAACTGTCCCGACCAAAAAAATTTGTTCCTTTTTTATCATATTTTTTAAAGTCAGATATATACTAATATATGGGCCAAAGGCCCGACCCATTCTAACATCTCTATTCTGCATAAATTCATTGAATGTCAACCACCATGACTTTGCATCAAGTCGTATTGTCGAGGATGCC
Organism: Cicer cuneatum; assembly: GCA_037974295.1. Taxonomy (NCBI): domain Eukaryota; kingdom Viridiplantae; phylum Streptophyta; class Magnoliopsida; order Fabales; family Fabaceae; genus Cicer; species Cicer cuneatum. The sequence goes on from JBBPBO010000005.1 coordinate 10,603,392, forward strand.
AAGATTTGGCTTGACATGGTTAACATATCACGTACTTTCTCCATTCCTTTTTAACTGTTGTTTTAGTAAAAAAAATTGTTTCTATATTTTTGTGGCTTATAAAAATCAATACAATATTAATTATGGTTTTGTCAATTATACCTATTAAGGGTATAATAAGAAAAAGATAAGTGATGTTATCAAAAATAACAAAATTTATTGATTATCTTAATGTAAATAACATTAAAATGACAACAGAGAGTAGGATCTTTGAATGAGATAGATTTGGGATTGAATAGCATGTTTTGGAGCGAATGCATATATTTGCGTTAATTGTCATATAATGACTTTCATTAAGGTAGTTGTAATGTAAACTTAAAGTTGAATTGCCCAGGATTAGTCTATGTTCTGTTTTGAGACAACACATCTGTAAGATATACTAATATACCTGTAAAATGTGTGTCCCTTGATTGAGGATACCGTTATCTTTTTCTATTAGTAGTGCAAGTGCAAGTTTCAACATTGAATTTATGGTGTTCTTTATTCTTTAAATGTGCTTATTGAAAAACAGTTTTGTAAAACACACAAATTTTTAAAGTACTGACAGACCTAACACACCATCCATGCAATTGGAAGCTAGAAGTTGCTACTTCTATGTTCTATAACACAAATACATTAAATTCGGTAAAAGGAAATCATAGTCCAATCTCTTCAAAAAAAAAAAAATTTATTACTCCACTGCATCAACACCCATAAAACTTGTAGGTCTCTCAATCCATTGTCCTTCTCACATTTCACCATCCCAAAATTCTTCTACGGTCTTATAGGGACCATAGGTCTCATGAATAACTGTAGATGCCGTATGTAACCTTTTCTATACAAGTAAAAAATTGCAAGCAAAATAATTATTGTTGTGCCATATACATACTCTTTTTTAAATGAAATATAAGTGAAAAAAAAATTAATTTTTTTTATAAAAAATTGATAAATCTAAAATTTAAATAACATAAAACAACTTTTCAAAGACTCATTTTTGTTAACAGTAATAATTAAATTAAGCATCCACAATGGAAAATTATTATCAATACGTGATAACTATAAGGTGACATTTCCAATTAAAAGTTGTAGATAAAAAATTGAAATATATGACCAAGTTAAGAACTCTAAAAAATGTGATGGATTGAGGATGCATCCACAAAAATTGTAAATAAATTAAATTAACTATACTTGCCTGTTTAATTTGAGAGAACAGGGGCATTAGGTCTTCAGGTATAGACCAATTAAAGATATCAAAATTTTCCTTCATCCTGATATCATTAGTGCTCTTTGGAATCACACTATGCCCCATTTGCAAGCCCCACCTAAGAGACACTTGTGCTGGGGTCTTCCCCAATTTTTCAGAAACCCTTTCGATAACTGAATTCTTCAGTAAGTCACTTTTGCAAAATGCTGGTGAACCAATCGGTGCGAATCCCTAAAAACAAAAAATTTATCATAGATATTGATAATTACAAATATTAACTAACTAGAAGAGTTATTTATGGAAATTAAGAGGTTGTTTACTGTGTCAAAAAAATGAAAATATTTTCTCATTTTATTTTTTAAAATTTATATTTGTTTTTCTTTTATTAATAAAAATATAAGAGATTTTTAAAATGAACAATTGTTATATTTATAGATCTTTATTATGAGTTCAACATGTATGCATCAGAAGGGTAAAATGATTACTTGTTAGTTTATTAGAGGTTGTTGAAAGAATCATTATCATATTTAATATTTAATAGAAAACATGTGAGGATAGGTGAAAGAAAATTTGTTTAAATAACTTGATATGTTTTCTTTATTTGTACTTTTTTATCCTACATTATTTCCAAAAAAAAATATATAGAAGTATAAATTTTGCTAACAAAACTTACAAAACTTACAGATACATGAATTCCTTTAGATTGACATAATGCATGCAACTTGGGTTGTTGCCATCCAGGGTGCAATTCCACTTGGTGAACAGCAGGAGTGACTCTTGCTGTGTCCAATAGATCTAGAAGCTTCTTTGAAGACAAATTGCTGACTCCTATAGCTCTAGCCTTGCCAGAATCATATAATGCCTCCATTGCTCTCCATGTGTTTGGTAAATTTGGTATTGTAAAATTTTCAGGCTTTACTCCAATCGATCCCTTCTTCATGCTGAATGGAAGGTGTATCTATAGTTTTCATCAATTCAATATGTTAAAGGAAGATTGATCAGTAACTCCTTGAATATTTAATTCTTTTCAATATTTTTTTTAATCATTTGAATTCTATTTTTATATTTTCCACATACTTGAATTATACATTTAGACAAAACTAAAGTATACTATTTCCTTTGATTCAAAAGGAAATATATAATATATTTTAGTTCATTTTAGAATAATTAACCTTATGGTGCTTATTTTATTTCTATAATTATAAAATAAAAAATGAAGTTTTCTATATATAGTTAACATTTATAGATGAAGCAATGAGTTTAAAATTTTACTTTAAAAAAAAAGCATTTATTGAATCGAACAAGAGTGAACAAATTTGTGATTTAAACTTGTGTTAGAAAGAGAAAGGTGTAATTTATGAATTAAAATTTGTTGAGATTAAACTTACTAGATAGAGATCTACGTAGTCAAGTTTCAATTCCTGTAAAGTTCTATCCATTGCCTCTGGCACATCTTCAGGGGCATGATCTGAGCACCTGAACAATATTGTTAATTATGAGGGTTCAAAAATCAAAAGCAAACTTTTTTATTTTGCTGAAAAATGCATACATATTTTCAAACATTCACAAAGATGATAGAAATATTTTAGTTATGAATGTGAGTATAACAAACCATAATTTGGAGGTGATCCATATGTCTTCACGCTTTACCAATCCATCATCAAAAATCTTCTTGAGAGCATGACCAATCTATAAAAAAGCCAAAAATAATATATAAAAATAAAATTATTGTCAAATATAAGGTTAGGATACAAGTTTCAACTTTTAATAACATTATCATCTTCATCATTATTAAACACAGAAAAAAAAATCTAAAATCAAAACTCTAAAATAAAAATTAAACCCTCTAGCTATGCCTTTCATCAATTTTCAACGCAGTGAATTGGGGTTTTATGTTTTGATTTTTGTAAATCTAGTGTTTATTTTTGAATCAGAGGGTTTTTATTTTAGAGTTTTGATTTTGTATACTTTTTTGGAGTTTAACGATGATGAAGATTATTAAGAACAATGCATAGGTTTCTTAAATTCTTTTTAAAAGATAAATGATTTATCCGAAGAAAAAAATAATTTAAGTATTATAATTAAATAAAAAATAAAACACTAAAAATATAATTTTACAATAAACATAATATTAGTATTTCCGTTATAGATTTCTAGATTTCTAGATATAAACGGTATTATCAAATAATGAAATTTGATTATTTTAAAATAAAAAATTTGTAAAGAGATTAAATTAATAGTTAATATTATAATTATTTATCATTACTATACATCTGTTTATAATGTCATCAATTTATTTAATCATTAATAAATAATATTATTCAATAACAAAATCTCAAAATGAAAATAGAACGTTATAATCAATAATATTATAATTACCTCTGCTTGATTGGAATACATGGTTGCGCAATCAAAATGCCTGTATCCAATCTGAATTTTCAAAACAGAATTCGAACAAATTCTAAATGCTCATTGAATTTGTAAAATAATCATAAAAATAAAAATCCCCTAAAAGTGGGTTGGGAATCTCTTAAACTTCAAAATTAAGAAATTAAAAAAAAAAAAAAAAGCTTGAATTTGTGTTATATGTACCTGAATCGCAGTGGTGAGAGTTTTTGCAATATTGACATCAGGATCAGTAATCCAGGTGCCAAACCCAAGTGAAGGGATCTTGGCCCCTGTATTCAACTCAAAGAATTCTAATGTCTTGGTCATTTTCTTTAAACAAATAATAACAAAGAAACTGATATTATCTATTTGTTGGATTAGATTGGATTGGAACAAGCTTTAAACATGAGTACAATGAAAAGAAATATAAACCTTAAAAATATTTCCTTAAAAATATAAACCTGAAAAAGAAATAAATAGCTTTATAATTTTGTAAAAGTTAGAATTTTATTTAAGACAGATTCATTTTAATATATATTTTTTTTATAAATATCAATTTTTTTATGACAAAAAATATCAACTTTTTTTTTATAAATATAAACTATACAATTATATAGCATTATGAATATGGATAAGTTATTATTAGAAATTACAAAGATATAATCATCATTTAAAATGGTGATTTTTTTAAAGGAAAAACCACCGCTTAATAGCAGCATATGATTCAACAAATTTAGATTAAAAAAAATGATTCAATGACTAAATTATAATAATCATAGTAGCGTGTGTAACATAAATATATTTATTTATCTTTATTTTTAAATATGAATATCAATTATTTTTTATAAATGTAATTTTTGAAATAAAAGCGTGTTTAAAAAAAATTATTATTGTGTTTGATAAAAGTGCGAAGAAAAAAAGATGTCACATCTAATTTAATTCATTCAATAATATTTTATTATTTTATTTGTGAAGACGAGTTTTAAAAATACAAAGTTGTCCGTAACAACTCAAAGGTTAACAAATATCGCATATAATTAATCCTTCAAAATATTTGATTATAATTTAATCTTTATTTTTTAGGAGAAATTAAAAAAAAGCTAAATATCCAATTTGAAGAAAGTAAAATAAAATTTAACTTAAAAAATAAATTTAATCAAAGAAATAATAATATAAATAAAAAAATAAATCTATTAAAAAAGAAAAGAAAAATAATGGATTACATAATTAAATAAACAAAAAAGTTAGGCTTTAGTCAAAACTTTTTTTTTGTAAATAAAAAAAATATATATACATAATAAACTTAATTTTAGAAGGAGAAAGAAACAACATAGTAAAAGAAAGAAAGAGAAAAGAGGTGGCACTCCCAGAGAGGGAAAAGGGGAAAGAAAGAAAGAAAGAAGAAAGGAAGAAGCAAGAAGAAAGAAGAAAAAGAAAGAGAAGAAGAATGAAGAAGGAAAAAAAAAAGAAAGGAAGAAAAAAAAGAATCCAGCTGTGGCCGACGACCAAAATGGCAGTTTAAATTTTATCTTTTTTTTTATTTCCTTGTTTGTTTTTCTTTTTTATTTATTATTAATTTTTTTAATGATATTTTCGTTTTTTATTTATTTGTTTTGAATTTACAGTTGCTAATATTGAATATTAAAGAAAGAAAAATATATAAATAAATATATTTGTATACATATTGTGATAATAAAAAAGAAATTATATATATATATATATAATATTAATATTAAAGAGATTTAGAATATATTATGTTGTTTCTTTTCTACTCCTTATCATCTTTATTTTTCTGTTTTTTATTTTTTTTATTTTTAGTATTAGAAAAAAAACTTCTCCTTTAATAGTGATCTTCATTCTCAATTTATAGGCTTAAGTAATGAATCTGTGTCTACGAAATAAAATTGAGTTCTGAAATTTTTATTGTTTTTGAGCAAAAAATAAGTAATCTCAAACAATTCAAAAAATAAGTGGCTAATCTTTTTGATTAAGTGTTCAAATGGTTAAAATAATACCTTCTTTAAAATAAAAATTAAAAAATAAGGGGAAGGGATACTGAATAATGCAAATTTGCAGCAGGAAATAGAAAAGAAGAAGGAAAAAAAATAAGGAAAGCAAAAAAAAAA
>JBBPBO010000005.1:10617249-10661419 GCA_037974295.1 Cicer cuneatum
TTGTCCATGAATTACAAAACCTTCAGGTTGTTCCATATAGATTTCTTCTTCCAGATCACCATTTAAAAAAGCTGTTTTAACATCCATTTGGTGTATCACCAAATTATGAATTGCTGCTAGTGAAATGAGTACCCTAATGGATATTATTCTCGTGACTGGAGAAAAAGTGTCGAAGAAATCTATATTTTTTCTTTGCCTAAAACCTTTGGCTACAAGGCGTGCCTTGTATTTATCAATAGTTCCATCGGGTTTAAGTTTCTTTTTTAAAATTCATTTACAACATATCGGTTTGCAACCAGGAGGCAAGTCTATTATATGTCAGGTGTTGTTAGATTCTAGGGAATCCATTTCATCGTTTATAGCTTCTTGCCAAAGATCTGCATCCAAAGATGACTAGACTTCTTTGAGATTTGCAGGATCCTCCTCTAAATTATAGGCCATATATTCTGGTCCACAATCTTTAGCAACTCTAACTCTCTTACTCATTCGAGTTTCCAAATCACCTTGTTTGTTGCTTTGAGCACTTCCTGTCACGGGAGTATGACTTGGTTCGCTGCCCCCACTATTTCTCGATTTGAAAAGGAATTTATTTTCATAGAAGTCAACATCATTTGACTCTATGATCACTTTCGCATTTAGGTCATAAAACCTATACGCTTTAATGTTTACTGCATACCCAATGAATACACATTCATAGGCTCTACTGACGAGTTTAATTCGTTTGGGATCGGAGATTCTGACATAAGCCAGACAACCCCATGTTCAAAGATAAGACAAGTTTGATTGTCTTTTCTTTATTATCTCATAAGGAGATGTTTTGCTTTTAGATTTTGGAACTCTATTCAAAATATAGCAAACAGTCAAAATAATTTCCCCCACTAATGAGATGCAGCACCAGCAACAACTAGTTCGTTCAAAGTCTTATTCTTTCTTTCAGCTTTACCATTCATTTCAGGTGAATAAGGTGTTGTGATTTCATGTATAATTCCTTGAGTTTTACCAGACTCATTAAATAAACTAGAATCATACTCTATTCCTCTATACTACAAAATCTCTTAATCTTTCTACTAAATTGATTTATCAATTTCAATTACAAAGATTCTAAACATGTCAAGCGCTTCACTTTTATTTTTCATTAGATATACAAAAGTATAGTCATAACGATCGTAAATAAAAGTGATAAAATAACAATCTTCATTTCTTATTAACGTCTCATCAAGTTTACATATATTAGAGTGTAATAAATCTAAAGACTCAGATTCTCTAACTACAGATTTATGTGAACTCTTTGTTATTTTAACTTGACTACAAAAATCACATTTTTTTTTCAAAATCATTTAAAGATAACATTGGTATTAAACCTGAGTTACTTAAGTTTGAAATAACATGTGTTCACATGACAAAGTCTAGCATGTCAAATATTAAAATCACACAACATGTAAACAGAAGGAGACATTCTTAATTTCAACAATTAAATTTAAACATGCCTTGGATATAAGTAAACTTTGCCTAATTTAGAAAAATAATAAACAACATTTTGTTTTCTAGAGACAAGTTATCATACTTTATAGAGAAAATTCTTCTGTTTTAAGAACTTTGAAATCCTTCCAAACAGAGGCAATTTGTTGACAATAACAATCAATTTGAAATTCATCTAAAGTCATACCTTAAGATGATTTCTTGAGCTATCTTTTGAATTTCTCCACGTATTTGTCATCGGTAATCTGATACTTGAGGTAGCGGCTACAACACACTTTTTAGCTCGAAGTTCCTCGGTATCATATTTCTTCTTTATAGCATTTCAAGCTACAACACACTTTTGAGCTCGAACTTCCCCTTCTTAATAGCATTTTATACCTGTCTAGCACTATTGCTGGAACTGTAGTATTCATATAGATCACCAGCAAGTCTATATTATTCTTATATAGGTAATCATTACCCTCCCATGGGTTAATTCTCCAGCTTTCTTATCCTTTTCTGTTTGCCTCAAAGAAACAGATCAAGTAATATCTTTGGTTGACATGGCAGAAAAAACGTCTTAAAATTGTTGTTATTGAGTTTGAAAAAACTGTTTAAAAATCACAATTTGTGCCATCGAAGATATTACTGGGTTGAGTCACGGACTAGGTCGCTCTCTTTAAGACGTTTCGCGGCACTGCCCAAATTGTGCAAGGCAGATTATCAACCACGACGTCCCCAGTATAAAACAACCCAGATTCAGTGTATCGGAGTTGTACTGCACCGTAGAAAACCGTTCTAGAATTACACCCTCAATATGACTATTAAATTAAAGTCACTCTTAATAAGGCGATTAAAGCCTCGCAATATGGTACTATAACCACTCATAACTCAAAATTACTACACTATAAAGGACTGCAGCATGCGGCATAAAAACACTTTAAAAAGATAGTGATATTGTGACCACTCAAAAATCGACGGGACAACGGCATAAAATCGATCTAAAAGGATAGTGGTATTAGGACCACTCAAAACTCGACGGAACTACGGCATAACAACCGCTCTAAGATATCGAAGGGACTACGAACTACGGCATAACAACCGCTTTAAAATATCGAAGGGACTACGGTACAATACCGCTCTAAAATATCAAAGGGACTACGGTATAACAACCGCTCTAAAAATCGAAGGGACTGCAGTATAACAACCGCTCTAAAATGTAGGGACAGAAAGAAAGGGGAGAAGTGGCTCGTAAATTAGCCGAGCAGAATATCAGAGGGAGAAAAGAAAAAGTTGGGAACTGCATCCAACTTTGGTGTGCTTTTCACAATAAATTGACACTCTTTATATAATGATGGAAGCAAACCCACATATGTTTTCTAACTAATGTGGGACTTCAACAAAATTTTGAGAATATTTATATAGTGATTAAAACTATTCAAAATGAGAGTTTAACAATGTGAGACTTCAACAATTTTTAAATTCACACATTTGTTCCAACAAGAAGAGATCTACCCATAGTCATGCATCGTGTGCATCATTAATTGCTTGGATTAAGATAGGCATATTGAAGAAGATCCATTTCATACTCAAACTTAGTCATATCATCCTCATACATACCAACAATTGCTTCAATCCCATCCCCTTCTCTTGTATCCATAAGAATTATTTCATTCCTCATAGGACTATTAGAAGTGGTGACCCATGTTGGTTTTCCCCACCCAAAATCGGCTTCATATATTGAAAAATTACACCAACTACTAAAACTAATTACTTTTTTATTATTTGAATTAAGCTTAGCAAGTTGTTTGAAGTACTCACATATCAATGACGAACTATTTTTCTCTTTCATTCCAAACATTTTTGGATAAACATCACAAAATTCAGATAAACCTTCTTTTATTTTGCATACCAAATCTTTAAACTCCATTTCATTCTTATCAGCCAACATAGACGACACCCAAATCATGTTTCCTATACACTTTTCAGACAACGGAGGAATCATTCTTTTGCGAAGGTCTACAGCCATGGTTAACAACGCCGTCTTGAAATCTAACCCCATTATTGAAACCATGTGCTTATAAATCCATGCAGTTACAACTAGTACACGTGTGGGAGCTGAATGCATGGAACTAGAACTAACCATTGCCTTCAGAAACTTAATCATTGAGGGTTGAAACACAAATCTTTTACACACCACATTGGTATCTCTCGCAAGCACAAATTCTGGGAAAATAGGTAGGTTCTTTTGTGGAAAAATTGAACCTCCCCCATCACATAAGGGAAAGGGTAATATTAATAACCCTTCTTCTTCAACTTTTCGATTCATAATGGCCCAATCATTCATGAAGTTTAAAAGGGTGGAAACATCACCAGCTTTGTGACTCATACAAATACTTATCACCATTCCTCAACATGCAAAACAGTTGACTTGAATGGCTATTAAAGTTGCACTCCAATCCATGTCTTTCCATTGTAACTCGTCGGGAAACAAAGGGTTCAACATTTTTTCTGTAGGGTTTTTGAGGATATCTGATAATTTGTTTGTGATATTTGTCACCATAAAGGACACACCTTGGTCGTTACAATCGATGGTAATTTTATCTTTCAACCTGCCAGCAAAAAGATAGTATTTGGAAAGAACTTGAGATAAAGATTTTCGGAGTTGTGATATTTTGGAATTTTGATCAACAATACCCTCATTTGGGTTGTAAAAGAAAAGTAATGGCACATAGTTACGTGAACAAATGTTATCTAAGAAAGAAAGTTGATATATTTTGAGGTGGGGAGGAGTTGGTGATGAAGGTTTGATGGTTTCTCTAGAAACTAATTTCATTTCCATGGTTAATTAATTGACTCACTTTTATTCAGAAAATATATATACTCATATATTAATTGAAAGCAATGCCATGACTATAGTACAAGTGTCTATATATAGCGAATGATGTTATGACTAGTCTATAAACATCTAAGACTCTCCAACATTATTAGTATAGTAGGAAGAATCAGGTATGAACGCGCTTTTTTCGGATCTAGCTTAATATAAATCTTTAAGTAAATTATTAGATGTATTTATTTATTTTTTAATTTATTTTTTAATTTATTTCTATTAATATTATTAATTTATATTAATTATATCATTCACTTTTTTAATATATGTAAAAAAATCAAAGGGAGCTTGTAAAAGGGGACGAGGGAGCACCGTTCACGGACGGGTTACTGCTTTAAATAAAGATACACGGTTTCACATGGTTAATAAAATAATACAATGCGATGCTATGTATACTTCTATCACTCGATGCTATATATACTTCTACTATAATCATGGCATATATAGCGTATGAATTATAAATGCTATTGCAAGATCAACATTAATTAGTATTGTTTTAAAAAAGATACACGTTTTCGTATGATTGATAAAATAATAAAAATTGATGGATATATTGACATATATAAATCAAGGAAATAATTATTCATTAGGACACCTTAGAAACATGCATATACTATAATGTACCGGCAATTAATTAATATAGTAGATACATGTTAGTTATGTACGTACACAACTCAATTGTTAGCACTTAGCTACCAGCACATTAGTATATAAAGATTTAGATTGGAATATGAGATTTTCAATTTCTTTATATGTTATTTTTGAAAGAAAAAAAAATCCTTGCTACTAGTATAATGTATTAATTTATTGATAAATTTTTTAACCAGAAAGTAGTTTGTATCTCTAATTATTGTTTTTTAAGTTTTGATATAGTCCCTCTAATATCTTTTATTTATTTTTTAATTTTAATAATATATTAAAATACAACAAATGATAAATAATTAATTTAGAATTCCAAAATATAGTTGAGATGTTACCTTAATAATACGATGTGTTTTACTTTATTTTTTTCTTTTAAAATAATTGTCACCATGGTGTAAATGTGTCAACTCATGTTACCAACAAATTGATATATATTAGCACTTATAGTTGGCACCAGATGACATCTTTATAGTTTGGGAATAAGTCATATTAGATTAGGTTATAAAAGATACGAGTATGATGTATGATTAATTTTTTAGGTTTGAATTTAGTTTAGAGTTTATGACATGCTTTTTTTTAATCTGGTTTGAAACTTTTTTAAAGGATTAACTTGACTTGAAAACCTATTTAAAAACACATTTCACATTAAAATATTTAAATAATATATTTTACATTTTTTTTAAATAGGTTCAATTAGACCTTTATATATAAAGAATGCTAATAAAATAATAAATATAAAGAAAACTAATAAAATTATACTTTATTTTTACTTAGTAAATACTAAATTACTAACAAATAACAATGTTAATAAATAATAATAATAATAATAATAATAATAATAATAAAAATGATATATATATATATATATGCTGATCTAATAGACTTTTTTATAAGTATAAATTTGACATATTTAAATTAATATGTTTTAAAAAAAGATTGAGTCTAATATTTTTTATAAATAAATTATCTGACTAGACTTGATTTTAAGTCGGCCAAATCATAAATCTTAAAAAGTACAGTCTAGTTTATTTCCACTCCAACGTAGAAATGATATGTGGAAATAGGTGATAGAATTATATTATTATTATATATGACCAAAAAACATATTTTTATAGGAACCCTTGTATTTTTTCTCATTGGGTGATAGATGTCAATTCAAATTGAACGTAATAAACTAGTATTGTATTCTATATCATGGGGCACAACTTGTGCTTTTAATAATAATATATATTAAGTTTTAAATAAAATTTTAACATTATTATATTGAACATCATATATCTCGAATTTGAATAAAAACCTCATAGTTATATGTGAATTTTTGTTGATAATTATACCATCTCAACAAAAAAAAGTTTAGCATTTTAAAAAATAAAATAAAAATATTCCTTACCCCCGTTGCCTCCAAAGAGTATGCAAAATTTGCACGTAAAGTAAAAAAAAATCCTTCGTATAAGGAAAAGCAATGCTAAAAAATATTTAGTAGAAAGATAGAAGACATTTTATCAAATTGTTAACAAATGTAATAAGTTAAATAATTAATAGAAAGATATAAGTCATTTTATCAAACTACTTGTTTTAGTTATTGGTGAATTTTTCACTTTTATTATCAATACAAAGTATAATAATATTTTGAAAGTTGAATATATAGTAATAGTTAAAAGATAGTATATAAAAAAATAATTAAAGTTGCATTGAAAATATTGAATCACATTCATTTTGAAACAATTTTTTTTACTAAAATAACATTTATTTGAGAAGGATGGAGTATAATTTAACAATAACATTCTCTCCAATTTTAATTATAAGCAAACATTATTTTTATCCTTGTTAAAAATAAGTTAAATAAGTTTTTCAACTTTATAAATATACCTAATTTTGTTTTTTTATTTCTATAAAACATTTCGTTCAATTTTTCGTCTCACAAACCAATTTTATTCCCCAGCTTTTAAAGAAAGTGCACAAGACTAGTTTCAATTGACTTTTTATTTTTATTATGTCATTTTTAAGATCTTAAATATCACTAGCTTAGTAATTAAACTATTTAATCTTAATTCATATTTAATTTTTATTAATTTATATATCTTAATGATATTTCATTATAAATCTTAAATATATTTGAATCTAAATCTAAATAAAATCTTCTAAAAATATTTATAGATATTATTCTCGACATTTGAATGTGAATACCTCATACATACAATCATAAGACTTAAGAGTTGATATCAGAATGTATTTATTTATTTATTTTTCAGAAACAAAATTTTATTAAACGCTCCAAAACTAACCATATATATTAGACATGTTAAGTTTGGTTATTTGGTACAACTGAAGTAGTAGTACAAACGAATTGTTGTAAAATTACGTCATCAAATCTAGCCACCAAATTGAACTATTTATCTCACTACTCTCCTTTAACCTATACTTTTGACATAGTACTTTGAACTATAACCCTTTGGTATTTTCACAATGCTATTTATTCAATTTTAGAAATGATACACGGAGGATTTGAGAGTAAAGAAAAGAAAAGGTAACCTTCCATTGACAAGTTACTGTTCTTCCAATTTGACAATCTACTTAGTATTTTTGACAATTTTACAATGTATGTCCTCCACAACCTCTTCAAGCCACTATTGATTCGCATTCAATCCCACCAATTGACTACTGTGAAAGTTTATCTTATATTGCCCCAATTTTTTCAAACCAAAATTAGTCATACAAATAGGTCTACTATGAATAAATAGTTAATAATCTTCTGAATCATACAAATTGGTAGGATCATAATACTCTATATTCTGCATGCCAAAGTTGTATTCACCTTCTAACAAAAACAAATATAAGTCCTCATCCAAAGGTGTTGATGCTGCTTCACTACCCAAAATTAGGTTTCTTTGGTAAATTTCTTGTGATTGATCAACTTGGAAGTGTTGCTTTGTACCCTTTAATTCAACAAGTATCTTTAGTTCTTCTTCAATGTCACTAATTGAAGGTAAATCTGAATGCTTTATTCCACCTGTGGAACATTTCTGATCATTTTCCTTTTGTAACCTACTCAGGTACAGCCTGTATTTCTGCAAAAGCAAAATTTTATTATTAGGAACATGTATTCCTTATCATATTTTCAGTTGTACTACCTAAGCAATTCACATACCTGCAAGTGACTAGCAACATTTTCTCTAGTCATCCATGGAACATTCATCAAATCAAGAATTTTCTTGGGACCAACTTCTGTCAAACAATAATTATATCTGTCACATTCTTTTACACAAAAGTAATGATAAAAGAGACACGAATTAAACTTCCGTTCTTTGGCGTGCTTATCGAATAGAGAATGTTGATAACAAACTTACTATCGAATCCGATCTGATTAACTGCTTTAACAAACTTCTGATGAAGATCCACAGACCAAACAACTCTAGCTTTCTTTGTGGAAGTTTGATCTCCAAAGTCTAAACAAATTTTCCTTTTCTTCATTAAGGTCATTTCTCCTACAGCAAAGTGGTTACCATCATCATAAGTGTGATCTGATCCATTTCTCATTAAGTGAATTCCCTCAAGACTTTTAAACTCTCTCGAGTCATGTATTCTTTTTCTTAAGACATGTTGCCATATGTTTCTCAGTTCTTTCATCCTTATAGGCTTAAGCAAATAATCACATGCTCCATGTTGAACACCTTTCATCACCCTGCTTGTTTCTCCATCAACAGACATCACTGCACAACATTGTCAAGTGTAGCTAGTGTAAAAGCATGGAATTTCAGTTAATGAGATTAAAAGATTATATACATATATTGTAGAGTAGTGTTATTTTGACACACAAATTTGACAACAAAATAATTTAGATGATTAACGCAGTTCAAATATGTAATTAATTATGTTCAGTGGATGGTTAAGGAATATAACAAAGTACCATAATTCATTGACCATCCAATAAACACAATTAATTGAAGTTTTGAACGTCATTAACCATCTAGCTCTTTTTGCTCGACCAAGAATGTTAATCATAGATATTAATTGGTCGGGTAAAAAGAGATGTGACAGGAATATAACACATATCATTTGAAGAAAAAGTTAAATAGTATTAAAAGAACTTACTAATGACAGGAAGATCCATCTCAAGTCCAACATGTTCAAGAAGCTTGAAACCATCCATGTCTGGCATGTTTACATCGCTGATCACTATGTCATATCCATTTTTCCTTTCACGAAGCTTCTTAAGAGCTTCTATTGCTAAACAACATGTGGTCACTGAGAGCACATGAAAGAGAAGTGTTAGATGATCAACATAAGACGTGCTTGCTTCCAAATTTTGCTATTTTAATTATAATTATCTTAAAATTTTGTTTTTTAGTATAAATTCGATATGACATAGCATCGCAGCTACAAAGATAAATCTCTCAAACCGAGTAGGACACATGAGTTGCAAAACTCTCCCTCAGTAACTTTAACGTTGTTGTAAGTGGGATTCAAACTTGAGACAGGTGATTAAGTTAAAAAAGACTTGTATCATCTCATAAGGTAATAGTTACATTACGAAATTAGCTTACATGAACAAGTAACAAACTTTTTCTTTACTTTGAAAAAAAGGGGTGTATTGGAAATTAGAAGCTAATAAAAATGTGGATTGAAGCAGAATGATGATGAGTGAAAGAAAGAAACAAACCTTGGTAAAAGCACTTTTTGAGCATTTTTTCAAGGATCCTAAGCCATGTTGGATCATCATCAACAACAAGAACTCGAAGACCAGCTGGAAAAGCATCAAGGTGTGGAGAAGGAAAACAAGCATTATCCATATTGTCAGAAAGAAGAGACCTGTGTACCATGATGGTCTTTGTTTGAGTTCAAGAACAAAAAGGTGTTTGGTTTGTTTTGGTTTTAAGATGAAGGAAAATAACGAAGTATGAGAGTGTATGAGCTTACTAACGAATATATAGTAACGGTCTCAGTGGAGCATTTTTCTATGGTATAAAGATTTCCAACTTAGCATGACGAGTATGTATTCCTTTTGAAAAGTGAAATTGTTTTTATGTTAATAGTTATTTTACTCGTGAACAGACTTGAATCTATAATTTCCTTACCAGTCTTACATTATGTTTTTCTTTAAATCACCAAGTCACTTTATCACTCTTTGGTCTTTGAAATGGTGAAGTTGTTAACACAATGAAAGAAAAAGACTAATAAATTAATGCAGGATGAGAATGAGATTAAAAAAAAAAATTGATGAAGAGTTAGAAACTTTAATGACGAAAGATTGTGGAATTAGATGAAAAACAAAGGGTTGTTTAGCTTTACCATGTTCAGATTGAAAGACAAAAAGAAATTCCAAAATGGGGTGAAAATAAAAGAGCTTTTGTGCAATTGTGTTAGTTGCTCTTAAAAAAAAAAACCTAGTAGGATGACGCCATCATTTTCACACTATTTTGATATCTAATTTAACAATATATTTTTTTCAACAATATTTTTCTTAACTAACAATATCAATATTTTCCTTCAAAGGAGCTAGGACATTACGATGCCAAGTTTAGTCGTTACTACTGTAATTCAAGTCATTTTACATATTTATTGGAACTTTGCTTTATGGTTAATGGTTCAATTTTATACGACAAATATATATTTAAGTTCAACCTTTGTGGTTTAGGGACCCATAGTAATGTTGCTTTCCAACACGTAAATGATGGACCCAAAAAACAAAATGGCATTCTAATTTTAACTGAAAAATAATTGACAGAAAATTAAATATAAGACAAACACAAATTTTAACGTGGAAAATTTTTCTTAAACTCAGTGGTAGTATATTAAAATAACAAACTCAGTGGTAGAAATAATAGACTAAAATTGTAGATCAAACGGAACAAATTTGCTACACACATGTTACCACTTAAACTCAATTTTTCCTTCCTCTCCCTATTTGTTATTGTCACGTGCCTTTCTTCATGTTCTTCCTTCGACACTAGTTTTTTTTATTAGGGATTTCAAAATCCCTTCTTTTTTTTTTCTTCACATGGGTCAAACTCAATAAAATACATTTTTCTTTTTTTTTTCTTTAATAATAATAACAATAATAATACTAATGCTAATAATAATAATACTATTAAAATTGGTGGGTTCCACTTGGGGAATGAGCCTACCCAACAACAACTCAAGTGGGAAGGTACTGATCAACTATGTTAACCATTCTCATCGGTATGAATCATTTCAATTGAAAATAATTTCATTTCCAGTGCACCTCATATCCAATAATAGCGCACCTCAATATGCTTCGACTTTGCATGAAAAGTCATATTCTTGCTGAGACGAATTGCACTCTGACTGTCGCAGAATAACACAAACTTGTTTTGCTTGAGACCTAACTCATGTAGGTATTTCTTAATGCCACAATGTACTCAGCTTCAATAATGGATAAAGCAACACACATTTGTAACCTTGATTGCCATCATATAACCAGAAGTAGCCATCCAACACAGGTTCACCACATACATAGCATAAACTCACTTTGGAAGGTATCTGAGAATCCACTTCACTGCTTGTCAATGATCTTTATCAGGATTAGAGAGAAACCAATTGACAACTCCAATATCCGACCCTGTGCATACCATAACATACATCAAACTACCAACTGCAGATGCATAAAGAACTTTCTTCATCTCTTCTTTGTCTTTCTCACTTGTAGGACATTAATCAGAATTCAATTTAAAATGAGTAGCAAGTGGAGTACTAACAGATTTGCAATTGCTCATGTTAAACCTCTCTAACACTTTCTCAACATAATTGTGTTGAGACAACCATAATTTATTACTCTTCTTGTCACGAGTGATTCTAATGCTTGAATTTCCTCCTCCATTTAAGTGCACAAATCAAACGAATCGAGCTCTAATACTACTTTGTTGGAAAAAATTAGAGATAATTATCTCAACAATGCAGAATATTTCTCCCCCACTTGTGCAGATAAATGATCAAATAGAAAATACAATTTCATAGAGCAACAATAATTAGCATAAAATTAAATATAACAAACTCATGGTAGAAATAACATACTAAAATTGTACATGAAACAACAAGTTTGCTAGTCACCTATTTTTTTCTTCCTCTCCCTATTTTTGTTACTGCCTATTTTTGTTACTGCCGCCGCTGTGGGCCTTTCTTCAGGTTCTTCCTTTGACACTGATTTGTTTTTGTTTTTATCAAGGATTTCAAAATCCAAGACGGCACACACCCAAACGTAGTGGGACAAAACATTGAACATCAGCGTGAGATCCAAACATTAATTTTCCAAGTTTGTGTTTACTCCGCTTTGTTATTAAAATAACCATTTCAATGTGAATATTATGTCAATACGACGAAATGGATTGGAGATTACCACGCCAAGAGAGGGGATTTCAAATTCAAACTAACCAGAAATCCAAACATTAAATTTTTTTTTTTTTGAAATTGTAAGGATTTAAGCAATTTAGTTATTCCTAGTAATCCCAACTATGGGGAAGTTGCTGCTACTTCACCAACAGCACTTAATTGGTTGCAATATCCAATTTATTTATTCCAATAAAATCAACATTATTAATAGCTCCACAATGACATGAGACTCGTAACCCACGTTATTATAAAAAGAAAAGAAAGTATAAAAAGAAAAATGTATTAGAATGAGTTACGTAGCAATGCAATCGTGTTCGTTGATAGAGGCCACGATCCCCCTACCAATATAACATTTGCAACGCATAATTAGAGGCCTAAAAGGTGCCATCTTCTTTAAATTAAATTAACCAACCTTAAACAATGATTTATTTGAACCAATTATTACCACTTAATTAAGTTCCCAATCCAACACCATCAGCTAGAGCAAATGCAATGCGCACTTCTCGCTTCTGCTTCTTTCTTTTCCACTTATTCTTTCACTTTTTTTTGGTATAAATAAAAGGAAGAAAAAAAAAGAGAGAAATATTGTGTGTTTTTGTTATTGGACTATAGCCCATGTGGTTTAATACAAAGGATATAAATCCCTAAACCCTAAACCCACAAAGAGCGTTAAAACTAGATGAAACGTATATCTTTCATCTTAATGATATTTTTTTAGCTTAAATTCAAAAAATGTACCAATGTTAAAATTCTTGAAGTATAGTTTTTTTATTATGTGATTTTATCCAAAAATTTAAGCTAGCTAATTAACCATAGTTCTCCATTTCTTTTCTTTTTATGCGGAGAAAAGTTTGTTTTGGAGGTTTCCCATCTTCAAGTTTAATTAATTAAGGCCAAAGGTATGCTTTTGTGGATTGTGGGGTGGATGTACGGAAGAGATTTTAGGAAAAGCAAAAAGCAAAAGAAGCTAGTGTAGTAAGAAAAAATCGAATGACGTCCCTAAAAAGGAAATTCCCACTAAGAATTTCTTTGTGATTAATTATGAAAATATTTATTTATTTACATAAAAAGAGGGTGGTGAGATAATGGATGATTGGCAACTCACAAGTTAGAAAATGGATAAACTTCATGCAACTTCGGCTAAGTGGAGTATAGCTTTTCATTAGTTTAATGAAAAGTTAAGAAAATGGTTATGCCAGCTTATTCTCCCTTCTATGATATGCTTCCACGGTTGCTCTTTACCAGTATATTCTTCTCCTTTTATTTTGGAATGTATTTACTTGTCATGCATTGAGAAATTTTTCTCTATTCTACATGTAATTGGGAGAATATTATACACATGCTGAGCAATGCAATGAGCGACTTTATATAGTTGGGGGAATATGATTGGTCTTAATCATTGATTTTTTTAATTAAATCACACTTCTTTCATAAATTATACATCGATATATGGAAAGCTGATAACTAAAGAAAATGATGCTGATCAGCATAAAAAATGAAAGGAAGTGTTAAGGGACAATAGAAGTACTTGGAATTGTGCATATAAAATATGAAAAATATACTATCAATTTCTATTACAAAGTCACTTTTTTTTTTTTTTACAGATAGTTTCAGAAACCATAATGATATTAGAATAACAGAGAAGAGATCACCAAGTAGCTTGTTGAGTAAGTTCATTCTCTAAATAAAATCCACCAATTTTATTATTATTATTATTATTGTTGAAATAAAAGAGAAGAAAAAGGAATATTTTTGGGCTAGGCCCATGTGAAGAAAAATAAAAGGGATTTTGAAACTCCTAAGAAACATTATGCAAACATTACTGCATAAGGAAGAAAAAAAAAAGGAAGTGGCAGCCGCACAGTAGAAAGGAGAGGGAGAGGAAGAAGAAAAATAGGGTTATGGTGGTAATCGGTTTGTAGCAAACTTGTTTCGTTTGATCTACAATTTTAGCGAGTTATTTCTACCACTGAATTTGTTATTTTAATATACAGTCTTATTAGTTTTATCTTCTCGGATAATTACTTTGGAATATCCACTTTAGTAGAAGGTTGTTGTTATTGTTGTTTAATGTTCCCTGGTGTTTTTATTCTCTCAAATTGAGGGAAGTTCTTCAGGTTAAAAATTGTGTTTGTCTCATATTTAATTTTCTACCAATTATTGTTGCTCTCTGAAATTGTATTTTCTGTTTGGCCATTTATCTGTACAGGTGGGGAGAAATGTTTTGCATTATTGAGATAATTATCTCTAATTTTTTCCAACAAAGTGGTATCAAAGCTCGGTTGGTTTGATTTGTGCATTTAAATAGAGGAGGAAAATAAAGGTCCGAATATATTTAAGTCCAACTCTTCTAAATAGACACTTTGAAAGACTTTTATGGAAGACATGTTATACAGTAAAGACTTGTATGATCCTATTGAGGGTGACACTGCTAAACTCACAGATAAATCTGACGATGATTGGAAGAAGAAGAATAGAAAGGCAATGGTGTTGATCAGACAATGGTTGGATCTGAGTGTATATCCACATGTTGAAATGGAGATAGATGCTAACAAGATGTGGGAGAAATTAAAAGAGTTGTATGAATGAGAGATTGTGCAAAATAAAACATTCTTGATTCGGAAGCTGATGAATATGAAATACAAAGATGGGGATTCAATGGAAGAGAATATGAGTCGTTTTCAGTATACAGTGAATCAATTGACAATGGCAGATATTAAATTGGATGACGAGTTGCAAGTGTTATTATTGTTGAGTTCCTTGCCTGATAATTGGGAAGTCCTTGTTGTGACATTGACCAATTCAGCTCTAAGTTAAAAGTTGAAAATGTCAACAATTAAAGAGAGTATGTTGAATGAAGAAGCTCGAAGAAAGGAACGTGGTTTGATTGATTCTTCCTCAAAGTCAGAAGCACTAGTTACAGAGTTACGGGAGAAAAGTCAATCTAGACACCTCCATAGGTGTGATAACTCTGAAAGTCGTAGTAAGTTAAGAAGCAAGTCGAGGACTAGAAAAGAAGTGATATGCTACCATTGTGGCAAAACAGGTCAAATAAAAAGAAATTGCAAGTTCCTTAATAGAGATCAATCAAGGGAAATAGATGAAGACAAAAAGAAGAAAAATGATAAAGATACAACAGCAGTTTAGTCTGTTAGTAATGTCTACATTATTTGTGATGATAATTCCATAAACCTTGCATGTTAGGATTCAACTTGAATTATTAATTTGGGTGCCTCATATCATGTTACTCCTAGGTGTGATTTCTTCTCATCTTACAGTGTTGGTGATTTTGGCATTGTAAAAATGGGAGATAAAGGAGTATGCAAAATTATCGGTATGGGAGATGTTTAGGTTGAAACTGGGATTGATTGTAAGCTTCAATTGAAGAATGTTAGACATGTTCCTAATATTCGTCTCAATTTGATTTTGGAGAAAACCTTGGATATTGAGGGTTATCACACTGACTTTGGTGATGGTGGTATATGTAAAATCACCAAAGGGTCTCTAGTGGTTGCAAAGGAGCAAAATTTCACTTCTCTATATAGGATGTCTACGAAGCTATGCAAGGAGGAAGTGAATCCAATTGAAGATGTCTCTTCTGATTTATGGCATATGCGCCTTGGCCACTTGAGTGAGAAATGACTCAACATACTTGCAAAGAAAAATTTTCTTCCTATGAAAGGTACGTCCCTAGAAACTTCCACTCATTGTTTTGCTGGAAAATAACAAAGAGTTTCTTTCATAATACTGGTCCTTATAGGAGGCAAAATATTATTGATTTAGTTCATATTGATGTTTGAATGATGGATAGTAAATCTCTTGGTGGTGCATCATATTTTGTTACTTTTATTGATGACCACTCTAGAAAAGTGTGGACTTTTCCTTTGAAATCTAAAGACAAATACTTGGAGTCTTCAAGCATTTTCATGCAAGTGTTGAAAGAGAAAAGGGAAGGAAAGTGAAATGTGTTCGATTAGATAACGATGGTGAATACAGAGGTTCGTTTGAAAAGTATTGTATAGAACGTGGAATCAAACTTGAGAAAACAGTTCCAAAGACACCTCGGCATAATGGTGTTGTAGAGAGAATGAATCATACAATTAATTATAGAATCAGATGTATGTTCTCTCATGCAAAATTATCAAAATCCTTTTGGGATGAAGCAATGAAAACTGTAGTGGATTTGATCAATCTTTCTCCTTCTATTCCACTTGATGGTGATGTTCCAAATAGAGTTTGGACAGGGAAATATGTCTCTTATCATCATTTGAGAGTTTTTGGTTGTAGATGTTTTGTTCACATTCCAAGAGATGAGAGGTCTAAGCTTGATAGTAAATCCAAACAATGTGTGTTCGTCGATTATGGTGATGAAGAATTTGGTTATAGATTGTTGGATTCGGTTGACAAGAAAATTATTAGAAGCCGAGATGTGATATTCATTAAAAATCAGACTATTGAAGATTTTGATAAAGCTGAAAAACAAAAATCAAACATTGATGTTACGCCTAGCCCCATGCAGAAACTTTTGTTGATGGGGAAGATATACACGTAGATAATGAGAATGTAACTGATGATCATCTACCTCACCATGATGAGTAGGTTCTAGTTGAGCCGCCAATTGATTTTGAGTTGAGAAGATCTATTAGAGAACGTCAACCTTCTCAATGATATCCTCCACATGAGTATGTGATGATCACTAATAGTGGAGAGCCAGAGTACTACCAAAAGGCTATTACAAATATTGATAAAGAAAAGTGGTTGAAAGTCATGCAAGAAGAGATGAATTCCTTACATGAGAATCACACATTTGATTTGGTAAAGTTACCTAAGGGCAGAAAAGCACTCAAGAATAAGTGGGTATACAAGATAAAGGAAGAAGAGAATATTTCTCAACTAAGATACAAAGCAAGATTGGTTGTGAAAGGTTTTAATCAAAGAAAAGGTATTAAATTTGAAGAAATTTTTTCACTTGTGGTGAATATGCCCTCTATCCAAGTTGTGCTTGGGTTAGCAGCTAGTTTGAACCTAGAAGTTAAACAACTTGATGTGAAAATTGCATTCCTTCATGCCGATTTGGAGGAAGAGATCTATATGGAGCAACCAAAGGGTTTCAAAATCAATGGTAAAGAGCAGTTTGTGTGTAAATTGAAGAAAAGCTTGTATGGGCTCAAGCAAGCACCTCGACAATGGTACTAGAAATTTGATTCTTTCATGGAGAAACATGGATACGGTAAAACTACTTCTGACCATTGTGGGTTTGTCAATAAATTTTCTGATGGTGATTATATTATTCTCTTGTTATATGTGGATTACATGTTGATTGTTGGTCATGATACTAAGAAGATTCAATCTCTAAAGAGATATTTGAACAAGTCTTTTGCAATTAAAGACTTGGGTCATGCAAAGCAAATTCTAGGCATGAGAATGACTCATGACTGGAAGAATAATAAATTGTGGTTGTCTCAACACAATTACATTGAGAAGGTGTTAGAGAGGTTTGACAAGAGCAATTGCAAATCTGTTAGTACTCCATTTGCTACTCATTTCAAATTGAATTCTGATCAATGTTCTACAAGTGAGAAAGACAAAGAAGAGATTAAGAATGTTCCTTGTGCATCCGCAGTTGGTAGTTTGATGTATGATATGGTATGCACAAGGCCAGATATTGCTAATGCAGTTGGAGTTGGAGTTGTCAGTCGGTTTCTCTCTAATCTTGGTAAAGATCATTGACAAACATTGAAGTGGATTCTCATATACCTCATAGGCACTTCCAAAGTGTGTTTATGTTATGGATGTGGTGAACCTGTGTTAGATGGCTACACATATGTAGATATGGAAGGTGATCTTGATTCTAGAAAATCTACTTCTAGTTATATGATGACGTTTGTAGGAGGAGATGTGTCTTGGTAATCAAGGTTACAAAAGTGTGTTGGTTTTATCCACTACTAAAGTTGAGTACATTGCAGCAACTGAAGCTTCCAACGAACTCTTGTAGTGAATAAATTCTTACATGAGTTAGGCCTCAAGCAAGACAAGTTTGTGTTATTCTGCAACAGTCATAGTGCGATCCATCTCAGCAAGAATCTGACTTTTCATGCAAAGTCAAAGCATATTGAGGTGTGGTATCATTGGATATGAGATGCACTGAAAATGAAATCATTTTCAATTGAAAAGATTCATACCGATGAGAATGCTTCATATATGATGATGAAGGTTTTGCCTCTGTCGAAGATGATATGCTATAGAAAGAAGGTTGGTTGAGCAATATCTTCTCACTTGAGTCGTGAGGGAGAGATTTGTTGGGTGAGCTCACTCCCCAACTGGAACCCACCAATTTTATTATTATTATTATTATTATTGAAAGAAAAAAAATAACATTTTTAGGCTAAGCCCATGTGAAGAAAAATAAAAGGGATTCCTAAGAAACATTATGCAAACAGTACCGCATAAGGAACAAAAACAAAAAAATAAGAAAGTGGCAGTCGCACAAGGCCATATATTGCTTATATAGTCTTATTAATTTTACCTTCTCTAATAATTATTTTGGAATACTCACTTTAGTGGAAGGTTGTTGTTATTATTGTTTGATATTCCTTAGTATTACTATGAAGACTCTGGTGTACTAATTAATTATTATAATGAAATTTTTTACTGGACAAGGTGAGTGATTTTTATTCTCTCAATTTGAGAGAAAAATTTCACGTTCAAAATTTTGTTTGTCTCATATTTAATTTTTTGCAAACATATCCTTTTACAAGCTATTACTATTTTCTGATAGCTTTATTTTTCAATTGCATACACGGTTCCTCAACACATATTTACTGAAACATCAAATGAGAAACTTTCCCCGGCTATGTACAATTAAAAATAGTTATATTCTCTATTACAAAAATAGATCATGAATCCTATGCATCAACAAGAAAACTTTCATGATAAAAAGTAATTACACAACAAAAACGACTTTAAAAAACAAAATTGCGGGAAAATTTGAAAACTTATTTCTTTTTTCTTATATTCTTTTTCATATCTTTTTCTCCTCTCAAATTCTTATCACAATCAACACATCATTAGCAACAAAGGTAATAATTTATGGTGTATATAATTTTTAGGGTCCGTTTGATGGATATAATAAGATACATTATACGAATAAATTATCATATTATATTTGAATTCAGTGTTTGATAAACCAACACGATATGATAACTTAACTCATAATTCTATCACATCATGTCTCTCTAGTTGAAATTTCTATCATAAACATCAACTGGGTTATAAACCAGCATAATAGGATAAAATCAGTAGTTTACTCAATTACCATTACAAAATATAATTTAAGATATAAATTAAAATAAAATAAAATATACATATAAAAATAATTTATAAAATATAATATAAAAATGTAAATCTAATCAAATAAAAAAAATAATTAATAGAATTTGATATTAAATTTAAAAATGAAATACTTATAATTAATTTTAAAAATGTTAATGATTTTACACAAGGGTAGTTTGTCTTTTATATAATTTAATAAATTAGTATTCACAATTATAAAAATATGAAAGTTAATTGAAATTTCAAAATAAATATAATTTATTTACAAGGTATTCTTGCCATTTTCATATAATATATATATAATATATATATATATATATATATATCATATCTTTATTTACATTCTAACAAATAAAATATAATTATTTGGTTACTCGCGATTTTGTTTTTAAAATTTAAATTGTTTATTTAGTAGTGTCAATTGATAGTTTTAATATAAAATTATTTCATTACTTATTTATTTTTTGTTAATTTATAATATTTAAAATATAATAAATTAATTTTAATAAATAATATGTAATTTTTCACAATAGTAATTTTGTTATTTAAATATAATATATATTATATCATATCACGATAAGAAGATGTGTATCAAATACATGATAAAATAAAATGTTATCATATTGTTTATGGTATGTCACTACTAGAAATTAGCGTGATTTTCCTGCGGAACTATATCCGCAGGTAATACCTAAGGATTTTCCTGCGGTATCAGATTCCGCAGGTAAAACAGCAGGTAAAGTTTTTATTTGCGCGGATTTACATGCGGTCACGTGTCCGCAGCAAACTTCACCTTGTTTTCTTAGGATTTTCCTGCGAAGTCCGCCGCAAATATCCGCAGCAAATTCCGCAGGTAAATATTTTATTTTTATTTTAATAAAATATAAATAAAGTAGATTTTTTTTTAAACAAATTAAAAAAGTAATATAGAGATGACAATATAATTTGGACCACAATATCCACCCAAACCATTTTGATTTGGCGGAAAAAATCTACTTTGATTGTATGTGGATGTGGGTTTTTCTGGAAATTAAAATTCAGGAGCAAAGACGGTTTGAATGTTGATGTTCATTCTGCGACGCTTGTAAGATTATTTTAATTTTTAAATTTTATAATATAATATCTATTAAATTAACTAACTTAAGAGTTTTGATAAATTTATTTATTCAATTTTGAACTTGGTAATTAAATAAATTATTTTTATAATTAAAAATTTTATTTTTAATTTAAATTATTACAAAAAATGTTATTTTAAAATAGAATCAACAGATAATATTTAAAAATTTGAGGATATTAAATCTAAAATATAGTCAAACTAAATTAAATGACATGTTATTTAACTATTAATGATTTAGTTTAATAGTATAAAAACATATTAATTTTTAAATTTACTATAAAAGTCTCTAAAAATAAATTTTTCAAAAGGAGTAAGCATCAATATTAGACAATATAAAACAAATTTTTGAAGTCAAGAGCCTATATTATCTCAATGTTAGCTCGATGTGTTTTAAGGTTGCTATATACACAATAATGTTGATGCCAGCTAATATTCAGAGTATCATAAACATATCTTCTTATGCTATATCTGTTAAATCATAACTGCAGTGTGTGGAATAAATACAAAATAACCCTGTTAAGATGGCCATGATCAGGAAATCAGTAAGCCTCTGCCTTTTGGTTTTGTTCTGGGCTTTGTAAATATTAGCCGTGTGCATTTTTGTTTGGTTATTATTGTATTTCTACTTTGGTTGATTAGGCAATGAGTCAGCATTGTGCTTGTTTTCGATGGCAGCCTCAATGTTTGATCATAATCAGTTGCAAATTTGCAATTTCACTCACTTTCTCTGATTTTCTTGCATTTTCACATCAACAAATGATTATACTAGCCTGAAATGAGATATGATGATTTAAAAGCTTTACGAAATTATACTAGCCTGAAATTTGTTCTGTCTATTGTAGATTGATTGAGGTAAAGGATTACGAGTCAAGGTGGGGTATGTGTTAGCGGAATTGGTCAAGGTGAAACCTCAAATGATTATTACGGTGTTGTTACAGAGATTCTAGAATTAGAATGGCGAAGTCAAGCAACACAAAAGCTAGTTTTATTTTACTGTGATTGGTTCGACCCTTCAAGTCGCGGGATGAGGGTACATAATCAGTACAAGATTGTAGAAGTACGAAAAGGGCGAAAATATGGTAAATTTGATCCTTTTATTTTTCCAAAGGCTGCAACTCAAGTTTACTATTCACCTTATCCTGGACACCAAAGAGTTGGTTGGTTGGTAGTTATGAAGACAAAGCCGAGAGGGGTTGTTGATGATAGACATACTTTAGAAGTTGCTTTTCAAGTGCAAGAATCAGAAGTTAATGCAACAGTTGAAGATGACCCAATTGATAACCTACAAGATGATGAAGTTTATGGTGAAGAGGTTAATGTGCCTGTGATGCAAGATGATGAGGATGAAGAAGATGATTCCAGTGACGATGGTGGATATGTGGATTTATAATTGTTGACAACATACTCATCATATTTTTTGTTTGAAATTTCTTATAAATATGTGGCTTTCAAAATATGCTGCTTTCAAACCACAGTTAAGACCGGTTACTCCTTTCTATCTCCCTTTTACTGTGTGTTTTGCTTACTTGTTTATGTAGCTAGAAGGTGAATCGTGTTGCAAATCGCGTTGGATTCAAGTAACAATAATAATTCAACAAAATAAATTATATTTGTAAATAGTCACTTGGCAGTGGTAATATTAGTAGTATATTTTTTTCCTCTAGCTAGTAGTGATGAATGATGCTCATGTGATGTGTTCTAGTGGGTGTGGTCTTATGAAATTTAACATTTATATTTTGTTCACATGATTAAGCATCCTATTCTGTTGCAGGATTCAACTGTGATGATTTTGATTGACCAAAGCATGTTGATTTCCCTCTCCATTTCTTGGTATGTTTTCTTAACTCTCTTGTATTTTAGTAATTGTTATCTATATAATATAATTGTTGAACAAATTTTGTTGTATTGTCTTAGCATATATATATATATATAATACTAGTTGCATTGCACTCAGTTAAAATTGTATTCATTATGTCTTTTGACTGATCTTATTCAAATATGGTGATAAAAAAATAGATTTTTCAGCAATTCACCGGCATCAATGCAATAATGTTCTATGCTCCAGTTCTGTTTAACACATTGGGATTCAAGCATGATAATGCACTTTACTCTGCTGTCATTACTGGTGATATCAATGTTGTCTCCACTATAGTCTCAATCTATTCAGTTGATAAACTCGGCCGCCGAGGACTATTATTGGAAGCTGGTGTTCAAATGTTCTTGTCTCAAATGGTGATAGCAATTGTACTAGGAATTAAAGTGAAGGATCATTCTGAAGAACTTTCAAAAGGGTATGCAGCACAAAAAACTATAATTTTGAGAACATCATTTACAATGCTGAAATGGTGTTGAGGTTAATCATGCCTATTTTTCTAAACCAGGTCCGTGTTCAATCAGACCCAGTAGGACGTTTGGTGATAAGTGGTGAGCCACAGCATCTCAATAATCCTTGGGGTGTGACACCTTTCAAAAAGGTGACTTTTTCTTCTTTTTATTTAAACCATCATTATTTTGTTGTTTCTAAAAATTCAATGTCAAATTACTCAATATTTGAGCCTTTATATATATTAGAAAATAATTTTATGAATCAGGTTGGCAATTAAATAATCTTGCTTGTGAAGCCAAACAGATATATTGTTATCCTTTCTTCTCAAACTCTAACCTCATCATGCTCTCTTAATTGTTATTTGTTTTCAGATAAAGCCTTTATTACCTGCCCTTATATACCTCATTGTGATACCTGATGAAGAGATTGTAACTGATGCATGTTTTGCTCTATCTTGCCTTAGTGAAGGTTCTGATGAGATGATCCAAGCTATCATTGAAACAGGTTTTATATCAAGACTTGTGGCACTACTGCTGTAAGTTACTCTGCATCGATCTGATTGTAACAAGCATTCAAATTGCATTCAGATGCTGCAAAATTCTATTATAGATTAAATTTATTTTTGACAAGCATGAATCATCAAAATATTTTGAGCCTACTCTTCGTACTCTTGGAAATATTGTTAACGGTAGCACGACTCAGGTTTAGGTTAGAAAGAAGAATGCATTATCAGCATCTAATTAGTTGTAGAACATATTGGTGTCAAAATGAGACTAATTAAATAAGCTATGTCACTATGTCTTTTTTCAGGCTGTGATAGACAATCGACTTCTCCCTTGTTTTTACCTACTTCTTACAACACTATGTTATGATACAAGAATGATCAATGAAATTTGTTGGATAGTTTCAAATATCACAGCTGAGACTACAACTCAATTAGACGTAAGGAAAATGTGATGATATATATATATATATATATATAGTTTTCTAATTTATCTCTTGATACATTTTATGTGTATTTTTGCAGGCTGTCATTAACGCGGATCTTATTTCTCCTCTTGTTCGTCTTACAAAGGCTGATTTTCCCATGAAGAGGGAGGTTGCTTGGGCTATCTCAAATGCCTGTATCCTTGGAAATATTGAACAGATTCAGTATGTCTTACAATTAAATTTCACTTTCTCTTATCATGATTCTCTTATCAAAGACTTGTTGTGATGATGGAAATTGGTGTAGGATATTGGTGAATTCAGGTTGCATTATTGCACTATGCGATCTGTTGTCCTGTTCGGATCTAGTGGTTGTGGCACATTGTTTGAAGGCACTAGAAAAAATTTTAATTGCTGCAGAATTGGAAGAGTTTTGGGTAGCAATTGATGGACCAAATTTGCATGCTGAATTGATTGTTGAATGTGGAGGATGGGATAAGATTGAAAGTTTCCAAACCAATGGAAACGTTGAAATTTTTTAGAGATCTACCGAGATGATGCTCAGATTTTGGGCTGAACATTTTGATGTGTTATGTGAGAATACTTGGAATAGTCCTTATCAGCGACCTTTTTCTTTTGTTACATACATTTCATGCAGCACACATTTAGGATTTTGGATACCAATTTGTTGATGTCATTCTTTTTTTTAAAAGAGTACCTTATCCAACAAGGATTTATGGATGTGATTAATATTTTGTATGTGGCAAAATACTATTTATCTTAACTATAATTCATTATGTATCCACTACATGATTTTCTCAAGCATTATACTTTGTTTATGTTAATGTTAATATGAGCTAGTTAGGATTCTGTAATTGCTAATATGTTATAAAATTGGCAACTTGGTTTAGTTAATAAAATTACATTCAGCTGAAATGATCTTTAATTAAAAATTTATATTAAATAATATAAATTTTCATATCAATCAAAAAAATAAATAAAAGAGCACCATATTTCCTCCGGATTTTTCTTCGAAAACAGTTTTGATAAATTCGACATTACCTACGGAAATACATTTGGAATAAATTCGCAAAAATATTGGTTGCGGATTTACCTGCGGATTAATCCGCAGGTATTGTGGAAATTTAGCTTAAATCCGAGGAAAATCCACAGGTAAAACCTTCTTGTAGTGTGTGTATCAAACACATGATATGATAATGTTTATTCTGTTACTATCCTATCATATATTATCATATCCTTATGTAGCTTTATATTATATATAGTCTCTTTCAATTCTACGCATCAAAAACACTCTTATTGTATGCCATAAACTATATATTTATAGTATATTTTTAAATAAAAAAAAAATTGTGAAACATATTTATGAAAACGTAAAGAGTATATTAAGAAGGTGGAGAATCTAATTGGAATCCCTCTACTAGTCTCTATATCACCCACAAACCTACTCAAATTACAAAATAAAGTTGTTTCTATTTTGTTAAAATATTCCGGAGCAAAAATAAGTATAATATAAAAAAAAATTATTCTAAATTATTTGTTTTTAAAAAGAAACTAAAATATAATTGCGTTTGAAACATAATTACATTTAAAACATTTATTTTTAAACATATCAAAAAAATAAATACTTAAAATACAATTATGTCTCCAAAAATTTCAAAAAGTAAAAACTCGGAATTTTTTGAGATTTCTACTTAGTAAAAATTTAAAACTTAATTTTTTAAATTTTTCAAAAATTGAAGTTAGCATAAGTTGCATTCAGCACACTACAAATAAATATACAAATATTTTTGTGGGAATGCGGATGTTTGTTGAGTTTTATATTTAGCATAGATTAAATTGGCACTAACTTTTTTTTTAATATGGAAAATTTTGTTTTACGTTTTCACAATGTGAAAAATTCATATTTTTATTAGTTTTTAAGATTGTTGCGATAATTTTGCTTGTCCAATATATGTATTTGTGAAAAATGTGGGGCTTAAGTAAAATTTAGTCTAAATGTGGAGGTATAAGGACTAGGGGCGCAAGTAGATTTTTGTAAAAAGGTGCAGTGGTGCTGTGATGAGATATTTTATCATATATATATATATATATATTTCAAATTTATTATACTTACAAATTCTTTGGAAAGCTCGTCCACCATCTCACGAGATTCTGAACTTATTTTTATTTTATAAACATGAAATTTAAATTTTTTATAACTTATTTTTATTTTAAAAAATAAAATTTATCGAAACACATTTACAAAATACTATAATAAATTTAAATATTAAGTTATTATATTTGTATTATGTAAAGTTGATCATATTGATTTTGCCAAATTTCTAACAAAGTTAAATTCAAATTTTCCACAATATTAACTTAAAATTATTTTTGAAATTTATTTATTGTTTATTATGACAAAGGTATTTAAGTCATTTATGAGGGTTTGTGGGATAGAAGTATAAATTATGTGGATGTTTTGTCGGTCTTCTATAAATCACGAGAGTTTAAGATTTAGTAGTGAAAAAATTTAATTCAATAATAAAAAAATGAGATTAATAATTTATCCACTTCATCAAACATTACATTAGCGACCACAAGCTTTCTTGAAATAGAGAGCCCTCACATGCCAGATGGTTGCGACCCATTAGAAGATAAGTTTGATCTAACTTGGGTAAATTTTGTCTAATTATTTTTGTTCACCATGCCTTAACCATAGTGAAAGTGTAACAGTGATCAGTGACAAATGACAATACATATCTTAGAACCAATTATTTGTGGTCCAGAATGATTTGGTCGTATTTTATATGGATTTGTACTTTTTCTGCACACATAACCATAATAATATAAAAATGAGGAGAACATTGTAATAAATAATAATAGTTAATATCATATATTTGTATTATTGTCTAATATATTCAAAATTTTGCTCGTAGCCACCCATGTGTAGCACGGAAAGGAATCACGGTAGGATATATACAGAGGCATGGGTGCACCCAGATTTGGTTGAATCGTTTTTTAAGCACAATGCGAATCAATTAATTTTGACTTAATTATAATTTTTATCTTTCAATTATTTTTAATTTATAAAATTATTCTTTTTATTTTAAAAATTGACAGTTTTAGTTTATTCATCAGATTTTTAACTTAAAAAAATAACGATTTGATATATTTTAAATGATGTGACATACAATTTTATGATATAGAATAATCTAGATGTATTAATTATTCATATGTCATTAATCAAATTAAAAATATAAAATTTTCTGAAGTTAAAAGTTAAATTTTTACGTCGTTTTATTCCAATTTCATTGGTGTTAACCATTTTATATCATTATATCATATGTCACGTTATTTAAATTAAAGCATATAATGTTATTATTTTATAGTTAAAAAATTAAAATAGTGACTAAAATTGTCGACTTTTAAAATAGAAAATCAATTTCATGAATTAGTAAAAATAAATTAAAACTGTAATTAAATCTTAATTTTATTTGAGTTGAGTTATTGATACGTGATTTTTACATTAAATCTAAATTAAATTAATTCAATTATGAGTGGGTTGAGTTAGCGGATTTTAAAGAAAACATATTTTTTTATTATAAAAAATATAAATTAAATTTAAATACTTAAAGATTTCAAAAATAAAATAATAAAACTATATCACAATACAGTATTCAATACTTAAACTATATCTACAAATACAATAAAATACTTAAATCAATTAAAATAACAACAAATTCTAAAATATAATCTAACAATTAAATTTTAATTATATATCAATAATAATTAAAAAATATTAAATCTGTTACTTAAACAAAACATCATTAAATATAAACAGGGTTGTACGAATAAAATCCGACCTAAGTGTCTTGAGTCAAAATGTGGACTTGAGAGCTTCAATTCATTTGCAACGTCTCTTTTTTGTTTTGGCAATTGGCACATTGACTTGTGGAAGGTGGGTGTGGTGGTGGGGTGTTTGAGGAACAGGTAATAACTAGTTTTCATATTCTTTACATAACTTATATATAAAAGTTAGTAAGCGTAACATATCTATTCATTGTGTGTGTGTGATGGGTATAATTTCTTTAAATTATGTAGTTACTTCCCCGCCCAAATTAAAATTTTCATCTTGCAATTAGTGTTTGATTTAACAATAAAATTTATAAATGAAGGGAATTTAATTGAAGTATTTAAAATGCATGTCATTTCAAGTTTCCTATAATTTTATGAGGTAATGTAATTTATAGAATAATTTAAATTTTTTG
Organism: Cicer cuneatum; assembly: GCA_037974295.1. NCBI lineage: Eukaryota > Viridiplantae > Streptophyta > Magnoliopsida > Fabales > Fabaceae > Cicer > Cicer cuneatum. The sequence goes on from JBBPBO010000005.1 coordinate 10,645,557, forward strand.
ATGTAAATTATATTGTTTAAATAATAAATTTGGAGAATTTTCAAATGAAATATTTTGTTAAAGTTAAATTTATGAATTTTTAAATACTATAATAAAATAAATAAAATTATTATTTTTCCTTACTCAATAAAATATGAATCTCAAATTGGTCCCAGTAATTTTTTAATTATGCAAATTGTTTTTTATATATTTTAAATTGTACAAATTAGTCCTTATTTATTTTTTAAAATTTTGCAAATTAGTCTTCATTAATTTTCAATTTTTGAAAATTTGATCTCTATAAATTTTGAAAATAGCATATTAGTCCCTAAAAATTTCAAAATTTACACATTGGTCCATCAAAAATGGCTTAACTTTTAAATTATCACTTTAACTACTTTTTGTTATACATTTATAATTTTAGCGTCAAACTTTTAAGTTTTATAACAATTAGCCAACAAAATTTAAGAATAAAGAAACTCAATTACTCTATCCAAACAAAACAATTTATAAATAAAGATAATTTAATTGAAGCATTTGAATTGTGTATATTAATTTCTCTAAAGTTTTCAAAATACCTCGTCCAAAATCACTTTAAAAATATATGAATGATCTGTCTTCAATTCGAATCAAACCCTTGTGAATGAAAAATTTCTTATTAATGTATGTTTAATTTTACAATGAAATTGATAAAATCAAATTTATTTTCGTGAACTAAAAAATATTAGTCTCTCGTTATTGATCAAAAGATATTTGAGTGATTATCTCTATTCATATATCATATATTATGTTGTGAAGTGTGCCATACTTCTTGTACATTTGGCTTTTAATATATATATATATATATAGTTGGAAAAAAAATATGATTTTAGTAAAAAAAATGATTAAATTTGATAAATTGAAAATATTTTATAAAATTAATATATTTAAATAAGTTATAAAAATAAACCAAAAGCAACTCATACCTAATCATATATAAATACCAAGTTCTTACAAATATCCCTTTAAAATTAAAAACAGTTTAAAGCAATTTTTCAAAATAACTATTTTTTTAATTAAAAAATGAAACAAATATTAAAATAATTGTGAGAAAAGGTGACACCGAGTGGTTGTAAGCAAACGAGAATCGACATCTCACATCTATTATAGATTTATTTTTTGATTAAACCTATAAATTGAAATAATCAAAATCCTTTTTTGCCACCCCAAAGATTTTCCCAATGAAGAAGAAAAAGTCTTGGCAATTCATAACCGGGGAAACCCACCTACGCCCTTTCCATACGATGAATTATGAAACCCACTAACTCCATTTCTACCTCAACATTTAGCAATTCGACTTACTATGATGACGAGAAAGACAACGATAACGACAACGACCGCTCAGAAATCCGAAAATAAAAATACTATCAAAACATTTGTTAATGTACTAATGAATAAAAAATTTGCGTGTTACCTTGAAAAATCTAGTGATTGCGTGTTAGCCTATCATTTACTCTTAGTGTATTAGAAAATGATTTTGTGTGTGTTTTATTTATAATTTTGTTATATGAGTGTGTGATAATGTGTTTTTCGCTATTTTAGTGTGACAGAAAAATGTAATTTTTGGAAATTAATTGATCGTATGAATAAAATTATTGTATTATATTATTTAACTATTGTAATACATCTAATAATTTATAAAAATTGATAATATTTAATTAATATTTTATGTTCTTTAAAATTTTAGAGTTTTATGAGTGACCAACTTATTCGGACTATGAGTTGTTTGTAATGATTTGTTATTTTAAAGTTAATAAAATATTACTATTATGTCCAAAAATATTTTGAAAAAAATAAATTTTAAAATTATAGAGAATTTAATACACCATTTTAAGATAATATTTTTATATTTAATTTCTTATCATATGTTTTTAAAGCATTTATTAACTTTTTTATTTTAAAAATAAGAGATAATAAATAAAAAAGAAGAAAAAAGAGTTTAAAAAGGGTGCTTTGTTGCTTCTTTACTAGTTAATTGTTAACTTTTTATCTTAAAAAAAAAAGAGAGGGTTAAAAAGAAAAAAGAAAGAAAAAAAAAAAGAGTTTGACGGATGTTTTATTGCTTATTTACTAGTTAATGAGATTGAATTTGAGTAATTTATTATAACATAAAATTTGACACAACAAAGAAAATAAATACTATACAGTACGTTGAGAGTCACTTTTTGTTATAGTTTTTATTTTATTTTAAATATTGGTGTTTCAATAATAATATTATTGGTCGTGTATTGGGTTTTTATACAAAAAAAACAAAGAAAAATGTATCTACGATTTTGATACGGACTATATATTGATTTTGACGAGAACCTGGCCCACTACTATTACTATCTTAGTGGGGTCTTTCTTATAGGATTACACGGTTTTTTTTCTATAGGATTACACGGTTTTTCATTCCGAAGATTTTGCTTGAAGGATATAAAGGACATTTTATATATTTATACTTTAGTATAAACGTGATATTAAGTGTTAGTGTGAAATTTCTTCCAATTTTACAATCAGCATAATTGTTATGTATTTTTATCGTAAAAGAATTTACACTATCAAGTCACAATTATTTATTGGAGTTGATTTTAGAAGTAATTTTTATAAAAATCAAATATTTATAATTATTTAAGAGTTATTATTAACTGTATAAAAATCTCTACATTAATAGAATATAAATTAAATTATTTTGTGATTCATTTAAACACTTTTATTTATAATTTTGTGACTATTTTTTAATGATAATTTTATTATTCTTTTATTCAATTAAAATAACTAAATTTTTATCCATAAATACATTGTAAAGTTTAAATTAGTTTGACTAAAAAAAGTGTAAATTAATTTTTTATTGAGATTTGATAAAAAAAAATTATTTTATCACATTAATTTATTTTTGTAACTGAATTTTAAAATTAGTGGCATGACATCAAAAATAGACCACTTTCATTAAATGTCAATATAAAATTAACTTATATCAGTAAAACTCATAAAAAATTATTTTACATCATAAATTCTTTTATTAGTGTAAATTTTCCTACCACATCTATATAACTCTCTATCTCTCACTTATTTTTTTTCTCTCTCATTCCCAATTTTTATTTTAAATTAACATTCTCTCTCTTCTAATAAATGGAGTACTGCATGTGAGATTCAATTTGAGTGAAGCTACAATGTATTTCTTTCATGCAATTATATAGTTTTTAATTTATCAAAATTACAAAAGCATTCTCAAATGTCATTTTTGCTAATAATGTTATAGAAAAAAGTTACTAACAAAAAAATAAAGATGAAATAAATTATTTAAAAATATATTTAAAGGACTAATAAAAATTTTGTTTAAATTTATTTTTATAATTTTAATATATTTAAATATTATTATAACAACACCTAAACATTTATTTTTAAAAATCAAAATATAGTGAATACATAATCTTCATCACGTCTTTTTCTTTATATATAATTTATTTTTTAATATATTAATTACTAAAAATATTTATTTTTAAAATTAAATGTAGGCCATTATCTACACTAACTTGAGAATGAGTCCGACCCCACGTAAATGCAAACACATTCTAAAACTTAATAATTTTATACTTTTATCATAAAGTAATGAAAAAAACTATCATATAAAATTTATAACTTTTATAAAAAAACAGATAAATGTGTCTGATAAAAATTGATTGTTAATATATTATCAATCAATTCTCATAATTGAATTTTAAAATTAATGATGTAAAATAAATTTTTTATGAGTTTTATCGATATAAATTAATTTTACATTGAAATTTAATAAAAGTTATTTTTGATGTCATGTAACTAATTTTAAAAATCAGTTACAAAAATAAAATAACATGATAAAATAATTTTTTTACCAAATCTCAATAAAAAATTAATTTACACTTTTTTTAGTTGAAACTAATTTACACTCTACAATGCATATGTTATTTTCTCAGTTTTTATTTAATGTCAATATAATTTTTTTTCAGGTTTTATTTTACTCAATAAAACTGATTTAGATAAATAGTAAAAATAGATGGATAGTAAATAATCTTAATTTCAAAAAAGAAAAATGTATTAATAGTAATAATACACGAAAAATAATTAAAAATAAAATTTGATTCTGAAAATAAATTAAAATTTATGTTTTTCAAATTTTGAAAATTTAAAGTTTGTTCTTGTTAATGTAAAATAGAGTGGATAAATTATTGGTGAATAGATATCTCCGGAATATAGGAGAGAGATAGAGAGGATAATTTGGATAAATATTGAAGAGAGAGAATAAAAGTAAAGTGAAAGTAGAAAATTTGATGAGAGAGATAGAAAGTGGAGAGAGTGTAGAGAGAAGAAGTACGGAGGAGAGGATCCACATCCAAATTATCGTGTGGTCTCGTGAGTCGTATCGGTCTCTTTATCTCATGAGTCAATACAATTATAATGAATCATTGAAAAGAACGACGAAACGCAACACAACATAACTTGATACGACATTTCTTATCGGCAGTTCCTACTTTCCTTCTTCATTCTTCTTCTTCAGCCACCATCATCACCATAAACACAATCAGCACCAAAACGCCTTTTCTTTTTCTTCATCATCATCCCTTTCTAAACTCAAAACTCAAAATTCATTATCCACACAGTCACACTTTTTTCTTTTTAAGAACCAAAAATATATTATTTTAATTATTATTCTGTTAAAATAAAAATAAAAAAAGGGAAAGCGAAGAGTTGTTCGTTTTCTCTGTGACCCCTTTTTTTGTTCCTCTGCTTTGAATTCAGAAAGAAAAAAAAGTGAGGGAAGATGGAAATGATGCTTTCTCGGCTACCTTACCAAGATTCCCTCAAAATTCTCCAGGCTGATATTCACCATGCGAATGCTTTGTATGTTTCTCTTTTCATTTTTCTACTTATGCAATATTTTTTTTATGTATAATGAAAATTAAAAAATTTGAAGAAAAAAAGGTTTTTTTTTTTTTTTTAAGAGAACTAGTTTTGATTTGTTGAAAGGGGCCTTCATTACTTGAGAAGATTGTTTGTTTTTGTTTAATTGTTTTCTAGTGGTTAATCAAGTTTTAATTTTGTGATCAATTTGATGGTGAATTTTTTTGTTTTATTTGGTACTATATGTTTGTGTGTGTTTTATTTTTGGAACTTTTTTTTGAGGTTCTGTTATATATGTGTTACTTAGGGCTGCTGCTATTCCAAGAGGCAAGGGTGGGAGTGTTTTCCAAATGAAATTGGTTTACAGTCAGTTGGCACCTCTCTTTCTGTTGTTGTTACAGTGGATGGATTGTTCTTGTTCATGCTTTCTACACAGATATCTTAACCTCTTTCACATAATTATTTACAAGGTATGTTAGTTCCTCAATGTTGGGGTTCTCCATTTTTCTAATTCTCTTAATAATAATAATAATAACTTGTTGATTCAAAAAATTAGGAGCATGTTTACATTGTGAAAACATTTTTTGGTTTGCATTTCTTAAGTATGTGTTTATTTTAACTTGCTAATATGAAAATGACTATTGAAGTGAACCATTGTGAGGAAGATTAGATGATATGCTAGCTAGGAATGATACATTTCCTAAACTAAGGAAAATAGCTCTATTGACATTTTCATTGTTTCAAAAAATGCATACAATTGTCTTGATACATATTTTGTTTTGTTCTTTTTATGTTTAGGAATAGGTTCCTCAATGCTTGTTTGTAGTTAAATCTTGATACATATTTTTTCTTTTGTTAATGTTGTTGTTGTTGCCCTCCTTTTTTTTACAAAAGGTACATAATGATGGTAGGCCAAGCATAACTTCTCATGGAAGGAAAGCAACCATCCAGGACTTTTATGGTGTGTGAACCTTTGATTTTCAAAAGACACCTTTTGTTGTTGTAGTTATTTCTACCCCCAACAAAGAAAAGTAGAATAAATCTTCAATTTGGTCTCTAACCTATCACTCTCTCGTATTTGGTCCTTGAACTATAGAAATATAATAAGTAGTTCTTCAACTATTTTCAATCCATTAAGTTAGTCATGTCATTTTCTCTCCTATTTTTAAAACAATTGAAGAACTAACTTGATGGATTAGTTATAGTTTAAGGACTACTTATTATATTTCAATAGTTCAGAGACCAAATGTGAGAAAGAATGATTGTTTAGCGACTAAATTTAAGGTTTTCTCAAAGTAAGTGTGCTAATTTTTGTGGCTGCCTTTACTAATTCTCCTTTTTTTCTGATAAAAATTTTGAATTTTAGCTGTTATATTGCCGTCTCTCCAGCGGCTTCATGGTAGCTTGGAGAAGTTGGAGATTTGTAAGAAAGGGCACACTAGCTTAGAAGGTTCAAGTTATAGCAAGAAGATGATTGAAGCAAATGCGAAACTAACCAGTGTTGATTTGGAAAGAGAAGATGAATGTGGGATATGCTTAGAACCATGCACCAAAATGGTTTTGCCTAATTGCTGTCATGCTATGTGTATCAAATGCTACCGCAAGTGGTGATCACCTTATATTATTCTCATTTAGCAACAATGTTGTCAAATAGCAGCTATAGTGGTACTTTAGCGCTATAGCGTAGCGGAATTCAAACAAATCTTTATTGTTACGCGACACGCTGTTAAGTACAAAGTGATATCAAATAGCGGCTATAGCAACATTATAGCACTGTAGTATATCAAAATTTGAACAAACCATATCAAAATTTGAACAAGCCACTATTTTCTGCTATCCGTGATTGACATGACAACATTTTTTAGCAATCTTATTACTTTATGTGAAATTGTGTATAGTTTGTAACATTCTTCTTGTGCTGATCTTGCAGGAACACAAGGTCAGAGTCTTGCCCGTTTTGCCGTGGTAGCATAAGAAGAGTTAATTCAGAGGATCTTTGGGTACTCACTTGTAATGAAGATGTAGTTGATGCTGAAACAGTTTCCAAAGAGGACTTATTGCGTTTCTACCTTTATATCAACAGTTTACCTAAAGATTACCCAGAAGCACTTTTCTTAATGTATTATGAATACCTGATTTGATTATTTTTTTAATTGAGTAATGAGAAAAATGTATGGATTGGGAAATCCAGACTGCAAATGTGAATAGAGTCTGGCAAGAAATTTCTCTAATCGTGTCAGGTACGGCTTTGCTAAGATAAATATGAAATTAACTTTGAAGCCTTTGTCTGAGTTCTAGTAGTATAAGTTTTCTAAGATATGAATGATGATCCATTAATCTTTGTCTGCATACATGTTCAAAAAGAATGATACTGAAAGCCAAAAGTTGTGGATAGTTTTTAATTTTTATACTGGTTAGTGCTAACTGATATATCAGTTAACAAAGTGTATATCAGGGTAATCTTAAATGACTCAATCATTTATTAATAATACGAGGCTAATAATTTTTTTAGTACATTATTAGTTTCTTGATCCAATTATTCATTTTGCTAATCAAGGATTGTGTCGTTATTAACTGTTGTAAAATTGTGTCCCCCATTTGGTGTGCAACTGACATTTTGGAAATGATATGCATAATCATTTGAATCTTGAAACTGTGTTAATTATATGTAAACATTTTTGTGTAAATCTAGTGTAGATTCCCTACAACAGTTGCACCTGCAACATTTGTGGTGGTGATCGATAGATTTAGTGAGAGAAACATACATCAGCCGCCGTAGAGGATCCAAATGCTTAAATCTTTGCTGCAAAGATTAAAAGATAGATTTAATTAAGTAGAGATTGCATATAAGATTATTTGTGTTTCATTTGTTTGACTTCGAAAATAAGAATTTCATCAAGGGATCTAGCAACAACATTGTCATATATATAACTTAACCCACATTTTTCTAAAGAAAACCTCGAATTCACACACTCGTATATCATTTGATATGTTACTGAGATGCATTAAAATATTATGTGTTTTTATTTAATATTGTTAGTCATTATGAGTCTTAATCACCGATCAATTGATTTTAAATTTGTGTAAAATTTTACATGTTATAAATTTTTAATAAAAAAGTGTATTTTGTAAAACTTGTATAAGTTCAAATGCTATTGATTGGTGTAACATTACATTTTAAAAGAGAAATCAAATTACACCTAAATAGTTACATTCATTCAATAATATTGTGTTTTAAAAGAGAAATCAAATTACACCTAAATAGTTATATTCATTCAATAATATTGTGTTGGATAAATATTTTTTAAAATCAACCGTTGGATTAGATGCTAATATTACATCTATAAATTTTGACATTAATTTATAATTGTTTATTATGTTATCTAAATATGTTAAAATTAACGTTACGTACAATTATATTGTTAACGTTAATCGTAACGAATCTTGTTAACATAAAAAATAATTATAGATTAAATCAAAATTTATAAATATGATATTAAATTATAGATTAAGTCAAAAATTTATAGATATGATCTATTAGATTAATATTAAAAAATATTTATCCGAACAATATTATTAAACAAAAGTAACTTTAATTTTATCTCTCCTGTGTGTTTGTATATATATATATATATATAATCTTTGTGTATCATGAGTAGTTGAATATTAGTTTTGACTTCTTTGGAGACAGTAAAATGTGACAATGAATCTAGACTTGATCAAGCTCTTTTTCTTTTTTTAGTTTACAATTTCTTTTCACCTAACTCGTGCGAAGGAAAGATCAACCTATACAATGTTTTCCTTTATAAACTTTCATCTAATATTTTTATTCTTTTCACTTTATCCCTTTGAATCCTTTCATGTAACGACAAGAACTTCAATTGTTTTAAAGTGATGCCTATTTTTTATAAAATGTTCCCTAATTTATGGTTCCAATATTAGTTATTTTTCTGAGTTTGAATTCTCTCAATTTAATTTTTTTTTTAATATTGGTCAATTTTTTCTATTTTTTTAATTTATTTTTTAATATTTTGTTAAATTAAAAATTTATATCATGTAGATTATGTATATAAAATTTAACTTAAATCTAAAATCATATTATATATTACTGAAACTCGTGAAAATGTATCTTAATAACATATTAAATAATTTTAAATTTAAATAAAAGAAATTAAAATAAAGTAAAATAGAAAATATTGAGTGTAACATATTTAGGTTTGAATTGAGAGGATTTTAACTCCTATTTCTCTAAATTGGGTGTTGCATTACGGCTCATACCGGCCATACCGTAACAAAATTGGAGAGTGAAAATAGAACTGATATTTAATAGATATACTAAATTACTAATACCCTACATAATTTAATGATTCAGATATTTCTCATAAAAAAAAGTGGTCCAGATCATTTTTGAAAGAAAGTAATTAATCATATTTGCAGAATTTAACCAAACCAGCCATACATTTTCTAATACTTCAATGGGCCAATTTGGAATTTCCATATAGAACCTGACCTCTTAAACCATTGTTTTTCCTCTGTGATGCATTAATATGGCATCAAATAGCAAGAAAGTTCACAAAATAAGGAGGAAAGGAATGTTTGGTCACAAAAAAAAAAAAAAAAGGAAAGGAATGTGTCCAACGCCTTCAATATAAGTTTGAAGTGGTCAATATCTTTTCCGTTTATTTTATTTAAAGGTAAATAGGTAAATTGGTATTTAAAATTATAAATGTTAGATAATTTAGTCTCTAAATTTTGTAAATTGATAAATATATTTCTAAAATTGTAAAATATTAATCAAAATAATTTACATTTAAACTTTTATCATTCTAGACTATGACGTAATATGTTAATAAATATGTGATTTATCTACATTGATCTCATATAAATGTCATTACAATATCAATTAATTTTCTTATGAAATTTAAATATTTCAATTTCATGGACTCATTTGTCAATAATTAGTTCAACGTTATTACAATTACTCACAAATTTGTCTTTGATATGATAAAATTTTATTAACAAATTTGTGCCCGAGAAGATGACATTGATGTGGGATCAACATGATAAATCGCCTACTGAGTTATAGTGTCACATCAAAATATCTGGCGGAAAAAATTTGTTGAGAGAATGCTTGATTGATATTTTACAATTTTAAAATTGTATTTAACAATTTACAAAATTCATGGACTAATTTGATCACACTTACAATTTCATTGACCAATTTTTCTATTCATCTTTATTTTATGCGAGTTTAGTCTCATAGACTTCCTAAATTTGAGAAAGTTCTAATGCAAAAAAAAAATTGTTTTATATTTATTTACGGCATCGTCCGTCAATGAAGTCATCACATCAACAAAATAATTGATATTCACATCCATGTAAGATATGAGCTAAATATTTACCTTAATTTGCTCATTTTATTGATTTTTTATTGAATTTTAATTTTTGATTTAGTGTAAAATATATTATCAAATCCTAACCTTTAATAATATATTTAGAAGTGGAGAAGCATACATGGGGCGAATGAAGTTAATGAACAATCACCTAGTTGGTACTGTGTTGTAATTCAAATATATTAGATAGTGGGAGAAAGTTTTACTCCATACCCCCCATATTATACTTATACTCCCCTAAACTTAAGGAAAATACGTTTTTGTCCTTCTATAAAACATAAAACCTGAAAATTTTATCATTCCATCATTTCAAGTTTTCCGGAAAAAGTGAGTGAGTTTTTAGCAAATCTACCGAAATTTTTTTTTCAAGTTTTCCGGTAATTATTTTTATTTTTTATTTTTTTTAAATTTTGTTTAAAATTTTTTAACTGGTTTTTTTTCTTATTATTTTTTAATTTTAGTAATTGATCACAATAATATATTTTTACGATAATAATTATAATTATTCATATCTGTTTTGTGTTAAAAATGCTGGTAGTATCAACGTATGTTTTATCAAATAATACTAGCGGATTGTCCATATCTATCAAAATTTAGAAAAAATGAAGAAAAAAAAACTTCCGAAAAATTTGTAGGGAATAAATTTTCCGGTAACTATTAAAAAACTTTTACGTACCACTTTTTTTTTTGAGTTCCGAAAATATTTGGAAGGTAAAAAAAAAGTGAATTTTAATTTATTAAAATAGTAAAAAAATGTCAGATATATTTGGCATTTTGAAAAATATGTAGGGATATAGATATAATTGGGGGTATAGGGTAAAACTTTCATAGTAAAGCCTTAATTGTTATATTGGGCCAATGTGAACTTGGACCGAAAAGCCATTCGGAGTTAGTTTTTGTTAATTCAGTTTTAACAGAATTTTGTATATAGTTACAATAATGCAGTTAACAATATTCAGTTTAGTTGAGAGTTGCTCTTGTCTTTCATTTCCTAAAATATTAGGTTCCGTTTACTTTATTAAAATATTTTATTTTTATTTTGAAAATTTGTGTTAATTTTATTTGTCTATTAAAAGGTAAGAAACTTTTTTAAAGTGATTAATTGTTTATATTTTTAGAAACAATAAAAATATCAAAAATTATTTTTATTACTTTCGAAAAGACATCTTCAACTAATGTTTTATTTTATCTACATGACAACAGTTTAATTTAAGAGTATCTCATCAAAATAGAATGAACACACATGTTTAGAAATAAAATAGAAAATATTTTTAGAAAGTAAAAACTCTATCAAGAGCTGAGAAAAATTGGACTTGTGTGGCGTTAAAACAAAAAAAAAAAAAAAAAAAACAAAAACAAAAAAATATCAAATTAATTAAAATTTAATTTCTTCTAAAATATGTTTTTCTATATGAATTGATCTCGTGTAACACCATCTTTAATTTGTGCCATTAACTCCTTTACTAGTAAGTTATGTTTTATATACGCTTACATAAAATTTATAAATTAAAATAGGTGTTGGTTTATTCATTTTTTTTTTATATACATAATAATTTTAATAGATTAGATGAGGGATACCCAATTGCAAAATCATAAAACAGAATGTTTTATCATCTATGTCAATACTAATTTTAGTCAAATAACTTTTAGACACGATATTTTCAATTCAATTTTTATGTAAACTACATTCATATTCACCATAAAGAAAAAATACTATATTCCTCTCTAGTGATCATAGGATATACTTCATCAACTCAATTGCTTTTAAGAGATTAGTCAATTTCTCTAACTGCTCGACCAAATGTATTTATTTATTTATTTCCATTTACACATAATATTTTAAAAATAATTTATGGAAAACTTTTGAATCCTGAGGGTGTGTATATATACCCATTTAACTTTATATTAAAGTAATTATGCATATCAATAATTTGACAACTAAAATAGTATGAACCGTGATATTTTTTCCTCTCTAATTGGTATACCTCTTAGGCACACGTTTAAACATTTATCATATTTAACATTTTGTTTTATGTTAAATATGTATAATCATTCACTGACTTCCTTATATCTCAAGTAACTTCCTTTTTAAAAAGTGGAATTGAAAAAAATATAATTAAAATTTTTACTTATTCAAATTTCTTAATTAACTTCTAATTAAAACTTTTACTATGAATATTTGTATATTCATCTTCAAGATTTCAATAAAAAGATTTGTTTGTTTTAATTTACAACAAAATTAAAAAAATACATCGATCGCTAATTTACTATAAAAAAATTGTATCGTTGTTGTTTATAGAGATTTGTATTAGTTACACTTTTTGTCAAAAATAAAATTGACTTTACACTTCTAAATAAGTACTTCATCTATTTCAAATTATTTATTGTTTACGATTTTTATTATTGAGTAAAAAATAATTTCCATAAAAATTAAGAATGATAATAGATAACTTTACAAGTGAAACAATTTTATTAATTTTATTTGAGGCAATTAAATTAATCTTATAACTATTAACATTATCATAAATACATGATAAAATATAATGATTTTGAAGTGATATAAATAGTTTTAAAGAAACATAATCTGTTTATATGGAGCATAAGATTTTGAACAATACTAGTACTGCATAGGAGAAAGTTTTTTACACAAAATTTATCAATATGATCCACGGCTAAATGATGTCATAGCAAGTATTAATCGATTTCTCTTTAAAAAAACAAATATTGATTGATTATTTTTAGATATTTGTATTTGTACTTCTAGATTTAAATGAGGATCTTATCCCATCATTAATAATTTGATACGCCTTACTATAAATCAATTATGAGACATCAATTTTAAAAACTCTAACAAATAAATCTCGCAAGACTTGAATTTGAATTTTGAAATTTTTGTTCATCAAAATAAAAAAAAGTCCAACAAATAATACACTATTTGAAACACAATATTTCTAATTCCTACTCGAAACATAAGAGGGGATTATATGAATTTTCTCAAAATAAATAAACACTTTATTGATGACTAGTATTTTCTGTTTCATGTTACAAAGTATCAATTTCTTCTTCTTCTTTTGTTTTTGACAGTTTTTGTTTTTATTCCCACGACAGGATCCTGAGAAAGAAGCATCATGTATTCTGAAATCTCGATATCACTAAGACGTAATTTTATACGGTCTTGAAGTTTTTTATAAGAATCTCTTAACTCTTGTAACTCGAGTTTTGCCACGTTGTGTTGTTTCAAGATCTCATCCTGAGCCTCACTCTTTTTTTCAACTTCACGAATTTGACCCAACACTTCAGAAAGTTCAAGATTCAATTTTTCCATATTGGAAGCATCAGAAGAGGGATTTCCATGGGAATCATTTGGTTTAGAATCTTGTTGAAGAAACTTGGCAGCAACAACGTCAACACCAGGGTGACCAAAAGAGTAAGGTTTGTTCCCAGGAGAGAATACAACAATAGCAACTTCTGCACCACACAAAATCGATAATTCGTTTGCTTTTTTGAATAAACCTGTTCTGCGTTTTGAGAATGTAACTTGCCTCGTGTTCGGATCTTTCACCATTTCAATCTCAATTTTGCGACGACCCATTATTTCTACACTTTGTTTCGTTTCTAAAAACAAAAAACAGAGAGATTGTGGATTGTGGTGGGTATATGTTACTTACTATCCCTACACCCCTATTTAAGTATTCATTTTAGAAAGAGATTCATTGTTTCTAATATTGATTTTAAAATCCTTCATTTTTTTAGTTATGGAAATTCTTTTTACTAATATAGAAATGGTTTATTATCTTTCTAATGTTACAAAATTGCCCCTAAATGTTTTTGGTTTGTAATTTTTTTTTTTTTTTTACTTTTAATTCAATTGTACTATAATACTAAATATGCAGACGTATTAGATTTATTTGAAAATTGGAAAACAACAAATCTAAATCTTAACTTTAATTCATAATATTATATTAATAGTATAAATTTAGAAGGATTTTATTTTGAATTGGTCACAGCTAGCACCAACTTGTATCTTACATTACTTTCTAAGTATGGTGTTCTTAAGATCGAAATGATCTGGTTATTGAAACCAAATAAATCAACTTGTTTTAAATTGATTTAGACAAATATAATCATCTTTTTTCAAATTCAACTCAAACTAATTACAATTTACAAATAGTTTGATTTTTTTATTTATATTTTGTTTTGTCACTCAAACCAACCCTCCAACATTTTTAAAAAATTTAAACTTTTAAATTTATGCATTTAGATAATTTTACTTTAAAAAATAAATTTATAATTGCATCAAATGCTAAAGAATAATTTAAAAAGAGACTGTTGTGTTTATTTAGCACTATAAATAAGGCATGTTTGTATCATTTCAACACACTCTACATATTTCAATCAATATAATGTCTTCATACCATGCAACTTTAGTCGACGCACGTCAAGTTGAGAAATAATTCACATTTTTAGCATAAATTTGAGAATTATTATTTGTATTTTAGTATATTCATTTGGCTAAATCTTAATATATTTTTCAACAAATTAGTTATTGAATCTTTACTTTATTTAAACATGAACTAACAACACCAGACGAGGTAAGTTACATTCAAAAAATAATCCCTCGTTTGCTTTCTTTTATTGGTCAAAAAATTTTCCGTTAAAAATTTGTTAAACTTTTTCTTCGATTTATATAATATTTTGTTACTTGGTTACTTTTTTCTCATAAAGGTGTATAAATCTAGAGGTTGTTTAGTCTTTTTTGATTTATGGAGTCCCATATTTGAAATATAATAGTAATACATTTGCACCTGATCTTTATTTTTGTTTGAAAATATATTTAAGAAATATAAATAGTATTAATTTTTTGTCAAAATAAAATACATACTCAATTTTTTCCTACTTTAAGTCAAACCAAATTAATATTTTATTTTATAAAACTTATGGACCAGGCCAATTCAATTTTATGCTAAAAAATACATTTTAAAGTAAAGTATAATTTGATGATTTTTAATCACATTTTATTAAATATTTTAGGCATAAAATGAATTATTCTAGTAAGTGTTTTTTTATTTATAAATACTAATGTTATCAAATTGAGTTAATTTGAATCGACAAAATATTTTATTTTTATCAACCTAATCTGAGCAAATTAATTTAGGAATGGATTTTTTATTGAATAAATAATCTATTCGTCCCATAGTACATAATGCTTAATATTTTGACACATAAATTAAGAAATATAATTGGTTCCATAGTTTTTATAAAAATATTATTTATTTTTAAAAATTTACCCTTTACATATTTTATCACGATATTGAAAATAAGTATTTAAAAAAAAGTGAAAAAAATATATTAGTAATAGTTAATGGTATAATAGGAAATAAGTAGCTAATAATTTATTGATATTGTAAAAAACATAAAAAAATGAGATTATTTTGTTGTAAAACAACGTATAGTCGAAATTACTATCTATTTTAGTTTATTAAGAATTAAACTTTTTTAAATTCTTTCAAAAAAAAAATGAAAGTCTACCAATATTTTTTATTAAAATAAACCTAAATGACTATAAATTATTAATGATCATTTAGACTAATT